>CP106734.1:81666110-82866110 GCA_025506655.1 Gossypium rotundifolium | reverse complement strand
GCATGGAAACCTGCATCTTTTGTTTTAATTTTCAACTAAATGCTTAGGAAAGAAAGATAGAAGAAAAGAGACTGAAGACAGAATTGAAAAATAAATAGTGTTAATGTTTGGGTTGCCTCCCGAGAAGCGCTCGTTTATAGTCTTAAGCTAGACTGTCTTTATGTTTGAAAATTTCAGGGAGGTTTAAAGGTTTGAATATCTTCCCTCATTTTATTTTCATGACAAAGTTGGAGTCGAGAAGCATTTACCTTGGTTTTATCGAATTTTGGGTTACTTACCTCGACTGTGTTGTGGGGGAAGATTTCGTGTACTTTAGGAAGAATTTCTTCCTTTGCCCTCAAGTCTGTTGAAGTGATGTGAAGATCAACTTTTTCTAACAGCATCTAGTCTCCTATTTTAAAGTGATTTGATGTCCCTATGAGCTCTTCTGGTGGTTCCTTAGGTTTTACTCCGTGTGAATCCGGCTTTTCTTTGGTGTGTATCTTCTGCCCTTCTAAATTGTTGATCGTACACTTTTTTGTTGATTCAGTTTTGGTGTTTTGTGATGTTTCCTGCGATGAAGGTTGAATAATTTGATTATTTATTGAAACGATTTTCTTACCTTCATCTTCTGTGGTTCTGGCTGAGTCGAGAGCTTGAATATTGACTGATTCATTTCCTACACGATGTATGAGTTCTCTTGTAGCAACATCAATTTTAGTCTTGGCAGTTGCAAGAAAAGGTCTTCCTAAAATTAAAGGGATTGAATTTTCCTCATCCATGTCTAGAACAACAAAATCTACTGGGAAGACAAATTTATCGATTTTGACTAAAACATCTTCAATAATGCCCCTAGGGATTCTAACAGTTTTATCAGCTAGTTGAATACTCATTCTAGTTTGTTTGGGCTTCCCTAGACGTAGTCGTTTAAACAGTGCATAAGGCATAACATTTATCCTTGCCCCTAAATCAGCTAACGCATTATTAATAGTCAAACTACCAAATAAGCATGGAATCGTAAAACTCCCTAGATCTTTTAGTTTTCGTGGTAGCCTGTTCTGTAACATTGCTGAGCATGTTGCATTTAATTCCACATGGTGCTCTTCATCTATTTTGTGTTTGTTTGACAAGAGCTTGCTTAAGAATTTCCTTGCATCGGGCATTTGAAAAAGAGCTTCAAGAAGAGGTAAGTTAATATGTAATTTCTTCAAGAGTTTTAAAAACTTACTGAATTGTTCCTCTAAATCCTCTTTTTTCAATGCTTCGAGATAAGGTATACGAGGTTGGTATTCTTTGATTACCAATTTTGGCTTTTCTTGGGCTACCTTGGTCTTATCCTTCTTTTCTTGCACCGATGTGGGTCTTTCTACTTCTGTACCCTCTTGAGTTGTAATGGCTTGGATTTGCTCTTTTGGGTTTATTTCTGTGTTGCTTGGTAGACGTCCTTGTTGGCGTTCAGAAATTAGCTTTGCGAGGTGTCCCACTAACCTAGTAAGTTCTCCAACTTGATTCTCTAGTCCCTTCATCGACTTCTGTTGTTATCAAGGTTTGTATCAGCCTTCAAGATGAGATTCTATGGTCGCCATGAATTTTGTCAAGATCTCTTCAAGGCTTGATTTTTTTTCTTATGGGTAGGGCTGATTTTGATAATTTGGAAGAGGTTGTCGCTTTGGATTCCTTGTTTTCCTTGTCCTCCCACTTAAAAATTTGGGTGGTTCCTCCAACTCGGGTTATAAGTTTTACTATAAGGATTATTATTGATCCAAATTGTTACCTATATAGTTTGTCCGCTTATTTTCTCGCTCCCGGTTGGTAAGGTGGGTACTCAAGATTCGCCACATTCCCACTTGCTTCGCATTGCATTCTTGGATGTACTGCGAAGAACATAAGTTATTGCTTTTTATTCATTAACTCTACTGTGTTGACATTGTCAATTGATCTATGTTGAAAACTCCGGCTGATTTTGTCGGCTTTGTCTTTGTGATTTGCCATTGATAAGTGTTCAATGTCATCTCTTCAATAAAATCATAGGCCGCTTCAGGAGTTTTATTGTTCAGAGTTCCACCGGCTAATGAATCAATCATTTACCTTGTTGAAGAATTCACACCATTGTAGAAAGTTTGGTCTTGAAGCCACAAAGGTAATCCGTGGTGGGGGCATCTTCTTAGGAGATCCTTGTATCTTTCCCATGCATCATATAATGTTTCGCGTCATTCGCACAAAAGAAGATATGTCATTTATAAATTTGGCCGTTTTGGTGGTGGAAAATACTTTAAAAGAAATTTTTCATCATTTGTCCCATGTGGTGATTGACCCTCGTGGTAACGAGTTCAACCACTACTATGCTTTGTTCCTTAATGAAAAAGGAAATAACCGAAGACGTATGGCATCATGAGAAACACCATTTATTTTGAATGTATCACAGAACTCTAAGAAATTAGCTATATGAGTATTTGGATCTTTGTCCTGCTATTCATCAAATTGAACAAACTGTTGAATCATTTGTATTGTGTTAGGTTTTAATTCAAAATTATTAGCAGCTATAGCAGGTCTAACAATACTAGATTCTACTCCTATCAAATTAGGTTTAGCATAATCATACATAGTACGCGGAGCATTCTGATCTTGCGCATCAGGAGGATTATTTTCGGCCATCCCGTCAGTAGGATTGGATATGTTTTGTTGTTCTTCTCTTTGGTAGTCTAGAGCTCGTCTAGTTTCTCTGCAATTTTTGCGAGCGGTAGCTTCAATATCACTGTCGTATTCTAATGGTCCTCTAGGGTTTCTTCTAGTAATAAACTAGAGGTACATTGCAAGTTTAATAAAGAAATAGGATTAGTAAAATTAGAAATTTAATAAAAATAAAAATTAGAAATAATGGCTAAAGTAATAAAAATAGAGCTTTCGTAATATTTTAGAATTCCCCACTAATGGTGCCAAAAACTTGATCGTTGCAAAACAGTCTAATTTTAATTTTATAAAAGAGTGATCGAACCTATAGACTGACTGTGACAACGAAAGAGGCAAGTGCACCTATCAAACAGTAGTATAGCTCAGGCAAGAATATCTTACTGAACCCAAGGACCCTAAAAGTACTATTACTCACTTTCTTTCTATTATTTAGCTTTAAATATGGAGTGATTGGTTTAATCTAAAAAACAGAGGAAATACTTTAACTTAAATGTAAAGACAAAAGAACAAAACTTCGGGAAAAGACTTTAAAGAAAACTCAATTGATAAAGACGATACCCTCGGGAAGAATCCACCTATGACTTCACTCATTATCTAACTTTCAATTCATATGATTTCTTTTACTTAGCTTGATCCGTGAGACTCCTAACCTATATTAAACCTTCTCTCAAGTGGATAACGCCTAGCCTTAGGTTAATTAGTGGAACTCTCGTTCTCTTATAATAACCCCGAAGGAAGCAAGAATCGATCAATAGACTCCCATATTAGGTTTCACCCTAATCCGCAAAATCTCGTAACCCTATCTCTAGGCACCGATCAACTCCGCTTAATTATGCTAGATCTACTCTTAGGCGTGTTCTATTCCTCCTCCACCTAAGCACATCGAGATAAAGTTAAGCGAGATAATTAAGAACAAACTAAGTATTTATCATATAAACCGAAAGAATTAAATAACAAAATCCATCATAGGTTTCATCCCCCTCAGGTGTCTAAGGGGTTTAGTTCATATTTAGATAAGGAAACATCTCAAGAGAAAAGATAAAACAAAATATAAGAAATTCCTAAAACTCCCTGAAGGAATTGAAGGAGAGATCCTCCGTCTTGAGTAGAATTCTGACTCTTCGAGATGGATCAACTGGCTATCTTCGAGCAATTCCCTAAACGAGTAAAGCTCTGGCAGAAAACTCTGCTAAAACCTGACGACTTTGAATTGCTACCTTGGATTGTTTATATAGACGTTTGGGATGCTTTACTTGGCTCCTAAGTACTCGTAATTCAAGTGAAATTCATCCTAAGTGTTTGAGTGGACTTAAATTGCATTTCTTGGGCTCCAAGCATCCAATTTTGAGTGAAATTTCTCTTTCCTGCGGTAGGGGCACGGCCTTGACATGCTCGTGTAAATCGTGGTCCAGCACGTGTCTCCATTCTGTTGATTTAGGCACGGCTTTGACACTTCCGTGCAATATCTAGGTAGAGGCCGTGCTTTGGGTTTGCCAATTGGGGCCAGCCGTGTACATCAGGGTCCAGGCTGTGTTGGGCTTTTTTTCGACAAGGCACGGTCGTGTAAATCACGGTGTGACCGTGTGCAATCTAAATATTGGGGTATGACCGTAGCATGAAGTCCAGGCCGTGTCGACTTCTTAGGTTGGCCCACTGTGGTCCGTTTTAAACCCGTTTTGCATCCTTTTTAACCTTGGGTGCTTTCTTGAGTATAAGACATGAAAAGAAAGGATTAATAGCACCTTTTTACATAAATTAAGGATAAATTTATCCAAAAGCATACTAAATGTAGGATTTAAAATATGTTACTTTTACGGTTTATCAATGCCGAGCATTTGAGAATCGTACTACAAACTATGCGTGAGAAATAGTTGTATGCAAAGTTTAGTAAATGTGAATTTTGGTTGCCTGAGGTTAGTTTTTTGGGGCATATTGTATCCGCTGCTGGGATACGAGTCGATCTGCATAAAATCTCTGCTATTTTGGAATGAAAGCCTCTGAGAAATGTGTCTGAAATCCGTAGTTTTCTGGGACTAGCGGGATATTATAGGCGATTTGTGAAAGGTTTTTCAATGATTGCGACTCCTTTGACAAAGTTGTTACAGAAGGATGCTAGATTCGAGTGGTCAGAAAAGTGTCAACAGAGTTTTGAACATTTGAAGGTGTTGTTAACAGAAGCGCTAGTGTTGATTCAACCTAAATCAGGCGAAGAGTTTATAGTCTATAGTGATGCATCGCTAAATGGTTTGGGTACAAGTCGATGCAAGAAGGAAAAGTCATCGCTATGCTTCGAGACAGTTAAAATCGCATGAAAAGAATTATCCAACGATGATCTTGAATTGGCCGCAATTACATTTGCATTGAAGATTTACGCGTCACTATTTATTTGGTGAAAATGTCACATATATACCGATCATAAGAGTTTAAAGTATTTGATGACTCGTAAAGATTTGAACTTCATGACGAGAAGATGGTTAGAATTGTTGAAAGACTAAGAACTTGTGATAGATTACCACCCGGGTAAAGCTAATGTTGTAGCTGATGCTTTGAGCTAGAAATCATTATATACCTTGCGAGCTATGACTAATCAGATAGATCTGTGTGATGATGATACAGTTGTAGCTGAATTGAAAATAAAGCTGATGTTCGTATAGCAGATTTGTGATGCTCAGAAGATTGATAATGATTGTTAGCAAAAAGAGTTCAGTGTGATTCTGATGTCGTATCAGAATTTTGAGTTGATAATAATGATTGTTTGAGATTCAGAGATCGGATTTGCTTTCCGAGAAATTCAGAGTTGATTCAAATGATTTTGATTGAAGCTCATAATAGCCATTTGACTGTACATCCGGGGAGTACGAAAATGTATAATGATTTGAAACAGTTCTATTGGTGGCATGGTATGAAGAAAGATATTTATGACTTTGTGTCGAAATGTTTAGTTAGTCAGCAAGTTAAAGCTGAACATCAAGTTCCGTCCGGTCTATTGCAACCAATTATGATTCCTGAATGGAAATGGGAGAGGATCACGATGGACTTTGTGTCGGGTTTTCCCTTATCTCCGAGCAAGAAAGATATGATCTGGGTGATAGTTGATAGATTGACGAAATCAGCTCATTTTATTCCGGTGAGAACCAATTATTCTTTAGATAAGTTGGCTGAATCGTATATCGATGAGATTGTGAGATTGCACGGAGTACCGTTATCTATAGTGTCTGACAGAGATCTGAGATTTACCTCACGATTTTGGAAGAAATTGCATGATGCTTTAGGCGCAAAATTGCACAAACGGATGGTCAATCCGAGCGAATTATTTGGATTCTTGAAGATGTGCTAAGATGTTGTATATTCGAATTTGAAAGCACATGGGAAAGGCATCTGTCATTGATTGAGTTTGTGTATAACAATAGTTTTCAGTCTAGTATCAAAATGGCACCATATGAGGCTCTTTACCATCGAAAGTGTCGAACTCAATTGTATTGGACCGAGCTGAGTGAGAACAAGATTCACGGGGTTGATCTTATAAAAGAGACTGAGCAGAAAGTGAAAGTAATTTGTGATAGTTTGAAAGTAGCCTCAGATCATCAAAAGTTTTATGCAGATTTGAAATGAAAGGATATTGAATTCGAGGTTGGTGATAAAGTGTTTTTGAAAGTGTCTCCATGGAAGAAAATACTTTGATTTGGCCGAAAGGGCAAGCTGAGTCTGAGATTCATCGGACCGTATGAGATTATTGAACGAGTTGGGCGGTTGCTTATAGATTGAGATTGCCATCAGAGTTGGAAAGGATCCATAACGTGTTTCACGTGTCAATGCTTCGACGGTACAGATCAGATCCATCTCATGTGATTGCTCCTACTGAGGTTGAGATTCAGTCAGACTTGTCGTATAGTGAAGAACCGATCCAAATTTTGGCACGAGAAACTAAAGAGTTGAGAAACAAAAGAATTTCCTTAGTGAAGGTATTGTGGCACAAACATGGAATTGAAGAAGCTACGTGAGAGCTTGAGAACGTTATGAGAGAGCAGCATCCACAACTATTCACTGGTAAGATTTTCGGGGACGAAAATCCCTAAGGGGGAGAGTTGTAATATGGGTTAGACCTTAGTCGAATAAAGGGTTCGAGACCACCAATTTGAGGTCATAAAATATTTTAATGATATTTTCGTGTGAATGATATCGACATAGTCAGTGTGAAAATTTTGTGTGATGATTTGATCGTTTTAGTGTCGAATTTAAAGTAAGGACTTAATTGTATAGAGAGTAAAATGCTGTGTGCTGATTTGTGAGTACTTAATTAATGTTTTCTTTTTAAGGTGGAGGCCTTATATTATTAACTGACCATTATTTTGTTAATGGATGGCTAAATGACAAATTAGCCTTAATTTATATTTGTTTTATATGCTTTATAAAAGGGCAAAATTGGTATTTGTTTAAAATGTTATTATAACAAAAACATAAAGGAATTTGATGGCCATTATCATCTTTTCTTCCATCAAAAGTTGAGAGAAAATAAAGAGTTTGAAGCTTTGAAACTTTCGGCTACTTCAAGCTCTAATTGGTATGTATTTTTAGCTCGGTTTTTGATAATTTTTACGTTTTTGTAATCGTTCCTTTGTGCTTTACAAAACCCATGCTCAAATTCTATGTATTGATGATGTTTTTGTGATGAGCCATTGATGAATGTTTGAGCTATGTGTTAGTTGGTATTGAAATATGAGAGCTTAGTGTTGGGTTAGCATAGTTTGTATTTGGATTTTTGATGAAATTGAGTATATTGGGCTAAATTGAGAAAAATGGAAAGTTGAGGGACTAAATAGAAAGTTTGATGAAATATTTGGACTTATATAATCCCTAGAGAGGTTCGGCCAAGCATGTGAATGTGTGGAATTTGTGAATTTGATGATTTTGTGAGATAGGGACTAAAGTGTCGAAATGTGAAAATGTGAGGGCTATTTTGTAAAATACCCTAAATATGTGTGCTTGGATTAAAATGAATGATTTGGTGATTAAATGGATTGAATTTAAATGTGTATAGATCAAGAATGGAGAGGTTCGGATCGAGATCGAGGCAAAGACAAAGTGCTCGATTAATCGACCGTTTTGGTATTTTGACATCCGAGGTAAGTTCGAGAATAATACTAGTTGTAAACTTTATCTATGTGATATAAATTGAATGGATGTATATGTATATATGAGTTTTGAAATGGTATGTGCTGAATTAAGATAAAGGGGCACTAAGTGTGCGAAATTTGAAACGAGAAAGAGATGATTGGCACTGTGTGTGCGAAAAGATAGAAGCTTCAGCTTATCGACTTGGCACTGTGTGTGTGATACTGATATAAGTTCTATTTAATGTATTGGCACTAAGTGTACGGTGATGATTATGTTTCAGTTATGAAATTGACATTAAGTGTGCGAATAAACCAATGGAATAGCAAGGGTTGAACGAGAGGTAATATCGAACAATTGAGTAGCATAAAAGGGTAAGTAACTATGTGTTGATCAAGGTACATTCGAACCTATATGGTTTATGATAGATTTAAGAGTTGAATGAATAGATAATTGGGTATGTGGTTGAGATTGATAATGTGCCTAGTTGTGCCTTTATCTATGTGATGGTACATATATATATTAATATTGTTGTATTAAGTAATATGTATTATATTACGAACTTACTAAGCTTTGGAAAGCTTACTGTGTGATTTATTTCTCTACCTTGCAGTGTCAGTAAAGCTAGCTCGGATCTAGGATCGTCAGCTTCTCAATCACACTTTGGGCATTCTATTTTGGTACTTTTGGAAAGATGTATATAGAGCTAGAATATGGCATGTATAGGCTAGTAAATTGAACTATGTTTGAGATTGTAATTAGCCATGAGATGTGGATAGATATGTGATAGATTTGGCATGAATGAATGTGGTATATATATGATGCATCTTTTGGCATGATTTGTAGATTGATAAAATTGCTATTGAGTGGTTACTTTGTGTTGATAAATGCTAGTAGGGGTAGTGAGATTTGGGAATGAATTATGCTTGTGATAGAATAAGTATTGGTATTGAATTGGGTATGATTAAATTTGGTATTGATTGCATGTTTTAAATTGCTAAATTGGTATGCTTTTAGATGGCAATATGTGCATGAGATGTTTGGTTGATTGGCTTGTAGGTTTGACCCTAAGTGGGTGGCATGCTGGCCTTGCAAAAATGGCCTATAATGTCGCACGGTTGGGGTACACGGGCGTGTCTCGAACCATGGGTAAATTGGCAGAATGTGGCTTAAACTGCATATGGCCATGGCACGGGCGTGCCTACAGGTCGTGTGAGAAATGACAGTATATGACCTTATGGAACACGGCTTTAGCACACGGGCGTGCTTGTTAGTCATGTTGATTTTGGCAGTATGTAACCACGGGGAGGTCACACGGGTGTGTCATGTAGCCGTGGGAGAGGCATGGCCTACCCCCACGGGCGTGTCTCCCCTGTATTCTAGAAAAGTTTCAATTTTTCATGAAATTTTATATGTGTTTCGGTTTAGTCCTGAATCTATTTATAAGCATGCTTAGGGTCTTGATGACTCGTTTTAGGGACACTATGATTGTATATGAATGTGTTTGATGATGATTGACTTGGTGTAGTGAATGTGATGTGAAATTATCCTATTGTTTGGTAATGCCTCTAAACCCTTTTTCGGCAACAGTCTCGGGTTAAGGGTGTTACATCCACCTCCTCCTATACCTCAGCCAGTTCTAGTGGCTCCTCAAGGTATAGAAGTAGTGAGAGTAACGAAACCCCCGGTGGATAAGATTAGGAAACACTGGGTGTAACACCCCTAACCCGTATCCGTCGCCTAATAGGGTTACGAGGCATTACCAGACAAAACACAGCCCACACATCATTTATTATTTTTCATACACAAGTTTATATCAATTTCTATACGATATAACTTCTAAATCCAATAGCAATCATCCGCTAAATCATATTAGTTAAATTTGCACATATGAAACACACAACTAGTTAAAATTAATCATGCTTAGTTACTTATAATACATATACAAACTATGCTTCAAATTTCAACCATATTATTATCATTTATATATCCACATATTCAATTAACTAATATGCAACAAAGCCATGTTACATGTACTTAATACATATGACTCTAATATTAATGGCATTTGTATACTTACAACATTTTGCACCTATATCATTACATTCCATACATCCAATATAAGTTATATATCTATTTCATTAGTTGAATATCAAACATATCATTTCATTTCTTCTACACAGCACATAATAAAACCATTCAAACCATATTACATTCATTATTATGCAAATCATATATGCGACTTTAGTAACATTTCAACATGGCCAAACATACTATTGATGCATATATATATATATATAGTGTGCATTTTACCCTAAAAACAAAAGCCATATTTAACATTTAAACACAAATAACATTTCAATGTACACCTAATTCGCATATATATTATTATGCCTAACTTCATATTTCATCTTATTAACTAATCATTTGCCATTTGGATCCGTATCAAAATAATCAACAAAATAGTCATGAAACATATTCATTACTTATCATTTAGCAACCGAACCTATATAACAAAACATCACAAAATATATACCAAAACATGCTTTCAAAATAAGTTTAGAACATAGCCACATACACACAAGATTTAACATTATAATCAAGCCATTTCCATGGCTATCTATATACAAACTTCAAAACCAAACATATAAAAACCAGCCTATACATGCCATAGGTTCAAGTTCAAGCTTTTAAAATACCAAAATAGCGATCGATAGTATGGTCGATCGCCTTGACGATCCCGCTGAGCGGTAGCCTTACCTAATCTATAAAATGCAGAGAGAACATTACACACAAATAAGTTTACTAACTTAGTAAGTCCCAAGCGATATTTATGACATATACACACTATATACCATCTTAGCCAATTTCAATGTTCATATATAAATAACGAAGCCTTATTCATTGTATACTTGACTTGTAAAACTTATCGAAATTATCTTGATCGATAAATAAATTCTTATACAATTTCACACACCACCTAATAACATCTTCAATGCACATCTAAAATGATTTCACATAGTTGAATGTATATATATATATATATATGTAAAGCATGGCGAACTATATATATATATATATATATAACATAATTGCCCTTATAAGGAAATAATCCACATCAACTCAATGTCTTTTATTTTAATCAAATACTTTACATACCAAATGTACCAACACATTCTATCAACTTTTTTATTCATGAAGCATCACAAGTATCGTAAACTTGATTCAATACCAATCTTTCAAGAGAATACTATAGTAACAAACCTTGACTTATTCATTACCATCATATATAGACCATTTCGTTCATAAGCATAAGCTCAATTAATACTCGCTAATATAAAACCCGCTAGACCAAAGGTCCAAGATTTAAGCACATAAAGCCCGCTAGGCATTAAAGCCCGAATATATCACCAAGACAAGGCACTCGCTAGGCATTTAGCCCAAACAGATCACCCAAGACGAAGCTCGCTAGGCACTAAGCCCGAATATATCACCCAAGACGAGGCCTGCTAGGTATTTAGCCCAAACAAATCACCGCATGAAGCTCGCTAGGCACTAAGCCCGAATATATCATCAAGACGAGGCCTCGCTAGGCACTAAGCCCGAATATATCACCCAAGACGAGGCTCGCTAGGCACTAAGCCCGAATATATCACCCAAGACGAGGCCTGCTAGGCATTTAAGCCTGATTATCAAACCAATCAATATTTTCATACACATTGCTTAAAGCTAAAATCACATCCACCTCGTATGCTTTATTTTACAATTTCATGTTAAACCAAACATAATTATTCACATCACACTCAACAAATAAATTTACTAACATTTCATACCCCACATTCGGCCTATCTCCATTTTCTTGCATTCAATACCAATTTTTATCATACACTACTTTCGTAAATAATTTCTCAACATAAATTTGCTTAAGGACTTACCTCGGTTGTCGATAGGCCGTGCGAATCGGCTATTCGAGAACTTTCGTCTTTCCCCGATCTAACTCCGTTTTTCTTTGCTCTTGATCTAAAACACATTAAATTTAGCTCATTCAAGCACAATTCATCTCAATTTAGTCCCTAAGCACATAAATGGGCAAATTACTATTTTACCCCTAGTATTTCACAACTTTGTAATTTAGTCCTATTTGCATAACACTCAAAATACATCAAATTTCCCCATACTCTTTAAAGGTCGAATGTGTATAAGGACTATACAAGTCCATTTCTTTCATTTATTTTGCAATCAAGCCCTCTAAAATTTTATTTTTACAAATTGGCCCTAAAACACAAATTCACCAAAACTTCCAACACATAATATACTAATTTTAACCTACCTTTCATCTAACATCATCAAACATCATAAACCTCAAGAATTCATCCATGGTCGATTCATATATACACACTAATCTTAGAAATTCTAGCATGGGTGGGTAATATACTAAGCAACGATCTCAAAACGTAAAATTAACAAAACCGAGCTAGATTTCTTACCTAATTAAGCTTGAATAATGCCGAATGTTCTAAGGCTTTTCTCCCTTTTCTTTTGTGTTTCTTTCGCCAAAGTTGAACAAATGGATGGCTTTTTATTTTATTATTTTATTAACATATATTTATTAGTTATTTTAACATATAATGTAATAATATATATTATAAAAACTCAAACATGCAATCAAGGTGGCTGCCATTAACCTAAAATGGGCTATTTTCCTTTTAATACCTCACATTAAAAAGCCATGCTCAATTTAACACATTACACTTTAGTTGGCCACTTTTACTTTTTATGCGATTAAGTCCTTTTATCAAATTCAACACTTAAACGATAAAATTTTTCACTTAAACTTTCACACATATAAATACATACATAATAAACACTAAATATAATATGTAAACATTTCTGCTCAGATTCGTGGTCCCGAAACCACCTTTTCGATTAGGGTCGATTCGGCCTCATTATAACTCTCCCCTTAAGGATTTTCGTCCCCGAAAATCTTACCGTTAAACAACGTCGGATATTGTTGCCTCATTGAATCTTCAGTTCCCACGCTGCCTCTTCAACTCCATGTCGATTCCATAACACTTTCACTAAGGAAATCTTTTTGTTTCTTAGCTCTTTCATTTCCGAGCTAGAATCGGATCGGCTTTTCCTCATACGTCATATCGATTGTATCTCAATCTCGCATTTGAGCAATCACATGTGACGGATCTTATCTCAGATTCACGAGCATAGAAACATGAAATACATCGTGTATCTTTTCTAATTCGAGGGTAGCTTCAATCTATAAGCAACAGCCCAACGCTTCAATGATTTCATACGGTCCAATGAACCTCGGCTCAACTTGCCTTCCTACCAAAATGGAGCACTTTCTTCCACGGTGAAACCTTTAAAAGACTCGATCTCCAATCTGAATTCAATATCTTTACGCTTCAAATCAAGATAAGACTTTTGACGATCCGGCAGCGACTTTCAAATTGTCTCTAATAATAGCTACTTTCGCTCGGTTTCTTTAATCAAATCAACCCTGTATCTTATTCTCACGAGCTCACCAAAGATAATGGTGTTCGACACTTTCGCCTGCATAAGGCTTCATAAGGTGCCATTTTGATACTAGATTGAAAACTATTATTATAAGCAAATTCAATCAAAGGTAGGTATCGCTCCCACGCACCTTCAAACTCGAGAACGCAACATCTCAACATGTCCTCAAGTATTTGAATAGTTCGCTCGGATTGACCGTCTGATCATGGATGGAAAGCTATACTAAAATAAAGTTTAGTACCTAAAGCATCTTGAATTTTTTCCAAAACCGCGATGTGAATCTCGAGTCTCCGTCTCAAACAATAGAACTCGGACACCATGCAATCTCACAACTGTGATACATACAGATCAAAGAAGTTTATCAAGTGAATAGTCCAGACGTCTCGGCACAAAATGAGCTGATTTAGTCACCTATCAACTATAACCCACGGCATCTTTCCTACTCGGTGTCATAGGAGACCGGATACAAAATCCATTGTGATTCTATCCCATTTCCATTCGGTATCATGATTGGTCAAGTAGTCCGGATGGCACTTGATGTTCAACTTTTACTTGCGACAAATTAAACATTTCGAGACAAATTCAGATATATCCCGCTTCATGCCCTACCACCAATAGAATCTGTTTCAAATCATTATACATCTTTGTGCTACCCGAATGTATTGATAATCGACCACTATGGGCCTCACTCGTAATCATCTCAGATCAAATCGAAGTTTTTGAACACACATTCTCGCTTTTAAAATTCAAACAGTCATTTGCATCAATCGAAAATCAATCGCACCTTTTCACATCGAATTGCCTAGCAATCAACTCCTTGTCAACTTTCTCGCATCACAAATTTGTGAATAAACATCGGTCTTGCTTGTAACTCGCTATGATCGAACCATCACTAGACATAGCTATCCATGCGTTCATTGCACGAAGAGCAAACAAGGATTTCTGACTTAACGCATCTGCAACAACATTAGCTTTTTCCAGATGGTAGTCAATCACTAATTCATAGTCTTTCAACAATTCTAACCATCTGCGTTGTCTCAAATTTAGATCCTTCTGAGTCATTAAATACTTTAGACTTTTATGATCCGAATAAATGTGACATTTCTCACCGAATAAGTAGTGACGCCAAATTTTCAATGCGAAAATAATGGCTGCAAGCTCTAAGTCATGCGTCGGGTAATTTCTTTCATGCGGCTTCAATTGTCTTGAAGCGTAGGCTACAACTTTACCTTCCTGCATCAAAACGCAGCCCAAACCATTTAAAGAAGCATCAGAATAAACAACAAATTCTTTACCCAATTCAAATTTGAACTAACACCGAGCTTCATCAAAAGGGCTTTCAACCGATCAAAACTTTTCGACACTTTTCTAACCACTCGAACCCGACATCTTTCTCGCAATAACTTTGTCAACGGGTAGCTATCATGGAAAAACCTTTACAAATCGTCGATAGTAACCCACAAGTCCCGAAAACTTCAATCTCTAAACATTTTTCGGTGGCTTCCAATCAAGTATAGCGAGATTTTGTTCGGATCAACTCGAATGCCCGATGTCAAACAACATGTCCCAAAAAGTCAATTCTTTCATCCGTAACTCACACTTACTAAACTTCGCATACAACTGCTGATTTCACAAAGTTTGTAGCACTAATCTCAAATGCTCGGCGTGCTCGATTTCATTATTGGAGTAGATCAATATGTCATCAATAAACACTACCACAAATCGATCCAAAAACTGTCTAAAAACCCGATTCATCAAATCCATAAAAATAGCAGGTGCATTAGTAAGCCCAAAAGGCATAACCAAAACTCAAAATGTCCGTACCTCGTCCGAATGCGCCTTTGGCACATCTCGTATCTCGACAAGAATCGATAATAACCCGATCTCAAATCTATCTTCAAAATACCGATGCCCTTTCAACCGATCAAACAAATCATCAATCCGAGGTAACGGTACTTATTCTTTATAGTTACCTTATTCAGGTTGTCGATAATCAATACACATTCACATCGCTCCATCTTTCTTTTCACAAAAGAACTGGTGCACCCCAAGGAGAAAAACTTGGTCGAGCAAAGCCCCTATCTGTTAACTCTTGTAACTGTGCTTTCAACTCTTTTAGCTCAGTAGGTGCCATCCGATATGGAGCTATTGAGATCGGAGTCGTTCCCGGTGCTAATTCAATGCCAAACTCAACCTCTCGTACTGGGGGTAAACCCAGTAGTTCTTCAGGAAACACATCTGGGTATTCACATACAATTGGTACAGATTCAATCTGTTTTCAAACAATTTATTATCCAATTACATAAGCCAAATAAGCTTCGCACCCTTTTCTCACATACTGGCTAACATCGAGGATATCACCAGTAGGAATCCCACTTAGATCATCGATTCAATTCTAATGATCTCACCGCTCGATGTCTCAAGTCAATAAGCTTCCTTTACAATTCACCACCGTGTCATGCGGTTAACCACCCATTCCCAAAATCATATCAAACTCGTCGAAAGGCAACAAGATTAAATTGATGGGAAACAAAAATCCCGAATCATCAATGGGCAACCTTTACACACTTTATTAACAAACACACATCTACCGGAGGGTTGGATACACGAATCACAAATTCATGAGACTCAATGGCGTAGTCTTATCAATACCGTAGTTTCACATACATATTAATGGGTCGAACCAGATCAATCAATGCAATCACAAAGCAGATTATAAAGGGTGAAAGTACCGGTAATGACATCCGAGAAGCAAGATCCTCTAGCTCGAGTAACATAAGCTCTAGCTAGAGCTCTAGCTTCAGATCGAATCGCTGTGCTCTTCGTCCCTCTCGACTACCACCTACATTGCCGTAATGCCCGAGTGGTCCGCCTGTCTTGATGCACCGCTTCGGTCTAGAATTCATGCCGTTCTCGCTTTCGCTTAACATCGGGCATTCTCGAATAAAATGATCCGAGGATCCACATCTAAAGCGGGATCGATCACGAACTCTACAACTCCCAGAGTGCCATTTCCCACAATGTTTACATTCAACTCAATTTTGTGGAACGTTACCAACACTGGCCATCGAGGTAGCTCGGGAGCCCACTGGGGGTCGATCACGTCTAGGTGAATCCGAAGTAGCTTTATGTCGGCTGAAATCATCTCTAAACTTCTTAGATGTGGAATGGAAATTCTTACCTGACGGTCTCTTATGGGTATCTCTAGCTTCGGTCTCGGCCTTTCTTTTCTCCTTCCCGAGCTCTTCAGCCTTGCAAGCTCGCTCAATGAGTGTCACAAACTCTTTGATTTCAAGAATGCCAACAAGCAAATTTAAGTCTTCATTCAAGCCATCTTCAAACCTTTTGCACATAATGGCTTCATTGATACACACTCCGAGCATATCGGCTCAATCGACAAACTTTCGCTCATATTCATCACGGTCATTTGCCCCTGCTTTAATTCAAGAAATTCTTTACGCTTTACGGTCGATGAACCTCTGGTGATATATTTCTTGAACTCATTCGAAAGAAATCCCATGTCACTTTTTCTTTTGGAACCACCGATACTAGTGTATTCCACCGGATAAGCGGTGTCCCGGAGCAAGGGTATAACACATTTCAAACATTCATCCGAGTGCAGATAGCTCATCAAGTACCGAATAGTGTTATCAAGCCACAATTCAAATTTCGCTCGCATCATCATTATCATTGGCCTTGAATTCCTCGGCCTAAATTTCTGATTTTATCAACAGGGGCCTACTTGATCTCATTGGATCTATTATTGGGGTTCTTTGAAGGTACCGGAGTTGGATTATTCGGGGGTGGAGGTCGTTGTATGATCGGATTATTCTCGAACAAACTGGGTAAACCATTCATTCATCATTTGGTAGAAGGCTTGTTTAGCCTCTCCTCGTGGTTACCCGTGAATCGGTTGAGAGTCTAATGGTGCTGATCCATGTGCAGACCAAAGCGCAACACTCTCCACATCATCGCCTATGGCTCTATCGGGATCGAGTCCATTTACTATATAAAATACAATTGAAATTGTCGAAGTCACCACACTATCGATATATATAACCAAGGCATGTATAGCTAGACTCACACGCCGCTACGGTAGTCCTAGAATCGACTAAACCGTAAGCTCGATACTAATAAATGTAACACCCTAACCCGTATCCGTCATCTAATAGGGTTACGAGGCATTACCGGACAAAACACAGCCCACATAGTCATTTATTATTTTTCATACACAAGTTTATATCAATTTCTATACGATATAACTTCTAAATCCAATAGCAATCATCCGCTAAATCATATTAGTTAAATTTGCACATATGAAACACACAACTAGTTAAAATTAATCATGCTTAGTTACTTATAATACATATACAAACTATGCTTCAAATTTCAACCATATTATTATCATTTATATATCCACATATTCAATTAACTAATATGCAACAAAGCCATGTTACATGTACTTAATACATATGACTCTAATATTAATGGCATTTGTATACTTAAAACATTTTGCAGCCTATATCATTACATTCCATACATCAAATATAAGTTATATATCTATTTCATTAGTTGAATATCAAACATATCATTTCATTTCTTCTACACAGGCACATAATAAAACCATTCAAACCATATTACATTAATTATTATGCAAATCATATATGCGACTTTAGTAACATTTCAACATGGCCGAACATACTATTGATGCATATATATATAGTGCGCATTTTACCCTAAAAACAAAAGCCATATTTAACATTTAAACACAAATAACATTTCAATGTACACCTAATTCGCATATATATTATTATACCTAACTTCATATTTCATCTTATTAACTAATCATTTGCCATTTGGATCCGTACCAAAATAATCAACAAAATAGTCATGAAACATATTCATTACTTATCATTTAGCAACCAACCTATATAACAAAACATCACAAAATATATACCAAAAACATGCTTTCAAAATAAGTTTAGAATATAGCCACATACACACAAGATTTAACATTATAATCAAGCCATTTTCGCATGGCTATCTATATACAAACTTTAAAACCAAACATATAAAAACCAGCCTATACATGCCATAGGTTCAAAGTTCAAGCTTTTAAAATACCAAAATAGCGATCGATAGTATGGTCGATCGTCTTGACGATCCCGCTGAGCGATAGCCTTACCTAATCTATAAAATGAGGAGAACATTACACACAAATAAGTTTACTAACTTAGTAAGTCCCAAGCAGTATTTATGACATATACACACTATATACCATCTTAGCCGAATTTCAATGTTCATATATAAATAACGAAGCCTTATTCATTGTATACTTGACTTGTAAAACTTATCGAAATTATCTTGATCGATAAATAAATTCTTATACAATTTCACACACCACTGAATAACATCTTCAATGCACATCTAAAATGATTTCACATAGTTGAATGTATATATATATATATATGTAAAGCATGGCCGAACTATATATATATATATATAACATAATTGCCCTTATAAGGAAATAATGCACATCAACTCAATGTCTTTTATTTTAATCAAATACTTTACATACCAAATGTACCAACACATTCTATCAACTTTTTTATTCATGAAGCATCACAAGTATCGTAAACTTGATTCAATACCAATCTTTCAGTAGAATACTATAGTAACAAACCTTGACTTATTCATTACCATCATATATAGACCATTTCTATTCATAAGCATAAGCTCGAATTAACACTCGCTAATATAAAACCTGCTAGACTAAAGGTCCAAGATTTAAGCACCGGCATAAAGCCTGCTAGGCATTAAAGCCCGAATATATCACCGGCACAAGGCCTGCTAGGCATTTAGCCCAAATGATCAACGACACGAAGCACGCTAGGCACTAAGCTCGAATATATCAAAGACGAGGCCCGCTAGGCATTTAGCCCAAACAAATCATCGACACGAAGCTCGCTAGGCACTAAGCCCGAATATATCATCGCAGACGAGGCACGCTAGGCACTAAGCCCGAATATATCACCGGCACGAGGCCTGCTAGGCACTAAGCCCGAATATATCACCGGCACGAGGCCTGCTAGGCATTTAAGCCCGATTATCAAACCAATCAATATTTTCATACACATTGCTTAAAGCTAAAATCACATCCACCTCGTATGCTTTATTTTACAATTTCATGTTAAACCGAACATAATTATTCACATCACACTCAACAAATAAATTTACTAACATTTCATACCCCACATTCGGCCTATCTCCATTTTCTTGCATTCAATACCAATTTTTATCATACACTACTTTCGTAAATAATTTCTCAACATAAATTTACTTAAGGACTTTCCTCGGTTGTCGATAGGCCGTGCGAATCGGCTATTCGAGAACCTTCGTCTTTCCCGATCTAACTCCGCTTTTTCTTTGCTCTTGATCTAAAACACATTAAATTTAGCTCATTCAAGCACAATTCATCTCAATTTAGTCCCTAAGCACATAAATGGGCAAATTACTATTTTACCCTAGTATTTCACAACATTGTAATTTAGTCCTATTTACATAACACTCAAAATACATCAAATTTCCCCATACTCTTTAAAGGTCGAATGTGTATAAGGACTATACAAGTCCATTTCTTTCATTTATTTTGCAATCAAGCCCTCTAAAATTTTATTTTTACAAATTGGCCCTAAAACACAAATTCACCAAAACTTCCAACACATAATATACTAATTTTAACCTACCTTTCATCTAACATCATCAAACATCATAAACCTCAAGAATTCATCCATGGTCGATTCATGTATACACACTAATCTTAGAAATTCTAGCATGGGTCGGGTAATATACTAAGCAACGATCTTAAAAACGTAAAAATTAACAAAAACTGAGCTAGATTTCTTACCTAATTAAGCTTGAATAATGCCGAATGTTCTAAGGCTTTTCTCCCCTTTTCTTTTGTGTTTCTTTCGGCCAAATTTGAACAAATGGATGGCTTTTTATTTTATTGTTTTATTAACATATATTTATTAGTTATTTTAACATATAATGTAATAATATATATTATAAAAACTCAAACACTATTACATGCAATCAAGGTGGCCGTCCATTAACCTAAAAATGGGCTATTTTCCCTTTTAATACCTCACATTAAAAAGCCATGCTCAATTTAACACATTACACTTTAGTTGGCCACTTTTACTTTTTATGCGATTAAGTCCTTTTATCAAATTCAACACTTAAACGATAAAATTTTTCTCTAAACTTTCACACATATAAATACATACATAATAAACACTAAATATAATATGTAAACATTTCTGCTCAGATTCGTGGTCTCGAAACCACCTTTCTAATTAGGGTCAGATTCGATCTGTTACACTGGGCTGAGGAGTTTAGAGCTAAGGTAGATGATGACCCTGAGAGGGCAGAGTTTTGGTTGGAGAACTCGATGAGAGTGTTTCATAAACTCTCATGTACACCTGAAGAGAACCTGAAGTGTGCCATATCTTTGCCAAGAGACTCGGTATACCATTGGTGAAAGATGTTGACGTCGGTAGTCCCGAGACAGCGGGTGATGTGAGACTTCTTTCTGGAAGAGTTCCGAAAGAAGTATATAAGCCAAAGATTTAACGATCGAAAAGGAAGGAATTCTTTGAGTTAAAGCAAGGAAGAATGCCAGTAGCAGAATATGAGCGCGAGTTTGTTAGGCTTAGCAAATACGCTCAAGAATGTGTGTCGATGAAGACCGTTTTATGTAAAAGGTTCGAAGATGGACTGAATGAGGATATCAAACTCTTGGTTGGTATTTTGGAACTGAAAGAGTTCGTAATGTTGGTTGATAGGGCAAGTAAGGCCAAAGAATTGAGTAAGGAAAAGAGGAGGGCGGTGAGTGAGGCCCGAGATACGAGAAAAAGGCCAATGGGCAAATCACACCATGCTCAATCGAAAAGATCCAAGGAGGTGAATCCTTGACCACTACATCAGTGGGATATTCAACTCGAGATCAAGGCAACACTTGTTCGGGTTCAAGTGTCTAACCCATCTCGATGGAAAGTGTGGGAAATTCAAAGAATAAATCGGAGTGTCCAAGTTGTGGTAGATATCACACTGGAGAGTGTTGGGGTAACAATCGAAGCTGTTATAAGTGTGGTTCCCCCGACCATTTTATTCAAAATTGCCCTGAGAGGGATGACAAGGAAGAGAAGCAAGAGATAAGATCTAGCAATGTACCTACGAGGGGTAGGCCACCAAAGAACCCGGAAGGGGAACTAGTGGTAGAGGTGCATCACGAGATTCTGCTGTGAGACTGGAGGGTCGGGCACCTAGAAGGACGTATGCCATTCGCGCTCACGAAGAGGCATTCTTCCCAGATGTGATAACGGGTACTTTTTCTCTCTATGACACCTTTGTCATTGCTTTAATTGACCCAGGGTTTACCCATTGCTATATTTTCTTAAGACTGGCATCTAGTTTGAGTATGACCGTTGAGTCTACGGACATTGTAGTTAAGGTGTCAAACTCATTAGGTAAGCTTATGTTAGTGGACAAGGTGTGTAAGAATTATCCTCTGATGTTTGAGAGTTATTGTTTTCCGGCAAACCTGATGTTGTTGCCGTTTTGATGAGTTTTGATTTAGTCCTTGGCATGGATTGGTTGACTATGCATAGTGTCTTAGTGAACTGTGGTAGTAAGTTTATCGAGCTAAAATGTGAAGGTAGAGATGTTATTCGAGTTGAATCAGGTGGATTGGATAGTCTACCAATGATGGTTTCTTCCTTAGTGGCCGAGAAATGCTTGAGAAAGGGATGTGAGTCCTATCTCGCGTTTGTATTGAATGCTCAAGAGTCTGAGGTAAAGATTGAATCAGTGCCGGTGGTATGTGAGTATCTGGATGTATTTTTGGAGCAATTACCCGGATTACCTCCAATGAGAGAGATCGAGTTTGGGATTGAGTTAATTTCGGGAATGGCACCTATTTCAATTGCTCCGTATAGGATGGCACCTATAGAGTTGAAACAACTGAAGGTTCGGTTGCAAGAGTTAATGAATAAAGGTTTTGTGAGACCGAGCTACTCACCGTGGGGTACTCCGATATTATTTGTGCAGAAGAAAGATAGGTCAATAAGATTGTGCATAGACTACAGGCAACTCAATAAAGTGACGGTGAAGAATAAGTATCCTTTACCAAGGATTGATGATCTTTTTGATCAACTGAAGGGAGCTTCAGTGTTCTCCAAGATAGACCTAAGGTTTGGTTATTATTAGATGAGAGTGAAAGAGCAAGATGTGTTGAAAATTGCATTTCGAACAAGGTATGGCCATTACGAGTTTCTGGTCATGCCGTTTGGTTTAACGAATGCACATGCGATTTTTATGGATCTGATAAATCATATCTTCAGACCGTATGTGGACAAGTTTGTGGTTGTCTTCATTGACGACATATTGATCTATTCTCGGGATGAGAACGATAATGAAGAACATTTGAGAATTGTCTTGTAAACTTTGAGATATAAGCAATTGTATGCTAAGTTTAGCAAGAGTGAGTTTTGGCTCCGAGAGGTCGGATTCTTAGGATACATTGTGTCAGATAATGGTATCCGAGTTGATCCGAGCAAGAGTTTGGCTATTGTGGATTAAAAATCACCGAGGAACGTGTCAAAAGTCAAAATCTTTTTGGGACTAGTAGGGTACTACAGAAATTTCGTAAAGGGATTTTCTGTGATAGCTACCTGATGACGAAGTTGTTACCATAAGGATGTAATGTTTGATTGGACTGAGACATGTCAGCAGAGTTTCAAGAGGTCAAAACATTGTTGACTGAGGCACCAATTTTGGTTCAACCAAAATCAAGAAAAGAGTTTGTGGTTTACAGTGATGCCTCGTTTAATGGTCTTGGTTGCGTGTTGATGCAAGAGGGTAAGGTAGTCGCTTATGCCTCGAGGCAGTTAAAACCGCACGAGAATAATTATTCAACTCACGATTTGGAGTTGGCTACGATTGTTCTCGCGTTAAAGATTTGGCGACATTACTTGTATGGGGAAAAGTGCAGAATCTTTACGAATCACAAGAGCTTAAAGTATTTGATGGATTAGAAGGATCTGAATTTGAGACAGAGGCGGTGGCTCGAGTTATTGAAAGGCTATGAGTTAGTCATTGATTATCACCCGAAAAGCTAATGTGGCTGTGGATGCCATGAGTAGGAAATCCTTATATGCTTTGAAAGCCATAAGCACGAGTCTGGCATTGTCTGATGATGGGAAATATTGGCCGAGTTGAGAGTTAGGCCACTATTTGTTCAACAGAAAAGTGAGGCTCAAAGAAATGATAGTGAGATACAAGCTAAGAGAGCTAAATACGGATCAGGAAGTGATTCTGATTTTTGAGTGGACTCGAACGGTTGTTTGATGTATCATGATAGAATCTATGTACCCAAAGTTGATGATTTGATCCAAAAGTTTTTCATGAGGCGCACAGTGGTTATTGGTCAATCCACCTGGGCAGTACAAAAATGTACAATGATTTGAGAAAGTTTTATTGGTAGCCGGGTATGAAAAGAGACATTTCAGAGTTGTGATAAAATGTCTAATTTGTTAGCAGGTGAAAGCTGTACATCAAGTGCCTTCGGGATTGCTTCAGCCAGTAATGGTTCCCGAATGGAAATGGGATCGGGTTACCATGGATTTTGTGGCGGGGTTGCCCATGACTCTAAAAAAGAAAGATGCTGTGTGTAGGTTGTTGTAGATAGGTTGACGAAGTCGGCTCACTTTATTCCAGTACGTGTTGATTATTCAATGGATAAGTTAGCTGAGTTGTACGTGATAGAAATAGTGAGATTGCATGGTGTGCCTGTGTCTATAATATCGGATAGAGATCCGAGGTTTACGTCGAGGTTCTGGAAGAAGTTGCAAGAAGCCATGGGTCCGAGGTTAAATTTCAGTACTGCATTCCATCCGCAAACTGATGGTCAGTCTGAAAGAGTGATTCAAGTTCTTGAAGATATGCTTCGATGCTGTGTGTTAGAATTCGAAGGTAGTTAATGGAGATATCTACTTTTGGTCGAATTTGCTTACAACAACAGTTATCAGTCGAGTAAACGATGGCTCCGTATGAGGCCTTGTATGGTCGTAAGTGTCAGACTCCTTTATATTAGACTGAGCTTAGTAAGACGAGAATTCATGGGGTCGATCTAGTAAAAGAAACTGAAGAGAAAGTGAAAGTGATTTGTGATGGTCTCGAAGTCGCTTGCATCGGCGTAAGTCGATATCTAATTTAAAAAGAAAAGAAATTGAGTTTGATGTGGGTGACAAAATGTTTTTGAAAGTATCTCCATGGAAGAAGATCATGAGATTTGGATAAAAAGGGAAATTGAGTCCAAGATTCATAGGGCCGTATGAAATTACCGACAGAATTGGACCAGTATCTTACTGTTTGGCCTTGCCAGTGGAATTAGAAAAGATTCATAACGTGTTCTATGTGTCGATGTTGCGATGATATCGCTCCGATCCTTCGCATGTGATTCCTTCAACAGAAATTAAAATAAGACCGGATATGTCTTATGAAGAGGATCCGATTACGATCTTGGCTCGAGAAGTGAAATAGTTGAGGAATAAGAACATAGCCCTAGTGAAAGTGTTGTGGAAAAAAACACAATGTGGAAGAGGCTACATGGGAGACGGAAGAAGCTATGAGAGAGCAACATCCAAACCTCTTTACTGGTAAAATTTTCGAGGGCGAAAATCTCTAAAAGGAGAGAGTTGTAACGTCCTGATTTAGGACCTAGTCAGAATAGTGGTGCGAAACCAAAAATTCAAGGTATATGTATGAGTTTTTGAGGTTTATGCCATGTTTGCATGTTAGTGTGAAAGTTTCAGGAAGAAATTTTGTTAAATTACGGTTAAATTGTCCAAAAGGACTAAATTGTAAAAGTTGCAAAATGTGATATTCTAAAATCTATTTGTGTGAAATAGCTTTGGATTACCATTTAGTGGTCCTTAAATAGTAATTTTCCCAAATTCTAATTTTTGGACAAATTTGGGCATGAATGGGTTAAAATTTGAAAGTTTGACAAAAGGGCATTTTGGTCATTTGTCAATTAAATTTTAAAATGGGAAAAGATGATAGAATTTCACTCATCTTCTTCTCCAAGTGGCCGAAAATTAAGAGAAGCCATTGTTAGGGCTCTTCAACTTTTCAAGCTAGCTAGTACGTGTATTCTAGCTCCGTTTTTGATATTCTTCGTATTTTTTAAGTCCTAGTAGCATGAGTAAGCTATTTTTAGCTATATGTTGAGCTAAGATGGATGTTCAAAAATGTACCCATGTATGACATGCATGTATTTTGATGTTTTATGGAAGAATACGAAAGCTTGATGTAGTAGAAACATCTTTTGCTAAGTGATTTCCATGAAAAATGCAACTAGGGACTTGTTTGTGAAAGTTTTGAGTTTGGTCATACATGTGTGATTTACAGAGATTTGATGACTGCTTTAGTTGAATAAATGGTTTGGCTAAACATGAAATACTAGAAAGTTGAATGAAAATCACTTTACACCTTGGGCCAAAAGTGTAAATATGAGAAAGTTTAGGGGCAAAATGATAATTTGCTAAAGGATGAGGTAATGGTCAATTTAGTTAATATGTGTATTGAATGAGTTGATTTATCATTATAGATCAAGAAAGATGAAGCCCGAATCAAAACCGAGGCAAGAGTAAGGCGGTGGACTAAATTGCACATCTCTATACTTTTGAGTGCCGAGTTAAGTTTATGCGTAAATAATGCATTCATACTTACAATTTGTTGATGCTAGCTACTGTATAACATGATTGAGAATGATTGAGAACTGATGTGGTTCAAGTGGAATGAATGTAGTAGATATTGTGAATGGATGAATGGATTACAAGTAGATATGTGAATGCGTAGTGATAATGCTTGATGATGGGCTAAGTACGATACCACCTTAATGCTTAACAACGATGGGTTGTGTACGATACCATAGTTAAGTATATTATTTAGTGGGCTATGTGCGAAACCATTATGAATACCTTTGTTGGTAGGCTAAGTGCGATACTACCCTCTAAATTGATTGTGGTGGGCTAAGTGCGAAATCACCGAGAAATTAGTTGTGTGGATGTATTATTAAGAATAATGATATGTTAGAAATGTGGTAAGGGATAGAAAGAGTAAGCATAATTGTGGATGTGAATTTATTTGGTAGTATAATGCTAATTGCTGTTTAGTTTATACTAGAATGCTTAAATTGTATATGAGTAAACTTACTAAGCTCAAGGCTTACTCGCTTTTCTTTTCCCTTGTCTTATAGAGAAAGGGGGTTGAATCAAGTACGTGGATTAATCGGAAGATCGCCTACATTATCAGCTTACTCTGGTATAATAGACTTGATGTTTTGTATATGGCATGTATAGAGGCTAGACAAGTTAGTAAATTTTGTTGTAAATGGCCAAGATGTGTTCGCCTTTAGATGAATAATCTATTTTGTATAATGCCATAGTTGTTGGCTATTTTATTATATGAAAAGATGTAGTTACCCATATGAGTTGATTATAGATGAATTAAATGAGTGCATGTTGTCTATGATTGGGGAGTGAGAAGAACTTGGCAAATAGCTTTGTTCTTGTTCATGTGGATAGGCACAGGGGCATATGTCTAGGCCATGGGTGACACACGGCCAGCCCACGGGCGTGTGCATTAACCGTGTCTCTTTGACAAATTCGAGCAAAATAGGCAAAGGGCTAGCCACACAGGCGTGTGTCTAGACTCTAGGCCGTGTGGTGTAGTCAGTGTTCACCATGGGTGGTGAGCACGGGCATGTGCCCTAATCGTGGGGCATTGGCAGCATGCTTGAGTTCTCATGCACGGCTTGTAGACATGGGCGTGTGTGTTTGATCGTCTAGAATTTTCGAGTTTTAAAATTTATAAAGAGAATGATGGAACCTGGAAACTAACTCTGACAACGACTTAAGGCAAGTGCACCTATCGAATAGTAGTATAGTTTAGGCAAGACCAGATTGTCGAACCCAAGGGAATTAAAAGTACTAATACTCACTTTCTTTTTATTATTTAGCCTAAATATGAAGTAATTTGGTTGATTAAACTAAAAACTAACTGACTACTAAGCTAAAGATGCAAAGACTGAAAGAACAAATTGAAGAAATAACTTTTAGAAAAACTCAGTTGATCACGACGATACCCTACTTGTTATCTAACACTAAACCAGATGATTTATTCACTTAGTTTGCTCCGTAAGACTCCCTAATTTATATTAAACCCTCTCTCGAGGCGAATAACGTCTGACCCTAGGTTGATTAATTGAAATCTCTTTTAATTAAAACCCTTAGAATCAAATTAACTCGATCTATGGACTCCCATATTAGGTTTCACTGTAATCCGACAAAATCTCGTCACCCTATATCTAGGCGTGCGATCAACTCCGCCTAATTATGCTAGATCTACTCTTAGGCAGGGAATTTTTGTAACACCCCGCACCCAAGACCGATACTGGGTCCAAAAACGAGACATTACTATGCTTGAGCTCACTGAAACATGTACTTTCGGGCTATAAAATTTCGTTCCAACTTAAAAACTTCACTTTCTTAGTCAGCACATACAACAAAGGCCTACGAGGCCTTTAACTCATGTTAGAAAACTTTCGGAATTAACATTAAGTAACTCATTTTTTTGAAGCAAGGTTCACACGCCCATGTGACTTGAAACACGCCCGTGTACCCTTAAGCACGCCCATGTCCTCAAACCGTGTAGGGCAACCGTGGAAGGTTACTGACTAATTTCACACGGCCATAACACACTTGTGGGCTTAGACCGTGTGCTAATCCTTGATATACTGACTAAATCAACACGGTCTGGGAACACGCCTATGTCCAAACCGTGTGTCTTACACGGCACACACACACGGCCGTGGGATTTGCCCGTGGCCTCTTATGATTAATAATACTAAGGTGCAGGGTTAACACACTCTTGACACACGCCCGTGTGTCCAACCGTGTGGGCACTTACAAGCTATTTACCAAGCCTTTAGCCACCCTGGAATGAAGATCATATTCATACACAAGTCAACGATGCAATAACAACCCAATTTTATGAATAATACTACATGCTTCATTGATCTCAACAAACATACATGCTTAGTCAAATTTGGCCAATTACTTAGCCGAATACAAAAGAATAATAAACTTGATAGCCTTTACAAAGGCCTTTCTTAAAATATGTCCACAAAATGAATGTTTCCTATACATGCCATACTTAGTAAAGTAACTTGGCTATACCAAAATAAGAGTTGATAGTGTGTTACGAGCTCCGACTTTAATGATCCACGAGTTAGCTTAGCGGGACTGCATGGAAAGAAAGAATCATAACGTAAGCATATAGCTTAGTAAGTTTGCATGTAACAACTCATAGCATCATCATTGCTTGATATAGACCATTTCACATAAACAATGGTATCATGAATTTCAGCTAAAGAGCTTACTTACTCATATAAATTCTTACATGTCTCATGACACTTACTATTATCATACTTGTAAGGTAACCATGATACCTGTATCACTTGATCACATTGATCAGTATACTATAATAACAATAAACATGATATCTACTTTCTCATTCACAACATGAATAATACTCAACTTCATCTAACTTCATCTTGATACTAACTTTACTTTCTTAGCTTTCTTTCTATCTTCTTTTAGCTTACTCATTTGCCCGATGAATTTCTGTGAATAACTAAGGATACTAAATCTCTTCCCACATAATATGATGCCAAAGCCATAACCTAGACATGGTCTTACATGAGTTATCTCATCTTGGTTTCACGGCCATGTCTTGACATGGACTTGTATGAAGTCTTGCTCTTGATAACATACTCAATGCCAAGCTTGAGTCCTTGGACTTACATGATAACTTGCTTGTTAACTTGATCAATGCCAAGCTTGCCTTGGACTTACATGATAACTTGCTTGCTAACTTGATCAATGCCAAACTTGCCTTAGACTTACATGATATCTTAATCAATGCCAAGCTTGCCTTGGACTTACATGATATCTTGATCAATGCCGAGCTTGCCTTGGACTTACATGATATCTTGATCAATGCCAAGCTTGCCTTGGACTTACATGATAACTTGCTTGGTAGATCGAGTATCATGGGAAATTCACCTCCCATCGGGACTTGCTCGTACTTATCATCATGATTTCTTGCTTGAACATAACATGATCATTTCATACAATTATTGTACATTATTTTAAGCAATTTAATGATAATAATCATAAAGCTTAGAAATCATACAAACTTACCTCAATATACAAAATGTATGTAGATGTGCAATTTAGTCCTCGACTTTGTTCTTCCTCGGTTTCGATCTGGGCTTCCTTTTTCTTGATCTATAATCATAAATAGATCATTTAAAAACCATATTGACTAAATTGACTCATAACTCATACTTTGGCAAAATTACTATTTTGCCCCTATACTTTCTAATATTTGCACTTTTACCCTAATTCTCGTAAAATGATTTTCATGTAACTTTCTTTAACTTCATGCTCAATTGAATCATTTTCTCTTCTATTACAATCATCAATTCTCACTATTTCTAGTAGGTATGACCAATTTTATAACTATTACAAAATGGTCCCTACTACCTTTTTTCATGAAATTCATTAAGGAAAAGATGTTTAACTAACATCAAACTATCTTAAACTTCCATAAAACATCATTTAACAAGCATGCCATTCAAGGGTAGATTTTTGAACATGCATCTTAGCTCATTTTATAGCTAAAATTAGCTAATTCATAATACAAGAACTTCAAAAATACGAAGAATATTAAAAACCGGGCTAAGATGAACTTACTATGAGCTTGAAAAAAATGAAGAACCCTAGCTATGGTGTCTCCAAATTTTCGGCAGCCCAAGGAAGAAGATGAGTGGATTTTTCTCATCTTTTTCCCAATTAAAACACTAATTAGGCCAAATGACCAAAATGCCCTTTCGTCTTAAAAATTTCTTTTTAACCATCTTTAGGCCAATTTTGTCCAAAATTATATTTTTGGGCAATTTTCTATTTAAGGGCTCATAGTTATTATTCTAAAGCTATTTCATGCAAAAAGCTTCTAGAAACTCATATATTGTAACTTTTGCAATTCAGTCCTTTTTGGACCAATTGACCTCAACTTAATAAAATTGCTTTACAAAACTTTCATACTAGCATGCAAACATGACATAAACCTGGAAAAACTCATAATTTCACCTCGGGTTCATGGCCTCGCACCATTATCCCGACTAGGCCCTAAATCGGGCTGTTACAATTCTCCCCCTTAGGGATTTTTGTCCTCGAAAACCTTACCAGCAAAAAGGTTTGGATACTGATTTCTCTTACTCTCTTCTGATTCCCATGTAGCTTCTTCGATTCCGTGCCTCTGCCACAATACCTTTACCAAGGAAATACTCTTATTTCTTAGTTGCTTAACTTCCCGAGCCAAAATCTTGACTGGTTCTTCACCATAAGTCATGTTGGGACGAATCTCTATTTCCGAAGGGATAATTACATGCGAAGGGTCTGATCTGTAGCGTCGTAACATTGACACGTGAAACATATCATATATCTTCTCTAATTCTAATGGCAAAGCCAAATGGTAAGCTACCGCCCAATTCTCTCCGTAACCTTGTAAGGTCCAATGAAACGTGGACTTAACTTGCCTTTACGGCCAAATCTGAGAACTTTTCTCCACGGTGCTTTCAAAAAGACTTTATCTCCAACTTGGTACTCGATCTCTTTTCTCTTTAAATCTGAATATGATTTCTGTCTATCTGATGCAGCCTTTAAACATTCTCGAATCACTTTCACTTTCTCTTCAGCTTTTTTAACCAAATCAACCCCGTGAATTTGGTTCTCTTTAAGTTCAGTCCAAAATAAAGGAGTTCTGCACTTATGCCCATATAGGGCCTCATAAGGTGCCATCTTTAAGCTCGACTGAAAGCTATTATTATAGGCGAATTCTACCAATGGAAGAAACTTTTCCCAACTGCCATGGAATTCAAAACACAACATTTGAGCATGTCCTCTAGTACATGAATTAACCTCTCTGACTGACCATCAGTCTGAGGGTGAAAAGCGGTACTAAAACTTAATTTTGTACCCAAAGCTTCTGGTAGCTTCTTCCAGAATCTGGATGTAAATCTCGGATCTCTATCCGATATGATCGATAAGGGAACTCTGTGAAGTCTTACTATTTCTGAAACATACAAGTTTGCCAACTTGTCTAGGAGTAATCCACTGCATGCAGTATAAAGTGGGCTGACTTCGTGAGTCTATCAACCACTACCCAAACAACATCTTTCTTGCTTGAAGACAACGGTAAACCCATTATGAAATCCATGGTGATAAGGTCCCATTTCCACTCGGGAACTAAGATAGGTTAAAGTAAACCCGAAGGTACTTGGTGTTCAGCCTTTACTTGTTGACAAATCATGCACTTGGTAACAAATTCTGAAATGTCTTTCTTCATTTTCAGCCACCAATACTATTGCTTTAGATCATTATACATCTTGGTGCTACCCGGATGTACAGATAAACATCCATTATGTGCCTCGTGCAAAATTTTCTGAATAAGCTCCTCTTTTCTCGAAACACAAACTCTATCTCTGAACATTAAGTATCCATCAAAATTAATCCGAAAGTCAGATTCAGCATCTGACTCGCATTGAGCTCTCTTGACTTGCAACTCACTATCATCTTTCTGAGCTTCAAAGATCTCTTGAAGAAACATTGGTTTAGCTCTCAACTCAGCTAAAATAGAACCATCATCGGATAAAGATATTTTTGAATTCAATACTCTCAAGGCAAATAGGGATTTTCAGCTTAAAGCATCGGCAACCACATTCGCCTTTCCAGGATGATAATTAATGACCAACTCATAGTCCTTTAACCATCTTCGTTGTCTTAAGTTCAACTCTTTCTGCGTCATCAAGTATTTCAAACTTTTATGATCGGTAAAAATTTGACATCGTTCACTATATAAATGGTGTCTCCAAATCTTCAAAGCGAAGACTATGGTAGCCAATTCAAGATCATGCATCGAAAATTTTTCTCATGAGGCTTCAACTATTTGGAGGCATAAGCAATTACCTTGCCTTCTTGCATGAGTACACGTACCCAATCCATTTAAGGATGCATCGCTATAAATTATGAATTCTTTTCACCTTCGGGTTGTACTAAACCGGAGCTTCATTAGCATTGCTTTCAACTTCTCAAAACTTTGTTGGCATTTTTTTGACCACTCAAACTTCACATTCTTTTGTAACAATTTAGTCATCGGGGTTGCAATCATAGAAAACCCCTTAACGAATTGTCTGTAGTAGGTGGCTAGGCCCGAAAAATTCTAATCTCTGTGATGTTCTTCGTGGTTTCCAGTCTATTATAGCTGAAATCTTACTTGGATCTACTCGGACTCCATTTCTCGAGACAATATGTCCCAGGAATCCCACTTCCTTGAGCCAAAACTCACTTTTACTGAATTTGGCATACAACTAATTTTCTCGAAGAGCCTGTAAAACTATCCGTAGATGATCAGTATGTTCATTCTTGTCTCAGGAATAAATCAGTATGTCGTTAATAAAAATGACTACAAACTTGTCAAGGTATGGTCTAAAAATGCGGTTCATTAAGTCCTTGAATACCGTAGGAGCATTGGTCAGCCCAAAGGGCATGACTAAAAATTCATAATGCCCATATCTTGTTCGAAAGGCAGTCTTGGATACATCTGAATCATTCACTCTCAACTAGTAGTACCCTGATCTCAAGTCTATTTTGGAGAATAGAGTCGCTCAATTGATCAAACAAATCATCGATCCTAGGCAATGGATACTTGTTCTTTCATCACACTTTATTAAGTCGACGGTAATCAATGCATAATCTCATGGTGCCATCTTTCTTTTCACAAACAAAATCGGGCGCCCATGGTGAATAACTTGATCTTACAAAGCATTTATCATCAACTCTTGCAATCAGAACTTCAACTCTTTCAACTCTGTTGGAGCCATTCTATAAGGAGTAATGGATATTGGTACAGTACCTGGAGTTAGCTCAATGCTGAACTCAACTTCTCTAACTGGTGGTAATCCTGGTAACTCTTCAAGAAAAACATCCACATACTCACATACTATCAACACTAATTCAATCTTTAGCTCTGTCTCTTTATCATTCAATACAAAGGCCAAAAATGCCTCATACCCTTTTCTTAGATATCTCTGCGCCATCATATGAGAAATTATTACCGACGATCTACCTTGCTCATCTAATTCTACATGAAAAGTATCCCAATTCTCACATCTCATCTCAATGTATTTCTTCCCACAATTTACAATTACATTATGAGTAGTCAACCAGTCCATACCAAGAATGAGGTCGAATTCATCAAATGGTAACAACATAAGATTTGCTTTAAAGCAATGACCTCTAATCATTAATGGAAAATATTTACAAACTTTATCAACTAACATACTCTTGCCTAAAGGATTAGACACCTTAATCACAAATTCTGTGGTATCTATAGGCATACCCAAACTGGGTAATAATTTCATGCAAATGTAAGAGAGTGTGGATCCGAGATCTATTAAAGAAATAACTTTGGTATTATAAAGAGAAAAAGGTACCCGTAATAACATCAAGGGAAGATGCCTCTTCGCGAGTGCGTATAGCATAAGTCCTTGCAGGCACTCTACCCTCAGGTCTCACAGCCTACTCTCTGGGGTTACCTCTTCCACTTGCCCCTCTTTTCGGGTTCCTCTGCAGTCTCCCTCTGACCATACTCTCAGATCTCGAGTTTTGAATTCTCTCTTCTTTAGTCATCTCTGGACAATCCTTTATGAAATGGTCTTGGGAACCACATCTAAAACATGCATTTTCATGTGCTCGGCATTCTCCCAAATGGCGTCTGCCACATTGTGGACATTCTGGTCTGTCACTCTAAAATTCCCAACACTTGTAACTGAAGTCGTCTGTGCTTTATTTTCCAAATAATGCTTACTCTTGTCTTTTCTTGAAAATCCAGTGGAAGTAGCTGTTCGAGGATAGTAACAACTAGCTTAATGTCTTCGTTTAAACCATCTTCAAACCTTTTACTCATAATGGCCTCAGTGGACACACATTCGCGAGCATACTTGCTGAGTTGTACAAACTCTAGCTCATAATCGGTTACTGACATCTTGCCTTGCTTCAGCTCTAGAAATTCTTTCCTCTTCTGGTCTACAAACCTCTGACTGATATACTTTTTCATAAACTCTTCTTGGAAGAATTCCCATGAGATCCTTTCCCTTGGTACCACCGAAACAAGGGTGTTCCACCATTGGTAAGAAGAATCTCTTAAGAGAGAGACTACACACTTCATGCATTCGTCAGGAGTGCAGGACAGTTCATTAAATACTCTGATGGTATTTTCTAACCAGAACTCAGCTCTTTCTGGATCATCATCTTTTCTAGCTCGAAATTCTTCTGCCCTATGCTTCTTGATCCTATCGATTGGAGGTTTACTACTCTTACCACCTCTATTACTTGATGGGCTACTGGAGTAGGTTGTGGAACAGGCAGGGGTGGAGGGGGTTGTGCATTCAAGTTCACTCGAACGAACCCCATGTACCAGGCATCCATCATATAAAGGAAGTCTTCTCTAGCCTCTTCCCCTCCTCCTTCTTGACTCACCGTAGTGGGTCTATTCTCATTTTCATACGGCACCGTCCCTTCTGAGGGAGTTGGTTCGTTACTTTCTACATCATCTGCCTTAGCTCTTTCGGGATCCATTTACTATATGTATAAACATAATTTAAGTCCTCAGGAGTCGTCACACTATCATTATAAAAACATTCTTACGTATGGCATGTATAGCTAGACTCATGCTCGTGCTACGTTAGTCCTAGAACCAACTAAACTATAGCTCTGATACCACTAAATGTAACACCCCGCACCCAAGATCGATATTGGGTCTGGATAGAGACATTACTATGCTTGAACTCACTGAAACATGTACTTTCGGGCTATAAAATTTCATTCCAACTTAAAAACTTCACTTTTTTAGTCAGCACATACAACAAGGGCCTACGAGGCCTTTTAACTCATGTTAGAAAACTTTCAGAATTAACATTAAGTAACTCATTTTTTTGAAGCAGGGTTCACATGCCCATATGACTTGGAACACGCCCGTGTACCCTTAAGCATGCCCCTGCCCTCAAACCGTGTAGGGCTACTAACTATTTCCACACGGCTTAAACATGTCCGTGTCTACCAACCGTGGAAGGTTACTGACTAATTTCACACGGCCATAACATGCCCGTGGGCTTAGACCGTGTGCTAATCCTTGATATACTGACTAAATCAACAAGGTTTGGGAACACGCCTATGTCCAAATCGTGTGTCTTACACGGCACACACACACACGACCGTGGGATTTGCCCGTGGCCTCTTATGATTAATAATACTAAGGTGCAGGGTTAACACGGTCTTGACACACGCCGTGTGTCCAACCGTGTGGGCACTTACAGGCTATTTACCATGCCGTTAGCCACCCTGAAATGAAGATCATATCCATACACAAGTCAACGATGCAATAACAACCCAATTTTATGAATAATACTACATGCTTCATTGATCTCAACAAACATATATGCTTAGTCAAATTTGGCCAATTACTTAGCCATATAAAAAAGAATAATAAACTTGATAGCCTTTACAAAGGCCCTTCTTAAAACATGTCCACAAAATATATGTTTCCTATACATGCCATACTTAGTAAAGTAACTTGGCTATACCAAAAGAGTTGATAGTGTGTTACGAGCTCTGACTTTAATGATCCACGAGTTAGCTTGGCGGGACTGCATAGAAAGAAAGAGTCATAACGTAAGCATATAGCTTAGTAAGTTTGCATGTAACAACTCATAGCATCATCATTGCTTAATATAGACCATTTCACATAAACAATGGTATCATGAATTTCAGCTAAAGAGCTTACTTACTCATATAAATTCTTACATGTCTCATGACACTTACTATTATCATACTTGTAAGTTAACCATGATACCTATATCACTTGATCACATTGATCAGTATACTATAATAACAATAAACATGATATCTACTTTCTCATTCACAACATGAATAATACTCAACTTCATCTAACTTCATCCTGATACTAACTTTACTTTCTTAGCTTTCTTGCTATCTTCTTTTAGCTTACTCATTTGCCTGATGAATTTCTGTGGATAACCGAGGATACTAAATCTCTTCCCACATAATATGATGCCAAAGCCATAACCTAGACATTGTCTTACATGAGTTATCTCATCTTGGTTTCACAGCCATGTCTTGACATGGACTTATATGAAGTCTTGCTCTTGATAACATACTCAATGCCAAGCTTGAGTCCTTGGACTTACATGATAACTTGCTTGTTAACTTGATCAACGCCAATCTTGCCTTAGACTTACATGATAACTTGCGTGCTAACTTGATCAATGCCAAACTTGCCTTGGACTTACATGATACCTTGATCAATGCCAAGCTTGCCTTGGACTTACATGATATCTTGATCAATGCCAAGCTCGCCTTGGACTTACATGATATATTGATCAATGCCAAGCTTGCCTTGGACTTACATGATATCTTGATCAATGCCAAGCTTGCCTTGGACTTACATGATAGCTTGATCAATGCCAAGCTTGCCTTGGACTTACATGATATCTTGATCAATGCCAAGCTTGCCTTGGACTTACATGATAACTTGCTTGGTAGATCGAGTATCTTGGGAAATTCACCTCCCATCGGGACTTGCTCGTACTTATCATCATGATTTCTTGCTTGAACATAACATGATCATTTCATACAATTATTGTATATTAATTTAAGAAATTTAATGATAATAATCATAAAGCTTAGAAATCATACAAACTTACCTCAATATACAAAATGTTTGTAGATGTGCAATTTAGTCATCGACTTTGTTCTTGCCTCGGTTTTGATCCGGGCTCCATTTTTCTTGATCTATAATCATAAATAGATCATTTAAAAACCATATTGACTAAATTGACTCATAACTCATACTTTGGCAAAATTACTATTTTGCCCCTATACTTCTAATATTTGCACTTTTGCCTAATACTAAGTAAAATGATTTTCATGCAACTTTCTTAAACTTCATGCTCAACTGAATCATTTTCTCTTCTATAACAATCATCAATTCTCACTATTTCTAGAAGGTATGACAAATTTTATAATTGTTACAAAATGGTCCCTACTACCTTTTTTCATGAAATTCATTAAGGAAAAGATGTTTAACTAACATCAAACTCTCTTAAACTTCCATAAAACATCATTTAACAAGCATGTCATTCAAGGGTAGATTTTTGAACATGCATCTTAGCTCATTTTATAGCTAAAATTATCTAATTCATAATACGGGAACTTCAAAAATATGAAAAATATTAAAAACGAGGCTAAGATGAACTTACTATGAGCTTGAAAAAAATGAAGAACCCTAGCTATGGTGTCTCCAAATTTTTGGCAGCCCAAGGAAGAAGATGAGTGGATTTTTCTCATCTTTTTCCCACTTAAAACACTAATTAGGCCAAATGACCAAAATGCCCTTCCTTTTAAAAATTTCTATTTAACCATCTTAAGGCCAATTTTGTCCAAAATTATATTTTTGGGCAATTTGCTATTTAAGGGCTCATAATTATTATTCTAAAGCTATTTCATGCAAAAAGCTTCTAAAAACTCATATATTGCAACTTTTGTAATTTAGTCCTTTTTGGACCAATTGACCTCAACTTAATAAAGTTGCTTTACAAAACTTTCATACTAGCATGCAAATATGGCATAAACCTGAAAAACTCATAATTTAATCTCGGGTTCCTGGCCTCGCACCATTATCCCGACTAGGCCCTAAATCGGGCTGTTACACTTTTGCTCCACCACCTAAGCACATCACACTTGAATTAATATTTTGAAAATATCAACACAAGAATTAAGCACACATAATTAAGAACAAACTAAGTATTTATCATATAGTTCAGAAAATAATAACAAGATTCATCTAGGTTTCATCCCCTTCAGGTATCTGAAGGGTTTAGTTCATAATGATAAAATATAACATCTCAAGAGAAAAGATAAAACAAAACATAAGAAATCCCTAAAACCCCATGAAGGAATTGAAGGAGAGATCCGCCATCTTGAGTAGAATTCTGGCTTATTGAGATGGATCAACTGGCTATCTTCGAGTGATTCCCACAAATCTAGCCTTCTAGCTCAGCTCCTTGGCCTAGTTGACTACCTAGCTGACTGCCCTCTTTTAGGTTACAGTTAGGGTCTTTATGTAGGCTCTTGTACTGTGTTTCTTTCTCCCTAGGTATCTTTTTCTGAGTGATATTCCTCTTTTCCACGACAGGACCACGGCCATGGCACACGCCCGTGTGAATCGACTTCAGGCCGTGTTTCGATTCTATTGATTGAGGCACGGCCGTGTAGATCGTGGTTAGGCCGTGTTCAAACTTCTCTTTAGGAGGCACGGTCGTGTGGGCTTAAGTCCAGGCTGTGCCGATTTCGTGATATGGCCCAATTGGTCCGTTCTAGGCCCGTTTCTCGTTCTTTTCATCCCTAGGTGCTTTCCTGAGTATAAAATATGAAAAGAAAAGATTAAGAGCACCTTTTTACATAAATCAAGGAATAAATCATCTAGAAGTATGCTAAATGTGGGATTAAAATATGTTACTTTTACGGTTTATCAAATACCCCCACACTTAAGCTTTTGCTTGTCCTCAAGCAAAATTCTCAACTTACAATTAAAATGAACTTTCCACAATTCATAATTCTCATTAACAATGCCTCATCATAATTCATAGATAATTCATACATGGATAATTAACTCAAAGACTCCTAAAGATTCAAACAATTCTAAGTCATATAATTGTAGTATGAAAACATAGGTGTCTCCCCTTATCTAAATAATTACCTTTAATTCAAAATCGAAAAAGATTAACATCCTCACTAAAGATTCACTCAAAACACTCAAAGTGTTTAAGGTTCACAATTAAGCACTCAAAAGTCAAACATGAAAAGTTAATCCCATAGGCTTGCCTAAAAATCAAATCTCCACCACTGTAATATGAGATGATACACAAATCAAAAGGTCTTTTATCAGGGTTGTAACGGGGCTTAGGTTAAAGGTGTGGATAAAGGCTGAATTAGAAGGTTAAAAATCGAGATTGAATTGACAAATCACCTAACTGCAAACAATGAACTAGAAAATAAATGATTATATCAATTGAAACTTTGAAACTAAATACACGAGCTTTTTCTTTGATAATTGAAATTTAAATGTACAAGCTCACATTTTATATTACTAATACTGAATATACTTCGAATTTTTTGTTTTTTTAAGAACAAACTAATAAATACATAATATAAGAAATAACTTTATCAACTGAAATAAAGTAATTAGGCAACTGATCAAATCAATTCTCGATAGAAGGGTAGTCAAAGGAATGGTGATAACAAATACAAAGGGTTTTTGTTAATATTAGTGGGTGAATCAATAAAAAGGGTTGTTAGGATCAACGGAGTTTCACTAAGGGTTAATTATGAAGGTAGGCTTTTTAGTAGAGTGAGTGGGTTAAAAAACCTAGGTGCCTTTATCATCTTAGTATATCAAATCAATAATATGGTCTTGACATGTATAATCGAGGCAAGTTCTAGAATAACAATTTAGTGTTGACACACTCATAATCAATAAAGTGAGAATGGAAAAGAATATATGCTTTATACGGCTCAAAATCTCACAAAATTTATGGGTTATTTGACATCAATCCCTGTAAATTTCAAAATTCAAGGTAATATTCAAATTCAGTTCAACAACCTAAAAAAATTTTTGATTCTTGAAAAATAGACTTATCATGCTTAACTCTCTAGTATTCTTTAGATTTAATCATCAATGCACAATTATCAATGAATTAATCCAAAACATATTAATAAAAATCATAAATCATCAAAATTTCACCCTAATTAGTAATATGAGAAAATACCTAAGAACGAGATAAAATTCAGGGATTTGAGAATAATGCAAAAAGTTAGATACTATTACCCCCCACACTTAAGATGTACATTGCCCTCAATATACATAGATAGATAATCATGTTATAATAAAATCAAAAGAGAAGGGGAGAATGACACTTGAATTTTTTTGGATGAATTCCTTGAGTTAGCAGAGGTCGTGGTAAAGGATGACTTATGTAGTAGTGAATAACTCCTAGTGATTGGTTCGTTTATAAGGAGTGTGCAATTGAAACTGCGAAGTCATTAGTTAGACATCTCGGAGGTATAAATAAATATGTGTTAGGTATACTCGAAGGTTAGGTAACCAATGATAATTAAAGTTTTCAATGTATAGGGAGAATGTTCAAATTAAGATAAATAAAAAGTTAAAATAGGAAAAGAAAAAGAAATAAAACTTAAAATAAAGCAAAGAAAAATTAGATAAATAAAGAGGACTCAGAGGTCCTCATCATCTATCGGATCTTGTAGAGGTATCGGTGATGAGATATGAAAGTGATGGCATATCTGCTAAAGGGTGGCCTCGATCCCATCAAAACGTCGAGTAGTGTCAGTAGACTACTGGGTACAGCACTGCTCGAATTGGGTGAGGCGTGCAGAGATATCTCCCATTAAAGCTACTGCATGGGATGGCTACTGGCTCGGGCTGGTGGGACATCATCAGTGATGTCCTCGGGCACCTCCTCGTCTGTGGCTAGTCGGTACTGAGGGGGGTCAGTTCCACGACGATATTTAATCATCTTCATGTGTAGCATTGTTTAGATGCTTTGAGGTACCATTTGGCCAATTAATGTCAATGAGGAGATCTGAGTCTCGATGTTGAGGAGCCCAAAGTGTCGAGCAAATCGTGTGATGTATGGCCCCATTGAAAGAATCCCCCTTCTATGTTGCTCTGTTTGGTGCTGAATCGTGTGGGCTATGAAGTATGCAAGATCGAAGACATGCGTGTTCGACATGCACTAGAGGTAGTGGACATCTTGTTTGTTAACCACGCCAGTGCTCTCGCGTCTGCCTGTAATAGTGTGAGCTAGAATGGCGTGGATGTACCTCAGAGGGGCGACTAGAACTTTTACCTTGGAGCGACTGGGGTCGTAGTCGCCTTTGTTGGGAGCTAAGTCACACCAGTAGCTAGCAGGGGTGTGGTGAAATTTGCAGTCTAGATCGAGGAGATCGTTTTCTTCTATGAAGCCATCGGTGTAAAGTTTGAGTGCCTCCCCAAATTGCGGTATGCTCAATCGTCTGACCGTTCCTCCTAAACGGAATTGAATCATGCTCGGATCGTCGTGTTGTGCCATCGCTATTTGTAGGGTAAAAGTGGCACAAAACTCTAGAGTAAGTTCCAAGTATGTGGGCTCGATGATGGGGAAAATTTGCTCCCTCGGCTCAGTTGAGAGCTTAGATATCAACCGCCAATCTGACCTGTTCCACGGCATTCTAATCAATGCACCTACCGGTGCCTAGAGATCTTTCCCGGAATGCCTTGTAGCGTTCTTCCTGGGCTTCCTGAGTGAATTGAAGGAAGCAGTGTCGTATTTTGGAAGAGGCACTAGCTGAGGAAGAGTCGGGTCTTTTTCTTTTCTTAGAAGGGGCGGCCATGGTGCATTTGCCTCGTGATGATGACATCGTTCCTGAAAATATTGAATACTCAAGTAATGTTTATATCAAATCAATTAATTTCATCTAGACCCGAGATATTTAAAATATAATTATTCTAACTAAGAGCAGCCAATTCTATTTAATAAGTATTTAAAACAAAATGTTCACTATAGCAATGTATTTGCAAAATAGAGTAAATAATACTAGAGTTAGAGAAGAAACTAGATATCATTAAAAATTGAAAGAAGTTCTAAAATTGAAAATTTTAAAAGAACATAAATACCTAATATCAACAAAGCAAAGTAAAATATTATGAACTTAACAAATAATCAGTTAAGAGAGTTAAGTAATGGAGGAACCAGGGTTGGGGTGGTTTTAGTCGGTTGGACACAGGCTAAGCACGGTGGTGCTGTGAGTTTTTGTGTGCACGGATGTGGCGAGGGCATGGGTTGCTTCAGCACGGCAGTGGCGAGGGCGTGTGTGTAGTTTTGTATGGTTTTTGGAGAGAAAGGCAAGGGAAGCAATTTTAGGGAGGTTGTGAACGTGGGTGTGGCTGGATTTGAGTGAAAGGAGGCTGAGAAATCTTATTAGGGTTGATGTGGGGAGGATGAGCGGTTAAAATTGTTTAAATAGGGGAGGGGCACGGGCAGTTGCCACACCCATGTGGATTTTTAAATAGCCTGCTTTTGAGAATTTAAATTTTTGGGCACATTTAGGGTTATTGGCATGGCCATGGGTAAATGGGCAAGCTCGTGTTCTTCCTCACATGGTCATTTAGAATGGGCGTGTCTCACCCGTGTCGATAAGTCAGTATGTTCACACAGTCATGGGGCATGGCTCTGTTCTGCCTCGTGTGTAGGAAGTCAGTATCTTCGCACGGTCGTGAGGCACGGCCGTGTCCAACCCATGTCGATAAAAATTTACCTTTCATCATGTATGACTACAAAAATGCTTGTGTTTTTTCTCGTGGATTCCACATGGCTATGGGAACGCCCGTGTGCAAGGCCGTGTAGTTTAAAAAATTATGCTTCATTGGACTGATTAGTATGGAGTTAGATGCTAAAATAAAAAGTATAATGTCGGTGAAAGTTAGTGCTCGGGTTGCCTCCTGATAAGCACTTGTTTAAAGTCTTAAGCCAGACTTACCCTATTTTCGGTTCTAAAAGAAGGTTCACGGAGCTGAAGCTCCTCTCTCATATTTGTAACATCTTCACCATTATATATTTTTAGTCGGTGACCATTTACCTTGAATGTGCCTTTAGTGGGATGAGTTACCTTGATTGTGCCATAGGGGAAAATTGTTTTGATTATGAATGGCCCTGACCACCTTGATTTCAGTTTCCCAGGAAACAGTTTAAGCCTTGAGTTGTATATCAAGACTAAGTTTCCTACTTCGAATTGTCTTAATTTCTTTAGACGAGCATCATGGCATCGCTTTATGGCTTCCTTGTAAAGTTTTGAGTTCTCGTAAGCATCAGCTCTTCATTCATCTAGCTCATTTATCTACATTCTTCTTTTCTCTCCTACAGTTTTAAGATCAAAATTTAAGAATTTTATAGCCCCAAAAGCTTTGTGTTCTAACTCGAATGGCAAATGACAACTTTTCCTATAGACAAGTCTGTATGGGGATGTCCTTAGGAGGTTTAAAATGCCGTTCTATAGGCCCATAAGGCATCATCTACTTTTACTGCCCAATCTTTTCTGTTTGATTCAACCATTTTTTCTAGGATGCACTTAAGTTCTCGATTTGCTACTTCTGCTTGCCCACTGGTTTGAGGGTGATATGGGGTAGCTATCTTGTGGTGTACTCTATATTTTTTTAAGATTTTGTCAAATTGAGCATTGCATAAATGAGTACCCCTATCACTAATAATAACTCTAGGTGTTCCAAATTGAGAGAACAGTTTCTTGAGGAACTTCACCACTGCTCGGGCATCATTCGTAGGTAAAGCTTCAGCTTCTACCCATTTTGACATGTAATCAACTACCACTAAGATGTATCTATTTCCAAATGAACTAGGAAAGGGACCCATAAAATCAATACCCCATACATCGAATATTTCATACGATAACATGTATGTTTGAGGCATTTCATCACGTTTAGAAATATTACTTGCTCTTTGGCATCTATCACACGAAGCAACATACCTATTGGCATCTTTAAATAGAGTGGGCCAATAGAAACCTGATTCGAGTATTTTGTGTGCTATTTTGACACCACTGTAGTGCCCTCCTAAGGGTCCGAAGTGGCAGTGTTCTAAGATTTTGCTTCCTTCTGCCTTTGTAACGCATCTCCAAATTACCTAGTTTGCACATATACGGAAAAGAAAGGGATCCTCCCAAAAATAGTTCTTCACATAAAAAAAGAATCGCTTCTTTTGATGATTTGTTAACTTTTTCGGTATGATGTTACCAGCTAAAAAATTTGCAATATCTGCAAACCAAGGTACCTCATAGTTGCTTATGGAGAATAGCTGTTCTGTAGGGAATAAGTCATTTATCTCTATCTCTTCTCGTTCTTCTGCGTGTGGATTCTCAAGTCTAGACAAGTGGTCCGCTGCAAGATTTTCCACTCCTTTCTTATCCTGAATTTCTAGATCGAATTCCTGTAAAAGTAAAATCCATCATATGAGTCGAGGTTTTGCATCGAGCTTAGTTAAAAGATAGCGAAGAGCAAGTGGTCAGTGTAAATGACAACTTTAGATAATAATAAATACTGTCTAAATTTATCAAATGCAAAGACCATAGCTAGTAAATCTTTTTCAGTGGTGGTATAATTTTCTTGCGCGGTCGTCAATGTTTTGCTGGCGTAATAAATTGGCCAGAAGTGCTTGTCTCTTCGCTGCCCTAGAACTGCACCTACTACAAAGTCACTCGCATCATAGATTAGTTTAAATGGAAGATTCCAATCAGGGGCAATTATAACTAGGGCATTTATTAATTTCTCTTTAAGGGTATTAAATGCATCTAAACATTCTTGATCAAAGTTAAAAGGTGCATCTTTTTCTAGCAAATTTGTTAGTAAAATCCCGCATCTCCTAAAAAGCTTCTAATAGCCTTAACTGAGCTAGGAGGAGGTAATTTTTTATATGGTTTTGACTTTTGCTTTATCTACCTCGATTCCTTTACTAGAGATTTTATGTCCCAATACAATTCCCTCTTATACCATAAAGTGACATTTTTCCCAATTTAGAACAAGGTTTGTTTCTTCACATCTCATCAGAACTCATTTTAAATTTTTAAGGCAAATATGGAAAGAATTATCGAATATTGAAAAATCATCCATAAATACCTCCATGATGTCATCCACGAGTTCATCAAAGATTGCCAACATGCAACGCTGAAAAGTAGCAAGGGCATTATATAATCTAAAAGGCATTCTACATAAGCAAACGTACCGTATGGGCATGTGAATGTTGTCTTCTCTTGATCTTCAGGTGCTATTGGGATTTGAAAATAGCGGAGAGTCCATCTAAGAAGCAATAATACATATGTCCAGATAACTTTTCTAACATTTGATCAATGAATGACAGAGGAAAGTGATTTTTTCTAGTGGCGTCGTTCAGCTTCCTATAATCAATGCATACTCTCCAACCTGTAACTGTTCTGGTGGGGATTAGTTCATTTTTTCATTAGCTATTACAGTCATGCCTCCTTTCTTCGGAACAACCAGCACAGGACTTACCCATTTGCTGTTAGAAATAGGATAAATTATTCTAGCATCTAAGAGTTTAACTACCTCATCTTTCACAACTTCTTTTATGTTGGGATTTAATCGTCTTTGAGGTTGCACACATGGCTTGTACTCATCTTCCATTAAAATTTTATGGGTACAAAATGTTGGGCTTATTCCTTTAATATCAGAGATTTTCCAGGCTATAGCTTTTTTATGTTCCCTTGGTACCTGTAGCAACTCTTCTTTTTCCTTGGGATCCAGTTCTGAAGAGATAATTACTGGTAGCGTAGAATTGTCCCCAAGGAATTCATATTCTAGGTGTTTCAATAGCTGCTTTAATTCTAATTTGGGTGGTTCATCAACAGAGGGTCTTTGTTTTAAATCATCATTGATTTCAATGCTTTCTTTTTCTATTTGCCTGGATGAAGATGTATTTAGATTTAGTTCATCAACTTCATCTTCTTCCCTCTCTTCTTGAGTAAGGCGCAGTTCCATTGTGTCATTATGTATGATTTCCTATAATGAATTCTGAATAATATGATCAGTGGTACCAACAAAATAACAGGAATCATCTTGTTCTCTAGAATATCGCATGACATCATAGATTTGAAAAATAATTTCCTCATCACCTATCCTTAATGCAAGTTTACCATCACCTCCATCGATAACAACCCTAGTAGTAGCTAAAAAAGGCGCCTAAAATTAAAGGAACCTCAATGTCCTCATCCATGTCAAGCATAATAAAATCAACAGAAAAAATAAATTTACCAATTTTTACCAAGACATCTTCAATAACTCCTCTAGGATATTTAATAGATCTTTTGGCTAACTGAATATTCATCCTAGTGGGTTTTAGTTCCCTAAGATCTAGCTGTTTAAAAATTTTATAAGGCATTAAGTTAATACTGGAACCTAGATCAACTAATGCTTTCTTAATATTTAAATTACCAATTCAACAGGGAATAGTAAAACTTCCTGTGTCTTTTAATTTTGTTGGTAACTTATTTTGGAGGAGGGTGGAACATTCTTCATTAAGCTCCACCGTTGATACTTCTTCAAGCTTCCTTTTATTTGTCAGGAGTTCCTTTAAGAATTTTACGTACGTCGGCATCTGTGAAATGGCTTCATCAAAAGGTAAGTTAATATGTATTTGTTTAAAAAGTTCAAAAAACTTACTATATTGGGCATCTAATCGTTCTTTCTTTAGCTTTGCTGGATATGGGATTGATGGTTTATCTTCTTTACATACTGGAGTTACATCCACAATTCCCATATCCTTTGCTTTGTTGTCCTCGTGTGGTATTTTTTTCTTTGGTTCGACTAACTCCTTTCCACTTCTCAGTGTAACTGTCTTTACTTGTTCAGTTCCTTTAGAAAAAATCTCTGCCTGTATTTCACAAACCATCTTAGTAAGTAGTCTAACTGACTTAGTAAGTTCTCAACTGACTTAGTAAGTTCTCCAACTTGGCATTCCCGCCTATCACACGGGCGACCCGGGTTCGATCCCTGGCAACGCCACCAAAAACTTGATCCCTTCAATCGATGTTTGTTGATTCTTAAGGGTGGTCTCAGTGTCATGGAGACGAGTATCTGTGGCTGCCATGAATTTTTTCAGCATCTCTTCAATGTTCGACTCCTCTTCCTGTTGGTGAGGTGGTTGTTAAAAATCTGGAGGAAGTTCTAATCTTTGGTTACTTTGATCATCCCACGAGAAATTTGGATGGTACCTCCAACCTGCATTATAAGTGTCACTATAAAAATTATTTTGAGGTCTAGGATAGTTACCCGTATAGTGAGCTTACTCCTTTTCCATGCCATATCCGTAGGGTGGGTACTCAAGATTCGCCATGCCTCCTATATTCGAATCATATTGTATTTCTGGCTGTACCTATGAGAGACATTGGTAATTATTCAATGCCATCTTCTATAGACTAAAATTATCTGCTAAAACTGAATAAAAGAAAAATTAGCAAACTAATAAAAATTAAATTGCTAAAAATAAAAAATAAAAAAATGGCTAAAGTAATAAAAATAGGGCTTTCTTAATATTTTAGTTCCCCGTAACGGCGCCAAAAACTTGATTGTCTAGAATTGTCGAGTTTTAAAATTTATAAAGAGAATGATCGAACCTGGAAACTAACTCTGACAATAACTTAAGGCAAGTGCACCTATCGAACAGTAGTATAGTTTAGGAAAGATCGGATTGTCGAACTCAAGGGAATTAAAAGTACTAATAATCACTTTCTTTTTATTATTTAGCCTAAATATAAAGTGATTTGGTTGATTAAACTAAAAACTAACTGACTACTAAGCTAAAGACACAAAGACAAAAAGAAAAAATTGAAGAAATAACTTTTAGAAAAACTCACTTGATCACGATGATACCCTAGAAGGAATTCACCTAGACTTCACTTGTTATCTAACACTGAACCAGACGATTTATTCACTTGGCTTGATCTGTAAGACTCCCTAATTTATATTAAACCCTATCTTGAGGCGAATAACATCTAACCCTAGGTTGATTAATTGAAATCACTTTCTAATTAAAACCCCTAGAATCGCATTAACTCAATCTATGGACTCCCATATTAGGTTTCACCCTAATCGGACAAAATCTCGTCACCTTATCTCTAGGCGCGCGATCAACTCCACTTAATTATGCTAGATCTACTCTTAGGCAGGGACTTTTGCTCCACCACCTAAGCACATCACACTTGAATTAATATTTCAGAAATATCAACACAATAATTAAGCACACATAATAATTAAGAACAAACTAAGTATTTATCATATAGTTTAGAAAACAATAACAAGATTCATCTAGGTTTCATCCCCTTTAGGTATCTGAAGGGTTTAGTTCATAATGATAAAATAAAACATATCAAGAGAAAAGATAAAAAAACATAAGAAATCCCTAAAACCCCCTGAAGGAATTGAAGGAGAGATCCCCCATCTTGAGTAGAATTTTGACTTTTTGAGATGGATCAATTGGCTATCTTCGAGTGATTCCCACAAATCTGGCCTTCTGGCTCGGCTCCTTGGCCTAGCTGACTGCCTAACTGACCGCCCTCTTTCAGGTTACACTTATGGTCATTATATAGGCTCTTGGATTGCGTTTCTTTCTCCCTAGACCGCCCTCTTTCAGGTTACACTTATGGTCATTATATAGGCTCTTGGATTGCGTTTCTTTCTCCCTAAGTATCCTTTTCCGAGTGAAATTCCTCTTTTCCACGACAGGGCCATGGTAATGGCACACGCTCGTATGAATCGACTTCAGGCCATGTTTCGGTTCTATTAATTGAGGCACGGCCGTGTAGATCATGGTTAGGTCGTGTTCGGACTTCTCTTTAGGAGGCACGATCGTGTGGGCTTAAGTCCAAGCCGTGTCGATTTCGTGATATGGCCCAATTGGTCTGTTTTAGGCCCATTTCTCATTTTTTTAGTCCCTAGGTGCTTTCCTGAGTATAAAACATGAAAAGAAAGGATTAAGAGCACCTTTTTACATAAATCAAGGAATAAATCATCCAAAAGTATGCTAAATGTGGGATTAAAATATGTTACTTTTATAGTTTATCAGTGTTTATACATGGGCGTGTGTCATCTAGCACGAGCGTGTAGTCCCTATTTAGATGGAAAAATTTTAAGATTTGAAGAAGTTGCGATATAATATCGAGAGCCTCGTGTTTATGAGTGAGGCCTCGTAAGTCAAGAATGAGATTGATGAGGTGACTTAGGAGAGTAGTAACGGTGAGCCTAAGTAGCGATCATGTGGTTTTATTTAGTAATGCCTCGAACCTGATTCCGACGAGAATTACGGGTAAGGGGTGTTACAAGCCGGAGTCATACTCAAGAGCTCAAGATCTTCCCTTCAATTTTCTTCTAGGGGTTTTAGGGTTTTTCTTATGTTTTGTTTTATATTTTCTTCTGAGATGTATTCTTTTATAATTATGAACTAAAACCCTCAAATACCTGAGGGGGATGAAACCTAAGACGGATCTTGTTATTATTTTCTGAACTATATGATAAATACTTGATTTGTTCTAAGTTATGTGTTCTTAATTCTTGTTTTGATATTTTAGGATATTGATTCAAGTATTGATGTGCTTAGGAAATGGAAGAATATTCCCTATTTAAGAGTAGATCTAGCATAGTTAAGTGGAGTTGATCGCAACCCTAGAGATAGGATGACGAAAATCTATCGGATTAGGGTCAAACCTAATATGGGAGTCCATAGATCGAGTTAATGCAATTCTAGGTGTTTTAATTAGAAAGAGATTTCAATTAATCAACCTATGGTTAAACGTTAGTAGCCTCGAGAGGGGTATTAATATAAATTAGGGAATCCTACAGATCAAGTCAAGTGAATAAATCATCTGGTTCAGAGTTAAATAACAAGTGAAGTCTAGGTGGATTCTTCCTTGGGTATTGTCTTAATGAATTGGTTTTTCCCAAAAGTATTTTCCCCAATTCATTTTCTGTGTCTTAGCATTTTTAGCCTTGTAGTTAGTTAATTTTAGATTAAATAGCAATTCCCTTGATTATTAGGCTAAATAATAACAAGAAAGTTAGTATTAGTACTTTTGGTTCCTTGGGTTCGACATTCCGGTCTTGCCGCTAAACTATACTACTACTCGATAGGTGTGCCTGCCTCAATCGTTGTCACAGTTAGTTTCTAGGCTCGATCATTCATTATATAAATTTTAAGACTTTCAGACCAACGATCAAGTTTTTGGCACTGTTGCCGGGGAGTTGAAATATTAAGAACGCTCAATTTTTATTACTTTAGCCATATTTTATTTTTGCAACGAAATTTTATTTTTACGTTTCTAAATTTTCTTCTTTGCTTGTGGCAAGTACCTCTAATTTAGCACTAGAAGGAACCCGACAAGACCCTTAATTTACGACAGTGATATCGAAGGTACTGTTCATAGAAATCATAAAGAAATACGGTGAAGCTTAAACTACATAGAAGAAGAGCAATAAGACGAAACCAATACTACCGAAGAGATGGCTGATAACAATCCGCTACCTCCTATAGTTGCCGCAAACCTGGTGAATCAAAATCCTACTCCTCGTACTATGTATGATTATGCTAAACCTAATTTAACAGGAGCTGAATCTAGTATTGTTAGGCCTGCTATAGTGGCTAATAAATTTGAACTGAAACCTAACACTATACAAATAATTCAACAATTTTTTTCAAATTGATGGTTTACAGGACGAAGACCCAAATACTCATTTAGCAAATTTTCTAGAATTCTATGATACCTTCAAAATAAATGGCATTTCTGATGATGCCATTCGTCTTCGATTTTTTCCCTTTTCATTAAGGAATAAAGCCAAGCAGTGGTTGAATTCTCTTCCACGAGGATCAATCACTATATGGGATCAAATGACCGAAAAATTTTTATTAAAATAATTTCTACCGGCCAAAACAGCCAAGTTGAGAGTGATATCTCTTCTTTTGTGCAGATGGATCTAGAAACACTATACGATGCATGGGAGAGATACAAAGACTTACTAAAAGGTGCCCTCACCATGGGTTACCTTTGTGGCTTCAGGTTCAAACCTTCTACTACGGTGTGAACCCCTCGACTAGGCAATTAATTGATTCAGCCACCGGTAGAACCCTAATGTAGCATCCTTAAAATGGGGTCTCTGTATTTTGCATGTGTTTGCATGTGACAATATGCTTACTGTGCTCGTTTAGCATGTTTTGGGGCCTAGGCATGACCTCGGGTTAGGCCTGAGTCATGGCTAAAATTTTAGTTTTGACACTTAGGAATAGGGAGCTAAGATGTTAGGGGTTAAAGGATATTCTTGGTGTGTTGTGACACGAATAACCTAGTGGCAAAATGGCAAGGGAGGCGCCACTAAGGTGCTTGGTTGGTGACGCCACATGCAAGGAAGGAGGAGCTCAGGTTCGAGCTGCAGAAATCCCTTTTTTGCTTATTATTTTGACGCCAAAGTGGGAAGAGGTATGCTCAGGTAGGACTCTGTTGGAAGGATATGGATTAGGCTAACTTTAAGTGATAGGTGTAGGACTCATTCAAAATTGTTTGAATGAGTGGATGAGAGGAATTCAAGGAGGGATGAGGGGGACGGCTATGAGTGGATGAGAGTCTTGAAGTGTTGGCTGAAAGTTGGACTGTGGGGAGGAGGGGTGCAGTCGATTTGGGTTCTTTAGAGGGTGACCGAATGTACTTTGGTTTGGGGAGTTTTTCTTTTTCTTTCTTTGCTTGAGTGTCAAAATCGAAACCTCCTCTAGGTGACCCTTTCATTCGGTCTTTGTTATTTGTTGGTCGAACCACCCCTATTGTTTCAGTTAAAAGTCGAAAGCAACTCTTTTTGTTCATCTTTTCTTTCTTTCAAACCTCCTTGTGCCGAAATTCCTTCTTATCTTTAGTTTTCTTTCTCTCTGCTGAATTCTTGATTTTCTATTTTTATTTTCTTCCTCCATCTTTACTCTCTGCTAAAGCCGAATACTCTGCCCCTCAGTTTCTCTCCTCTTGCGTTTTCTCCTCCTTGACCAAATCTATCTTCTTCTTTTTGAGGCAAGCCGAATCCCTTGGTAAGTGGTTTCCCCTCTATCCTCCCTTCAATTAAAGATCCATATACTAAACTCCATTCCTATTTATGTTGGTAGCCGAAACCTCTAAGATCACTAGGGTGTGCCGAAACTTTGGTGATTGGTGGCCGAATCTGTCGACTAAGGTAAAGATGTGTCAAACTCTTTTCGTTTTGGGATTCATGTTATGGCCAAATGGCTTTTAGATTTATAATGAAGTGTTAAGCCGATTGTAGGGGGGAGAGTAGCCGAATACAGTGGATTTTGAGATTTGTTGCCGATTAAGGGCTTGGCCGATTGTAAAAGGAGATCCTTTGAGTAGTTTCGGGATTTGGTTGGAAACCAAATCGGCATTAAGGTGAGTGTGCCTTTGTGTGACAATCTTCGGGATTTTGGTGTTTAGCCGAATGGCTTTAATCTTAAAATTGTGTGTTGGCCGATTGTAGAGGCGGTGAGGGCTAACATTTTGGGACTTCGTTTAGATCTACAAATAGTCGGTGTGTAACGCTTACACATTTTGTTAGTTTGACATGTTTATTGTGTTTCTGTTATAGCCATTAAAACCAGTAGTTATGCCCTGTGGGCATGAGCATGGACTCCGGGTAAGTCCTCGATTATGAATATCGATATGCTATCATGTTATTGTTAAATGTATGCCATGTGTTATTTGCATCATTATATGTTATTATGCCACGATTGATATGGACATGATGGTGGGATTGTTGAGTGGAGGGGAAGAATTATTTGGACTGTCACCAGTGGTTTTGACCACACGACAAGTTGGCCCCGTCTTTGATATTATAATTTGTGACTAAGTCCCAGTGGTTTTGACCACCAGTGGTTTTGACCACATATGAATATTGTGACTCGTCCCAGTGGCTTGGTACCACAGTGGGTTGGCTCCACATGTTAATTACGGGATTGTCATCAGTGGTTTTGACCACACGATGGGTTGGCCCCATCACTTGATTTGTGACTACGGTCATCAATGGTTTTGACCACACCGATATATATTTGTGACTACGGTCACCAGTGGTTTTGACCACCAGTGGTTTTGACCACACGGGGTAGATAAAGGAGATTGGATGGTTAGATTATGGGGTTGCATGATTTGCATGTTTTACTGATGATTTGTGTAAGTGCTTACACTATCGGGTTGGGGATTTATACACTGAGTCACGGTGACTCACCCCTTCCCTTATATTTTGCAGATGAGGCGTAGATTGCGGATATGGAGCCGGGGAGGACTCGAGGCGGCCATGCATGCTAGTTTGGGCTTTGATTTTTAAGTTACTATTTCAGTTTTATTTATTTACTTAAATTCGGTTTTGATTTTGTAATAAGGCCGCTAAGTATTAGTTGGGTTTTTGTTTTTTTTTAGATTTTATTTTAATTATCGTTTGCATATGTTTAATAACCTGATTTGCTTTAGTAACTGAAATTAAAATGGGATTTACAAAACTACACTCTCTATCGGGTTTTTACAACGTTACCATCGGGTGACATTATTCACAAGGTAATGACAAAAATAATAAAGATGATTTCGAACCTAAATTTTCAACAACTAGTAATATCAAACGGATTTCTTAAGCATTTGTTTTTCTGGAATGTTAAGCAACACGAAAACGTTTTCAACATCACTTGTATAAGGTTTTTCTAAACTTTAAGATCGATTAAAGAGTTTTCAATGAGAAGTAAACCGAGGGCACTTGTTTATTCAAACATTTTTACCCCGTAGCATGCCAGATTCGGTCGTGGTGTGTTGACCGGGTTTGGGGTGTTACACCTAAATAACACAACTCCTGGGGCGGCCTATGAGTTTATAGAGGAGATGTTACTGAACAACTATCAGTGGCAAGTTACAAGAACAACACTGACAAAAGCAGCCGGAGTTTTTAACCTTGACGCAGTAACCATGCTCTCAAATCAGGTAGAGATGTTAAATAAAAAGATTGATGGTTTGTGTGGTTCTTCACAGGTACACCCAGTAATGCATTGTGATTCAAACCTAGGATGTGTGGCGAATCCTAAGTACCCACCCTACGGACATGGCATGGAAAATGAGCATATAAATTATATGGGTAATAATCCTCAACCTCAAAATAACCCTTATAGTAACACTTACAATGCGGTTGGAGGAACCATCCAAATTTTCGTGGGGTGGCCAAGGAAATCAAAGACAACAACCCCTCTCAGGCTTTTAACAAAAATTCCACCCACAAGAAAAGAAGCCGAACCTTGAGGAGATGCTGACAAAATTCATTGCGATGTCAAAAACTCATCTTTAGAATATTGAAATGATGTTGAATAATCAACAAACATTAATTCAAGAGCTTAAAAATCACTTAGGGCAGCTAACCAAGTTAGTTTCTGAAAAGAAACCAGATCGTTTACCTAATAATACCGAACCTAAACCACAAGAACATGTAAAGGCAGTAACATTAAGGAGTGGGAAGGTATTGATTGAAGCAGAAAAGAAGATGCCACAAGAAATTGATAAGGAGAAAGATGAGGAAGTTGAGAATGTAACACTAGTACGCGAAGAATGTAAACCACCAATCCCATATCCGGCAAAGTTCAAGAAAGACCGGTTAGATGCACAATACGGTAAATTTCTTGAACTTTTTAAATAATTACATATTAACTTACCTTTTTTGAAGCTATTTCGTAGATGCCGACATACTCAAAATTCCTAAAAGTGCTTCTAACAAATAAAAGGAAGTTTGAAGAGATATCAATCGTGGAACTTAACGAAGAATGTTCAGCCATATTTCAAAATAAACTACCAACCAAATTGAAAGATCCAGGAAGTTTCACTATTCCCTGTTTAATTGGTTGTTTAAATATTGAGAAAGCATTAGCTGATTTAGGTGCTAGTATTAATTTAATGCCTTATAAAATATTCAAGCAGCTTGTTCTTGGGGAGCCAAAACCCACTAGGATGAGTATTCAGTTAGCTGACAGATCTATTAAATATCCTAGGGGAGTTATTGAAGATATTCTAGTAAAAGTTGATAAATTTATATTCCCTGTTGATTTTGTTGTGCTTGACATGGATGGGGACGTTGAGGTACCTTTAATTTTGGGAAACCCCTTTTTAGCTACTACTAGGGCTATTATTGATGTAGGTGATCGTAAACTTGCGCTAAGGGTATGTGATGAGGAAATTATTTTTCAAATTTATGATGCTATGCGATATTCTAGAGAGCAAGATGATTCCTGTTATTTTATTGATACCATTGATCATTTTATTCAAGATTCTTTGTAGGAAATCATACATGACACACGATGGAACTGTGTCTTACCTAAGGTGAGGGGGTAGATGGTGATACCAATGAATTGAATTCTAATACATCTTCTCCTAGATAAAAGAAAGACGAGGGCATCGAAATAAATGACGAACTTAAACAGAAACCCACTATTGAAGAACCACCTAAATTAGAATTGAAACAGTTACCAAATCACTTAGAATATGTATTCCTCGAGGATAATTCTACACTACCAGTAATCATCTCTTTAGAACTATAACTCAAAGAGAAAGACGAGTTGTTGCAAGTACTAAAGGAACATAAAAGAGCCATAGCTTGGAAAATTTCTAATATTAAAGGAATAAGTCCATCGTTTTGCACCCACAAAATTTTAATGGAAGATGAGTATAAAACATGTGTGCTACCCCAAAGACGATTGAATCCCAACATGAAAGAAGTTGTTAAAGCTGAGTATTAAACTTCTAGATGCTAGAATAATTTATCCTATTTCTGACAGTACTTGGGTGAGTCCTGTGCAAGTTATTCCAAAGAAAGGAGGCATGACTTTGTAGCTAATGAAAAGAATGAATTGATTCCTACAAGAACAGTCACAGGTTGGAGAGTCTATATTGACTATAGGAAGTTGAATGACACCACGAGAAAAGATCTCTTCCCTTTGCCCTTTATTGATCAGATGTTAGAAAGATTATGTGGGCATTTGTATTACTGCTTCCTAGATAGATTCTCTGGCTACTTCCAAATCCCAATAGCCCCTGAGGATCAAGAAAAGACAACATTTACATTTCCATACGGTACGTTTGCTTATCATAAAATGCCTTTTGGATTATGTAATGCTCATACTAGTTTTTAGCGCTATATGCTGGCCATCTTTGATGAACTTATAGAAGACATTATGGAGGTATTTATGGATGACTTTTCGGTATTTGGCAATTCTTTCCATATTTGCCTTAAAAATCTAAAACAAGTTCTAATGAGATGTGAAGAAATGAACCTTGTGCTAAATTAGGAAAAGTGTCACTTTATGGTTCAAGAGGGGATTGTTTTAGGACATAAAATTTCTAGTAGAAGGATTGAAGTTGACAAAGAAAAGGTTGGAACTATAGAAAAATTACCTCCTCCTAGTTCAGTTAAGGATATTTGAAGCTTTTTAGGACATGCTGGATTTTATTGAAGATTTATTAAGAATTTTTCTAAAATAGCTAAGCCTTTAACAAAACTACTAGAAAAGGATGTGCCTTTCGATTTTGATAAGGAATGTTTAGATGCATTTAAAACCCTTAAAAATAAATTAATAAATGCCCCAATAATAATTGCACCTGATTTGAACTTACAATTTGAACTAATGTTGATGCGAGTGATTTTGCAGTATGTGCAGTTTTGGGATAGCGGAGAGACAAGCATTTTCAGCCAATTTATTATGGTAGGAAAACATTGACGGCTACACAAGAAAACTACACCACCACAGAAAAAGAATTGCTAGCTGTGGTTTTTGCATTTGACAAATTTAGACAGTATTTGATATTATCTAAAGTTGTCGTTTACACTGACCATTCAGATCTCCGTTATATTTTAACTAAATTCGATGCAAAACCTCGAGTCATAAGATGGATTTTACTCTTACAAGAATTTGATATGGAAATTCAAGATAAGAAAGGAGCTTAAAATCTTGCTACATATCATCTTTCTAGGCTTGAAAATCCACACATTAAAGAACTAGATGAGAGTGAGATAAATGACTCATTTCCTAAAGAGCAATTATTCACTATATCTAACTCCGAGGTACCCTGGTTCGCAGACATTGCAAATTACTTAGCTGCTAACATCTTACCAAAAAGGTTGACACATCATCAAAAGAAGCGATTCTTTGCTAATGCGAAAAACTATTTTTGGGAAGATCCTTTTCTTTTCCATATATGTGCAGATCAAGTAATTCAGAGATGTGTTACAAAAGCAGAAGCAAGAAAAATCTTAGAACATTACCATTCAGGACCTTCAGGAGGACATTACAGCGGGATCATGACAGCACACAAAACACTCGAATCAGGTTTTTATTGGCCTACCGTGTTCAAAGACGCTAACAGGTATGTTGTTTCATACGATAGATGCCAGAGAACATGTAATATCTTTAAACGCGATGAAATGCCCCAAAAATACATGCTATCATGCAAAATTCTTGATGTATGGGGTATTGATTTTATAGGCCCATTCCCTAGCTCATTTGGGAATAAATACATCCTAGTAGTAATAGACTATATGTCGAAATGGGTGGAAGCTCAAGCTTTACCCACTAATGATGCCAAAATGGTAGTGAAATTTCTTAAGAAACTCTTCTCTTGTTTTGGAACACCCAGAGCAATTATTAGTGATAGGGGTACTCATTTTTGTAATACTCAATTTGACAAGGTCTTAAAGAAATATGGAGTACACAATCAAACAGCTACCCCTTATCACCCTCAAACAAGTGAACAAGTGGAAGTAGCAAATCGAGAGCTTAAGCATATTCTAGAGAAAATAGTTGAATCAAATAGGAATGATTGTGCATTAAAAGTAGAAGATGCTTTATGGGCCTATAGAACAAGTTTAAAACTCCCATAGGAACATCCCCATACAAACTTGTCTATGAAAAAAGTTGTCATCTACCACTTGAGTTAGAGCACAAAGCTTTTTGGGCTATAAAATTCTTATATTACGATCTTAAAACTCTAGGTGAGAAGAGGATGATGCAGTTAAACAAGCTAGATGAATGGCGAGCTAATGCCTATGAAAACTCACGACTATATAAGGAGGCAACAAAGTGATGCCATTATGCTCGTTTAAAACAACCAAAGCAATTCAAAGTAGAAGATTTAGTCCTGCTATACAATTCAAGGCTCAAATTGTTTCTTGGAAAGCTGAAATCAAGATGGACAAGTCCATTCGTAATCAAAACTATTTTTCCCTATGGCATAATCGAGGTAACTCATCCAACTCATGGCACATTCAAGGTAAATGGTCAGCGACTGAAAATTTATAATGGTGAAGATTTTAGGGATATGAGAGAGGAGCTTCAGCTCTGGGAACCTTCGTTTAGAAATGAAAATAGGGTAAGTCTAGCTTAAGACTTTAAACAAGTGCTTCTCAGGAGGCAACCCGAGCACTAACTTCACTAATGTCATATTTTTTATTTTTAACACCTAACTACAAACTAACCAATTTAATAAATCGCAAGATTTCCTACCACACAGCCTTGCACATGGGTGTGGCCGTGGCCGTGTGGAAACCACAAATAGGTACATGGGCATGGTGGAGATTGTACAAAAATAGGACAAAAATTTTCCCCAAAACACGGGCTCCGACTACACGCTACGGCCGTGCGATGCGGTCGTGGTCGAAATTGCCTAAAGAACACGGGCTTTGATAAATCCACAAGCCCATGCAAGAAAATTGTGGCCGATACTGACTAAATGACACAGGCATTCGACACGCCTATGCATCCAAACCGTGGCCAATTCTAAGTAAACAACACAGGCATGAGACACGGCTGTGCCTCAAGGCCGTGGTCAATACTAATTAATGAACATGGGCGTAGGAGAAGCAAACAAGATAGCATATGTCCGTGTGATATGGCCGTGTGTCTCAACACGCCCAAAGAACAAGAGCGTGGGCTACACCTCAAACGCCCCTAAATTTAAAATTCTCAAAATACACGGGCCAAATAAAAGGGAAACTAGTGTGGTGCCTGACCGTGTTCCCTCCCCCTATTTAAAGCAGCCCACGCTCATCTTCTTCCCCAACCCCCAAACCCTAACCATTCCCCAATCATCCCCAAATCCTACTCCCCTCCCCAACCTCTATTGATAAATCCCTTCTCCTTCCTTCACTTCCCTTCACTCTTTTCTCTCCCTTCTTTCTCTTTCTCTTCCTCATCCATACGTAGCCCACGCCTGTGTGATGTTACCACGCTGCGCATCCTTCCACGACCATGTGCCATCTCCCCACCTCCATCGGTTCACGTTATTTCCCCCTTCTATACTTTGTTGCTAATTTTATTTAATCCATGTTTATTCTCTTTTAGAACTTCGATTTATTTCTTTCAATATTTAGTATTCATTCTGGATTATTATTTTTTATATTCATTTTTACTTAATTGTTCTAGATAATATTATTCTGAATTTTGCACCTCTAGTATTAGGAGACTACATAGGAAAAATCTTCCATGTTTAACATTATAAGACAACAATATTAGATTCATAAGTTCTATCATAGCAAAAATTTGGATGATGTTCTTCAAATTCTTTTACAAGAACATGATGTCGTCCTCCCGCGGCAAGAAAACCGCAGTCCCTGTTTCGAAAAAATGAAAGGGACCCAGCTCATCCTCTGTAAGCACATCAGCCGAAGTGAGACACCCGTTCTTACGGTTTCCTCCTAGAGCTCAAGAGGAATTTTTACATATCCTACGGACACAACCTCTCAGTCAAGGCAGATGTATCGACTGGGCCACCCTGGAGCACGTTCAACTTGCTGATGATATTCGGGCACTATTGATGACTGACCCTTGGGAGCGCTTTTTAGTATTATCGAGCCCACTTACCTCGAACTAACATTAGAGCTTTTCTCTACTTTCCATTTGAAAATAGTAATGACAAACCACGACGACCCGGAACTATTTAGTTTCGTCTAGGAGGTTTAGTTCGGGAAATAAATGTCCCCAAATTTGGAGTTGCTCTGGGACTCTACACGGAAGAGTTCATGAGAGAATATGATCTTGTGAAACTCCATCACCACATCCATAACTCCCCTGTGAGATGTTGGTATAATATAGTTCCCGCCTCAGCCACTTATGACCCTAGTCACTCCAAAGCGACAACTCTCGCCCCATCTTTGAGGTACTTACACACCATCTTAGCTTACACATTGACAAGAAGGTGAGAGAACACCGTGGTAGTTAACACTCATGACGCCTACTTCCTCTAGTGCATGGCGAACGGGCACGTCTTCGACCTTGCCTACTTCATCGCTCTGGTAAGGAGGTCATTTCCATGGGGCCTTATGTAACACAGCTCGCGAGACACTTTGGTCTCCTCAACACCGCAGCACAATCAGCCTTGCTCACCTTAATAGGCTAGATGTCTCCACAAGGCATCTCGATGATGATCAACATGCGGATGATCAAGCGTAGCCGTGGGACAGATCCTCCCCAATATCAGCTAGCCCAAACCATTGAGGAGGAGGACCTTGAGGACATTACTGACGATGTCCCACACCAACATGAGGAGCCAACATCAAGCCATTGTCCATTTCATGTGGCAGCTTCTCTTTCGGATATATCTGAGCACCTCATGCGATTTGAGTAGCAATGCTTCCAACATTTCGAAAACATCGATGCCACACTCCACCATATATGTCAGCACCTTCACATTTCATCACCGCCCCCACCTCGCGAGCCGTCTAGCGATGAGGACTTCTGAGTCCTTTTCTCCCCAAATGTTTATGTTACTTTTATTTTTTCTAAAAGACTTATTTTAATTGTACTTTTATCTTTATTTTTATTTTTTGACTTATCTTTATTTCAATTATTTTTAGACTCCATATTAACCATTACCCAATTTGCATCTTTCGGCAAAATTTGAGTAATCCTTCTATTCTGAAGAACCTAATGATTTTCTCGCAGTTTAAACCCTAAAATAGCACTCTGGAAAAAACATCTATACTGAGGAAAACATGCCATGCCCCTTCCAATATCTTTTACCACTGAATCAAGTTTCCACACTTCCAACTCAAGGATTCCATTCAAAAATTTAGGAAGTTTCACTTTTCTCCCTCTCTTATGACTTTCTTACTAATCATTATCTATCTTTGTACATTGAGGACAATGTACGTCTTAAGTGGGGGGTCAACTATAGTATTATTTGAAAATCCCTGAATTATGTCTTGTTCTTAAGTAATTTTCTCATATTACTAATCAGAATGAAACTCCTATTGATTTATGATTTTCTTTGATACGTTTTGGATTAAGTCATAGTTAATTGTGCATTGATGATTTAAACTTTAGGAGACTAGAGAATCAAGCATGATGTGTCTATTTTCAAAAAAATTAAAATTTTGTTAGGTTGTCTACCGGAATCTAATTATTACCTTGAAATTTGAAATTTGCAAGGTTGTCATAAAAAACCATATTTTTTGTGAGATTTTGAGCCTTAAGAGCAGACATTTTTCATGCTCACTTCTTTTTATTATGAGTGTGTCAATATTGATTTTTTATTCTAGAACTTGCTTCGAGTATTCATGTTGAAACCACACCTTTGATTTGATATACTAGAGATGATAAAGGCACTTAGGATTTAACCCACTCACTCCACTAAAAGCCTACCTTCATAATTAACCCCTAGTAGACCCCTTTGATCCTAACAACTCTTTTATTGACTCACCCACTAATATTAACCCAAAACCCATTTGTATTTGTTATCATCGTTTCTCTTAACTACCCTTTTTGTCGAGATTTGATTTTGAGCAGTTGCCTAACTATGTTCTATATTTCAGTTGTTAAAATTCTTTCCTATTATTGATTTGTTCTTAAAAAAAATCAAAGTATATTTATTATTAGTTCTATAATTAAGTGAGCTTATACGTTTAAATTTCACATCTTGAAGAAGAAGCTTGTATTATTAGTATTACAAGTTTTCAATTGATGTAATTATTCAAGATTAGTTCATTTTATAGTTAGGTAAATTGTCATTTCAATCTCGGTTTTAACCCTTTAATTTAGCATTTATCCACACCTTTAACCTAAGCCCTATTACAACCTTTAAAAGACCTTTTGATCTGTGTATCACTTCATTTTATAGTGGTGGAGATTTGATTTTCATGCAAGCCTATGGGATTAACTTTTCACGTTGACTATTGAGTGCTTAATTTTGAACCTTAAACACTTTGAGTGATTTGAGTGAATCTTTAGTGAGGATGTCAACTCTAGTCGATTTTAAATTAAAGGTGATTATTTAGGTAAAGGGAAAAACCCATATTTTCATGCTACAAAAACTATGACTTTGATTGTTTGAATCTTTAGGACTCTTTCAGTTAAATTATCTATGTCTAAATTATCTATGAATATTATGAATTGAGGGAAGTTCATTTTAAATGTGAGTTGAGAATTTTGCTTGAGGACAAGCAATTGCTTAAGTGTGGGGGTATTTGATGAATCATAATTTATACATATTTTAATTCCACATTTAGCATACTTTTGGATGATTTATCCCTTTAATTATGGAATTTGATGATTCTAATCCTTTGTTTTCACGTTTTATACTCAAGAGAGCATAGAAGGATGAAAAAAATAGAGAAAATGGGCCAAAGTATGAAACTCACATGGCCTGGGCCCAAGCCACATGGCCGTGCCTCTTAAGCAGACCCGAACACGGCCTGGACTCGATTTACACGTGCGTGCCACACGGGCATTCCCTACCGTGACCTGTTTTAATTCCATTCGAATTAGGATACTTAGGGGAAAAGAAATACATTCTGAAATCCTATATAAACACCCTAAGTGTGACCTAAAAGGGGCGCATTCAGGGAGGCCGAGGAGCTAAGCGGAGAGGCCGAATTGTGGGATTTACTCGAAGAAAGCCAGTTCATTCATCTCAAGAAGCCGAAGTTATACTCAAGACGAAAGATCTTCCTTTCAACTTCCTTCAAGGGGTTTTAGGGTTTTTCTTATGTTTTGTTTTATATTTTCTTCTGAGATGTATTCTTTTATGATTATGAACTAAACCCCTCAAATACCTGAGGGGGATGAAACTTAAGACAGATCTTGTTATTGTTTTCTAAACTATATGATAAATACTTGATTTGTTCTTAATTATGTGCCCTTAATTCTTGTTTTGATATTTTAGGATATTGATTCAAGTATTGATGTGCTTAGGTAGTGGAGGAATATTCCCTATTTAAGAGTAGATATAGCATAGTTAAGCGGAGTTGATCGCAACCCTAGAGATAGGATGATGAAAATCTTCCAGATTAGGGTCAAACCTAATATGGGAGTCCATAGATCGAGTTAATGCAATTCTAGGGGTTTTAATTAGAAAGAGATTTCAATTAATCAACCTAGGGTTAAACGCTAGTAGCCTTGAGAGGGGTATTAATATAAAGTAGGGAATCCTACGGATCAAGTCAAGTGAATAAATCGTCTGGTTCGGAGTTAAATAACAAGTGAAGTCTGGGTGAATTCTTCCTCGGTATTGTCTTAATCAATTGGTTTTTCCTAAAAGTATTTTCCCCAATTCATTCTCTATGTCTTAGAATCTTTAGCCTTGTAGTTCGTTAATTTTAGATTAAATAGCAATTCCCTTGATTCTTAGGCTAAATAATAAAAAAAAGTTAGTATTAGTACTTTTGGTTCCCTTGGGTTTGACATTCCAGTCTTGCCACTAAACTATACTACTATTCAATAGGTGCGCTTGCCTCAATCGTTGTCACAGTTAGTTTCTAGGCTCGATCATTCATTATATAAATTTTAAGACTTTCAGACCAACGATCAAGTACTTTGATATGTTATTATTCGATAATTGAAATTAACTCAGTTGTTTTAATTAGAGTGAACTAATTTGTTGAGATGTGATTTGAGTTATATGTAATTAAGCATGTCCTCAGCTAAGAGAATAAATTATGTGTATTCATGAGTATGAAGACGGACAGTCGGAATGAAAAATCGATATTTTAGAAAGTATGATATAGAGATATACTTGTTGGATTACTTTAACTGAATGATGTTATTACGAGTTAAAGCTATTCTGATTGATAATGTTATCATAGTTGTGAAAGTTTGAATGGTCTGTTGCATGTTAGCAAAGTTGAAAACAATTGAAGGTATTATTAACTGAAGCATTGGTTTTGAGTTCAGTCTAAATTGAGAAAAGAATTTGTTATTCTTCAGTGATGTACTATTGAACAGATTGGAATATGTTTTAATACAAAAATGTAAAGTGATAGCTTGTATTTTCAAACGGTTAAAGTCACATTAAAAGAGAACTGTTCGACTGGTTATTTAGAGATGGCCACTTCTATGTTTGTGTTGTGAATTTGATGACTTCGTGTGTTCGACGGGAAATGTCACATACTTCCTAGTCCAAAGGGTTAAGTATCTAATGTCATAGAAATATCTAAATTTAAGACAGTGTGAAGGTTTTAAGATGTTAAAGGACTGTGAATAGTTATTGATTAACCTTTGGGAAAGCAAGTATAATTATAGATGCCTGAATTGAAAATTCTTTATTTATTTTGTGAGTACTGGTTACATAACTAATCTTATTGATGATGGTCTGATTCTAGCTAAGTTAAAAACTAAATCAATGCTTTCCTTGTGAGTTTGAGAAGCTCAAAAATGTGTTAGTGAATAGCAAGCTAAATGAGTATAGTATGAGTCAAATTTTCGATTCTAAATTTCAAGTCTGACCTGATGACTAATGTTATTGCTCTGAGATAGAAATTGCGTGCAAATGAATCCAGAGCTTATGCAAAATTTTTTGTACGAGGCTCAATAGTAGCTCGTCTGTTCATCCAAGAGTAAGAAAATGTGCAGTTATGGGAAGTAGATGTTCTGGTGATTGAGTATGTACCATAGTATTTTTGAATTTATGTTCAGATGTCTATTTGTTAGCAAGAAAGCCGAACATCAAGAGCATTTAGGACTATTGTAGTCAGTGATAATACTAGTGTGTTATAAGATAAAGTCATTGTAGATTTCGTATTGAGACTACCTCTATCCCCGAAATGGATGGTGTTGTTTGAATGTTGATCATTTGAAAAAATTCGCATGATTGTTTCAGTATGTACCGAGTTCTTATTTGACAGATCAACTGAGTATATGTGTTCCTGAGAGTAATTTAGATCTTTGACTATATACTCCAACACTGTGTGCTAAAGTTAAAAAGTTATTGAAAAGAGATATACGAGGTTAAACCAACTTGTGATCCTGAGAAGTTAGTGAAAGTGTTTCATGGGAGTTTAAAACAACTTCTTTTGGTAAGATTTTCGGGGACGAAAATCCCTAAAGGAGGAGAGTTGTAACAACCCAATTTTAGGTCTAGTCGAACAGTGGTTTCGGGGCCACAAATCTAACGTAAGAAAATTTATTTTCTATTATATTTTTATGGTTAGAAATTTCACGGAATGATTTCTTGAAATTTCGCTTGAAAATTTCGACGTTTGGGCACTCAATTTAGTCAAAAGGACTAAATCATAAATAAGTGGAAAACTTGAGTTCTATATGTTAGAGGTGTTCAATTGTTATGAGATTTTAAATTAGAGGTCTTTATATGGTAATTAGACCATTGTATAATTTATTGGACAAAAATGGGCATGAAATAAGTGTAATGGAATATTTTTAAATTAGGGGCATTTTGGTCATTTAATGATTAAAAGAATTAAAAGCCAAAATAGCCAAAATTTGTTCATCTTCTTCATGTCTTGGCTGAAACTTGCAAGGGGAAGCCATGGCTAGGGTTTGGCCAACTTCCAACCTCCATAGTAAGTCCATTTTAGTCCCGTTTTTATTGCTCTTTACATTTTTGAAGTCGTTATCACTCGATCTATCTATTTCTACCGCTAATTTCAAGAGATATCAAAGTTTAAAATTTTAAAAATGTTGAATATTTTTTATTTTGATGTTTGATGGTAGAAAATGAACGTTAGTTGTTTGTTAAGCGGCTTTTGCTAAGTGATTTTCGGTGAAAATGTCAAAAGGACTAATTTGTAAAAGTTATAAAATGAGTAGTAAAAATGTTTTTAATGGAAATTGTAGGCTCCTATAGTTATGAAGATGGTTCAGCTAGGCTTGTTTATTAAAGAAATTGAATAGATTTCATTTTACGAGCCTAGAGGCAAAAATGTAAAGATGTCAAAGTTTGGGGGAAAATGTAATTTTTCCATATTATGATTTTTGGATTGAATTGAATAAGGTGAATAATAAATTAGTGAAATGTGTTATTATAGATCAAGAAAAATGAGGTTCGGACTTAGAACGGAGGAAAACTGAATAATTGACAATTAAGTCCTTTTCTACTATTTTTGATACCGAGGTAAGTTCGTACGTAAATGATGCATTATTATTTATGTTTTACTTGTGTTATTATTGTATGAATTGTAATTTAATCTTTGACTAAATTCGACAAAGTTTGATAAGCGAGAAAGTCCCGGTTGAACCTTAGGAATAGATAGGATTCAAATGTCATGACATTAGGGTTATGAGATTTCGCGTAAGACCATATCTAGGATATGGCATCGATATGAGATTTCGTGTAAGACCATATCTGGGATATGGCATCGATATGAAATTTCGTGTAAGACCATAGCTGGGCTATTGGCATCGAAATGAGATCCCATGTAAGACCATATCTGGGATATGGCATTGGTATGGTACTATGTATGTGAGATTTCCTGAGTATCCTTTAGTATTCCAAGTGGTTCAACGGGAAAATTCAACGATTATGTCAAAGACAAAGATGAATATGAGATTATGTTGAAACTATACAGATATCTACGTAAGGTTTATAATCAATGTTTTCACGATATTGTGAGTTTATGTCCACTATGGGGATGACTTTGTGATGATCTTGTACTTGAGATGTATGAAATACGTGGTAAATTCGATTGACGATTATGTGATTGGCCTTCGGACTAAATTGAGTTATGATATAGTATGCCAATTTCACATAAATTGTGATTTATCGTACGTGAGAAAAAGGGAAGATTGGCATAAATTCCTATTAAAATGAAAGATGTAATGGTAGATACTTGAAATATAAATGCTCATAATTAATGTGTATGTTTTATGGGAGGCTTAAAATGGTTTGTTGATTGTGGAAAATGGTATGTTATTTTTATGACTGAGTAAGATGCGTTCATTAAGTTTAAAGTCATTTATTTTAACTTAAGTTATGTTATTCATATGATTGAATAAGTTATACTCATGAAGTTTAACAACATTTATGTTAATTTATGTCACGTTATTCATATGACAATGTATAATTAATGTTGTTTATTATTTGCATATGAACTTACTAAGCTTTATAGCTTACTGCCCTCCCTTTCCCATGTTTTAGAGTGCAGTCAAGCTAGCTCGAGTTGGAGATCACTGGAGATTCTATCACACTATCAAACTATCACTACGGGTATTGATGAAGTCAAGTATTTTGAGTCTATGACATGTATAGGGACTAGGTTCATTTTTTGTATGTGTCATTATTAATTTAGCCATATGTGCTGGCTTATAGTTATTAATGATTCAAATTATACATAGCCATGAATGATGGCTTATGCTGATTATAAGTTCATTCATATGTTAATGTCCTCTTGCGGGTGTGATGTAACACCCCTAACCCGTATCCGTCGCTGGACTAAGATTAAGAGGCATTACTAGTCATATCGAATTGAAACACAAATGTTTCATAATATCAAACAATCACAAACATTTCATTACAGAATATACACATAGAGTCCTTTTAGAAGGTTTATGAGACCTTAAACATACATTGGGAAGGGGTCGGGACTAAATCGAAAAAATACAAATTTTTCCAAAAATTAAACATTTTTCAAAGTTACAAAGGTCACATGCCCGTGTGGGTAGGCCGTGTGCCTCACACGGCATTAAACACACCCGTGTGTCTAGGCTGTGGCAAAACAGATCATACATACTAACTTGTCCACACGGCCTAAGACACGCCCGTGTGCTTGGCCAGTGGGCAACACTGACTTAATTCACACAGCCTGTCACACACCTGTGTGCAATTTTGACTTGTTTCGATTTACAAACTTAAGTGACAGGGTCGAGACACACGCCCATGTGCTTAACCGCGTAGGCAAATACTGTAACAGCTCAATTTTGGGCCTAGTAGGAATAGTGGTTTTGGGGCCACAAATTCGATGAGAAAAAAATCTTATTCTTATTATATTTTTATGGTCTACGATTTCACGAAAAGGTTTCGTGAAAATTTCGTCCGAAAATTTCGACGTTTGGGCACTCAATTTAGTTAAAAGGATAAAATTGTAAAAAAGTGAAAAAGTTGAGTTCCACATGTTAGAGGTGTCCAATTTCTATGAAATTTTAAATTGGAGGTCCTTAAATGGTAATTAGACCATTAGTTAAATTGTTGGTCAAAAATGGACATTAGATAAGTGAAATAAGATATTTTTAAGTTAGGGGCATTTTGGTAATTTGGTAATTAATGGACTAAATGACAATAAAAGCCAAAAACCTTTGTCCATCTTCTTCCTTGGCTGAATTTAGCATGGGAGAAGCCATGGCTAGGGTTTTCAAGCTTTCAAGCTCAATAGTAAGTGCATCCAAGCCCTATTTTTAATGTTCTTTACATTTTTGAGATTCTCGTAACTCGGTTTTGCTATTTCTACTATTATTTTGAGCTAGGGTTTGTGTTCAAAAATTTACCTATGTATGAAATGCATGTATTTTGATGATTTATGGAAGAATATGGAAGTTTGATGCATGATAAACATCTTTTTCTAAGTGATTTTCATGAAAAATGCATAAAAGGACCAAATTGTAAAAGTTATGAAATTGGTCAAACATGAGTGAAATAGTGAAAATTAGGGTTTACTGTAGCTAATAAAATGATTTGGCTAGGCTTGAAATACAAGAAATTTGAATGAAAATCATTTTACGAGCCTAGGGGCAAAAGTGTAATTATGTGAAAGTTTAGGGGTAAAATTATAATTTTGTCAAAGTATGAATTATGAGTCAATTTAATTAATGTGAGTATTAAACATGTAAAATTTTTATTATAGACCAAGATAAACGAAGCCCGGACCAAAACCGAGGCAAGGATAAAGTGTTGGACTAAATTGAGCTTCTACACACATTTTGAGTACTAAGGTAAGTTTGTATGAATTTAAGGCTTCACATATATTTTTTATTAAATAATTTATTATGATGTTTATGATGTATAATGTACATTATTTTCATGAAATTAATATTAATGATATTTTGATGAGAAAATGAATGAGAGCATGCAAGAGAAAGTCCCGGCTGAAGACTCGGAATAATGAGGATACTAATATTACAGCATGAGAAAAGGAAAGTCTGTGTAAGACCATGTCAAGACATGGAATTGACATTAAGGAAAGGATATCATGTATGTCCATGAGAAGTCATGGCATTGAAAAATTATTATGAGGCAAAGGTTCCTTGTAAGTCCAAGCCAAGGTATGGCATTGGTGAATTCATAAGGAAAAGTTGTCATGTAAGTCCATGTCAAGAGACATGGGATTGATAAGATTCATAAGGCAAGGATACCATGTAAGACCATATCAAGACAAGGCAATGGTAAGTTTCCAAAGGAAACATATACGGAATGTCTCGTGTAAGACCATGTTTGGGACATGGCATCGACACCGAGTTAAGGGGTCCCATGTAAGACCATATCTGGGATATGGCATTGGCATCATGAGACAATCCCATGTAATACCATGTCTAGGACATGGCATTGGCATCTAAATCCATTGGGCAAAAGAGCCAAGTATAAAGAGGTAACAAGAAAGCTAAGTAAGTAAAGATAGTAACAAGTTAAATTATTCATGAAGGATAAAGGGTTGTATCTAAGTTAAGGAAGATAAGGAATTGATATGCATATTACACTAGCAAAAGTGCTAATCTATGTGATTAAGTGTTACAGGTACCATGAGTATAATACAAGTATGAAATTATTATGTAACATGTGATGAGTATGAACAAGTATGAGTAAGTAAGCCCAAGCATTTGAGACTTATATTGTTGTTGATGTGTGAGTTGAATGGACCAATGAATGGCTTGTAAATATTTGATGATGACTAAATATTGGCATGACTAACTATAGATATGCTTTAGTATTATAAGTGTGTAAATGAGAATTAATACGAAGAAAACATGATAAAGTTAGCAACAAAACAGTCTGTACAGCAGCAGTTGTATCACTTTGAAAAATCACCAGAAATGGTGGAAAATGAATTAGAATTTAAATAAGATATTAAATTAAATATTATTGAGTCTATTTTCGCACAAAAGAAACAGAATAAGCAGAAGAGTTTCATATGATGGGATATTCAGATTTTATTGAGACAGGGTCAAAATGATTTTGGAATCCCCTATTTTGAATTCAGAAATTCATTAAAAAATATAAACAATTAATTAAGGGGTAAAATATATATTCTTAAATTTCTTGTTGAGTCTATTTTCAAAATAAACAAACACAAACATTATTTGAGTTCTTTACACTGAAAAATAAATCTTTAGTGAAGAGGGGTCAGAACTGTTGGACAGTGAAATGGGGAGACTTTAAAGAATAAACTGTACTAATTGACTGAACCAAAAATTCTATAAATTTTATGATAAGAAGATATGTGAGTCTAGTTTCAAGGAAAATTAGTAGATCTTAATTTAAAGTTTTGTAGCTTCAGATAAAAATAATTTAGTGACTGTAACTTGAGCAGACAACTCAAGATGAATATAAGTGAATTGAGAAAGTTTATGCAATAATGATGGCATTACCTTGAGAACTCAAAATAAGGATTGTTAAAAGCATGGTGATAAATTGTTTATTATTTAAATACATATATACTAAGCTTTATAGCTTACTCCCCTTCCTTTCTCATATCATGTAGGGTTTTATGCTAGCTAGGGTTGGAGATCGTGGAGATGCTATCACAATATCAAGCTATCATGTTAGGTATAAGTGAATGCAAAACCTTTTGAGTCTATGGCATGTATAGGGACTTAGTCATTTTGTATATGGCCATTAGGAATTGGCTGATATTTATCAAGTTTCATATTTTAATGGTAACGAGTTTTACAAAGTGAAAGTTTATGCGAATGATGTTTAGTGATCCTTCATAGTGTATTATTGTCATGTTATGGGTTGCTTGTGTTAGTATATGTGTGCTTATGTTTCAGAGTGGCTATTGGCATGAAGAATAGCCTTCTAATTGTCCACACGGGTAGACACACGGCCGTGTGTCTAGGCCATGTGCATCACACGGTCAGCCTAATGGGTGTGTTAATAGGCCATGTGTCCTCTGCAAGTTAGCGATATAAGTTAGTGTTGACCACGGGCTAGCCACATGGGCGTGTGCCTAGGCCGTGTGACCCTTATGAGGTTGCTGATGTCACAAACAAAATACCCAGGTTTTTACACACGGGCGAGGACACGAGCGTGTTTATGTCGTGTGAAGCACATGGGCCAAGAACATGGGCATGTGACCCTGTTTTATGTCAAAATTTTCCAAATGTTTAAAGTTTATGGTTTTGTCCCTTAACATCCCGAGAATATGTAACGGGTCTCGTAGACCCATGATAGGGATGTTACGATTGTAAATGAAAAAGTTTTTAATTGGAACTAATTTTATAGCCCAATGTTGTATGTTCAAGCAAGTTAAGTCTGGTAATGCCTCGTACCTATTTCGATGTTGAATACGGGTAAGGGGTGTTACAAATATAGGACATTTGCAAGGCCAAATTGCCACCAAAAATTGGGTCATACCTACAAGCATTATACAACCTTAATTCATGTTCCAATGACAGCCAAAACATACCAAAAAAATGCACAATTTGACTCTTAACAACAACATTCATTTCCATATACAAATCCCACTCAAACTCACCTATTCAAAGAACTATCTTCACACCAAAAACATATAAGTCATACAAAATTCTAATCCAATTCAATTCATAGCATTCCTCATCATATTAATTTCCAAATCAACCATAAAACTTACCAATATTGACCATTTCATTTTGCCATTTATGAACACATCAAACCATACAAGATTATGCATCATATAGCATGAACTAAACTCATCCATAAACATATTCACTAACAAGCCATATCACATGGCTATATTTACACATTTCAAAACATAAACAAAGTTCTCTAGCCTATACATGCCATACTTTAGTATACACATTTTCAAAAGGTACCAAAATATAGTTGATAGTGTGATGATGATCCTCAATGATCCTCGAGCTTTTCATAGCTTTAATAATCTATAAAACAATGAACAAACATACAAAAACAGAGTAAGCTTTCATAGCTTAGTAAGTCATAAGCAAATAAAGATCAAATAAACATTAGCATTAAATTAACTAGCCAAATCAAACAAATTATAACCAAATGTACATTTATTATGCTTGCAAACTCAAACATTATCACATATACAATAACATTTTAACATCAATGGACAAATGAACATATACTCATAAGCACATATAAATTTCTCTCCTACCATGTCTAATTCATATATTCATCTCAAAAATATAATTACCTTACTTTCATATTCATATAACATAGCACATACCTGAACCTTTTAGTTTATTTTCACATTCGATCTTAACTCGATAATGCCCGTTGAACCATTCAGAATCAATAAAGATACTTGGATAGTCAGAAATCTCGTACAATGCCAACGTCCCAGACGTGGTCTTACATGTAATCACATATTGATGCCACTATCCCAAATAGGATCTTACATGAATCAAATACAATGCCAATGTCCCAGACATGGTCTTACACGTAAACACAAGTCGATGCCAACGTCCCAGATGTGGTCTTACACGATAACACATATCAAAATCCTATGTCATGACATATGTATCCTAACTATTCCTAAGGTTTGCACGAGGCTTTCGGACATCGTATCTCGATCAATTCAGGCTTGTAGACAATTCTTCCTCACTTTTACCAATTCGACATTCACATAATATACAAGTAGTAATTCAAATCGATACAAGTGAAATAATATATATACAAACAAATTTAACAACATTTATTTACTTATGAACTTACCTCGTACAGAAACGAACGGATGAAATCGACTATTTGACCACTTTCGACATTCCCCGATCTAATTTTGTTTTCTTTTGTTCTTGATCTATATAAATTCAAATTTAGCTATTTAATAACACATTTAATTTAATTCAAACCACAAACACATAATTAGGGCATTTTACACTTTAGCCCTTAAAATTCATATTTTTGACATTTTAGACCTTATTGCATAAAATCACGAAATACACAAAATTTCATATTTCCCATGCTCGGCCGAATATTCATATAGTTCATATAAGTCCATACATTTCATTTATTTTACATTTTAGTCCCTTAATTTATTATTTTTACAATTTAGCCTAAATTATTCAAATTCATCAAAAATCGAAAGACAAAACATATTAATCTATCACATATCTTTATTTTTCTATCATCAAACAACAAAAACCACAAGCTTCCAACAATGGAAAAACACAAAATCATAATCAAATTCAAAAATTGAGACATGGGCTTTACAGTACTCGAAGCAACGATCACAAAAATGTAGAAATTATAAAAAAATGAACAAAACTCTTACCTTAATCTAGCAAAACCATAGCCGAAACCTAGCAAGCTTTTATTCTTTCTTTTTCTTTCAAGATTCAGTGAAACAAGGATGATAATGGCCACATTTTATTATTTATTTTATTTTAATGAACTTTATTAATCTTTTACTAAATTAACCTTTTAAATTATCATTAAAATCCCACTAACATATGTCCATCTTTGTCCTTGCATTAAACCAAGGGTCCATTTACCACATAAAGACCTCACACTTAATAGGATACATCAATTCGGCACTTAATCAAATAGAAGGCTACTTTTAAATTTTCTGTGATTAGGTCCTTTTTGCAAATTAATCACACAAACAATCAAATTAAAACACGAAAATTTCACACCTTTCAATTCACATACTATAAACATAGAAAATAATATTAAAATATTTTTCTATCTTGGATTTGTGGTCCCGAAACCACTATTTCGACTAGGGTCTAAACTGAACTGTTACATGTGAAATTAATATGTTTCTAATGGGCTAAGTAAGATGTTTTAAGCATGATAAATGATGGCATGAGAATGACATGTTATTGTCTTAGTTGTGAGTGTTTGGTTGTCTAAGTATGATATGTTTTGTGCCTTTGAATTGATGTGAGAGTATGTGTGAATAAGGGTGGCAAATGGATTGGTAAACAACCTTAGTATTGTCTACACGAGTAGACACAAGGCATGTGTCTAGTCCGTGTGTGACACATGGTCAGCCCCATGGGTGTGTGATCCAGCCATGTGTCCCCTGCACCTCAATTTTGGTAAAACAGAATGTCTAGAGTTGAGTACATAGGCAGAGACACGGGCGTGTGTCTCAGCCGTGTATGCTACATGGCCTAGCACACAGGCGTGTGACTTGGTCGTGTGAACTCAATTTGATGATGATGTCATAAATAGAATGCCCCTTAAGGTGGACACGACCTGAAGCACGGGCGTGTGGTATGCCACACAGGCGTGTCCCTTAACCTATGCGGGCGTGTCCCTTAACCCACACGGGTGTGTGGTCCTGTTTCATGATGAAATTTTTTTAAGTTTTGTAATTTTTCTTGAGTTCTCAGTTTAGTCTCGAACCACTCCCAAAGAAGTTTTGGGCCTCGTAGGCTTATTTTAGGGATATTATAAATGTGTTTGAAAATTTTTAAATTTGAGTGGAATTTCATTACTCAGATTTGAATGTTGCGTATGAATAAGTCTAGTAATGCCTCGTACCCTGCTCTGGCATTGAATACGGGTAAGGGGTGTTACATGAACATCAAGTACCATCACATTTACAGTAGTCTGTGATGATTCTCGAGTGGAAATGGGATAGAGTTACTATAGATTTTGTGTCGAGATTGCCCTTAACTTCGAAAAAGAAAGATGCTATCTGTGTTATTGTTGATCGACTAATGAAATCTACTCATTTCATACCAGTACGTACATATTACTCACTTGATAGATTGGCTGAATTATACATTTTTGAGATTGTTCGATTGCACGGGGTACCATTATCTATTATTTCTGATAGAGATCCGAGATTTGCGTCGCAATTCTGGAATAAACTGCAAAAGCTCTGGGAACAAAGCTTGAACTTCAGTACTGCTTTTCATCCTCAGACTGATGGTTAGACCGAGAGAGTTATTCAAATTCTTGAAGATATGTTGAGATGTTGTATTTTAGAGTTTGAGGGTAGTTGGGAAAAATACTTACTATTGATTGAGTTCACGTATAATAATAGTTTTCAAACGAGTATAAATATGGCACCGTACGATGCTTTATATGGTCGTAAATGTCAAAATTTGCTATACTGGACTAAACTGAGTGAGAAAAATATTCACGGGGTTGAATTGATCAGAGAAACTAAAGAAAAAGTGAAAACGATTCGCGACAGTTTAAAAGCAACTTCAGATCAACAAGAATCATACGCGAATTTGAAATGTAAAGAAATTGGGTTTCAAGTCGGGGACCGACCATGGAAAAAGGTTCTTTGATTTAGCAGTAAAGAAAAGCTGAGTCTGTGATTTATCGAACCGTATGAGATCGTCGAAAGAATAGGGCCTATAGCGTATCGAGTAGCTTTACCATCAGAACTTGAAAAGATTCATAATGTCTTTTACGTTTCTATCCTACGTCGATATAAATCTGATCCGTCACATGTGATTTCTCCAGTAGATGTTGAGATATGACTGATTTGACATATAATGAAGAACCGATCAAGATTTTAGCTCGTGAAATCAAAGAATTGAGAAATAAACGCATAGCCCTAGTAAAGGTTCTTTGGCATAAACACGGGATCAAGGAAGCTACATGGGAACTCGAGGAAGCTATGAGAAAATAGTACCCTAACCTATTTACCGGTAAGATTTTTGGGGATGAAAATCCTTAAGGGGGAGAGTTGTAACATCCCGTTTTTAGACAAATCAGAACAGTGGTTTCAGAACCATAAATTTGAATTCAAAATATTTATTTTATTATTTTATTAAAGTTTACAGCATGATAGAATTATTGTGTGAAAGTTTCGTAAAGAAATTTTATTGATTGAATGGTTAATTTAGTAAAAAGGACTAAATTGCGTAAAGCGTAAAACTTGTGTTCTATTATCTAAAAGTGTAAAATAGCTATGGAACATTAAATTAAAGGTCCTTAAGTGGTAAATAGGCCATTTATGGGTTAGTGGATGATGATAGCATGGTAATTGGGATAATTTATAATATTTTTAAAGGGTAATTTAGTAATTTGGTTAATATAGGTTAATTAAAAAAAACAAAATGAATTTTGTGTCCATAGTTTTCTCTTTTTGGTCAAATATTGAAGAAGACGAAAGCATCTTGTTGTGTTTTAGGGTTTGACACTTGTAAGCTTAAATTGGTAAGCCATTTTGACTCGATTTTTAATAATTTCTATGTTTTTGAGATCGTTGCTTCAAATTCTAGCTAGCTCGTACCTTAAATTTTAAAACTGTTAAAGATTTATCATGTTTCCATTGTTGAATGCTTGAGTAATTTGATGGTTAATGATGAATTTTGAATAGTTATTGATAGATTTACTAGTTTTGTAAAGTGATTTTTGACAAAAATCTCAAAAAGAGATTAATTTATGAAATTGTAAAATTATGTGGGTAAAAGTGTGATTAAACAAAAGAAATGGGGTGTTAGGGACTCCATTAAAATTCAGCTAAGCATGGGTCTATACTAAATTGCATGAATTTGCAATTTTATGTGTTAAGGACTAAATTGTAAAAATGAGAAAGTTTAAGGGTAAATGTGTTAAATAGCCCTAATGTGTGTTTTGGACTAAATTGAATAAATAGTTGATTAAATAAGCTAATTTTTAATAATATATAGATTAAGATAAGCCGAGATCAGGATTAGATCGGGGAAAAGAAAAGGTTGACGATTAGCCGATATTTCTATCCGAGTTAGAATCAAACTTTTAAATACTTATAATTATTTGAAATGAATATATGTAATTGAGTAATTGATCTACTTGAAATTCAAATGCCTTATTAATGTAGTCTGATGGTTACCGAGTTTCGTTTGAAGCGTAGGAATTCATAGGATACGAGTAACATGTCACTAGTGTTACCATTTAGGTTGAGATCTATATGTGTTGCGGAATGACCTCAGCTCATACAAGCTTATTGTTCTCAGCACGAAAGAGCTTACTATTCTCAACTCGTAAGAGCTTACTGTTATTAGCTCGTCAGAGCTTATCGTTTCAGCTCAATAGAGCTTACTGTCCATCAGCTCAAGAGGAGCTTACTGATTATAGCTCGAAAGAGCGGAAATGATAATGGATGATTACATGCACTAATGTGACTAACTTGTTGATGAATGTTTGTGTATAGGCATTTGGAAAGTAAATTTGATATATTTTGTTTAATTGTTTGATTATGTATAAATGGTAATTTAAATTTTGAATGATATGGGCTTACTAAGCTTTAAAGCTTACTCTGTTTCTTGTTTCGTGTTTTGTAGAGGTTCGATAGCTCGCTCGATCTAGATAAATTTGGAGTTACGCATCACATTATCCAGTTGTCAGTTGGTATCTTTGAACTTATGGATATATGTAAATATGGCATGTATATGCTAATTATAAAGATGATAGTTATGGTTACTTGAGATAGTGATTTTGGTACATGTTGTGGTATAAGTTAAAGCCATGTGATTTGGCTTAACTTGGTATAATGTTTTGGTTGTGTATAAGCCATGTGAAGGAGCAGGATGTGTTGAAAACTGCATTTTAGACGAGTATGTCCATTATGAGTTCTGGTCATGTCGTTCGGTTTAACAAATGCTCTTGCGATTTTCATGGATTTGATGAATCATGTATTCTGACCGTATTTGGATATGTTTGTGGTTGTCTTCATTGATGACATATTGATTTATTCTCAGAATGAGAGTAATCATGCGAAACATTTGAGAATTGTCTTACAGTCCTTAAGAGATAAGCAGTTGTATGCTAAATATAGTAAAAGTGAGTTTTGGCTCCGAAAGGTTAGATTCTTAGGACGCATTGTGTCCGGGGATGGTATTAGAGTTGACTTGAGTAAGATTTCAACTATTGTTGATTGGAAACTACCGAGGAGCGTGTCAAAGTCAGAAGCTTTTTGGGACTAGCAAGGTACTAGAGAAGTTTCGTAAAGGGGTTTTCTATGATTACTACCCTTATAATGAAACTGTTGCATAAGGATGCCAAGTTTGATTGGACTGAGACATGTCAACAGAGTTTTGAGAGTTTGAAAACATTGTTGACTGAGGCGCTGATTTTGGTTCAACCAGAATTGAAGAAAGAGTTCGTGGTTTATAGTGACGCATCGTTAAATGGTCTCGGTTGTGTTTTGATGTAAGAGGGTAAGGTAGTCCCTTACGCCTCGAGGCAACTAAAGCCACACGAGAAGAATTATCCAACTCATGATTTGGAGTTGGCTGCAATTGTTTTCGCATTAAAGATTTGGCGATGTTACTTATATGATGAGAAGTGTGTAATCTTTATGGATCACAAGAGTTTGAAGTATTTGATGGATCAAAAGGATTTGAAATTGTGACAACGGTGATGGCTTGAGTTATTGAAGGATTATGAATTGGTCATTGATTACCACCCGGGAAAAGCAAATGTGGTTGCGGATGCCCTGAGTAGCAAATCCTTGTGTGCTCTAAGAGTTATGAGCACGAGTTTAGCATTGTCTGATGATGGTGCTATTTTGGCAGAGCTGAGAGCTAAGCCACTATTTGTTCAACAGTTATGTGAGGCTCAGAGAAATGATAGTGAGATGCAAGCTAAGAGAGCTAAGTGTGGATCGGAAAGTGATTCAGATTTCTGAGTGGGTTCGGTTGATTGTTTGTTTTACCATGACAGAATTTGTGTACCAAGTGAAGAGTTAATCCGAAAGGTTTGCTTGAGGCACATAGTGGTTATTTGTCAGTACACTCGGGCAGTACAAAATGTATATCGATTTGAGAAAGCTTTATTGGTGGCTGGGTATAAAAAGAGACATTTCAGAGTTTGTGGCAAAATGTCTAATTTGTCAACAGGTGAAAGCTACGCATCAAGTGACTTCGGGATTACTTCAGCCAGTGATGGTACCCGAATGGAAATGGGATCGGGTTACCATGGATTTTGTGACGGGTTACCTTTGACTCCAAAAAAGAAAGATGCTCTGTGGGTTGTTATGGACAGATTGACAAAGTCGGCTCATTTTATTCCAGTACGTGTTGATTACTCACTAGATAAGTTAGCCTAATTGTATGTGTCAGAAATAGTGAGATTACATGGTGTGCCTATGTCTATAATATCGGATAGAGATATGAGGTTTACTTCGAGGTTTTGGAGGAAGTTGCAATAAGCCATGGGTACGAGGTTAAATTTTAGTACTGTGTTCCATCCGCAAACTGATGGTCAGTCTGAAAGAGTGATACAAGTTCTTGAATATATGCTTTGATGCTGTGTGTTAGAATTCGAAGGTAGTTGGGAGAGATATCTACCTTTGGTCGAAGTTGCTTACAACAACAGTTATCAGTCGAGTATACGAATGGCTCCGTATGAGGCCTTGTATGGTCGTAAGTGTCAAACTCCTTTGTATTGGACCAAGCTTGGTGAGAAGCGAATCCATGGGATCGATTTAGTGAAAGAAGCTAAAGAGAAAGTGAAAGTGATCCGTGATGGTCTAAAAGCTGCTTCGGATTGACAGAAGTCTTATGCGGATTTGAAGAGAAAAGAAATTGAGTTTAATGTAGGTGACAAAGTGTTTTGGAAAGTATCTCCATGGAAGAAGATCATGAGATTTGGACGAAAAGGGAAATTGAGTCCAAGATTCATAGGGCCGTATGAAATTACCGATAGAATTGGACCGGGGCTTACCGTTTGGCCTTGCCGGTGGAATTAGAAAAGATTTATAATGTGTTGCATGTGTCAATGTTGCAATGACATCACTCCGATCCTTCACATGTGATCCTTCAACGTAAATTGAGATAAGACCAGATATGTCTTATGAAGAGGAGCCGATTAAGATCTTAGCTCGAGAAGTGAAATAGTTGAGAAATAAGAACATAGCCCTAGTGAAAGTATTGTGGCAAAAACACGGTGTGGAAGAGGCTACGTGGCAAATGAAAGAAGCTATGAGAGAGCAACATCCGAACCTCTTTACTGGTAAGATTTTCGGGGGGGAATCTCTAAAGGGGGGAGAGTTGTAAAATCTCGATTTAGGGCCTAGTAGAAATAGTGGTGCGAGACCATAAATTCGAGGTATATGTATGTGTTTTTGAGGTTTATGCCATATTTGCATGTTATTATGAAAGTTTCTTGAAGCAATTTTGTTAAATTTCAATTGAATTGTCCAAAAGGACTAAATTACAAAAGTTACAAAATGTGAGATTCTAGAAGCTATTTGTGTGAAATAGTTTTGGAATATCAATTAGAGGTCCTTAAATAGAAATTTTCCAATTTCTAATTTTTGGACAAAAATGGGCATTAATGGATTACATTGAAAAGTTTAGTGAGAAGGAAATTTTAGTTATTTGTCAATTAAATGATTAAAAAGGGGGAAAAGATGACAAAATTCATCCATCTTCTTCTCCAAGCTACTGAAAATTTCAAGAAGCCATTGTTAGGGCCTTTCACATTTGTATTGAATAGTCAACTTTGTATTGAATACTCAAGAGTCTGAGGTGATGATTGAATTAGCCCAATGTTATGCGAGTATCCGGATGTATTCCCGAAATAATTACCCAGATTACCTCCAATTAGAGAGGTCGAGTTTGGGATTGAGTTAGTTTCGGGAACAAAACCTATTTTGATTGCTCCGTATAGGATGGCACCCTTAGAGTTGAAAGAACTAAAGGTTTAGTTGCAAGAATTGATGGATAAAATTTTTGTGAGACTGAGCTACTCACCATGGGGTGCTCCAGTATTGTTTGTGAAGAAGAAGGATGGGTCGATGAAATTGTGCATAGACTACAGACAACTCAACAAGGTGACGGTGAAAAATAGGTATCCTTTACCAAGGATAGATGACCTATTTGACCAACTAAAATGAGCTACAGTATTCTCCAAGATAGATTTGAGGCCTGGTTATTACCAGTTGAGAGTAAAGGTGTAACACCCCAAGCTGGCCTAGACGTTACGACCGGATCTGGCATGTCACATGGAAATGTTGTTAAAGAATCTACACGTTTGTTAAAAATATCAAGTTTTGTTGCTTGTGAAAAATCCAATTTGTTTTATAGTTCTCTTTGCAAAAACATTTTTGTTACTATTTTTGATGATCTTGTTTATAATTAATCCAACTCAATGACCTTCAGAAAAACGACATTTAAATTATTGTATACATGCGATATTTTGAAAAGAGTTATCAACGTTAAGAAAATCCAGAGTTTTATCCATTAGTGTTTGTAAACCGTACATTAATATTACAGAAAAATCGTTATTAATGTTTTAGAAAATCCAAAATTGAGCATTCAAAATTAATAAGCAGTAATTGAATTAAAAGCTAAAACCAAAACAAGATACCAAAGGCCTTATTACAAAACAAAATCCCAAATTTAAATAAAATCTATAGTACCATAAAACGAAATTTATTAAGCTACGATATATGGCCACCACAGAGTTCACCTCGGCTTCAAATCCGTAAAGTTAGGAATTACCTGTAAAATTAAGCAGAGGGGTGAGTTCTGAGAACTCAGTGTGCAATCCCCTATACGAACGATAACTGGGCCTAAGCCAATAGAAGCACATTGAGCCTTAGATCTCTCAGTAATGAATTTGGCTGAAGCCCATACGAGTTTAACTAGGTTGTAACCCTAACAACATGGCATAAATAGTGAATGAAATGCAACCCAGCCCAAACTAGTATTCCATCCTCTACACACCACTCCATATGTCCAAAATCAACACACCTGTGGAGATTTCTACAATCAACCCTCCATCCGCTACACTCCTCATTGGTAGTGATGCTGACAGTCATGCTGCTCAAAGCCGATATAATGTGACAGAGTCACCGATATATGTGGCACCAAGCCATTGAAACAATGTGGCAGAGCCACCGATATACTTCCCCGATCATCAATATCCATACCCCATGCAATATGTCGTGTATGTCATACTCAATCATTACACGTGTATGCAAAATGGCCATGCTCAGTAACAATCATTTCAACATGTAATAAAAGCATATCAGTCATACAACCACAACCAAATCGGTCATATCATAGCACAAGCCAATCACTTACCTACAAGGGAAAATCAGTCATTTTACCCTTTAAGGGTATTTCGGTAATCCTACCCTTTAGGGGTAGTTCGGTAATTCTACTCATAACTAATTCTTATATACAGTGTATCTCAAGCATAACCAATCATACAATTAACACATAAAACACTAGTACTACCATGAGGATACAACAATCATTTTTTCGTTTAGGAGTAAAATAGTAATTTCACAAATCGGGGGTATTTTAGTAATTTCGCAAACTGGGGGTATTTTGGTAATTTCACAAATTGGGGTATTTTAGTAATTTTGCAAACTAGGGGTATTTTGGTAATTTTGCAAACCAGGGTTATTTCGGTAATTTTACAAACCAGGGATATTTCGATAATTTTGCAAACTAGGGGTATTTTGGTCATTTTACAAATCAGGGTATTAATGACCCAACATAAGGTCCACTGTTGCCTCGAACGACTCAAGTATTCTAAACAGAGATAATAATACGAATGGGCCTAAGGCCCATTCTCAGCCCAAGTGGGCCCACACACTCGTGTGGCCCATTCAGCCCAAACCTAGACACATATATGAGATTCACATAGTCTATTTCACTATCTACTACTCAATCATACAATTTACTCATATGAGCCCCCAGACCCATTGGGCCCACTTGGCCCCTTTCGACTATCGTGGCCCAACAACCCACACCCATAAGAATTCTCATGGTATCCTCGACTATCGCATCAAAGCTTTCACACGTGCGCTCGCACGCTTGTGTGGCTACCATCACCGTGTGACTGGCATTTCAACATTTGTCACTCTACAACTAGAATAGAGAAAATACACACCTGATAAGAGTCTGAAGCTGCTAAATCGCGCCCGAGCACTCCTACGTCCAATGCCAACCAGGTATGCTTACTCTCCTTCTAGACAGCTCTATATATAGCTAGCTTCTCACCTTCCTTCTTTGTATCTTTCTGATGTGGGATCCCTCCATCAGTATAGTTTAAATCCAAATCAAACTCTTTCCGTCCAATCCGCAAAATAAATACTCCCTTATTTGTCATGAGATTCAAAACCAAGCTCTCCCATCAGCCAATTCACGCCACTTACCACTAAGCCACAAGCTCCTCTTGTGTCTAAAACCATGCACAACTAAAGATAAGTCTATGGCCAAAGTCTAAATCTATTTTGAAAAATAACCAAAAAGAAATGCAAGAGCCAAGACTTGAACCTTGGACCTCCTTCATTCCTTTTGGCGTCACCCCCTTGCCTCTTATGTGGCATCACTTTGCCACTACACCACACACTCCACTTGTGTCATTTTCTCCATATTTTATTCTTAAAGCCTACTTACTAACCCCAGGGTTTTATTCACCTAAAACCAAGATTTTTCCTAAGCCCAAGTTTGATCCGGGACATCATAGAAGACCCTTAACCTTTCAATATCACTCACCTAATAGATCCAACTTGAAACAATGACGTTCTTATATTCTCAAAAATTTTAACCGCTACAATGCCCAAGGCCCACTGGGCCCAATTCTACTAGGCCCAAATTTGGGATGTTATAGAAGGAGCAGGATGTGTTGAAAACTATGTTTCGGATGAGGTATGGCCATTATGAGTTTTGGTCATGCCGTTCGGTTTAACAAATGCTCCTGCGATTTTCATGGATTTGATGAATCACGAACTCTGACCGTATTTGGATAAGTTTGTGGTTGTCTTCATTGATGACATATTGATCTATTCTCGGAATGAGAGTGATCATGCGGAACATTTAAGAATTGTCTTATAGACCTTAAGAGATAAGCAATTGTATACTAAATTTAGTAAAAGTGAGTTTTGGCTCGAGAGGTCGTATTCTTAGGACACATTATGTCGGGATATGGTATTAGAGTTGACCTGAGTAAGATTTTGACTATTGTGGATTGGAAACTGCTAATGAATGTGTCAAAAGTCAAAAGTTTTTGGGACTAGCAAGGTACTATAGACGTTTCATAAAGGGGTTTTCCATGATTGGTACCCCGATGACAAAACTGTTGCATAAGGATGTCAAGTTTGATTGGACTGGGACATGTCAACAGAGTTTTGAGAGTTTGAAAACATTGTTGACTGAGGCACCAGTTTTAGTTCAACCAGAATCGAAGAAAGAGTTCGTGGATTATAGTGACGTGTCGTTAAATGGTCTTGGTTGTGCGTTAATGCAATAGGTAAGGTAGTCGCTTATGCTTCGAGGTAGCTAAAGCCGCACGAAAAGAATTATCTGACTCATGATTTGGAGTTGGCTGCGATTGTTTTCGCATTAAAGATTTGGTGACATTACTTATATGGTGAGAAGTGTCAAATGTTTACGGATCACAAGAGTTTGAAGTATTTGATGGATCAAAAGGATTTGAATTTGCGATAACGGAGATGGCTTGAGTTATTGAAAGATTATGAATTGGTCATTGATTACCACCCGAAAAGCAAATGTGGTTGCGGATGCCCTGAGTAGCAAATCCTTGTGTGCTCTAAGAGTTATGAGCACGAGTTTAGCATTGTCTGATGATGGTGCTATTTTGGCAGAGCTAAGAGCTAAGCCACTATTTGTTCAAAAGTTATGTGAGGCTCAAAGAAATGATAGTGAGATGCAAGCTAAGAGAGCTAAGTGTGGATCGGGAAGTGATTCAGATTTTCGAGTGGGTTCGGATGATTGTTTGCTGTACCATGACAGAATTTATGTACCAAGAGATGAAGAGTTAATCTGAAAGGTTTTGCTTGAGGCACATAGTGTTTATTTGTCAATACACCTTGGCAATACAAAAATGTACAATGATTTGAGAAAGTTTTATTGGTGACTGGGAATGAAAAGAGACATTTCACAGTTTGTGGCAAAATGTCTGATTTGTCAATAGGTGAAAGCTAAGTATCAAGTGCCTTTGGGATTACTTCAGCCAGTGATGATACCCAAATGGAAATGGGATCGAGCTACCATGGATTTTGTGAGGGGTTACCTTTGACTCCAAAAAAGAAAGATGCTATGTGGGTTATTGTGGACAGATTGACGAAGACGGCTCATTTTATTCCAATACGTGTTGATTACTTACTGGATAAGTTAGCTGAATTGTATGTGGCAGAAATAGTGAGATTACATGGTGTGTCTGTGTCTATAATATCGGATAGAGATCAAAGGTTTACTTCGAGGTTTTGGAAGAAGTTTCAAGAAGCCATGGGTACGAGGTTAAATTTTAGTACTGTGTTCCATCCGTAAACTGATAGTCAGTTTGAAAGAGTGATACAAGTCCTTGAAGATATGTTTCGATGCTGTGTGTTAGAATTCGAAGGTAGTTGGGAGAGATATCTACCTTTGGTCAAATTTGCTTACAATAATAGTTATCAGTCGAGTATACAGATGGGTCCGTATGAGGCCTTGTATGGTCGTAAGTGTCAGACTCTTTTGTATTGGACCGAGCTTAGTGAGAAGCAAATCCATGGGGTTGATATAGTGAAAGAAGCTGAAAAAAAGTGAACGTGATCTATGATGGTCTAAAAGCTGCTTCAGACCGACAGAAGTCATATGCGAATTTGAAGAGAAAAGAAATTGAGTTTGATGTGGGTAACAAAGTGTTTTTGAAAGTATCACCATGGAATAAGATCATGATTTTTATCAAAAAGGGAAATTGAGTCCAAGATTCATAGTGCCGTATGAAATTACTAACAGAATTGGACCAGTGGCTTACTTTTTGGCCTTATCGGTGGAATTAGAAGAGATTCATAATGTGTTCCATGTGTCAATGTTGCAACAATATCACTCTAATCCTTTGCATGTGATTCCTTCAAGTAAAATTGAGATAAGACCGGATATATCTTATGAAGAGGAGCCTATTAAGATCTTGGCTCGAGAAGTGAAACAGTTGAGGAATAAGAACATAGCCCTAGTGAAAGTGTTGTGGCAAAAACACGGTGTGGAAGAGGCTACGTGAGAAATGAAAGAAGCTACGAAGAGGAACATCCGAACCTCTTTACTGGTAAGAATTTTAGGGGCAAAAATCTCTAAAAGAGGGAGAGTTCTAACATCCCAATTTAGGGCCTAGTTGGAATAGTGGTGCGAGATCACAAATTCGAGGTATATGTATGAGTTTTTAAGGTTTATGCCATGTTTGCATGTTAGTGTGAAATTTGCATGAAGCAATTTTCTTAAATTACGGTTGAATTGTCCAAATGGACTAAATTACAAAAGTTGCAAAATGTGAGATTCTAGAAGCTATTTGTGTGAAATAGTTTTGGAATATCAATTAGAGGTCCTTAAATAGCAATTTTCCCAATTTTTAATTTTTGGAAAAAATGGGCATTAATGGATGACATTGAAAAGTTTAGTGAGAAGGGCATTTTAGTCATTTGTCAATTAAATGATTAAAAAGGGGGAAAAGATGACAAAATTCATTCATCTTCTTTTCTAAGCTATCGAAAATTTCAAGAAGCCATTGTTAGGGCTTTTCAATTTTTCAAGCTTGCTAGTAAGTGCATCCAAGCCCCATTTTTGATATTCTTCTTATTTTTGAAGTCCTAGTAGCATGAGTAAGCTATTTTTAGCTATATGTTGAGCTAAGATGGATGTTCAAAAATGTACCAATGTATTACATGCATGTATTTTGATGTTTTATGGAAGAATATGAAAGCTTGATGTAGTAGAAACATCTTTTGCTAAGTGAATTCCATGAAAAATGCATATAGGGACTAGTTTGTGAAAGTCTTGAGTTTGGTCATACATGTGTGATTTAGTGAGAATTGATGATTTCTTTAGTTGAGTAAATGATTTACCTAAGCATGTAAGGTAAGAAAATTAAATGAAAATCACTTTACAAGCCTTGAGGCAAAAGTGTAAATATGAGAAAGATTAGGGGCAAAATAGTAATTCTACTAAAGTATGAGATAAGGGTCAACTTAGTCAATTTGTGTATTGAATGAGTTGATTTATCATTATAGATCAAGAAAGATGAATTTCGGATCAAAACCGAGGCAAGAGCAAAGTAGTGGACTAAATTGCACATCTCTATACTTTTTGATTACCGAGGTAAGTTTACGTATAAACGATGCATATATGTGTTTACATTCTTAATGCTAGTTAGTGTGTAGCATGATTGATAACCTATGCAGTTCTAGTGGAATGAATGAGGTAGTGGTTTTGAATGGATTACAAGTAGATATGTGAATGAGTAGTGATAATGCTTGATGGTGGGCTAAGTGCGATACATGATTACTCACTTGAAAGATTAGCCGAGCTTTACATTTTGATATTGTGAGATTGCACGGGGTCCCATTGTCTATTGTATCTGATAGAGATCCAAGGCTCACTTCACGGTTCTGGATGAAATTGAAAGAAGCTTTAGGCACCAAATTACATTTTAGTACAACTTTTCACCCACAGACGGATGGTCAATCCAAGCGGATTATTCAGATTCTCGAGGATATGTTGAGATGTTGCATCCTTGAGTTTAATGGTTCGTGGGAACAATACTTTCCACTGATTTAATTTTCATATAACAACAATTTTTAGTCAAGCATTAAAATGGCACCTCATGAAGCTTTGTACGGACGTAAATGTCAAACACCTCTGTATTGGACTGAGCTCAATGAAAGTAAGTTACACGGGGTCGATTTGATAAAAGATATAGAATAGAAAGTAAAAGTGATCTGTGACAATCTGAAAGCAGGGCCTGATCATCAGAAGTCCTATACGGACTTGAAACGGAAAGAGATTGAATTTGAAATCAGTGACAAAGTGTTTCTAAAAGTATCTCCATGGACGAAAGTACTCAGATTTGGATGTAAAGGCAAGTTGAGTTTGAGGTTCATCGAATCGTATGAGATCATTGAGTGAGTTGGACCTGATGCTTATAGATTGCGATTGCCATCTGAATTATGTATTCCATGTTTTGATGCTCCGTAGATACCGATCCGATCCGTCACATGTGATTCCTCCGTCTGAGATTGAAATCCGATCTGATATGACCTACGAGGAAGAACCAATCCTATCTTAGCTCGCGAAATGAAAGAGTTGAAAACAAGAAAATTCCATTAGTGAAAGTGTTATGGCATCGACATGGAATAGAAGAGGCTGTGGGAGCCTAAAGATTGAATGAGACAGCAATATCCGAATCTATTTAACGGTAAGATTTTTGGGGACGAAAATCCCTAATGGGGGAGAATTGTAACAGTCCAGTTTAGACCCTAGTCAGAATAATGGTTTTGGGACCACAAATCTGAGTTAGTAAAATTTTTTAATATTATTTTCTGTGCCCTTGATATGTGATTAAGCATGTGTTAAAATTTCGTAAGTTAATTTGTCTGTCTGTGTGCTTAATTTGATAAAAGGATTAAATTGCATTGAATGCAAAATCTGCATGCTTTATGAAAAGACACCTATTTGAGATGGCTATTAAATGGGGAGGCCTTATGTGGCAATTAAGCCATTTATAAGATAGTGGTTGCTTAATAAACATTAATAGCCTTGAATCTTATATGTTTTATATGTTTATTCATAAGATTATTTTGGTAAAAAATTAATAAATGTTATAATAAAACAAAACATTAAAAAGAAAGCTAATATATTTATGTTCATCTTTCTATTGTGTCGAAAATACAAAAGAAAAGAATGAAATAAGTCAAGTTAGGTTTTGGCTTTGTTCAAGCAAGATTAAGGTATGATTTTGATTCGATTTTTGATAATTTCTATGTTTCTGTAATCGTTGCTTTGCATACTATAAAACCCATGTCTTAATTTGAAAAATTGATGATATTCATGAGATGTGCCTGGTCATGTGTCAGAGTTTTAAAAAATTATATAATGAATGATCTAGCCTAAAAACTAACTGTGACAACGACTTGAGGCAAGCGCACCTATCGAACAGTAGTATAGTTTAGTGGTAAGACCAGATTGTCGAACCCAAAGGAACCAAAAGTACTAATACTAACTTTCTTTTTATTATTTAGCCTAAGAATTAAAGGAATTGTTGTTTAACCTAAAATTAACTAACTACTAAGCTAAAGATGCTAAGACACAGATAAGGAATTGGGGAAATACTTGAGGGAAAACCAATTGATTAAGACAATACCCGAGGAAGAATCAACCTAGACTTCACTTGTTATCTAACTCTAAACCAGACAATTTATTCACTTGACTTGATCTATAGGATTCCCTAATTTATATTAATACCTCTCTCGAGGCTACTAACGTCTAACCCTAGGTTGATAAATTAAAATCTCTTTCTAATTAAAACCCCTAGAATTGCATTAAATCGATCTATGGACTCTCATATTAGGTTTGACCCTAATCAAGTAGATTTTAGTCATCCTATCTCTAGGGTTGCGATCAACTCCGCTTAACTATGCTAGATATACTATTAGGCAGGGTCTATTCCTCCTCTGCCTAAGAGCATAAGTGCTTGAATCAATATCCTGAAATATCAAAACAAGAATTAAAAACACATAGTTAAGAACAAATCAAGTATTTATCATACAGCTCAGAAAACAATAACATGACCCGTCTTAGGTTTCATCCCCCTCAGGTATCTAAGGAGTTTAGTTCATAATCATAAAAGAATATATCTCAAAATAAAATATAAAACAAAACATAAGAAAACCCTAAAACCCCCTAAAGTAATTTGAAGGAGAGATCCTCAATCTTGAGTATGATTCCGGCTTCTTGAGATGAATCAACTGGCTTTCTTTGAGTGAATCCCACAATTCACCCAAATGGCTTGGCTCCTTGGCCTAGCAGAATGACCCCTTGAAGGTTGGCCTCTAGGGTGTTTATATAGGCTTTTAGAATGTCTTTCTTTGCCTCTAAGTATCCTATTCCGAATAGAATTCAAACAAGTCAAGTCAGGGACACGCCCATGGCACACGCCTATGTAAGTCGAGGCCAGGCCGTGTTCAAGTCTGTTAATGAGGCACGACCGTGTGATCTTGGGCCCAGGCCGTGTCGATTTCGTAATTTGGCACATTGACTCTGTTTTCGGCCCTTTCTCATTCTTTTCATCCTCTGGTGCTCTCTTGAGTATAAAACATGAGAACAAAGGATTAAGAGCACCTATTTCCATAATTAAAGGGATAAATCATCCAAAAGTATGCTAAATATGGGATTAAAATATGTATATATTATGGTTTATCAGTGTCATTGATGAAATGGTGAGCTTGGTGATGGATATTAGTGTTAAATGAAAGATATGTGTTTAATGAACATGTTTTGTTCTTGAATTTTTGGTGAATTTAGCAAATTAGGGTTAAATTATGAAAATAAAATTTTGAAGGACTAATTTGTAAAATAAATGAAATGTATGGATTGATATGAGCATAGTGAGTATTCATCCAAGCATGGGTAAAAGCAAAGTTGGTGTTCTTGTGATTTTGTGAAATAGGGACTAAATTGTCCAAATGTAAAAATATAAGGGTTAATTTGTAAATTACCCTAAATATGTGTTTTGGATTGAATTGAATTATTTGATGAATGAATCGGTTAAATTTGAATATGTATAGATCAAGAACCGAAGAAAATGGACTTAGATTACGGGAAATCGACAGTAAACGAGTAGCCATATCCGTTTCTGTTAATTCAAACTCAAGGTAAATCGATATACAAATAAACACATTTGAATTAATTTATTTTGGAATACATGAAATTTGAATTGCTATGAATGATACTCGAAATGATGAATATATGGATTCCAAGAAAGTATCGAAAGATGGTTAATGTCTGAGAAGTCCCATCTGAACCTAGGAATAGATAGGATAGTTTATGTCATGACATAGGTGTCCGTTATGTGATATCATGTAAGACCATGTCTAGGACATTGCCATTGATTCAAGATTTTGTGTAAGACCACGTCTGGGATGTTGGCATCGAGATGAGATTTACATGTAAGACCATGTCTAGGACATTGGCATCGTATTGATTCGTGTAAGACCCTGTCTGGGACAATGGCATCGATATTTGATTACATGGAAGACCTCATCTGGGACATTGGCATTGTACGACTATTCCGAGCATTTTGAGTATCCTATTAGATTCCTATCGGTTCAACGGGCAAGTCCGAGAAACGAATGACTATGTGATTTGTATATTCGTTTCAGGTACGTTTGATATGTACACATTGTGTGTATAAAAAGGTAAGTATAGTCATAAACTTACCAAGATGAGTTATGTATTTGAATAAGAGAAAGTAAATTGTGTTACATGAATGGACAAGCTATGATGCAATAAAGTACCTGGTGATATGCAAGATTGAAATATGAATGGCTAAGTGAATGTTCCAAGAAGAATTATGGCTATGCAATTGAGCTAATAGTGAATCCATATTGATTATATGTTTTGAATGCTTATATGATTAAGTTTATTTGTATATGGCTTACTAAGCTTTTGGAAAGCTTACTTTGTGTGTGTTTATTTTGTTTTATAGATCGTCAAAGCTACTGAAGGCTTGGGACCGTCGAGGATCGTCATAACACTACCTAAGCTCATTTTGGTACATTTTGGAAATATATATATTAAATATGGCATGTATTGGCTAGTCATTTGGTATATGTTTAAAATGTAAATAGCCATGTGAATTGGCTAGATAAATGTTGGTAATATGAATGGGAGAATATGATATATGATGCAAGTTTTGATATGGCTTGATGGTGGTGAAATGGTCTTATGAATGGTAAGCATATGGACGAAATTTTAGTATGCATGTTTGATTAAAGAAATGATTATATTATAGGAATTTATGGATGAATCATGCTTGAACATACATGTGTTTTAGTTGTGCAAATTGGCGTGTTTGGAAATGAAATTGAATGTGGAGATTTGTTGATTATTTAACATGTTTTTGGTTGTCAAATGTTCATGAAATGAATTGGTGTGTTGCTTGTAGGGTTGACCCTAGTGTGGGTGGCATTTTGGCCTTGCAAGTAGTTTGTTTTGCATACACAGCTGTGGCATACGGGCGTGCCTTGTGACCTTGTGAATAAGTCAGTAGCTAGCCTAATTTTACACGGCCATAGCACACGGGCGTGTCTGGTGGCCATGTGGGTAAGTCAGTATGCATGCTCTATTTTGCACGGCCAAGACACATAGGTGTGTCTTGTAGCTGTGGGAGGCACACAGCCTACCCACACAGGCGTGTGACCTCTGTAACTTAGAAAAGTTTTAAATTTCTGAGAATTTTTGTATGTGTTCGGTTTAGTCTCGACCCTATTCTAAAGCATGATTAAAGTCTCATTAACCTATAAAAGGGGACACTTTGGTTGCGATTGATGAATTGTATTATGAAATATCTGTAAAAGTTTTTAATCTATCCGGTAACACCTTTAACCTTAATCTGGCGATGGATACGAGTTAGGGGTGTTACAGGTGTAATATGTGTATGAAATGTTATGGATTGGATGCCTGTTGGGATATAAAATGTTGTAATTTATGCTTGTGTAGGTATGTAAAAATAAGGTGGAAAAATGGCTTTATAAATAGCCTATTTTTGTCCACACGGAAGAGAAACAGGTGTGTGTCTCAGCTATGTGTGACACACGGTCATGTTACACAACTATGTGTCCCATGGTGTTGAAATTAAAACCGAGTCAATATGCTCCACACGGTCTCACACACGGGCATGTGATTGGCCATGTGGTACAAGTCAGTATACCCCCTAATTGGCACACAACCTAGCACACGGGTGTGTGACTTGGCCATGTTGGATAAATTAGTATAGCCTACAGGATTGGAATGGCCTAGCACACGGCGTAGCACACGAGCTAGACACACGGGTGCGTGGTTGGCCGTGTGACCCAAGTCAGTATGTACCCCCTATTTTCACACGGCTTGTGACACAGGCGTGTCTAGTGACCGTGTGAGACACACGGCTTGGCCACATGGGCGTGTCCTTTGTATTGAGAAAATTTTTCAAAGTTTTGTGGCATGTTTTATAAGTTATTGGTTTAGTCCCGAACCACTCCTAAAGCATGTTTAAGGCCTCATAGGCTATTGTAAGGGACAAATTGAATGATGATTGTATGAAATGATGGAATGTTTGAGAAAAGTATGGTTATATGTGTTATAAGTCTAGTAATGCTCCGTAACCCTATTTCGACGTTGAATACGGGTGAAGGGTGTTACAGATTGCACTCTACTTGCTTAAATTATTGAAATTGTGTTCGTAATGTTATAGGCTTTAGTGATTTGTTTATTTAGATAAAGTAATGTTTATGTTACTCTTGCATTATAATTGTAAAATTGCAATTGAATTAATTATTTAATCGAATTGAAATTATAATTAATTGACATAATATCTAAATGGTGCATGTTTAATCTTCTTAAGTATAAAATTAGATTAAGCGAGTAATAGTATTAACCAATATTATTGCCTTGCATAACCTAAATATTGTTGTGATTAGACTTGTTTAAGTATAGAAATATATTGTTACTTCACTCATCTTATATGCGCTTATGAAAAATAGTTAATTAATTTAACATAGACATATGCTAGACATGTTAATTAGTCTTAATAAGTATTTTTCATTAGTTAACAAGGAACCAAGTTGCAATGAAATTATCTCGTAGCATCATGAACTTTGTTTTAATAATTCCAAGTCAAAGAATAAGATTAATCTAACACACCTATGTCATATTGATTAAACTTATTAAAGTCTTGCTTTTATCATTATGTTTTTAACTTAGTTAAATTTAATTCTTAGTTAATTTAGAAAATAACTCATAGCCTTCAAAATATTTTTCCACTACCAATATTATTAAGTCTATATTTTCATAAATATTTGCTTTTATTGTCCTTGTAGAGGCGATAACTAGATATACTTATCACTTTATTACTTGTTACGATTGTTTACACTTGCACATTTCCGTCGTTCCAAGTTTTTTGCACTCTTGTTGGGGACTGCTAAAAAGACATTATTTGTGAAATTATTAATTTTGCATTTTGGTCTATTTTTATGTTGAATCTTAATTTAATTATTTTGTGTTTTTTTTTCAGTTTTTTATGAGTATTGATCAAATTATTAACTTACTCCAAGTAGATCCTGAGATTGAAAGAACTTTCAGACAAAAAAGATGACAAGCAGCTCAAAGACAAATAAAAAGATGAACCTTGAGAACCAAAATTAAGGAAATGGAGAAAATTATGCTTAAAATCTCATCCTTGTTGATAATGAAAGGGATCGAGCTTCAAGACAGTACCATTTCGCTTTCTCATGACCTTAATTCAAGAATTAGAACACCTGAGATCGAGGCACAATAATTTGAGCTAATGCCTATTATGTTTCAAATTGTTTCAGATAGTGGGCCAATTTTGTAGGTTGCCTACTAAAGATCCTCACCTTCACCTCAAATTGTTTATGGAGGTAAGTGACTCCTTCAAACTAGCTGGAGTAATTGAGGATGCACAATTGCTGAAGTTGTTCCCATATTCACTAAGGGACAAAGCTTGTCCCTAGTTAAATTCGTTGTCACCTGATTCAATTTCTACAAGTCAAGAGTTGGTAGAACGCTTCCTAATGAAGTATTTCCCACATAGCAAGAATGCTAAGTTGCAGAATTAGATCACCCTTTTCAGCAGATGGATGATGATTCTTAGTATGAGGAGTGAGAGAGATTCAAAAAGTTATTACAAAAATAACTTCATCATAGAATTCCACCTTCTATCCAATTGGAGACATTTTATAATGTTCTCAACGCTCACATGAGGATAATGGTAAACGCTTATGCAAATGGTTCTCTCCTTTCTAAGTCTTATAACGATGCTTGTGAAATCATTGAGAGAATTTCAAATAATAATTACTAATGGTCAACCAATCAAGTAGCTTCAGGAAGATGAGTCACAAGAATACATGAAGTGGACGCCTTCACTTCACTTGCAGCTCAAATATCCTCAATATCTTCAATGCTTAAGAATTTTACTGCTAACATGTTTAATAATGTTGCAGGTCAACCACCTAATCAATTCGAGAACATAGCCTATGTATATTGTTGGGAAAGACACTTGTTCAAAAATTATCCATCAAACCTAGAGTCCATTTATTACATGGGTAGTTAGAACCAGAATAGAGGTGGGCAGGGACCACAGTCCAACTTCTATAACCCATCAAGGTGAAACCACCTAAATTTTTCTTAGAGTAACTAGGGGGCTGGACCCAGTAACACCTATGTGCAATCCAGACCAACCCAACCACCAGGGTTCACCCAGAAAGTTCAAAAACCACCACAAGACAAACCTTCCAATGGTTTGGAAAACTTGTTGAAGGCATACATGGCTAAGAGTGATGCCATGATTCAAAACCAAGCAACACTAATTCAAGGCCGAGCTACAACTTTGAAGAACTTTGAAACCAAATGGGCCAGCTTGCTGTTGAGCTTCGGAACCAACCACAAGGCGCTTTGCCCAGTGATACAGAAAATCTAAGAAATCCTGATAAAGAACATTGTAAAGCAGTAACTCTAAGAAGTAGAATGACGTTAGAGCCCAATATTATCACATTCGAAGAGGAGCCCATTGATGCTCAAGATAAAGTGGATGTTCAGGCAAGTGTTATAACTCCAACTTCACAGGAACTAGATTTTGTGAAATCTAATAACGTAACTGTAATAACCCATTTCTCTATGGTGTTGGAACAGTGGTTTCGGGACCACAAATCTGACGTGTGAGTTCATAAATATTACTATTTAATATTTATGAGTCAAATATGGTGTAATAATAAAATTTGATTTAATGAATTTTGTTAAATGAAAGAATAATTAGGTTCAAGTGATATGTCCCTAAAGTCAAGTGGTTTTAAAAAAATGAGGTATCGAGACCTCATTTCTATAAACCAAGCTGTAAATATTTTGTGATAGCTTATTAAGCTTAGTTGTTAAATATAAGTATTTTGTTAAGAAATTTTTGATGATTTTCAAGTTTAGGACATATTTATGAAAATGGTAAAATTAAAGGAAAATATTGTAAATTATGGATAAATATAGGCTGTTATAAGATTGGGTAAAAATCAGCTAGCATGATTTATGGTTAAAAATGGCAAAATTGCAAGTTTCGGGTTTAGGGACTAAATTGCATAAATGTTAAAATGTTAGGGGTAATTTTGTAAACTTGCCTTAAAATGGATTATAGACTTGAATTAATTATGTTAAATTACTTGAATGGTTTAATTGAATAAAAATTATTATTTAGATTAAGAAATGAGCCAAACGGATTAAAATCGAGGAAAAGCTAAGTGTTAGATTAGTCGTCGACTTTGTTTTTACAACTGTAATTATTGAGGTAAGTTCGTGTAGGTTTTTAAGATTGTTATTGCTGTTTAATAGGGAATGTTAATTTTATAATTGTGATATGTATAATTAGATGGATAATATTGTATTGTAATGGATTAAGTTGTCAAGCTAATTAAATTAAAGTCTATATATGAAAAATATGAACTTCACTTAATGTGTATTGGAATGGTACAATGGAATGATAGGAAAGATTTTGGATGTATAAAATTGAAAAATATGTATTTCATGAAGCATATGTGAAATGGTATGGTATAATGAGACTTAAAGAATTGGATAAGTGAAAAGGTCCCGTTTGAACCTTGTGAATACCTAGGATACAAATGAGATGTCAGTAGGGTTATACGGTTTCAAGTGTTGGTATTGAATGTCATACTGATGGCTGAGGTCCTGCATTTGTTGTGGATACTCCACAGCTCGTGTGGGCAGCATCGTGTAGCTAACATTTTGACCCACAACTCGTGGGGGTAGGCCTATTTCACAGCTCATGTGAGCACTAATGGAAAGGAAAAGTTATTGTCACATGTAAAGGCGCACTATGTGTGTGAGCATTCCTGAATGTCTAATGCTATTCTATGCGGTTCAACGGGTAAGTAAAGGTTAATGGGAAGGCATATATGAAAATTTAATGTCACTAATGTTCATATGACAGGGAAAGATGAATATGCTTATACAATATGAAAATTGGATGATAATTTATCAGGGATGGATAAAATATAGATGGAATCTATTTATTAGTATATGTTATGTTTTATAAATGTATTGTTTACTTACTATCTATTAACCATATGATTTCAATGGAAAGTATGTGTAAAGGATATATGTATAGTAGATGAATTATAGATGAAGCCTAAATGTTTGTCATGTATATGCCATGAGATACTTGGGATTTATGTGTAATGATATATTTACTAACCTTATGAGGTGACATGTATATGAAACGAAGTTTGGCATACGACTTCATGAGAGTAGGTTTGGTTGTTTAATTTAATATGATTGGTAAGTTAAGTTTCACTTATATGAATTTAGTAAGCATTAAATACTTACATATCGTTTCCTCTATCTTTGTAACGGCCCAAAAGTTAGAGGTTAGTAGTTTTTCTTAAATTCATGGTATGCTTGTTTGGTTAGCTATTTAAGTGTGTTTAGGGGTTCTATAGAGGCCTGGGTTCGGGTCTAAGCAATGGAAAAATTTTACTTTTTGGCCTATTAGTGGAGAGGGCTATTGGAAGCAGGACTTAAGTAAATTTGTGGGTGTTTAGAAGCATAAGATGAGCTTGTAGCTCAGTGGCAGAGGCATCAAGTGGGGAGCAAGGTGGTTTGGGGCTCGAATCCCACATATGGCTACTTGAGGTTTTTATTTTGTGACTTGGGAGAGCAAGAGGTAGAGTTGGGACCAAACTCTACAAGGTTGGTTGGAGACTTGGCCAAGCATTTTAAATGACTGAAGGAGAGTAAGTGTAGGAGAGAAAGGTGGAGAAAATCGTGGAAGTGATGGGTGTGGGGAGTGTTGGCCGAAAGTGGGGGTCTAGCTAAAGGGAATTTTGGCTGAAGAGGAGTCTAGGATAGCACTTTTTGTCTTTTGGTGTAAGGGGAGAAACTAAAACTTTTCTTTGTTTTTGGGTGTTTCTTTGATTTCTTTTTGAGAGTGACGTTTTGGGTACCTTTCCTTGAGCATTTCGGGTCATCTTTTTTTCAATTCTTCTTGTCAAATCTTAATCCCTCTCTTTTCTTCTCCGACTTCTTTCTTACTCTTTCCTCTCCATAGTTGAATTTGGTTCTTTTGTTTTGCTGCTAAGTTTTGAATTTTTCCGTCATGAATTCTTAGTTGCTACTCTTGGTTCTCGAATCTCTCTTTCCCCATTCGACTCTTATTTGGTCAAAGGTAACAGTTTCTTTTCTCTTATTTTCTTTCTTCCCTTTCTTTGCTCTGCCAAAGCTGAAACTCCTAACTTCAACATCTTATTGCCTAGGTCGAATCTATTAGAGTTCAAAGCTTACCTTTTTCTCGGTTCATTCAACATTCAGGTATCGAAAAGTGGTTGGTAAGTGTGGCTATGGCCGAATAGGGGTGGTTGGCTTCTCTTTATTATTTTGAGTTTCTTAGGGCCGAAGGGCCGTTTCTTTTGTTGTCTTGGAACAATGTTGCTAACTTGTTCTTTTCACTAGTGACTCAATTTCTTAACCAAAGGGAGTAAACCGAATACTCTATCATAACGAGGAATTGTCGTCTTCTGGTAAGTGAAAGCGATGGGTAAAGTATTTCTATATCTTGGTTTATCAAGGATAGAGACTAACTAATAGTCAACTATGATCTCAGGTGCTTCAGAAAGTGTTGTATATCGTAATCCGTAACGGTGTGTAATCTCACACTTCTGTATAAACTGCTATTGTTGTGATCTGTGAATCGGCTAAAAGCTGAAATTCTGAAAAGCCAAAATACTGTGAACTGAGATTGCTCGAGCGTGCGAGCGCTCATAGTGATGAAACAAGCCACTAGTGATGGTAAAAGACCATTAGGAGTGTCGAGAGCACTCTCGTAGAACCGAGGCCATAATGGGCCTTATTGAGCCAAGGCGGGCTAAATGGGCCCAATGGGTTAATAGGCCCATATGAGCGAAAACAATGAAAAGTTTAAGTTGAATGATGCGACTGTGTAGTCTACAGAATTGAGATAAAAAACGAGCAGAATGGGCCGTACGAGCGTGTGGGCCTAAATGGGCCAAAATTGGGTTTTAGCCCAATAGCACTGTATTGACCAGAAATGGAAACCGAGTCGCTCGAGGCAACATTAGCCTCCCAGAAAGGCTGTTGTAGGGGTAAATTTAGTAAAATACCCTTAGTGTGTAAATTATTGAAATACCTCGGTGGGTAAATTATTGAAATACCCCTAGTGGGTAAATTATTGAAATACCCTCGGCGGATAAAGTTACTGCAATACCCTTAAAGGGTGAAATTACTAAAATATACTCGTTGGGTGGAATTACTGGAATACCCCTAAGGGGAAAATTATCGTTTTACCCCTAACCGACCTAATGACCATTATATCCCTAGTGGTTGATCTAGTGTTGTATGTGTAACCTGTTTAATTGTTTATAATGGTAATTCATTTCACACATCATTTTGATATGTCACTACATGTTGCATTAGGTTGGGTTATGTATTTGGAGGAAGTACTGTACTGGTGGCTATGCCATGTTATGCTGATTCAGTGGCTCTACCATGATATACTGATTCTAGTGGCTCAGCCATGTATACTGTTACTGGCAGCTTTGCTGCGTTTATAATAGTAGCTTGACTGCGTTATTGGTGTGTAGGGCTAGGTGGGTTGACTTGGTCCCCACAGGTGTGTAGGGTTGGTACGGGTGGTGTGATGGTTGGATTGGCTTGGGCTACAATTTTGTTTGCATTACCATGATTTTGGGGCGTAGGCCCAAACTAATACTGCATGGGCTTGGGCCTGAACGGTGGCTATAATGAGGATTACACACTTGAGTTCTCGTAACTTCGCCCTTTTCCTTTAATCTGCATGGTAATCCCGACCTTAGAGGATTTGGAGCTGCGAAGGATTCGAGGTAGCCACATGTCACGTATGTTCTGGGGTTGGTATTTTCTATAATAAGGCTATTGGATTTTCTTTAGCTTTTATTTGGGGTTTTCTTTAATTGTTGCAAGTTTATTTAACACGGGTTTTTAAAACCGTAACAACTATTTTAAAAATATCACATTTTCGTAACTGTTTAAAACAAATTCCTAAAACAGACATGATTTTTAAGAAGCAAGATAATACATGTATTTCTGAAAGGGGTGTTAATACGAGTAAACTTTTTTTTTCTAACAAGCAACGAAAAACAAAATTTTGGACTTTTAAAGTTTGATTTGAAAATAAGGTTTTCCAACGATCACAAGGTTTTCAAACAACACTTGATGTGGCACACTAGATTCGGTTGTAACGTCTAGGTCAGATTTGGGGTGTTACATTTAGGGGTATCAGAGCCAGGTTGCAAAACTCGGCTGTGGAATGGGTTTTGAAATTTTCCAAATCTATTTAAACTCTGGTTTAGTAAGATAGTGATAATATTGAATGTGTGGCACATCGAGTCTCGGCACCAAATCTGTAAGTTTCTTGACTTTATACCTTACTATAAGTTGATATGACTATACCACTGAAATACTAGAAATATTAGTAGTATACTGAAACTCCTTAGTTGTAGAAACTGAGATTATAGGAGACTGAAATTGTAGTAAATACTATCTGCGAGTACAACCCTAACTACTAATTTTTCATAAGATATCTATTAATAATTACATGAATTATATGCTGATTCATAAAACTTTTAATCAGAAAATACGCTTCAGCGATATGAGCACAAGAGGTCGCGGAAGAGGTACACGTGGCCGTGGTGCTAGGGCTGGGTCCTCAGCATCGGGGCATATGCCTAAAAGGGAAGCACCAGAATCACCAGTGGCTAAAACGGGGTCTCATGATGAGTCAGAGGGGATGATGCTTTTTCCCAAGCAATGCTACGGGTTCTAGAAAGGGTGGCTGGAGCGAGTACTAGGTCAGTGGCCCGAGGGTCAATTTCTGAGTGACTCCGGTCAATTGGGGCTGAAATCTTCAGGGGCATCTCTGGTGTAGCCCCGAATGTAGCAGAATACTGGTTAGAGATGGTTGAGCAGATCATGGATGACCTAGACTACACAATGGAGCAGAAGCTAAAAGGAGCAGTGTCTCTACTACGAGATGAGGCATACCAATGGTGGCTTACAGTAAGGGAGGGTACACAAGCTGACCGTTTGACCTGGGATTTCTTTAAAGTGGCCTTCCAAGGAAAGTATTTTGGAGAAAGTTACATGGACGCCCGGAGAAAGGAATTTTTGAATCTGGTTCAGAGGAATAAATCTGTAGCAAAATATGAGGCAGAGTTCCTGCGCTTGAGTCTGTACGCTCGGGGTATAGTTGCAACAAAATATGAGCACTGCGTGCATTTGAGGATGGTCTTCGGGATGAGTTGAGGGTACTGATAGCCCTATAGTGAGAAAGAGACTTCGCTGTCCTAGTTGAAAAGGCTAAGATTGTCGAGGACGTGAAACGCTCAGAGCATCATAACCGAAAGAAGGAAAGGGACAGAAATAAGAGGGTTTTAGGCCTCAAGTTCTTCTGGTGGGTCTAATAAGAGGTCTAGATTTGATGGGCCGGTCTGAACTGGAGTTTCGATTGTTCCTGGCAGACCACAGCCTTGTGCTATGTGCGGATTATCCTATCAGGGTAAATGTTGGAAGAGATCTGGGGTGTGCTTCAGATGTGTGTCTAGAAACCACAGGGTTAGAGATTGCATGCAGAGGTTAGGTTAGATGCAAGCTACGGGTCAGGGGTATGTTTAGCCGGGGAGAGGTAGTCAGCAACCACCGAGAGGCCGTGGTCTAGCCCGAGGGGGAAATGGGTTTAGACGAGATCGTAGAGCACCGGGCAGAGATACTGTTAACACAGAGGTGAGACAGTAAGGGTTGGTTTATGCTGCTAGGCATCGTGAGGACGGCAATGCACCTGACATTATAACTAGTACGTTCCTCATTCATGATGTACCATTTACAGCTTTAATTGATATTCGGTCAACACACTAGTATATTGCATTTACTGTGTCTGGAACTTTGGGTATACAATTCAAACTTACTGATAGAGAAATGTCGGTGATTAGTCATTTAGGACAGTCTGTTGTAGTGAAAAAGCTATTTAGAGATGTGCCTCTAGAGGTTCAAGGGTTGCCTTTCTAGCGAACTTGATGGAATTGATGTTTGGTGAGTTTGATCTCATTCTAGGCATGGACTGGTTAGTGAGACACCATGCGAATTTGGACTACGCTGCTAAGCGTATGGTATTGAAGTCTTCAGAGGATGAGGAAGTGGTTGTGATAGAGGATGAGGAAGCGCATTGGACGAGTTTCTGGTTATGCCATTCGGATTAACGAATACACCAGCTGCTTTTATGGATATAGTGAATTAGGTATTTCAACCATACTTAGACCGGTTCGTGGTGGTATTTATAGATGATATCCTGGTGTATTCGCGAACTGAGGAAGAACATGATTCACATCTTCGAGTGGTGCTGCAAATATTGAGGGAAAAGTAGCTTTATGCCAAATTTAGCAAATGTGAGTTTTGGCTGCGAGAGGTAACATTTCTGGGGCATGTCATGTCTGCCGAGGGAATTAGGGTTGATCCTCAAAAGGTTGAGGCTGTATTAGAGTGGAAGTCACCAAAGTCGATATCCAAAATTCAAAGTTTTTTGGTCTGGCCGGGTATTATATATGGTTTGTTAAGGGGTTTTCACTGATTATTGTACCCCTAAATAAGTTACTGCGTAAAGGAGTACCATTTTTTGGGCTGACAAAAAGCAGAAGAGTTTTGAAAAACTGAAGAAGATCTTAACTGAAGCCCCGGTATTAATTTAGCCTGAGGCTAGAAAGGAATTCGTTGTCTACTGTGATGCGTTGCACACGGGATTAGGTTGTCTACTGATGCAAGAGGGTAAGGTGGTGACGTATGCGTCCTGTCAGCTTAGGTCGCACGAGGTGAACTACCATACTCATGACTTGGAATTAGCTGCGGTGGTGTTTGCACTAAAGATATGGAGACATTATTTGTATGGGGAAAATTTAATCATCTACACTGACCATAAGTGTCTTAAGTATCTCCTTACCCAAAAGGAGTTGAATCTTAGGCAACGAAGATGGATAGAGTTGCTGAAGGATTATGATTGCTTGATTGAGTACCATTCGGGAAAAGCTAACGTGGTAGCAAATGCACTGAGTCGTAAGGTGGTATCTGATCTAAGAGCAATGTTTGCTTGTCTTAGCCTATTTGAGGATGGTGGTTTGTTAGCAGAACTGTAGGTGAAACTAACTTGGACTAGTCAGATTAAAGAGAAACAGATGTTGGATGAGTTGTTGGTTTCTCGGTTCCAACAGGTGAAGAAGGGAGAGACTGAGGATTCTGGGCTAAATAGTGAAGGAGTGTTATGTTTTCGTGGAAGAGTTGTATACCGAGAGACTCTGAGTTAAGACAGTTGATTCTACGGGAGGCATAGTAGCCCATACGCTATGCATCCCGGTGGAAACAAGTTATACCGAGATCTATGTGAACTGTATTGGTGGCCAAGGCTTAAGCGTGATGGCCTGGACTATTAAAGATTGTGAATAATTAACGATTAACCTTTGGGGAAGTAGATATAGTTATAGATACTTGAATGGAAAGCCTTTGTTAATTTTGTGAGTGTTGGTTACATGATTAATATTATTTGATGGAATTCTAAATTTAGCTAAATTAGAAAGCTAAAGCAATGTTTTCTTTGCAAGATTCAGAACCACAGGAATGTGATAGTGAGTAGTAAATTGAACGAGTACTGTGTGAGACGAATTTTGATTCTAATTTCTGTTATTTTTACTCTGAGATAGAATTCATACAATGAATTATCCAGAGCTTATGCAAAAAAAGTTGTACGAGACTCAGTAGTAGCTCGTTTTTTCATTCAGAGAGTAAGGAAATGTACATTTATTTGAAATAGATGTTCTGGTGATCGGGTATGTAACCTGAGAGATTAGTTGAGTTATATGTTTTTGAGACTATCCAATCAAAAAATGTACAGAAAGTAAAAGTGATTCGTGGCATTTTAGAATCCATTTTAGATTGTCAAAAAACGCATGTGAATTTTAAACATGGGGATATGAAATTCTCATTCAGCGATTGCATCCTTCCAAAAGTATTACCTAGGAAAAGGACTCAAAATGTGTTTTGTGTATCTATGTTGCGATGGTATCGATTGGACTCTTTGAGTATAAATTCTCTGATAGGGATTAAGTTCCAGCCGATATGTTGTATAACGAAGAATTGAACAAAATTTTGACACAAGAGATTTGAAAGATGGGAAATAAAAGCATAACCTTAGTAAAGGTTCTTTGGCAGTGTCACGAGATAGAGGAGTTTACGTGGAAATTGAATTTATATTCCGGTAAGATCTACGAGGACGAAAATCCCTAAAGGGGGGGTTGTAACAACCTAATTTTGGGTCAAGTTGAAACAGAGGTTTCAGGACCACGAAGCCGACGAAGAAATTTTCATTCTTATGGTCTATAATTTTATGGAATGATTTCACAAAATTTCATTCGAAAATTTTGACTTTTGGGCACTCAATTTAGTCAAAAGGACTAAATTGTAAAAAGTGCAAAAGTTGAATTCTATATATTAGAGGTGTCCAATTGCTATGAGATTTTAAATTGGAGGTCCTTAAATGGTAATTAGACCATTGGTTAAGTTGGTGGACAAAAATAGACATGGTTAGGCATGTTACCAAAGTTTTTCATTAAGGGCATTTTAGTAATTTGGTAATTAATTGAATTAAAAAGCCAAATTAAGAGCCAATTTTTGTCATCTTCTTCTTCATGGCCTAAAATTGTATATAGAATACATAGCTAGGGTTTTCTAATCTTCCAAGTTCGATTGTAAGTTCATTCTAGCCCCGTTATTAATGATTTTTACGTTTTTAAAATCCTTTTAACATGATCTATCTATTGCTACCACTAATTTAGGACGTAATCAAAGTCTAAAACTTTATCCATGATGGATATTTGTTTATTTTGATGTTTGATGGTAGAAAATGCATGTTTGTGGCTTGTTAAATGACTTTTGCTAATTGATTTTCGATGAAAATGCCTAAAAAGACTTGTTTGTAAAAGTTGTAAAATATGTGGAAAAAGTGTGTTTTAATGGAAATTTTGGGCTGTTATAGTTATGAAAATGGTTTGTCTAGGCTTTTATATTAAATAAATTGAATAGATTTTATTTTACGAGCCTAGGGACTAAGTTGTAAAAATGCCAACTTTAGGGGCAAAAATGAAATTTTTTTCCATAATGTGATTTTGTGCTAATTTCAATTGTATAATGTTTGAATAAGTTAAATGTGATATTAGTGATCAAGAAAAACAAGGTTTGGACCTTGAACGGGGAAAAAACGAGTATTTGATGATTTAGTCCTTTTCGCCAATTTTATGTCGAGGTAAGTTTGTATGTAAATAATGCAACGTTATAATTGTATTTATAATGCTTTGTTATTGCATGAATTGTATGATTGAATCTATGGATGAAATTGACAAAGTTTCGACAAGCAAGTAAATCACGATTAAACCTTAGGAATAGTTAGGATACAAATGTCATGACATTAGGGTCACTAAGAATACGTGTAAGACCATATATGGGATATGGCATCAATATGAGACTTCGTGTAAGACCATATTTTGGCTATGGCATCAATGTGAGACTTCGGCTTTGTAGCTTACTCCCCTTTCTTTCTCATATCTTATAGGGTTGTATGCTAGCTCAAGTTGGAGATCGCCAGAGATGTTATCACACTATCAAGCTATCATCGTGGGGTAAAAGTGAATACAAACCTCTTAATTTTATGTATAGGGGACTTAGTCATTTGTATGTGTCATAATTGGTTTGGCCTAAAATGTTGCCTTTTAATATTTAGTAGTTCATTTTGTATAAGGCCATTGATGTTGGCTAGTATTAGTCAATTTATATGTTTGTGATGGTGCAATTTATAAGGTGCATGATTTGGGTGAATGTGTATGATGATTAAATAAGAAAAAGTGTGGCATGTGAATGGTTGTGAAAAGGACACGACTTTGGACACCAGCGTGTACCCCTATTTTTTAAGAAAATTTTCAATGTTTTCCAAAATTCTCAGTTTAGTCTTGGAATGTTTTGGGCCTCGTAGGTCTATATTAGGGACTTTGAGATGAAAATTAAAAAGTGTTAATTTGGATGAAGTGTTATGACTCAATTTAATACGTTTACAAGTGTATGTGTTCGGTAATGCCTCGTACCCTATTCCGGCGTCGAATATGGGTAAGGGGTGTTACAGCATCATGCAGAGTCAACCAATCCATAACCAAAATCACATCAAATTTATCAAACGGTAAAAGCATCAAATTTGCTGGAAAACAGTAACCCCAAGTCTTCAAAGGACAATTCTTGCAAACTTTATCAACTAGGACATACTTGCCTAAGGGGTTTGATACTTTAATCACAAATTCGATAGACTCAATAGGTAAACCCTTACTAGACACTAAATGCTTACAGATATATGAATGAGTCGATCCAGGATCAATTAGGGCATTTAGATTAGTGTCATAGAGAGAAAATGTACTGATGATAACATTTGGTGACGATGCATCTTCACCAGCGCGAATAGCATAAGTTCTGGCTGGCGCTTTAGCCTCAGATCTCACAGCAGAGTCCTTTGTCGCACCTTTGCTACTAGTCATATTTCTCATATTTTAGGTGGTCTCCCTGTAGCAACTGTGTTACTCGGTCTTGCATTCAGATATTTGTCTTTCTCTGGTAACTCAGGACAATCCTGAATGAAATGATCTTGCGAGCCACATTTGAAACAAGCTTTGTTATTCATCTAGCAATCTCTAAAATATTGTCTTCCACACTGTTGACGCTCGGGTTTGTTAGTTCTAACACTACCAACACTCGATACTAAAGTGGCTGGAGCTTTAGCACTCGTGTATTGCTTTCCACAATCTCTATTAGAATACCCCACTGAAGCATTCCAACGATTGTACAAATCCAGTGATTTCTTTGATGAAAAGTGATAGGGTTTACTCATCGACCTCTTTCTCAAATCTCTAGCCTCGAAATCAACTTTTCTTTTTTCTTTACCAAGTTCTTCGACTTTGCAAGCTTTGTCTACTAACACAACAAATTCTTTTAATTCTAGAATCTCTACTAGAATTCTAATGTCTTCATTCAACCCATCTTCAAATCGCTTACACATAATTGCATCAGTGGAAACATATTCTCGAGCATATTTACTGAGTCTTACAAATTCTCTTTCATACTCAGTCACAGACATACGACCCTGTTTCAACTCCAGAAATTCTTTGAGCTTTTCGTCGATAAACTACAGGCTTATGTATTTCTTTCTAAACTCGGTTTGAAAGAATTCCCATGTGAACCGTTCTCTTAGCACCACAAATATCAAGTATTCCAACACTAATATGCAGTATCTCTCAAAAGTGATAGAGCGTATTTGACACACTCTACTGGCGTACAAGATAACTCATCAAATACTCAGATCATATTTTCAAACCAAAACTTGGCTCTCTCAGGATCGTCATCAACGGTAGCTCTAAACTCTTCAGCCCCGTACTTTTGAATTTTATCAACAAGTGGCTTACTTACATGTAAAGGTTCCAAACCTTGAGGAGATATGGGGACTGATTGGGGAATAGGTAGGGGTAGAGGTTGCTGAGCAGTTGGATTAGTTCAAAAACTCAGTGAACCATTCGTTCATCATTTGGAAGAAGGCTTCTTTGGCCTCTCCTCCCTGACTACCAGACACCGGTCTTGACTCAGATTGCGCTACTTCGTGAACGGAGGCTGGTGCATTACTCTCAACATCATCATCCATTGCTCGATTTGGATCCATTACTATATGGAAATATGATTTAAATTGTCAGAAGATATCACACTATCACAAGTTTTATATGGCATGCATAGTTAGACTCTCATTCACTATGTTAGTCCTAGAATCGACTATGCCATAACTTTGATACCAATAAATGTAACACCCCAAATCCTATTCATTGCGGAATAGGGTTACGGAGCATTACTAGATATATAACTTAAACGAACATACCTTTCTCTTATATTAATCATATCCATCTACAAATCATTCACAAACAATCATAAAATCCCTAATGCGAGCCTATGAGGCCCAATTTATGCATTAAAAGTGTTTCGGGACTAAATCGATAACTTAGGAAATTTTCAGAAAACTTATAAAATTTTTCAAAATACAGGGGACACACTCTTGTGTGGTCCGTCTGTGTGTCTCACACGGCCAAAGACACGTCCGTGTCACCGGTCATGTGGGCATTCAAAATGGGATCACATGGACGTGTCCCAGGCCATGTCCGACCCCGTGTTACTCTCTGACTTGGGTCACACAGCCAACCACACGCCTGTGTGTCTCTCTGACTTGGGTCACATGGCCTCACACGCCCGTGCGCCAGGCCGTGTGCTTGGCCATGCCAAAACTGTAGGGTATACTGACTTATTCCACACAGCCAAGTCACACACTCGTGTGTTGTGCCGTGTGGAGCATACAAACTTGATTTCTAATTAAACACCAGGGGACACACGGCCGTGTTGCCTGATCGTGGGTCACATATGGCTGAGACACACGCTCGTGTCTCTGCCATATAGACAAAAATAGGCTATTTACCAAGCCATCTTGCTCACCCTAATTTGCATTCCCTTACATAAATCAAATGGCATATAACATAGCATGAATAAGCATTCAAACCAATCTCAACCAAGCCTAATTCATGCTAATTCCATACCATCAACCACAAGACACACAAGTATCAAAATAAGCCAATCAATTTATGCCAATTCCACATTCTCAAATCATCTAAATTGTCACTTTCAATTATGCATGTTTTGCCTAAAACCACAAGCATACCAATCTCAATTTTCAACCATTTGATACTCAAACTACCAATTCACAACAACTTTTCACATGTAAATTTTAAACCACATCACAAAAGGGAATTTGTACATATATATATATATAGTAAAAATATCAAACTAAGCCAAGTCACATGGCTATACACATAACTAACCATTCAACATATACAAGCCAAATCAAATGGCTAAATTCATTAGTAACATATATACCAAAATGACCATATAACCAAATAGATAAATTCAAAAGTACCAAAGTGATAGCTTGATAGCGTGATGAGATCTTCGACGACTCCCAAATCCGAGCAAGCTTCTATATTCACTATAAAACACGAAAAAGTAAACAGAGTAAGCTATAAAGCTTAGGGCATCTTTCTGTAATGCTTAAAAAAAGAACTTCTGGCTCCAAAAGCACTTTTGGAAGAAAAGCTGTGCGAAACAAGCTGCTTTTGGCTAAAATTTTTGGCTTTTCAGAAGTGGTTTTCAAAAGCACTTCTAAAAGGAGAAGCAAAATTTTTTAGCTTTTCCTCTCCCAAAAGCACTTTTAGTGCTTAATTACATTTTCACCCCTCCGATAACATAATACTTTCCTTGATCTATATAATATCAAATTTAACTTATTCAATTATCCTTCTATTCAATTTAGCCTAAAAATCACATTTTGACAAAATTATACTTTTTCCCCTAATATTTCAACATCTTTACAATTTAGTCCTTTGCACACAAAAATACAAATTCATGCAATTAGTCCCTACCCATGCTAGTTGAATTTCCTTTATTATCCTAGCAGCCCATATTTTTCATTTATTTCATAATTTAACCATAAAATTTTCACATTTCACAAATAAATCCCTAAATGAAAATTTTTATAAAAAAATCTCTTAACAAATGTTGTTTATCTAACAACAACCATTTATTTTCTATCATCAAAAATTAAAATACACCTATATTCATCAATGGTAATGTAATAACCCATTTTTGGGTCAAATTAGAACAATGGTTTTGGGACCATAATTTCGAGGTCAAAATATTTATTATATTCTTTATTAAAGTTTACAGCATGATAGCATTATGGGGTGAAAGTTTCGTAAAGAAAATTTACTATTTGAATGCTAACACAGTAAAAAGGACTAAATTGTGTAAAGCATAAAATTTGAGTTATCATAGTTAAAAGTATTAAATAGCTATGAAATTAAATTGTGATAGTCCTTATGTTGATATTAGACCATGATTAAGGTTAGTGGACATTTATATCCATGGTTTATATGTTATATTAAAGTTTTATTAGGGTTAAAAATGTTAAAAACAATTAGCCATCATCTTCCTTAAGTTTGTTCCACTCGAAAATAGAAAAGAAAATAAGGGTTTGAAGCTTCCATGGCTTTGGCACACTCCTAGCTTGATTAAGGTACAGTTTTAGATCGATTTTTGATGAATTCTATATTTTTATGATCATTGCTTCGTATTCTAGCTAGCCCGTACCTTAGATTTTGTAATTGTTAAAGATTTGTCATGTTGCCATTGTTGAATGTTTGAGTAATTGGATGGTTGATGACGGATTTTGATTAATTGTTAATAGTTAAACTAGTTTTGTAAAGTGATTTTTTTGACAAAAATGCAAAATAAGGATTAAATTATGAAAATGTAAAATGCGGGAGTTAAAAGTGTGAAATAATGAAAGATATGGGCTGCTAGGGTCCCTATGATATTTAGCTAGGCATGGGTTGGTGCTAAATTGCATGAATTTGCAATTTTATGTGATAAGAACTAAATTGTAAATAATATGAAAGTATAGGGGCAAATGTGTAAATTTTCCAAATATGAATTATGGACTAAATTGAATAGATTGAATGCTAAATGTATTGAATTTGATAATATATAGATCAAGAAAAGTAGAGATCAAGTTTAGATCGGGGAAAAGGGAAGATTGACGAATAGCCGATAGTTTTTATTCGAGCAATACGAGGTAAGTTCGTATAATTAGAATCGAACTTTTAAATACTTGTAATTAATTGAAATGTATGCTTATAATTGAGTATTTGATACACTTGGAACAAAATGCTTAATTGATATAAACTGATTATTACTGAGCCTCGTTTGAACCGTATGAATTCGTAGGATATGAGTGACATGTCACTAGGGTTACCGTTTTGGTCAAGCTCCTATATTTGTTGCTGACTCACCACAGTTCGTATGAGCTTATTCATATATTAACTCGTAAGAGCTTACTGTTTCAGCTCGTTAGATCTTACTGTTTCAGCTCAATAGAGCTTATTGTCCATCAGCTCAAGAGGAGCTTACTGATCATAGCTCCAAAGAGCGGTAAATGATAAGGAATTGACGGATTACTAATTTATATGTATTGTATATCACCCGAGTATCCCTCGAGATTGTAATAGGTTCAATGAGCATAAATTCTGTGATATGGTAAAGTACTATTTATAAGAATGAATTGATGTTTATATGATTGAAAGTAATATGTTATAAATGATGTATATGATTTATGTGAGTTTAATATGGTACAATGTAATAAGTAATTACATTGAGTTAAGGGATGGTTTCATGAATTTTGGTGACTAACTTGTGATTAATGCTTGTGTTTAGGCATTTGTTAATTGAATTGAATACTTTTTAATTGTTGCCTTGATTATGTATAAATGGTAAGTTTAATTCTGAATTATACGAGCTTACTAAGCTATAAAGTTTACTATGTTTCCTTTTCCATGTTTTATAGAGGTTCGTTAGCTCACTCGTTTCGAACAAGTCAGAGATTACACATCACACTATCCAATTGTCGATTGGTACTTTTGAACTTGTGGATATTTGTAAATATGGCATGTATAGGCTAGTCTTAAAGTTGATAAATATGGTTACTTGAGATCATGGTTTTGGTACATTTTGTGTAAGATTAAGCCATGTGATTTGGCTAAACTTGATAGTATGTTTTGGTATGTTTTGTCAAATGTTGATGGAATGGAAATTATGCAAATGATGTCTTGTTATTTGAAAGGTATATGTGTAACACCCCTTACCTGTGTCTAATGCTGGGACAAGATACGAGGCATTAACGGACTTAAACATAAACATTTATACAAAACTGGGCTATAAAGTTTCATTCAATTTAAAATCACTCATTCACATGCATATTGTCCCTTATATGAGCCCACGAGGCCCAAAAATACATTGGGAACTGTTCGGGATTAAACCAGAACTTAGGAAACTTTAGGAAGACTTAGAAAATTTTTGAACAAAACAGGGGTCACATACCCGTGTGGCTTGGGACACGCCCGTGTGGGTAGGCCGTGTGGTCACACATGCTCGTGTCCTCAGCCCGTGTAACTCTCTATTTATGACGTCATCAACAAAATAGGGTCACACGACCAAGTCACACACCCGTGTGCTTAGGCCATGTGGCAAATTAAATTTCAAAAAATAAATGTAGACTTCACACGCCTTGGGGACATGCCTATGTCCCGGGGCCGTGTCCTCTACACGGCTGAGACACACGGCCATGTCTCTGCCCGTGTGGCAAGAAAATGGCTATTTACCAAGCCATTTGGCACCCTCATTTGCACATACTTAAACACAACTTCAATGGCATCTTTCATGGAATAATTGAGCACTTAAACATCATCAAAAAAGTCATAATCATAGCAAAATTCATATCAACTTATTCATGCATAAGGCACCATACTTTGCCTAGCTTAAACTTATCAAACTTTCATGCCATGATTATCATTAACACATCTTTACATCTCATACTTAGATTAAGTTCTATCCATATGCTAATTTAATCACATTTCAATCATCAGGTAATCTAGAGCACATCCACAATCCATCCATAACAAACACACATAACCACATCATATGAAACCTTTAGTATAAGCATACACATATAAATAGGCATTACAACTCAATAACCAATATGAGCCACATCTCATGGCCATTTACAAAATGAATCATATTACCATTATGAACCAAAACATTTTCCCAAATCAAATGACACATACACAATTGAGTAAGTCCCTCTACATGCCATAGACTCAAAGGGGTTTGTATTCACTTATACCCAACATGATAGCTTGATAGTGTGATAGCATCTTCGGTAATCTCCAACTCGAGCTAGCATACAACCTTATAAGATATGGAAAAGGAAAGGGAGTAAGCTACAAAGCTTAGTAAGTCTATATGCAAATGATAAGGAACAGTAGTCATCCATTTGTCATACAACTTACATAATATAACACAACATAAACGTCATTAAATCTTTATATTCATAACTTACTCAATCATGATGCAGTCATCCATTTGTCATACAACTTACATAACATAACACAACATAAACATCATTAAATCTTCATAGGCATAACTTACTCAATCATGATGCTTACCCCTTCAATTTGTAAGCATAATTTAATACATCTCAACAATTGCCAAACATTCGTAATCTCTCCAAGAGAACATACAATAATAATCATTAACAAATCATTTCAAGCCTCATAGTAACATGCACATTAATTATGTGTATTCATATTTTCAAACCCAGGGTTTAACAGCTTTCAATGATTTAAACTCTTACTTCTCATACTTTCATAACCATTTTAATAGGAAATTATGAAAATCTTTCATTTTTCACACATATCCAATAAAATCACAAATCAAGTGAAATAAACATCTTATCTCTCAATTTGATATGGCTCAAAAGCCTAACACATGATTCTCAACTGAATTTACCATGAATTTACACATCATCAGCATAAACACTTATTCACAAGATTAACTTAAGGTCACTTTCATAGTGATCATGAACTCATAATATCATGAAGCTAATGCTTATAAACTTTACGTTCATACTTGTACGAACTCGTAACACGGTCATATCTTTTCACATCTTTGACATAATCTTTGAATTACACGTTGAACCACTTTGAATACTAAACAATACTAGGGAAATCTCATTGACATAGTAAGATGCCAATGCCATATCCCAGATATGGTCTTACATGGGATCACATATCGATGCCGATAGCCCAGCTATGGTCTTACACAATGTCTCATATTGATGCCATATCCTTTATATGGTCTTATACGAATTCTCATATCGACGCCATGTCCCAGACATGGTCTTATATGAAATAACATACCGATGCCATATCCCAGATGTGGTCTTATACTGGATCTCAATGACCCTAATGTCATGACATTTGTATTCTATCTATTCCTAAGGTTCAACCAGGATTTCGAGGTATCAAATCTTCGTCGAATCGTCATCGAGTCATCATTAATCAAATCTACAAAGAAAATTATACAATTCATGCAATATTAAAGCATTAAATACATAACAATGAAATGTTGCATTATTTACAAACGAACTTACCTCGATAGCACAACCGGTGAAAAGGACTTATTCGTCATATTCTTTATTTTCCTTGTTCTAAGTTCGAATCTCATTTTTCTTGATCTATAACAACACATTTAACTTATTTATTCATCATGCTTTTCAAATTAGCCCAATTTCACATTTTGGTAAAATTACATTTTTACCCTTAATCTTTGTCATATTTATTTTTTAGTCCCTAGGCTCATAAAATGATTTTCATTCAATTTCTTCATACTTTAAGCCTAGCCAAACCATTTTCATAATTATAGCAACCCACATTTTTCATTAAAACACACTTTTACTACACATTTTATAACCTTTTACAATTAGGTCCTTTTGGACATTTTCACCAAAAATCACTTAGTAAAAGTTGTTTTTCTAACCATAAACATGCATAATCTACCATTATTCATCAAAATACACAAATTTATAACATGGGTCAAACCCTAAACTTTCATCATATCTCAAATAAGTGGTAGAAATAGGTAGATCGAGTTACGAGGATTTCACAAACGTGAAAATTATTAAAAGCAGGGCAAGAATGGACTTACTATGGAGCTTGGAAAGCTTGAAAAAAACCCTAGACATGGATTCCACGGTATATTCAGCCAAGGGGTTGAAGATGACAAGAAATTTTTGCTTATTTTGCCTTTTAATTCATTTATTTACTAAATGACCAAAATGCCCCTAACTTAAAAATATTCTATTTCACCTATTTCATGTCCATTTTTGTCCAAAAATTATCCAATGGTCTATTTACCATTTAAGGACCTCCAATTTAAAAACTCATAATAATTGGACACTTTTAATTTCTAGAACTCAAGTTTTGCACTTTTTACAATTTAATCCTTTTGACTAAATTGAGTGCCCAAACGTCAAAATTTTTGAACGAGATTTTCACAAAATCATTCTGTGAAATTGTAGACCATAAAAATATAATAAAAACACATTTTTCTATGTTAGATTTGTGGTTCCAAAACCACTATTCCAACTAGACCTAAAATCAAGCTATTACAATATGAATGGAAGATGTATGATATTAGTTAAGCATTTGAACGGTAGGAAGAAATGGTATTATATGTATATGAATTGTTATGGAATGGTTGACAATTGGGTTGGATAATTGTTACGATTATGATTGTGTATGCATGTGATAATAGGGTGGCAAAATGGCTAACCAAATGGCCTATTTTTGTCCATACGAGTAGAGACACGGACGTGTGTTTCAACCGTGTGCAACATACGGTTATGTTACACGGTCGTGTTTTCCCTAGTGTTGGAATTAAATTGAAGTCAGTATGCTCCACGCGATCTCACAGACAGGCGTGTGACTAGCCGTGTGGAACAAGTCAGTATACCCCCTGAATGGCACACGACCTAGCACACGAATATATGACTTGGCCGTGTTGCATAAGTCATATACCCTACAGTTTTGACACGGCTTGGTACACGATTGTGTGTGGCCATTTCGAAGGGCACATGGGCGTGTGGTTGGTTGTGTGACCCAAGTCAGTATACTATCCAGTTTTCACATGGCCTGGCACACAGGCGTGTTCTCGACCGTGTGGTGCAAGTCAGTATGTATGCCCTATTTTTACATGGTCTGAGACACGGGCGTGTCAGAGCCGTGTGAGAGACACGGGTGTGTCTAGAGCCGTGTGAGGTATATGGTCTGCTCACACAGGCGTGTGACCCCTAAAATGTTGAATTTTTCTAGATTTCCAAAATTTTAATATGTTATCGGTTTAGTCCCGAACCACTTCTAAAGCATGTTTAAGGCTTCATAGACCTTATAAAGGGACAAGATGATTGCTTTGTATGGTATTTGAATATGAATGCATAAATATATGGGTTATATATGTTCAATTAAGTGTATTGATAGGTAATACCTCATAACCTTACTCTAGCGATGGACACGGGTTAAGGGTGTTTTATTTGTTGGTATCAGAGTTACGATTTTAGGACTAACATAGCATATGTGAGTCTAGCTATACATGCCATATATATAAACTGTGATAGTGTGATGACTCCTGATGTTTTTAAATGTGTTTTATATAGTAAATGGATCCTGATCGAGCCATAGTTCATAAGGTCGAGAAATAACGCTTTGCTCCCCGCGTAAAGGACGATGCCATCATTTGTAGACCCATAACAGGTAGCCAGGGAGGAGAGGCTAAAGAAGCCTTCTTCCCAATGATGAATGAATGGTTTACACAATACATTCATATGAACCCGGCTGCTCAACAACCTCTACCCCCAGCTATTCCCTAACCGATCCCTATAGTTCCTCAAGGTATGGATCTTTTGCGAATGAATAAGCCACCAATTGATAAGATACGAAAACACGGGGCTGAAGACTTCTGAGCTTCTGTTAGCGATGATCCTGAGAGAGCCGAGTTTTGGCTTGAGAGCACAATTTGAGTATTTGACGAACTATCATGCACACTTGATGAATGTTTAAAATGTGTTGTATCATTGTTGAAAGACACCATGTATCAGTGGTGGGATACTTTGATATCCGTAGTTCCTCGAGAAAGAGTTACTTGGGAATTATTTCAAGTTGAATTTAGAAAGAAATACATCAGCCAAAGGTTTATTGATCAAAAAATAAAGGAATTTCTTGAATTGAAATAGGGCCGTATGTCGATAATAGAATACGAAAAAAAGTTTGTACAACTCAGCAAATATGCTCGTGAATATTTTTCTTTTGAGGCTATAATGTGTAAAAGATTTAAAGATGGATTAAATGAATAAATCAGACTATTAGTTGGGATTCTTGATTTGAAAGAGTTTGTCATTTTATTTGACAGAGCTTGCAAAGGCGAAGAGCTTAGCAAAGAGGAAAAAAAAAGCCAATTCTGAGGCTAGAGACTTTAGAAAAAGATTTGCGGGCAAATCACATCAGCCGGCATCAAAGAAAGCTAAAGAATAACAACTTCATTCTACTACTTCTGCGAGGATTTCAATCAGAGAAAGGGATGCAAGAAATTTCATCTTTAAACCTCAGAAGACATCTGTTGCCAATACGGGTAGTGTTAGAAATGTTGTACTTGAATGTAAGCATTGCAACAAGCGACATAACGATGAATGCAGAATAGTGAGCGGAGCTTGTTTTAGATGTAGATCTCTTGATCATTATCTCCGGGACTGTCCAGAAAAGTCTATAACTAAAAAGATCAACCAGCGAAAGTGAGTAATATGGCCACTAAATGGATACCACACCAAAACACTCAAAATACGAGTGGTAATCGAGGTTTTATGAGAGATTCTACTGTGAGATCTGAGGCACGAGCACCTTCCCAAGCTTATGCTATCCGTACACAGGAGGAGGCATCATCGCTAGACGTTATTATCAGTACTTTTTCTCTTTTTGATACTAATATAGTTGTGTTGATAGATCCTAGATCAACCCATTCATATATATGTATGAATTTAGTATTTAAAAAGATTTTACATGTCGAGTCTACAAAGTTTGTAATTAAAGTATCGAATCTCTTAGGCAAAAATCTATTAGTTGATAAAATTTGTAAGAATTGTCCTTTGATGACTCGAGGTTACTATTTTCGGGCTGACTTGATGCTTCTACCGTTTGATGTGATTCTGGGTATGGACTAGTTGAATACGCATGATGCAATTGTGAATTGTAAACGAAAGACTATTGAATTGAAATGTCAAAACGGTGAAATTCTTCTGATTGAGTCTGATGATTGGAGTGAATTACCTACTATGATATCGTCTATGTTAGCTCAGAAATGTATGAAAAAGGGCTATGATGCATATCTTTCATATGTATTAGATACTAAGGTATCTGAATCAAAGATTGAATTTGTACCTGTTGTTTGTGAATTTTCGGATGTATTTCCAGAAGAATTACCGAGATTGCCACCAATTAGAGAGGTTGAATTTGGTATTGAATTAGTACCGAGAACAACACCGATATCGATAGTTCTATACAGAATGGATCCAATAGAATTACAAGAATTGAAAGCTCAGTTGCAAGAATTGACAGACAGAGGTTTTGCAAGACCGACTTATTCGCCCTGGGGTGCACCGGAATTGTTTGTGAAAAAGAAAGATGGCACGATGAGAATGTGTATCAATTATAGACAACTGAACAAAGTGACTATAGAGAACAAATACCCTCTAATATGGATTGATGATTTACTTGATCAGTTGAAAGGGGCTACAATATTTTCAAAGATTGATTTGAGATCGGGTTATTATCAATTGCGAGTAAAAGAATGGATATGCTAAAACTGCGTTCAGAACAAGGTATGGACATTATGAATTCCTTGTTATGCCTTTCAGATTAATGAATGCTCCAACAGTTTTCATGGATTTGATGATTTGGATATTCAGATCATATTTAGATAGATTTGTTGTTGTATTCATTGATGACATTCTGATCTATTCACGAGATGAATCTAAACAAACCGAGCACTTGAGAGTTGTGTTACAAACTCTACTGACAAGCAATTATTTGCAAAATTCAGCAAATGTGAATTTTGGCTTCGAGAGGTTGGATTTTTGGGGCATATTATTTCAGCTGATGGTATTAGAGTTGACCAGAGTAATTTTTACTATTGTTGATTGGAAACCTCTGAGAAATGTGTCTGAAGTTCGTAGGTTTTTGGGTTTAGCAGGCTATTACCGAAGATTCATGAAAGGATTCTCGATGATTGTGACACCGATGACATGACTACTTCAAAAAGATGTGAAGTTCAAATGGTCAGAAAAATGCCAGTAGAGGTTCAAACAGTTGAAAGTACTATTAATTGAAGCACTAGTATTGGTTTAACTGAAATCGGGGAAGGAATTTGTGATTTATAGTGACGCGTCATTAAATGGTCTTGGATGTGTTCTGATGCAAAAAGGAAAAGTTATAGCTTATGCTTCTCGACAATTGAAACCAAATGAAAAGAACTATCCGACACATGACTTAGAATTGGCTGCAATTGTATTTGCGTTCAAAATTTGGCGACAATACTTATATGGTGAAAAATGCCACATTTATACGGATCACAAAAGCTTAAAATATTTGATGTCACAGAAGGTTTTGAATTTGCGACAACGAAGATGGATCAAGTTATTGAATGATTATGACTTTGTGATTGGTTATCACCTAGGAAAAGTTAATGCTGTTGTTGATGCCCTGAGTCAGAAATCTTTATTTGCATTACGAGTAATGAACACCCAGTTGATGATTTGTGATGATAGACCTATTTTAGCTGAATTAAAAGCTAAACTGGTATTTCTTCAACAAATATGTGAAGCTTAGAAAGATGACCGTGAATTGCAAATTAAACGAGTTTAATGTGAGAACATCCCTGATTCAGAGTTTCATATTGGGATGATGATTCTTTAAGGTTTTGGACAAGAATTCGTATACTGAAATTTAGAACTCATTCAAAAGATTTTGCACGAAGCGCACTATAACTACTTATATGTTCATCCGATAAGTACCAAAATGTATAATGATTTGAAACAATTTTATTGGTGGCAAGGCATGAAATGAGATATCTCAAAGTTTGTTTCTAAATGTTTGATTTGTCAACAAGTCGAAGCTGAACATCAAGTACCATCTGGTTTAGTACAACTTGTAATGATTCCTGAGTGGAAGTGGGATAGAGTTCAATGGATTTTGTATCGGAATTGCCCCTAACTCTGAAAAAGAAAGATGTTATCTGGGTTGTCATTAATCGACTAACGAAATCTGCTCATTTCATACCGGTACGTACAAATTACTCACTTGACAGATTAGCTGAATTGTACATTTCTAAGGTTGTTCGGTTACATAGAGTGCCATTATCTATTATTTCTAATAGAGATCCAAGATTTACGTCGCGATTCTGGAAGAAATTGGAAGAAGCTTTAGGTACGGAGTTGAATTTTATTACAACTTTTCATCCCCAGACTGACGGTCAGGCTGAAAGAGTTATTTAGATTCTCAAAGACATGTTGAGATGTTGTATTTTAGAGTTTGAAGGTTGTTCGAAAAAATGCTTGTCATTGATTGAATTCGCATATAGTAACAGTTTTTAGACGAGTATAAAGATGGCACCATACGGACCTTTATATGGTCGCAAATGTCAAACTCCGCTATATATGACTAAACTAAGTGAGAAAAATATTCACGGGTTGAATTGATCAAAGAAACTGAAGAAAAAGTGAAAATGATTCACGATAGCTTAAAAGTAGCTTCATATCGACAGAAATTATACGCGAATTTAAAATGAAAAGATATTGAATTTTAGTTTGGGGACCGAATGTTTTTAAAGGTGTCACCGTGGAAAAAGGTTCTTTGATTCAGTCGTAAAAGAAAGTTAAGTCTGTGATTTATTGGACCTTACGAGATCATTAAAAGAATAGGGCCGGTAGCATATTGACTAGCTTTACCATCAGAACTTGAAAAGATTCATAATGTTTTTCATGTTTCTATGTTACATCAATATAGATTCGATCCGTTACATGTGATTTCTCCGGTAAATGTTGAGATGCAGACAAATTTGACGTATAATGAAGAACTGATAAGGATTTTAGCTCGTGAAATCAAAGAATCGAGAAATAAGCACATAGCTCTAGTAAAGGTCCTCTAGCATAAACATGGGATCGAGGAAGCTATGTGAAAATAGTACCTAACCTATTCACTAGTATGATTTTCAAGGACGAAAATCCCTAAGGGGGGAAAGTTGTAACAACCTGTTTTTGGGTCAAATTGGAATAGTGGTTTCAAGACCACAAATACGAGGTCAAAATATTTATTTTATTATTTCATTTAAGTTTATAGCATGATGGTATTATTGGGTGAAAGTTTCGTAAAGAAATTTTACTGTTTGAATGCTTAATTCGGTAAAAAGGACTAAATCGCGTAAAGCATAAATTTGAGTTATAATAGTTAAAAGTATTAAATAGCTATGAAATTAAATTTTGAGAGTCCTTATGTTGATTTTAGACCATGATTAAGGTTAGTGGACATTTATGTCCATGGTTTATATGTTATATTAAAGTTTTATTAAGGTTAAAAATGATAAAAACAATTAGTCATCATCTTCCTTAATTTTTTTTCCATCAAAATAGAAAAGAAAATAAGGGTTTGAAGCTTCCATGGTTTCGGCACATTCTTAGCTTGATTAAGGCACAGTTTTAGCTCAATTTTTAATGATTTCTATCTTTTTGTGATCGTTGCTTCGTTTTCTGGCTAGCTTGTACCTTAGAGTTTGAAATTGTTAAAGATTTGTCATGTTGCCATTGTTGAATATTTGAGTTATTGGATGGTTGATGATGGATTTGATTAATTTTTAATAGTTAAACTAGTTTTGTAAAGTGATTTTTTGACAAAAATGCAAAATAGGGATTAAATTATGAAAATGTAAAATGTGACAGTTAAAAGTGTGAAATAATGAAAGATATGGGCTGTTAGGAGTCCCTATGAAATTTGACTAGGCATGGGTTGGTATTATATTGCATGAATTTGTAATTTTATGTGATAAGGACTAAATTGTAAATAATATAAAAGAATAGGGGTAAATGTGTAAATTTTTCAAAATATGAATTATGGACTAAATTGAATAGATTGAATGATGAATGTATTGAATTTGAGAATATATAGATCAAGAAAAGCTGAGATCAAGTTTAGATTGGGGAAAAGGGAAGGTTGACAAATAGCCGATAGTTTTTATCCGAGCAGTACGAGGTAAGTTCGTATAATTAGAATCAAACTTTTAGATACTTGTAATTAATTGAAATGTATGCTTATAATTGAGTATTTGATACACTTGGAATAAAAATGTTTAATTGATATAGACTGATTATTACCGAGCCCCATTTGAACTGTATGAATTCGTAGGATATGAGTGACATGTCACTAGGGTTACCATTTTGGTCGAGCTCCTGCATTTTTTGCGGGCTCACAATAGTTTCTATGAGCTTACTGATATATTATCTCGTAAGAGCTTACTATTTTTAGCTTGTTAGAGCTTACCGTTTCAGCTCAATAGAGCTTACTTTCCATCAGATCAGGAGGAGCTTACTGTTCATAGCTCCAAAGAGCAGTAAATGATAAGGATTTGATAGATTACTGATTTATATGTACTGTATATCACCTGAGTATCCCTCAAGCTTCTAATAGGTACAACGGGCATAAATTCTGTGATATGGTAAAGTACTATTTATACGAATGAATTGTTGTTTATATGATTCAAAGTAAAATGTTATAAATGATGTATATGATGTATGTGAGTTTATATGATACAATGTATTAAGTAATTACATTAAGTTAATGGATGGTTTCATGAATTTTGGTTACTAACTTGTGATTAATGTTTGTGTTTAGGCATTTGTTAATTGAATTGAATACTTATTAATTGTTGCCTTGATTATGTATAAATGATAAGTTTAATTCTGAATTATACGAGCTTACTAAGCTATAAATCTTACTCAGTTTCCTTTCCATGTTTTATAGAGGATCGTTAGCTCACTTGTTTCGGACAAGTTGAAGATTACACATCACACTATCTAATTGTAGATTGGTACTTTTGAACTTGTTGATATTTGTAAATATGGCATGTATAGGCTAGTTTTAAATTTGATAAATATGGTTACTTGAGATCATGGTTTTGGTACATTTTGTGTAAGGTTAAGCCATGTGATTTGGCTAAACTTGATAGTATGTTTTGGTATGTTTTGTCAAATGTTGATGGAATGGAAATTATGCAAATGATGTCTTGTTATTTGAAAGGCATATGAATGGAAGATGTATGATATTAGTTAAGCATTTGAATGGTAGGAAGAAATGGTATTATATGTATATGAATTGTTACGGAATGGCTGCCAATTGGGTTGTATAATTGTTACCATTATGATTATGTATGTGATAAACCATAAAAGTAAAATATTTTAATCCCACATTTAGCATACTTTTGGATGATTTATTCCTGAATTGTGTAAAAAGGTTCTTTTAATCCTTTCTTTTCATGTTTTATACTCACGAAAGCACCTAGGGATGAAAAGAACGAGAAACGAGCCTAAAACGGACCAAGTTGGGCCAAAGAAGAAATCGACACGACCTGGGCCCAAGACTACACGATCGTGCCTTTCTAATTTACTCTAACATGGCTTGGACCCCGAAACACACGGGCGTGTCTCTTCAGTAGACTCGACCACGGCCTGAAATCGATTCACACGGGCGTTTGCCATGGCCGTGTCCCTGCCGCGACCAAGAGGAGTTTTACTCGGATTTGGATACTTGAAGGCAAAGAAACACATTCCAAAGCCTATTCAAACACCCTAGTAGGAATTCCACTCAGATTAGGATACTTAGGGGCCAAATAAAGCATTCCAAGAGCCTATATAAACACCCTAAGCATAACCTTCAACAGTACGGTTCGCTAGGCCAAAGAGTCGAGCCAAAAGGCCAGATTTGTGGGAATCACTCGAAGATAGCCAGTTGATCCATCTCAAGAAGCCAGAATTCTACTCAAGACGGCGGATCTCTCCTTCAATTCCTTTAGGGAGTTTTAGGGATTTCTTATTTTTTTTTATCTTTTCTTCTAAGATGTTTTATTTTATTGTTATGAACTAAACCCTTCAGATACCTGAAGGGGATGAAACCTAAGACGGATCTTGTTATTATTTTCTAAACTATATGATAAATACTTAATTTGTTCTTAATTATGTGAGCTTAATTCTTGTATTAATATTTTCGAGATATTGATTCAAGTTGAATGATCTTAGGTGGAGGAGCAAAAGTCCTTGTTTACAAGTAGATCTAGCATAATTAAGCGGAGTTGATCGTGCGCCTAAACATAGGGTGACAAGATTTTGCCGGATTATGGTGAAACCTAATATGGGAGTCCATAGATTGAGTTAATGCAATTCTAGGGGTTTTAATTAGAAAGAGATTTCAATTAACCATCCTAGGGTTAGACGTTATTCACCTCGAGAGAGGGTTTAATATAAAATAGGGAATCCTATGGATCAAGTCAAGTGAATAAATCATCTGGTTCAGTTTTAGATAACAAGTGAAGTTTAGGTGGATTCTTCCTAAGGGTATTGTCTTAATCAACTGAGTTTTCCCAATGGTATTTCCCCAATTCATTCTTTTTGTCTTTACGTCTTTAGCTTAGTAGTTAGTTAGTTTAAGATTAAACAATCAATCACTTAATATTTAGGCTAAATAATAGAAAGAAGGTTAGTATTAGTACTTTTAGTTCCTTTGGGTTTGACAATCCGGTCTTGCCTAAACCATACTACTGTTGTAACATCCTAAATTAGGGGCTTTGCATTTGTTGTGCTTGTGTGTGTGTGTGCTATGTCTAACATGTTAGGTTAGGGTGTTTTAGGGTCCAGGAATGACCTAGGGATAAGCCAGAGCCTTAGTAAAAATTTACTTTTTGGGCACTTTAGGGGAGAGCTGAATGGGATAGGACTTAATGGTGACTGGTTGTATGGTTAGACACAAGTAAAGTGTGTGGTAAAGTGGCAAGAGGGCACCACTTAATGTTCAGAAAGGTGTCGCCTCAGGGAAGCTGGCAGGGAGCAGGTTCAAGTTACGTGGATTCCCTCTTGGGGATTTCTTTTTGAAGCTAAGGTGGGGGAGAGTTACTCTCAGCTTAGACTCTGGTGGATGAGTGTTGAATGGGTCAACACATTTGAATGAAGGGAAGAGAGCAATTCAAGGAGGAGGAATCGATCAACAGGTTTGAATGGGGAGTGGAGAGTGATCGATGGAGAGAATTAGGGGATTGGGAGAGAGGGAGTGAGAGTTTGTCCGAATGTGGGGTGTGTGAGTGTGTAGGTTCAGTTTAATGGTGTTAAGCGGGTGGTTGAATGTTTAATGATAGCTTAAGGGGGGAGTGTTGAGCATTTTCAGCAAGCTAGAAGGAACCAAAAGCTTTCTTTAGTTCATTTCTTTTGGCCAACACCAAACACCCTCATACCATTTGGTACATCTTTTCTCTTTTTCTCTCAAACACCAAAACCAAAACACCCTCTAATCCTCTTCTCTCTTTTCCTCTTTTTGTGCTTGGCCAAAACCTGCATTGCCCTTCACTCATCATTCATTGTCTTTTCCATTAATCATCAAAATCGAAACCCTCTGAAGCCACACCTTTTTACCGAAACTTTGCCATTCTCTTCTCTTTTCTTTTGAACACTTTGACCGAATCTTTCTTGGTTGATAGCACCTTTCTTCTCCATCTCTTTCTTTTCTAGAACAAAATAACTTCGGCATTTGGTAAGTTCTTTCTGGTATAGCCGAATCTCCCTAGTCATCTTTGCATTCTTTTCATCCCTTGATTTCTTGTTAAAGAAAGCCAAAACTTATCTCTGTTTAGGTAGTTTTTATTTTGATTGGTTAGCCAAAACCATCTAACTTTCTACTCTCTTCTTTCGGCTCTTGTTGTAGTGGATTATTGTTACCTATTTTCTCTCTTTTCTAATCGGTTCCTCTAGTGTTTGGGGTAAGTGGTTCATTTTCGGTGCAATCATCTTTTTTTTAATGGTAGAGTGCCGAAGGTAGTAATCTTATTCTCTAACTCTTGGCCGATTGTAGGGGCTTGATCTTCACTTTTTTTGGCTTTTGGTCTGCCTTTGGAGTGTTTAAAGGGATAGTCGATTCTAGTCGACTTAAGTTCTCAGCGGGGCAGAATTTGAACCTTCTTGATCTCCGAGATTTGTTGATCTAGGTAAGGACCCTTAGCCCTGAGTGTTATTCTCTCTTGTATGATTTCACTGCTTTAATTCGGTCTAGTGACCAAGGTTTTGTTCATGGACTCGAATGTCAGCCAAGCAAAATGAGGGGTTGGTCCCGTAGTCCCAACCCCTAAGTTCAAGAAGTGCACGGTATCTGTTGTTCGAGATTGGCCACCGGGTTGTGGGCCGGCTTCTGAGCAAAATAGGAGGCAGATAGTAGTAACCTCCGAATGCGATAGTGTTGGCATAAATAGCATAGTGTTGCGGGTAACCAGGTGAGTAAAATTCACACTTTAATATTATTATGTGTTATTAAATATCTGGGCTGAAAAGTTGAAATGGTTAGAGGAATCAACGTTATGCCACAATGGGCATGACCGAAATACCAGGTAAATATCATGTTTTTTATGTATGCGATAATGATTGTATGCCATAATGATATTATGCACTTGACAGCTTACTGCATTCATTTGACACTTGTGTGCATGGGTTGGATATGATATTTTAAGGGGAAGTGTAAGAATGTCACTAGTGGTTTGGTACCACATGTGGGTTGGCCCCACATTCTTGATTTGTGACTAAGTCTCAGTGGTTTGGAACCACCAGTGGTTTGGTACCACATTATGATGATTTCATGACTCGTCCCAATGGTTTGGTACCACAGTGTGTTGGCCCCACATATATGATTATTCAGGATTGTCACTAATGGTTTGGTACCACAAGTGGGTTAACCCCACATATGATATTTTGTGACTCTGTCACCAGTGGCTAGGTGCCACATATGGAGTGTATGGGATGGAGGGTTGATTGTAGAAATCCCTACGAAGTGATGGACTGGTACGTGTGGTGTGTAGAAGATGGAAATCTAGGATTGGGTTGGGTACATTGCATCCATACTTGTACATGCTATCTTTGTGTGGGCTAGGGCCCAATATGTGGCTATGACTTGGAGCCATTTATGTAACTTAAGGGAGATTTACACACTGAGTCTTGGTGACTCACCCCCTCTGCTTACCCTTGCAGGTGATCAGTAAGACGTGGACTTGGGAGCCGGAGAGACTCGAGGAGGCCATAGCTTGTTATTTTAGTAAAACTTAGTTTCTTTTTTTTTTAAGATGTTTTAATTTGGGGCATTTTTATTGTTGTAATAAGGCCTCTTAAAATTTCTATTCGGTTTTACATTTTGTATTTAGTTATGACATGATGTTATTACACGTTTTAAAACATGATTGTTAAAATGGAGTTTTCAAAACAGAATTAACACAAAACCACCGTTTTTCTCAAATGCTAACAAAGATAACGAAATAACGATAATTGAACTTGAAACATTTCTTTTTCTTAAGTTACAAACCTTGATTTTCAAAATTTCACCTGAAACAAGAGAAAAAAAACTTCAAACTTACGGTTTCTATCAGGATTTCAAAGTTTCTTTTCAAAAACTTTTTCCCTGTGACATACCAGATCTGGTCGTAACGTTTAGACCGGGTTTGGGGTGTTACAATTTTGGTATCAGAGCCAAGGTTGCAAAACTCGAGCTGTGAAATGGGCTTAACAACGATTTATTAAGTTGGTTTAAATAATTTTTGGAAATGGTTTGGTTGGAGCATGGCATCCGAGTCCAACGGCACCCAGTTCACCCAGGTAAGGTAAGTGTTTCAACACTTTTGGTTGTGTATGCATGAAACGATTGCTAGTGTAAGAGAATATAGTTGTTGGCTCTAAGAGACTCAGGTTATAGAAACTAAAACATTGATATGTGTTGCGAAAACTACTCTCTGAGACTATTCTTCCATAAAATTTCTTGGTATTAAAAAGTGAAAGAAATAACTAACTCATAAAACTATTAATCAGATTAAGTCACAAACATTAGTCATGAGCATACGAGGTCGTGGACGTAATGTACGTGGTTGTGGTAGGGGTAGGACTACTGTTTCAGAACCAGTAGGATCTGGTCATGGGTCAGAAAGTGAGATACCAGTGCCACCAGCGGTGGAAGCATAATTTTAGAACCAAACAGGCAGGGATGATGCAATGTCTCGGGCAATGTTACGGGTTTTAGAGAGAGTTGATAAGGCAGGCATGGGTACTGGGGCTCAAAAATATATGTTTAAGCAACTCCGAGCCAATGGAGCAGAGATGTTTAGGGGTGTTTCTGGCGTAGCCCTTAATACAGCTGAGTATTGGTTAGAAGCAAGTGAGCGTATAATGGATGATTTGGACTTCACGGAGGAGGAGAAGTTGAAATGGGTGGTATCTCTTTTGCGAGATGAGGCGTATCAGTGGTGGCTCACAGTTAGGGATGGTTCGGTGGCTGAGCATATCACCTAGGATTTCTTTAAGGCAGCATTCCAAGGGAAGTACGTCAGATCAAGTTATGTGGATGCGCAGCGTAAGGCATTTCTAAATCTGGTTCAGGGGAGTAAGTTAGTGTCTGAGTATGAGGCAGAAATTCTACGGTTCGCAGCCGTTATGCTTGGGCTATTGTGGCCACAGATCACGAGTGTTGTGTTCGATTCGAAGATGGGTTGATAGATGATCTGCATGTGCTGATAGCCCCACAGCGAGAAAGGGAATTTGCTGTTCTTGTGGAAAATGCTAAGATAGCCAAGGAGGTGAAGCGGTCCAAAAGCAAAATCTGGAGAGGAATAGAAACAAGAGGAATTTTGGTTCGTCAGGATCAGTTGGGCGATTTCAAAATGGCCTAGGGTTGAGGGGTCGAAACATGTTGTGAGACCTGCTGTTGATAGTCAGCCTTCAAGGTGTACTCGATGTGATAAATTTCATTTTGGTGAGTGTTGGGTTGGTAGTAGAGGTTGTTTCAAGTGTGGGTCTACAGAGCATCGAATAAGGGACTGTCCACAAGAGAGGGACAGAGCTCAATCAACGGGTTAAGGTTATGTTCAGTCAGGGAGAGGTGGTCAGCAACCACAGAGAGGCCGAGGTCCGATCAGAGGAGGTAATAGTTTTGCTTTTGGACGTGGAGCACCAGGAGAGGTGCTGGGGGCAGTGATGCAAGGAGACCTGGGCTGGTTTATGCAGCCAGACATCGAGAAGAGGGTGATGCACCGACATCATAACCGGTACATTTCTCATTTATGGGTTGCCTTATACTGTATTGATTGATATAGGATCGACACATTCATATATTGCTAGTGAGATATCTAGAACTTTAAGAATAGGCTCTGAGATTGCCTCTAGGAAGATGATTGTAGTTAGCCCGCTAGGACAATCGGTAGTGGTGAACAGACTTTATAGGGATGTACCTCTAGAAGTTTAAGGGATGGTTTTACTGGCTGATCTAATGGAACTACCGTTCGGAGAGTTTGACATGATCTTAGGCATGGACTAGCTAGGGAGGTATCGAGTGAATCTGGATTGTGCTGACAGGCGCATGGTATTGAGAACTCTCGAGGATGAAGAAGTGGTGGTAATAGGTGAGAGGAGGACTATTTATCTAATGTGATCTCTGCTATAAAGGCTGAGTGAATGGTGAAGAAGGGTTGTGAGGCATTCATAGCTCTGGTTTGTTCCTTGGAGGGCAAGGATTTGCCGTGGAGAATGTTAGAACAGTGAAGGAGTTTTTCGATGTATTCTAGAAGAGCTTCCTGGTTTGCCTCTGGATCACGAGGTGGAATTTGGTATTGACCTATATCTAGGGATAGCGCCTGTATCGATTGCTCCGTATAGGATGGTGCCTAAGGAATTGGTGGAACTAAAGGCTCAGATTCAAGAACTATTAGATCAGGGTTTTATCCGACCGAGTGTATCACCTTGGGGAGCACCGATGTTATTTGTCAAGAAGAAGGACGGATCAATGCGTATGTACATTGACTACCGTCAGTTGAACAAGTTGACCATCAAGAATAGGTATCCGCTGCCGAGGATTGACGACTTATTTGATCAACTAAAGGGGGCTTTAGTTTTTTCGAAGATAGATCTGCGGTCAGGTTACCATTAGCTTAAGGTCAAAAAGGCGGACATTCATAAGACGGCATTTCGAGCTCACTATAACCACTATGAATTTCTGGTAATGCCTTTTGGTTTGACCAATGCACTAGCAGCGTTTATGGACATGATGAACCTGGTTTTTCAATCCTACCTGGACTGATTCGTTGTAGTATTCATAGATGATATCTTAGTCTATTCCAGATCAAAGGAGGAGCATGATTCATATCTTTATGTGGTCTTACAAACTCTGAGGCAGAAGCAATTGTTTGCCAAATTTAGTAAGTGTGAGTTTTGGCTAAAAGAAGTTACCTTTTTGGGTCATGTTGTGTCTGCCGAGGGGATTAGGGTTGATCTCCGAAAGGTCGAAGCTGTGCTGGATTGGAAACCACCTAAGTCTGTGACTAAAATCAGAAGTTTTCTTGGTCTAGCTGGGTATTATAGAAGATTCGTTGAGGGGTTCTTCTTGATCGCGGCTCTATTAACCAAGTTGTTACGGAAAGGGGTTTCGTTTGTTTGGTCTGACAAGCAGCAAGAAAGTTTTGAGAAGCTAAAGAGGATTCTGACAGAAGCTCTGGTGTTGATTCAGCCAGAGGTTGAGAAGGAGTTCGTGGTTTACTGTGATGCGTCACACACGAGTCTGGGATGTGTGCTGATGCAAGACGGAAAGGTTGTTGCATATGTGTCTCGACAGTTAAGACCGCTGATCGTGTCAAATAGTCGAGTTTTAAAATTTCAAATTTTAAAGTAATACTCAAATTCAGTTCAACAACCTATCAATTTTAATTTTTGAAAGTAGACTTATTATGCATGATTATCTAGTACTCTTCAAATTTAATCATCAATGCATAATTAACTATGACTTAATAAAAACATTTCAATAATAATCATAAATCATTAGAAATTTCATCCTAATTAGTAGTATAAGAAAAATACTTTCGAACAATACTAAATTTAGGATTTGAGAATAATGCAAAAAGTTGGACACTTTTACCCCCACACTTAAGATGTACATTGCCTTCAATGTACAAAGATAGATAAACAATAATGTAATAAAAATAAAAGGGGAAAAGTAACACTTCCTGAATTTTTTGGATGGCTTCGGGAGTTGGCAGTGGTTGTGGTATCGCACAACCATGGGTGAAGCGTGGTGAGTCACCCACGCCCATTTCTTTATCAGCCACGCCCATGGTAAGGAAGTCAGTAGCATCACACGGTTCAGAGGCACGCCCGTGCTGATCTGTTGGTGCCTCTGGGGCAGGGTGGTTGGATCCATGGAGTCAGGAGGTGGTTGGCCTGAATTGGACAGCCTCTGCTCTGTCAGTGTGGTAGTTTCGGTGGTCCACACGACCACGGGCACAGCCGTGTGTAAAGCCATGTGGCCTTGAAATCTACACTTTTTGCTAGTTTGCAACTAAACATTTAGCAAAGAAAGATGAAAGAAAAGAGAACTGAAAACAAATTTGGAAATAAATAGTGTTAGTGTTCGAGTTGCCTCCTGAGAAGCGCTTGTTTATAGTCCTAAGCTAGACTTTCCTTGTCTTTGAAAATTTCAGGGAGGTTTAAAGGTTTGAATATCTTCCCTCATGCTTACAGTTCTACTTTCGTGACAAAATTGGAGTCGAGAAGCATTTATCTTAAAATTACTGAATATTGGATTGCTTACATCGACTGTTTCATGTGGGAAGATATCGTGTACCTTAAGAATAATTTCTCCCTTTGCCCTGTCGATGTGATGTGAGGATCTGCTTTGTCTAGCAGTACCTGATCTCTTATTTTAAAGTGATTTGATGTCCCACGAGTTCTTTCGATGGTTCCTTTGGTTTTACTTCGTGTGGTTTCGGCTCTTCTTTGACCTGTGTCTTCTGCCCTTCTAAATTTTCAACCATAAGGTTTTGTTCCTCGTGTAGTTCTTCTTTGTTGACTTGAGGTCATGAGTTGGCTCAGGTTCTTGTGATGTTTCCTGCGATGAAGGTTGAACAATTTGATTATTTATTGGAGTGACTTTCTTACCTTCATCGTCTATTGTTCTGGCCAAGTCGAGAGCTTGAAGATTGATTGATCCCTTTCCTACGTGAAGTATGAGCTCGCCTATGGCAACATCAATTTTAGTCTTGGCAGTTGCTAGAAAGGGTCTTCCTAGAATTAAGGGGATTGAATTATCCTCATCCATGTCTAAAACAACAAAGTCTACTAGGAAAATAAATTTATCGATTTTTACTAAAACGTCTTCAATAATGCCCCTAGGAATTCTAACGGTTTTATCAGCAAGTTGAATACTCATCCTAGTTTGTTTGGGCTTCCTTAGGCCTAGTCGTTTAAACAGTGCATAAGGCATGACATTTATACTTGCCCCTAGATCGGCTAACGCATTATCAATCGTTAAACTACCAATTAAACATGGAATCATAAAACTCCCTAGATCTTTAAGTTTCTGTGGTAGTCTATTCTGTAACATTGCTAATCATGTTACGTTCAATTCCACATGGTGCTCTTCATCTATTTTGTGTTTGTTCATTAAGAGCTGTCTTAAGAATTTCCTTGCATTGGGCATCTGAAAAAGGGCTTCAAGAAGAGGTAAGTTAATATGTAAGTTTTTTAAAAGTTTTAGAAACTTATCAAATTTTTCCTCTAAGTCCTCTTTTTTCAATGCTTCGGGATAAGGTATGCGAGGTTGGTATTCTTTGATTATCGATTTTGGCTTTTCGTGAGCTACCCCTATTTTACCTTTTTCTTCCTTAGTTTCTTGTGCTGATGTGGGATTGTCTACTCTTGGACCCTCTTGAGCTGTAATGGCTTGGATCTGCTCTTTTGGGTTTATTTTTGTGTTGCTTGGTAGACGTCCTTGTTGGCGTTCAGAAATTAGCTTTGTGAGATGTCCCACTGACCTAGTAAGTTCTTTAACTTTGTTCTCGATTTCGTTGATCGACTTCTGTTGTTCAACTAGTGTTGCTTCAGTCTTTTGGAAACGAGAATCTGTGGCCTCCATGAATTTCTCAACATCTCTTCAAGGATTGATTTCCTTTCCTGTGGATAAGGCTGATTTTGGTAATTAAGAGGAGGTTGCTGCCTTTTATTTCCTTGATTTCCTTGTTCTCCCCATGAAACATTTGGGTGGTTCCTCCAACCTGCGTTATAAGTGTTACTATAAGGATTATTATTGGATCTGAAATTGTTACCTACATAGTTTGTCTGCTCGTTTTCTGCTCCTGGTTGGTAGGGTGGGTACTCAGGATTCGCCACCTTCCCGCTTGCTTCGCATTGCATTACTGGATGTACCTGCGAAGAACATAAATTATCAAGCTTTTTATTCATTAACTCCACCTGCATTGACAGCATTGTCACTGCGTCCATGTTAAAAACTCTGGCTGATTTTGTCGGTTTAGCCCTTGTAATTTGCCAGTGGTAGGTGTTCAACGACATCTTCTCAATAAAATCGTAAGCCGCTTCAGGAGTTTTGCTAATCAAAGTTCCATCGGCTGATGAATCAATCATTTGCCTAGTTGGAGAATTCACCCCATTGTAAAAAGTTTGGACTTGAAGCCACAAAGGTAATCCGTGGCGTGGGCATCTCCTTAGGAGATCCTTGTATCTTTCCCATGCATCATATAATGTTTCTGCGTCATTCTGCATAAAAGAAGATATGTCTTTCCTAAATTTGGCCGTTTTGGCTGGTGGAAAATATTTTAAAAGAAATTTTTCGGTCATTTGATCCCATGTGGTGATTGACCCTCGTGGTAATGAATTCAACCACTGCTTTGCTTTATTCCTTAATGAAAAAGGAAATAATCGAAGATGTATGGCATCGTCGGAAATGCCATTTATTTTGAAGGTATCATAGAACTCTAAGAAATTAGCTATATGAGTATTTGGATCTTCGTCCTGCAAACCATCAAATTGAACAAACTATTGAATCATTTGTATTGTGTTAGGCTTTAATTCAAACTTATTAGCAGCTATAGCAGGCCTAACAATACTAGATTCTGCTCCTGTCAAATTAGGTTTAGCATAATCATACATAGTGCGTGGAGCATTATTTTCTCTCACATCAGGTGGATTGTTTTCGTCCATCCCTTCAGTAGGACCGGATCTGTCTTGCTATTCTTCTCTTTGGTAGTTTAGAGCTCGTCTAGTTTCTCTGCGATTTCTTCAAGCGGTAGCCTCAATGTCACTTTCGTATTCTAATGGTCCTCTCGGGTTTCTTCTAGTCATAAACTAGAGGTACCTCGCAAGTCAAGAAAGAAAGAAAGAGAATTAGTAAAAATAAAAAATTAATCTAAAAATAATAATAATAAAAATAATAATAGAATAATGGCTAAAGTAATAGAAATAGAGCTTTCTTCATATTTTAGAGTTCCCCGGCAATGGCGCCAAAAACTTGATCGTGTCAAACAGTTGAGTTTTAAAATTTATAAAATGAATGATCAAACCTGTAGACTAACTATGACAATGATAGAGGCAAGTGCACCTATCGAATAGTAGTATAGTTTAGACAAGAATATCTTATCGAACCCAAAGGAACCTAAAAGTACTACTACTCACTTTCTTTCTATTATTCAACCTGAAATATGGAGCGATTGATTTATTAATCTAAAACTAATGAAATATTTTAAACTAAATGCAAAGACGAAAGAACTAAACTTTGGGAAAAGACTGTGCAAAAAGCTCAATTGATTACGACGATACCCACAGGAAGAATCCTCCTAGACTGCACTTGTTATCTAGCCTTTAATTCATATGATTTCTTTACTTAGCTTGATCCGTGAGACTCCCTAACATATATTAAACCCTCTCTCGAAGCGAATAACGTCTAACCTTAGGTTAATTAGTGGAACTCTCGTTCTCTTATAATAACCCCCTAAGGAAGTAGTAAATCGATCAATGGACTCCCATATTAGGATTCACCCTAATCTGGAAAAATCTCGTAACCTTATCTCTAGGCGTTCGATTAACTCCGCTTAATTATGCTAGATTTACTCCTAGGCAGGGTCTATTCCTCCTCCACCTAAGCACATCAGATTAAATTAAGCAACATAATTAAGATAAAACTAAGTATTTATCATATAAACCAAAAATCAAATAACAAAATCCATCATAGGTTTCATCCCCTTCAGGTATTTGAGGGGTTTAGTTCATAACAAAGTAGGAAAACATCTCAAGAGAAAATATAAAACAAAACATAAGAAATCCCTAAAACCCCCTGAAGGAATTGAAGAGGAGATCCTCCGTCTTGAGTAGAATCCGACTCTTTGAGATGGATCAATTGGCTATTTTCGAGTAACTCCCTGAATGAGAAAAGCTTTGGTAGAAAACTCTGCTCAACTCCCCCCACCTAGAATGACTGCCTTGGCTTGTTTTTATAGGCTTTTTGGATGCCTCACTTGACTCCTAAGCATCTATTTCAAGTAGAATTATTATTAATGTGTTTAAGTAGACTTAGAAGTATGTTTCTTTAGCTTCAAGCATCCAAATCTGAGTGAAATTGCTCTCTCTCATGGCAGGGGCACAGCTAGGGCACGCCCGTGTAAGTCGTCTTCTAGGTCGTGTCTCTATTCTGTTGATTGAGGCACGACCGCAAGTCGTGGTTCGTGCTTGAATGCCGACCGGGCACGGCCATGTAAACCCTGCCTAGGTCGTGTTGGTCTTTTTTATCGATGAGGAATGGTCGTGTAAATCGGGGACAGGCCGTGCTCTAGATGGATGGCAAGGTACGGCCGTGTGACATGAAGCCCAGGCCGTGTCGTCTTCTCGGGTTGGCCGAATTTGGTCCGTTTTAAGCCTGTTTCTCATTCTTTTTATTCTCGTGTCTTTCTTGAGTATAAGACATGAAAAGAAAGAATTAAGAGCTATAACACCCCAAACCTGGCCCAAACACCACGACCGGATCTGGCATGTCACTAAGAAGATTTAATAAAACATGTCGCATTTTTGGAAAATATTTTCCTTGAGTTTAACCTTTTATTCGGGAAAAATTAATAATTTATAGTTTTAAATAAAATATGCCTTTATGAATTAAAAGCCCAAATTTAAATTCATGCCTTAGTTCAATTAAAAATAAAAATTTAAATAACTAAAAGTAATAAAAGCCCGTAATAAAACAAATTATAAACTGGTGGCCCATGGCCTTATTACAACGAGATTTAAAATCCATTAAATAAGAATATAAAATAATAACTAGAGTCTTTTTGCTGGATCCAAATGTTCTTTTGCATGGCCACCTTGTGCTCCTCTCCAGCCTAGTCCGATGCACTAAATGCTACCTGAAATGTTAATTAATTGGTTGAGTTGCGAGACTCAATGTGCAACCCTCATGCACCGTTAAATTTGGGCCTTAGCCCTATAAAACTAAAATAATCGAATTAATATACATAATAAAAATAATATGCAAGCCCAACCCAAATCCTAGGTTTCCATCCGCTACACGCCTGCATCACCATTCACACCATTGGGGATTTCTACAATCAACCCACACCGCTACACGCCTTGATGGCAGTCGTGCTGCTTATCATCAGATCATGGCCGTAGCCACTATAACAGATCACGGCAAAAGTCACTACAACAGATCACGGTAAAAATCGCTACAATAGATCACGGTAAAAATCGTTACAACAGATCACGGTGAAAACCGCTACAACATATAACTTCCTCCTTTCATCAAACCCAACCCATGCAATCACATAAAATCAATATACTTGTATCGTTTAATCAGAACATTCACTAACCTGATGATTTGTTTTTACCCTCTTTGGGTTTCCTCTATTATGCCTGGATTTTAGCATTTATCAAAACATATAAGACTTATAATCATATATTAATCAAATAGATCTAGATGGTGGGAAAGTGTTACACACCTAATATCGCAAAATCCAATATTCTTAGTCGATATCCTTGTTATCCCGATCTACAAATTTGCTCAAAAAGCTAAAAAGATGTAAAAATAGGGCCTCTCCTATATTCGGCCATGGTTTGCGTTCTACCCGATTTCATATATTTATAAATAAACCAATCTCCTTACCTTGAAATCCTGAAAATAACATGACTTGAGTGTTACTGATCTTTGACTTAGAGATCTAAGCGTTGGACTCCTCTTCAGATCCCGAAATGCCAAAAATAAGAAAAACACTTGATTAGTCACTAAATCGCCATTCGGCTAGGGACTTTGAAAAGCCAAAGAAATATTGGAAACACAAAATTGACACATACCTATTGTTTTCTTCAAATTTGGCACAAGCAGACTTTACTGAAAAAAATTTGGCAACTTCAGGAGGTGAGATCTAAGAATTTCAATTTTTAGAAGATTTAAGAATTCAATAGATGACTAAGAGAGATTTGGCCAATGAGTATTAAGGATAAGAATAGAATAATAGAGATGTGATTTTGGCTTTTAGAGATTAGAATAAAAATAACAATAGAGGTTAACAGATTCGGCCAACCAGGAAATTTTAGAGAGGAAGAAAGGGTGAAGAAAATGGTGGTTTTCGGCTTTTAAGCGGAAGAAGATGAGAAAAGAAAATAAAAGAAAGGCTTCCAAAATTTTGGCACACCCCCTCTTTATATAGAAAACCAATTCCTCCCTTTAGTAGAGATTGATTTTAGCCAACACCGCCACACATGATAGCTCCTATCCCTTTTCCTTATCTTAATCTATTATATCCTCAAAAATAGTCTTTATCTACTTATTATCCTTAAAGACTAAATCCTAAATAATAGCCTTTATCTCGCTTATTATCCACATAGAATAAATATAATAAAATTCTAAAAAAATAGCCTTGTGCCGTCCACTTCCCTAATCCCTAATGCCAAATTTAACTAACTTAAATTAGAAGTTTGGGCTCCTTAAAACTTAAAATTTGGGCCCCTAACACTTAAATTAACTCATTCCACATATTCACCCATTAAACGATAGGCACAAAAATTTAGGATGTTACGCTTCTACCTTCCTTAAAGAAATTTCGTCCTCGAAATTTCCAACTAACTAGAAATCATACTACCTAAGTCTCACCACTGTGCTTTCGCTGTGCACTCTAATTCTAAAGCCAAAATAAACACTTAGTATACTATGGTAGGGTACGCACCGTTATTCGCATCTGAAGTGTCTCTCTCCCTTTGGCGATGTGCTACATAGACCAAAACTGCTGCCTCACCTCAAAGATAACTCGCACCTCTACCTTGTGCTTCACGCGACCATAACCATAACCATCACCACTGGCCGGGCCATGACTGTCTGAGGTCAGCACCACCTCTCCTATCCTGATTAGAACCTCGACTAGCTGGCTGTGCCTGATCCACCTGTGGACAGTCCTTAATCATATGCTCCATGGATCCACACCTAAAGCATCCACCGGTTCTCCATCTGCACTCCCTATAGTGCATCTTCCCACACGAGGGACATGAACGATTCTGACCCGTCGGAGCATGAGCTGGCCCATCAGACCTAGGCCTTTTCTAAAATGCTTTGTTGACTCTGACGATCCAACATTCCTCTTATTCCTATCTCTATCCCGATTCCTATCTCTCTCTTGTCTTTTAGTCCGCTTCACCTCCTCAGCTATCTTAACTTTCTCAACCAACACAGCAAAGTCCCTTTTCTAGCTGCGGTGCTATCAATACCCTTAACTTATTCCTCAATCCATCCTCGAACCGCACACAACGTTTATATTCAGCCGCTACCATTCCTCTAGCGTAGTGGCTCAAGCGCAGAAGCTCTACTTCATATTTGGCCATAGACTTACTTCCTTACACCAAATTCAGAAATGCCTTCCTTTGTGCATCCATATAGCTGGTCCCAACATACTTTCCCTGAAATGACTCCTTAATGAAGTCCCAAACAATGCGGTCTGCGGAAGTACCCTCCTTCACCGTGAGCCACCACTGATAGGCCTCGTCTTGAAGAAGAGACATGACCCCCTTCAACTTCTCTTCCACCGTGAAGTCAAGATCATCCATTATGCGCTTAGCTGCCTCTAACCAATACTCAGCTATGTTAGGGGCTACGCCAGAAACTCCCCTAAACATCTCTGCTCTGTTGGCTCAGAGTCGTTCAAACACAGACTTCTGAGCTCCTGAACCCATGCCAACTCCAGCCACTCTTTTAAGGACCCGTAGCATCACCTGAGACACTGCCTCATCTCCACCCGTTTGGTCCTAAAATTCTCCCTCCACAGCTAGCAGACCCGGCATCTCATTTCCTGACCCGTGGCTAGACCCTGCTGGTTCAGACACGATCATCCTACCCCTACCACGACCACACAGCTGGACGTCCACGACCTCTTGTACTCATTCTTCCAATTTACGTTTATCTGATTAAAAATTTTATGAGTTATTACTTCTTTCCACTGATTATCCACGAACAATCTTATGAAGAATAGTTTTAAGAGTGATTCTTTCAATTCGAGCCTATCTACAGTTTCAGTTTCAGACTTACCTCCTAGAAACCACATACATTCAACATTCATCAAACAAACAACATTCATGAACCTCCATTCAACATATAGGGGTATTTTTGTCATTTCACTACCCAGAGGTATTTTCGTAATTTTAACCTACAGGGTATTTTCATAATTTTCCAAAATAAGGTTTTGGGTGATTTGGCAAAATAAGGGTATTTTGGTAATTTTCCAACTCGGGGTATTTCGATAATTTTGCAAATTTAGGGGTATTTCGATAATTTTACAAATTCGGGGTATTTCGGTAATTTATAAATCTAGGGTATTTCGATAATTTTAAAATCTGGGGGTATTTCAATAATTTTGAAATCTGGGGATATTTCAGTAATTTTGCCAATCAGGGGTTTTTTGGTCATTTTCAAATCAAGGGTAATTTGGTAATTTTACAAATCAGGAATATTTTGATGTTGTTGTTGTTGTTTTTGTTTTCTATGGAAAAATTCTGTTGACTTTGTAAATTGGGATATATTTGCAAATCATGGGTATTTTTTTCAAAATAAGGATATTTTAGCAATTTTGTGAGAATAACAGTATCGGCCCTTTCGGGTTTTAATTATAAGTTTTGGCACATCAACACGTCCTCATGGTTAGGGTGAACAGTCACTACGCACTAGGTAGGATTCCAGTGAAGATGAGGTGAGTCACTAGGACAGCTTAAATACCAAGCTCTCCCTTTATCCACTCCTAGACATGCGCATGCTGTTGCCACACCCTAACTTTCGGTGACTAGTTCACGAGTTTGTTTGATGAAATTAAGTCTTATGGAATTTAAGAAGTTGTCTAAGCTAAGCCTATAGTCCATCAAAGTCTAATTAAACTAGCTTACATCCCATAAAGCCCATCAAGCCCACATATATATATCACATAATGGTTTAGAGTACTTACCTGGCGGACTTGGACCGGAGACGCAGGTGCCAAGCCGAGCTAACAAACCTGTTATCATTTCAAAAAAACAACATACAAGTTTCAAAAGCCCACCTTTTGAAAATGTTTTGAGCCTAAAACCCCAAAGTCGAGTTTTGAACCGGGCTCTGATATCATTTTGTAACACCTTAAACCTGGCCCAAACACTATGACCGGATCTGGCATGTCACTAAGAAGATTTAATAAAACATGTCGCATTTTTGGAAAATATTTTCCTTGAGTTTAACCTTTTATTCGGGAAAATTAATAATTTATAGTTTTAAATAAAATATGCCGTTATGAATTAAAAACCCAAATTTAAATTCATGCATTAGTTCAATAATAAAACAAAATATAAAAGTAATAAAAGCCCGTGTGGCCCATGGCCTTATTACAACGAGATTTAAAATCCATTAAATAAGAATATAAAATAATAATTAGAGTCTTTTGTTGGATCCAAATGTTCTTTTGCATGGACACCTTGTGCTCCTCTCCAAATTTCGGTCCGATGCACTAAATGCTACCAAATGTTAATTAATTAGTTGAGTCGAGACTCAGCAGTGCAACCCTCATGCACCATTAGATTTGGGCCTTAGCCCTATAAAACTAAAATAATCATAATTAATATACATAATAAAAATAATATGCAAGCCCAACCCAAATCCTAGGTTTCCATCCGCTACACGCCCCTGTACCAGCCATTCACACCATTGGGAATTTCTACAATCAACCCACACCGCTACACGCCTTGATAGATGTCATGTTGCTCATCATCAGATCATGGCCATAGCCACTACAACAGATCACGGCAAAAGCCGCTACAACAGATCACGATAAAAATTGCTACAACAAATCACGGTAAAAATCGCTACAACAGATCACGGTGAAAACCGCTATAACATATAACTTCCTCCTTTCATCAAACCCAACCCATGCAATCACATAAAATCAATATACTTATATCGTTTAATCAGAACATTCACTAACCTGATGATTTGTTTTTACCCTCTTTGGGTTTCCTCTATTATGCCCGAATTTTGGCATTTATCAAAACATATAAGACTTATAATCATATATTAATCAAACAGATCTAGATGGTGGGAAAGTTTTACACACATGATATCATGAAATCCAATATTCTTAGTCGATATCCTTGTTATCCCGATCTACAACTTTTCTCAAAAAGCCAAAAGATGTGAAAATAGGGCCTCTCCTATATTCGACCATGGTTAATGTTCTACCTGATTTCATATATTTATAAATAAACCAATCTCCTTACCTTGAAATCCTGAAAATAACACGACTTGAGTGTTATTGATCTTTGACTTAGAGATCTAAGCGTTGGACTCCTCTTCAGATCCCGAAATGTAGAAAATAAGAAAAACCCTTGATTAGTCACTAAATAGCCATTCGGTTAGGGACTTTGAAAAGCCAAAGAAATATTGGAAACTCAAAATCGACACATACCTATTGTTTTCTTCAGATTCGGCACAAGCAGACTTTACTGAAAAAAATTTGGCAACTTCAGGAGGTGAGATCTAAGAATTTTAGTTTTTAGAAGATTTAAGAATTCAAGAGATGGCTAAGAGATATTTGGCCAATGAGTATTAAGGAGAAGAATAGAATAATAGAGATGTGATTTTGGCTTTTAGGGATTAGAAGAAAAATAACAATAGAGGTTAAAAGATTTGGCCAACCAGGAAATTTTAGAGAGGAAGAAAGGGTGAAGAAAATGGTGGTTTTCGGCTTTTGAGAGGAAGAAGATGAGAAAAGAAAATAAAAGAAAGGCTTCCAAAATTTTGGCACACCCCCTCTTTATATAGAAAATCGATTCCTCCCTTTAGCAGAGATTGATTCTCAACCAACACTGCCACACATGATAGCTCCTATCCCTTTTCCCTTATCTTAATCTATTATCTCCTTAAAAATATTCTTTATCTGCTTATTATCCTTAAAGACTAAATCCCTAAATAATAGCCTTTATCTGCTTATTATCCACATAGAATAAATATAATAAAATTTCCCCAAAAAAATAGCCTTGTGCCGTCCACTTCCCTAATCCCTAATGCCAAATTTAACTAACTTAAATTAGAAGATTTGGGCTCCTTAAAACTTAAAATTTGGGCCCCTAACACTTAAATTAACTCTTTCAACATATTCACCCATTAAACCTATAGGCCCAAAAATTTAGGATGTTACAAGAGCACCTTTTTTACATAAATTAGGGATAAGTCATCCAAAAGCATCCTAAATGTGGGATTAAAATTTGTTACTTTTACGGTTTATCAACCGCATGAGTTGAATTATCCTACGCATGACTTGGAGTTGGCGGCGGTGGTTTTTGCTCTGAAAATATAGATACATTATCTATATTGGGAGAAGTCCGTCATTTATACAGATCATAAGAGCTTAAAGTATCTCCTTACCCAGAAGAAATTGAATTTAAGACAGAGGCGATGGGTCGAGTTATTGAAGGATTACGATTGTTCGATCAAATATCATCCGGGTAAAGCTAACGTGGTGGCAGATGCAATGAGTCGTAGGGTAGTCTCAAATTTGAGGGCGATGTTTGAACATCTTAGCTTGTATGATAATGGGAGTTTGTTAGCTGAGCTTCAGGTGAAACTGACATGGATAAATCAGATTAAAGAAAAATAGTTGTTAGATGATGTCTTGGGTGCTAGACTACTTCAGGTGCAGAATGGTGGGGTAGAGGATTATAATATAATTAGTGAGGGGGTTCTATGTTTCTGATGAAGGATTTGCATGCCGAGGGATTTGGAGTTGAGGAGTAAGATTTTGCGGAAGCACATAGCAGTCCATATGCTATGCATCCTGGAGGAAGAAGATGTATCAGGATTTGCGAGAATAGTTCTGGTGGCCGGGTCTGAAGCGAGAAATAACTAAATATGTGAGTAAGTGTCTGACTTGTCAGTAGGTGAAAGCAGAACATCATTTGCCTTCGGGATTGTTAAAGTCGGTGAAGATTCCACAGTGGAAGTGAGAAAGAATCACATTGGATTTCGTTAGTGGGCTTCCTCTTACACCTACTAAAAAGGAGTCGATTTGGGTAGTGGTTGATCGTTTGACGAAGTCTGCTCATTTCATACCAGTACGAGTAGACTACTCTCTTCAAAAGTTGGCTAAATTATATATAGCAAAGATTGTACGGTTGCATAGGGTGCCAGTGTCTATCATCTCGGGCAGAGACCCTAGATTTACATCAAGATTTGGAAGGCGTTGCATCAAGCGTTAGGCACAAAGTTAGATTTTAGTACAGCATTTCATCCGCAGTCAGATTGACAGTCAGAGAGGGTAATCCATATCTTAGAGGATATGCTGAGAGGCTGTGTCATGGACTTCAGGGGTAGTTGGGAAGAGTTCTTACCATTGGCGGAATTCGCGTACAATAATAACTACTAATCAAGTATCCAGATGGCACCGTATGAGGCGTTGTATGGTCAAAATGTCGCACTCCTACTTGTTGGACAAATTTAGGTGAACGTTAGATGTTGGGTCCATAATTGGTCTCTGAAATGGAAGACGAGGTTAAACTAATTGGGCTCGGTTGAAGGAAGCTTTGGATAGACAGAAGTCCAACGCGGATCTAAAGCGTAAGGACATAGAGTTTGAGGTGGGTGATCAGGTGTTCTTAAAGGTGTCACCATGGAATAAGGTGCTTAGGTTTGGACGGAAGAGTAAGATAAGCCCCAAGTTTATCGGGCCTTATCGGATAGTGAAGCGTGTGGAACCAGTAGCCTATCAACTCGAGTTGCCTATAGAGTTAAGTCAGATTCATGATGTGTTTCACGTGTCAATGCTGAGACGTTATCGTTCGGATCCATCTCATGTGGTGTCAGTGGAGGAGATAGAAGTGAGACATGATCTATCCTTTGAGGAGGAACCAGTTCGGATTTTGGATCGTGATGTCAAAGTATTGCATAGAAAGACGGTTCCCTTGGTTAAGGTGTTATGGCGTAATCACAGTTTTGAGGAAGCTACGTGGGAACCCGAGGAATCAATGCGGCAGCAATACCCTCATCTCTTTTGACCAGGTAATTTCGAGGCCGAAATTATTTTTAAGGGGTAGAACTGTAACATCCTAAATTAGGGACTTTGCATCTATTGTGCTTGTGTGTGTGTGCTATGTCTAACACGTTAGGTTAGGGTACTTTAAGGTCCAGGAATGACCTAGGAGTAAGCCGGAGCCTTAGTAAAAATTTTGCTTTTTGGGCTCTTTAAGGGAGAGCTGCTCTCAGCTTGGACTCTGGTAGATGAGTGTTGAATGGGTCAACACATTTGAATGAAGGGAAGAGAGCAATTTAAGGATGAGGAATCGGTCAATAGGTTTGAATGGGGAGTGGAGAGTGATCGGTGGAGAGAATCAGGGGATTGGGAGAGAGGGAGTGAGAGTTTGGCTAAATGTGGGGTGTGTGAGTGTGTAGGTTTGGTTTAGTGGTGTTAAAGGGGGTGGCCGAATGTTTAATGATAGCTTAAGGGGGGGTGTGTTGAGCATTTTCGGCAAGCTAGAAGGAACCAAAAACTTTCTTTAGTTCATTTCTTTTGGCCAACACCGAAACACCCTCATACCATTTGGTATATTTTTTCTCTTTTCTCTCAAACATCAAAACCAAAACACCCTCTAATCCTCTTCTCTTTTTTCTTCTTTTGTGCTTGGCCGAAACCTACATTGTCCTTCACTCATCCATTCATTTTCTTTGCCATTAATCATCAAAACTAAAACCCTCTGAAGCCATACCTTTTTACTGAAACTTTGCCATTCTCTTCTCTTTTCTTTCGAACACTTTGACCGAATCTTTCTTGGTTGATAACACCTTTCTTCTCCATCCCTTTCTTTTCTAGAACAGAACAACTTCAGCGTTTGGTAAGTTCTTTTCGGTATAGCCAAATCTTTCTAGTCATCTTTGCATTCTTTTCTTCCCTTGATTTCTTGTTAAAGGAAGCCGAAACTTATCTCTGTTTAGGCAGTTTTTATTTTGATTGGATAGCCGAAACCCTCTAACTTTCTATTCTCTTCTTTCGGCTCTTGTTGCAATGGATTAATGTTACCTATTTTCTCTTTTTTCCAATCGGTTCCTCTAGTGTTGGGGTAAGTGGTTCTTTTTCGGTGCAATCATCTTTTTTTTTCATGGTAGAGTGCTGAAGGCAGTAATCTTATTCTCTAACTCTTGGCCGATTGTAGAGGGGCTTGATCTTCGCGTTCTTTCGGCTTTTGGTCTGCATTTGGAGTGTTTAAAGGGATTGTCAGTTCTAGTCGACTTAAGTACTCGAGCGGGGTAGGATTTGAACCTTCTTGATCTCCGAGATTTGTTGATCTAGGTATGGACCCTTAGCCCTGAGTGTTATTCTCTCTTGTACAATTTCACTACTTTAATTCGGTCTAGTGACCAAGGTTTTGTTCATGGACTCAAATGTCAGCCAAGCAAAAAGAGGGGTTGGTCCCATAGTCTCAGCCCCTAAGTTCAAGAAGCGCAATATCTACTATTCGGGATTGGCCACGGGTTGTGGGCCGGCTTCTGAGCAAAATAGGAGGCAGATAGTAGTAGTCTCCGAATGCGATAGTGTTGGCATAGATAGCATAGTGTTACGGGTAACCAAATGTGTAAAATTCACACTTTAATATTATTATGTGTTATTAAATATCTGGGCTGAAAATCCAAAATTGTTAGAGGAATCGACATTATGCCACAATGGGCATGACCGAATACCAGGTGAGTACCCTGTTGTTTATGTATACGATCATGATTGTATGCCATAATGATATTATGCACTTGACAGCTTGCTGCATTCATTTGACACTTGTGTGCATGGGTTGGATATGATATTTTAAGGGGAAGTGTAAGACTGTCACTAGTGGTTTGGTACCACACATGGGTTGGCCCCACATTCTTGATTCGTGACTAAGTCTCAGTGGTTTGGAACCACCAGTGGTTTGGTACCACATTATGATGATTTCATGATTCGTCCCAGTGGTTTGGTACCATAGTGGGTTGGCCCCATATATATGATTATTCGGGATTATCACTAGTGGTTTGGTACCACAAGTGGGTTGGCCCTACATATGATATTTTGTGACTCTGTCACCAGTGGCTAGGTGCCACATATGGAGGGTTGATTGTAGAAATCCCAAGGAGTGATCGGCTGGTATGGGTGGTGTGTAGAGGATGGAAATCTAGGATTGGGTAGGGTACATTGCATCCATACTTGTACATGCTATCTTTGTGTGGGCTAGGGCCCAATATGTGGCTATGGCTTGGAGCCATTTATGTTACTTAAGGGGGATTTGCACACTGAGTCTTGGTGACTCACCCCCTCTGCTTACCCTTGCAGGTGATAAGTAAGACATGGACTTGGGAGCCGGAGAGACTCGAGGAGGCCATAGCTTGTTATTTTAGTAAAACTCAGTTTCTTTTTTTAAGATGTTTTAATTTGGGGAATTTTTGTTGTTGTAATAAGGCCTCTTAAAATTTCTATTCGGTTTTACATTTTGTATTTAGTTATGACATGATGTTATTACACGTTTTAAAACATGATTATTAAAATGGAGTTTTCAAAACAGAAGTAACACAAAACCACCGTTTTTCTCAAATGCTAACAAAGATAACGAAATAACGATAATTGAACTCGAAACTTTTTTTTCTTCAGTTACAAACCTTGATATTCAAAACTTCACCTGAAACAAGAGAAAAAAAACTTCAAACTTACGGTTTCTATTAGGATTTCAAAGTTTCTTTTCAAAACCTTTTTCCCTATGACATACCAGATCTGGTCGTAACATTTAGACTGGGTTTGGGGTGTTACAACTGTTCGATAGGTGCACTTGCCTTAAATCATTTTCAGAGTTAGTTTCCAGGTTCAATCATTCTCTTTATAAATTTTAAAACTCGACAAAACAACGATAAAGTTGTTGGCGCCGTTGCCAGGAACTAAAATATTAAGAAAACTTAATTTTTATTACTTTAGCCATTATTTTTATTTTTATGCAATTTTTATTTTTATTTTGGTTTTAACCTTGCTAATTTTCTTTCTTTCTTTTCCAACCCAGGTATCTCTAGTTTATGACTAGAAGGAACCCGAAAGGACCACTAGGATACGATAGTGATATTGAAGCTACCTCTAGCAAGAATCGCAGAGAAATTAGGCAAACCCTAAATTACACAGAAGAAGAGCGAGAAGGAAGATCCAATCCTACTGAAGGGATGGACGAGAATAACCCACCACAACAAGATGTGGCAGAAAACAATGCTCCACGTACTATGTATGATTATGTTAAACCTCATTTAACAGGAGAAGAATCGAGTATTGTTAGGCCTGATATAGCTGCTAATAATTTTGAATTAAAGCCTAACACTATACAAATGATTCAACAAATTGTTCAATTTGATGGTTTGCAGGATGAAGACCCAAATACTCATATAGCTAATTTTTTAGAGTTCTGTGATACCTTCAAAATAAATGGCGTTTCTGATGATGCCATACGCCTTCGGTTATTTCCCTTTTCATTAAAGAATAAAGCCAAACAATGGTTAAACTTGTTACCATGAGGGTCAATCACCACATTGGATCAAATGACCGAAAAATTTTTATTAAAATATTTCCCACCGGCCAAAATGGCCAAATTACGGAATGATATCTCTTCTTTTGTGCAGATAGATTTAGAGACATTATACGACGCATGGGAGAGATACAAGGATCTCTTGAGAAGGTGTCCACACCATGGTTTACCCTTATGGCTCCAAGTCCAAACTTTCTATAATGTTGTACACCCCTCAACGAGGCAACTAATTGATTCAACTACCGATGGAAATCTGAACAACAGAACTCCTGAGGCAGCCTACGAGTTTATTGAAGAGATGTCACTGAATAACTATCAGTGGCAGGTTACAAGGACAAAACCAACAAAATCAGTCAGAGTTTTCAACCTCAACACAGTAACCATACTATCAATGTTGGTAGATATGATGAATAAAAAGCTTGATAGTTTGTGTTTTTCACAGGTGCATCCAGTAATGCAGTGCGACACAAGTGGAACTGTGGCGAATTCTGAGTACCCACCCTACCAACCGGGCACAGAAAGCGAACATATGAACTATATAGGTAATAATTTCATATCTAATAATAACCCTTGTAGTAATACTTATAATCCAGGTTGGAGGAACCACCCAAATTTTTCATGGGGAGGTCAAGGAAATCAAGGAAATCAAATACAACAACCTCCTCAAAATTTCCAAAATTAGCCACATCCACAAGAAAAGAAGTCGAACCTTGAAGAAATGCTGACAAAATTCATAGCGGCCATAGAAAATCGTTTCCAAGACACTGAGACAACACTTAAAAACCAAAAAACATCGATTGAAGGGATCACAAACCAAGTTGGGGAACTTACTAAGTCAGTTGGACAACTTGTAAAGTTCATTTCTGAACTACCGCAAGGGCATCTACCAAGCAACACTGAGATTAACCCAAAGGAGCAAATCCAACCAATAACAACTCAGGAAAATGTAGGGTTATATTAATCCAATTCAATACAAGAAAGTGAGGAAGAAGAAGGTAAAGTTGAGGTAACACAAGAAAAGCCAAAGCCGGTAATCAAAGAGTACCAACCTCGCATAGCTTATCCCAAAGCGTTGAAGAGAGACGATACAGAGGAACAGTTCGGTAAGTTTCTTAAACTCTTAAAGAAATTACATATTAACTTAACACTTCTTGAAGCTCTTTCACAGATGCTAGATTCAAGGAAATTTTTAAAACAACTCTTGACAAACAAGCGTAAGTTAGACGAGGGGCCACATGTGGAATTAAACGCAATGTGCTCAGCAATTCTACAAAATAGACTACCATGGAAGCTAAAAGATCCAGGGAGTTTTACAATTCTATGTTCAATTGGTAGACTAACAGTTTATAATGCTTTGGCTAATTTAGAGGCAAGTATAAATGTCATGCCTTATAAAATGTTTAAGCATCTAGGTCTAAGGAAACCCAAACAAACAAGGATGAGTATTTAATTAGCTGATAAAACTGTTAGAATTCCTAGGGGTATTATCGAAGATGTTCTCGTAAAATTTGATAAATTCGTTTTCTCAATAGATTTTGATGTCTTAGACATGGAAGAGGATAATTCGATTCCTTTAATTTCAAGAAGACCCTTTTTAGCAACTGTCAGGACTAAAATTGATGTTGGCACAGGAGAACTCGTTCTTCGTGTAGGTGACAAATCAATCAGTCTACAAGCTCTTGACTCGACCAAGACATCAATTGATGAAGGTGAGAAAGTAAATTCAGTTGATGACCAATTTGTTCACCTTTCACCACAGGATCCACCATAAAGCTGCAGACCTAAGCCAAATCATAGACCTTGTACAAATAAAGAAGAACTACATAAGGAATGAAGCCTTAAGGTCGACAAATTAGAAGCATGGAAGACACACTGTAAATAGGAACCAGATCCGCACGAAGCAAAACCAAAGGAGCCCCCAGAAAAGATCATAGGAACATCGAACCACTTCAAAATAGGAGATCAGGTACTGTTAAAGAAGCAAGATCCACGAATTACCACGTCAAACCTAAATATAAACGATGAAATCCCTCTTTAGGTATGCAATATCTTCCCATACAGAACAGTCGAAGTAAGTAATCCCATATTCGGTACTTTTAAGGTAAACGCTTCTTGACTTAAACTTTATCATAAAAATAGAATTTACAGCATGAGGGAAGATATTCAAACTTTTAAACCACTCTAATTTTTACAAATACGAGGAAAGTATAGCTTAAGACTTTAAACAAGCACTTCTCGGGAGGCAACCCGAGCACTAACCCTATTTATTTACACATTTGTTTTCATTTTACTTTCTTTTCTTCTCTTCGTCTTAAACACCTAGTTTTAAACTAACCAAAAGTATAGATTTCCAGACCACACGGCCTTGCACACGGCCATGGTCGTGGCCGTGTGGAAGTATAACATCTTCATACTGACAATGGCAGAAGATGAATGAGTCAAATAATCAAATCTTTGAGTCACGGACTCCAACCACCACCACACGGGCACCGACAAAATGCCACGGCCGTGCGATGCGGCCGTGGACGACACTGACTTATCACCAACAAGTGTGGGTGAACCAACAGGCCTAGACATACGGCCATACGAGGCGGCTGTTTGAAACAACACACCACGATAAACGGGCGTGGGGAAGTACCAGACTTGAAACTATATTTAAAGCCACCCCTTTTCCCTTCCACCTACTTCCCATCCTCTCTCTTCCTTCTTTTTCTCAAATTTCCCTCTTCTCCATAACAAGTCTTTAAACTCTTGAGCCTACACATATCCATGTCAAAGAAGCAAAAAATGCCAAGCATAATATCCCAGAGGGAGATCAATCTACATAAGTTCATGCTGGCCACTTCATCCACTCTACAAGCCAAGGGTCTTTGAGACCATTTAAATTTTATTCTACTTTTCTCTTTTGCTTCAATTTCCTTCTCTTTGACTCTCTTATGCTTAATTTAGTTTATTTTATTCTAGTCTCTTGGTTTTAGGTTCTTCAGGCTGCTGGGGAATCAAACCGAAATCACGACCACCAGCTCAACACAGCCTTGGGAATCACACCCACCTCATGAACCATCCAACAATAAGGACTCCTCAGTCCATTCAACTTTTATGTTAATTTTATCCTACTTTCTACTTTCTTTCCCTTTATTTTTCTTTTCCTTAAATACATAATTAGTTTATTTTAAATGTTTCTTCAGATTTCTTGGCTAATTCTTCACAGGCTTCCCAATTTCTTCATCTAGCACAGTGACTGTTGGCATCCACCACAGCACCACTGCCTCCTCCTCCAAATCAGGCCAAAATGGTGATCCTAGAAAAATTCAGGAAGTGTCACTTCTCTCCGTTTCTTTTGATTTCAGTATAACATGATTATTTATCTATCTTTGTACATTGAGGGCAATGTACATCTTAAGTGTGGAGGGGTAAAGGTGCCTAACTTTTTGTATTATTCTCAAACCCCTGAATTATATCTAATTCTTAAGTAATTTTCTCATATTACTAATTAGGATGAAATTTCTGATGATTTATGATTCTTATTGATATGTTTTTGAGTAAGTCATAGTTAATTGTGCATTGATGATTTAAATTTTAATATACTAGAGAATCAAGCATGATAAGTCTATTTTTCAAGAATCAAAAAAAAATTTCTAGGTTGTCAAACTGAATTTGAATATTACCTTGAAGTTTAAAATTTACAGGGATTGATATCAAAAACATCCATAACTTTTGTGATATTTTGAGCCTTATAGAGCATATATTCTTTTTGTGCTCACTTTATTGATTATGAGTGTGTCAAGACTGAATTGTTATTCTAGAACTTGCCTCGATTATACATGTCAAGACCACATTATTGATTTGATATACTGAGATGATAAAGGCACCTTGGTTTTAACCCACTCACTCCACTAAAAAGCCTACCTACATAATTAACCCCTAGTGAACCTCTTTGATCCTAACAACCCTTTTTATTGATTCACCCACTAATATTAACCCAAAACCCCACTTGTATTTGTTATCACCATTCCTTTGACTACCCTTCTATCGAGAATTGATTTGATCAGTTGCCTAATTACTTTATTTCAGCTGATAAAGTTCTTATATTATGTAAGTATTTGATTTGTTATTAAAAAAATAGAAGTATATTCAGTATTAGTATTATGAAAAGTGAGCTTTTGCAATTAAAATTCCACCTATTGAAGAAGGAGTTCATATTATTAGTATTAGTATTACAAATTTTCAATTGATGTAATTTTATTATCAATTTATTTTTTTAGTTAGGTAATTTATCAATTCAATCTCGATTCTAACCTTCTAATTCAGCCTTTATTCACACCTTTAACCTAAGCCCCGTTACAACCCATAAAAGACCTTTTGATTTCTGTATCATCTCATATTACAGTGGTGGAGATTTGATTTTTAGGCAAGCCTATGGGATTAACTTTTCAGGTTCGACTTATGAGTGCTTATTCTTGAACCTTAAACACTTTGAGTGCTTTGAGTGAGTCTTTATTGAGGATATCAATCTTTGTCAGTTTTGAATCAGAGGCAATTATTTAGATAAAGGGAGACACCTATGTTTTCATGCTACAAATATATGACTTAGAATTGTTTGAATCTTTAGGAGTCTTTGAGTTAAATTATCCATGTATAAATTATCTATGAATTATGATGAGACATGGTTGATGAGAATTATGAATTGTGGAAAGTTCATTTTAATTGTAAGTTGAGAATTTTGCTTGAGGACAAGTAAAACCTTAAGTGTGGGGGTATTTGATAAACGATAAAAGTAACATATTTTAATCCCACATTTAGCATACTTTTGGATGATTTATTCTTGAATTGTGTAAAAAGGTGCTCTTAATCCTTTATTTTCATGTTTTATACTCAGAAAAGCACCTAGGGATGAAAAGAATGAGAAACGGGCCTAAAACAAACCAAGTTGGGCCAAAGAAGAAATTGACACGGCCTGGGCCCAAGACCATACGGCCGTGCCTTCCTAATTTACTCTAACATGGCCTGGACCCCGAAACACACGGGCGTGTCTCTTCAGTAGACTCGACCACAGTCTGAAATCGATTCACAAGGGCGTGTACCATGGCCGTGTCCCTGTCGCGGCCAAGAGGAGTTTTACTTGGATTTGGATACTTGAAGGCAAAGAAACACATTCCAAAGCCTATTCAAACACCCTAGTAGGAATTCCACTCAGATTAGGCTACTTAGGGGCCAAATAAAGCATTCCAAGAGCCTATATAAACACCCTAAGCATAACTTTCAAGAGTGCGGTTCGCTAGGCTAAGGAACCGAGCCAGAAAGGCCAGATTTGTAGGAATCACTCGAAGATAGCTAGTTGATCCATCTCAAGAAGCCAGAATTCTACTCAAGATGGCGGATCTCTCCTTCAATTCCTTTAGGGAGTTTTAGGGATTTCTTATGTTTTGTTTTATCTTTTCTTTTGAGATGCTTTCTTTTATTGTTATGAACTAAACCCTTCATATACCTGAGGGGGATGAAACCTAAGACGAATCTTGTTATTATTTTCTGAACTATAATATAAATAATTGATTTGTTCTTAATTATGTGAGCTTAATTCTTGTGCTAATATTTCTGAGATATTGATTCAAGTTGAATGTGCTTAGGTGGTGGAGCAAAAGTCCCTATCTAAGAGTAGATCTAGCATAATTAAGTGGAGTTGATCATGCGCCTAGAGATAGGGTGACGAGATTTTGCCGGATTAGGGTGAAACCTAATATGGGAGTCCATAGATCGAGTTAATGCGATTCTAAGGGTTTTAATTAGAAAGAGATTTCAATTAATCAACCTAGGGTTAGACATTATTCGCCTTGAGAAAGGGTTTAATATAAAATAGGTAATCTTACGGATCAAGTTAAGTGAATAAATCGTCTGGTTCAGTGTTAGATAACAAGCGAAGTTTAGGTGGATTCTTCCTAAGGGTATCGTCTTAATCAACTAAATTTTCCCAACAGTATTTCCCCAATTCATTCTTTTTGTCTTTGTGTCTTTAGCTTAGTAGTTAGTTAGTTTTAGATTAAATAATCAATTTAGATTAAACAATCAATCACTTAATATTTAGGCTAAATAATAGAAAGATGGCTAGTATTAGTACTTTTAGTTCCTTTGGGTTTGACAATCTAGTCTTGCCTAAGCTATACTACTGTTAGATAGGTGCACTTGCCTTAAATCATTGTCAGAGTTAGTTTCCAGGTTCGATCATTCTCTTTATAAATTTTAAAACTTGACAAAACAACGATCAGTATGCATATGTTAATAGGGTGGCAAAATGGCTAAACAAATGGCATATTTTTGTCCACAAGGGAAGAGGCACGGGCGTGTGTCTCAGCCGTGTGTCACACATGGTTATGTTACATGGCTGCGTGTCCCCTGGTGTTGGAATTAAATTAAAGTCAGCATGCTTCACACGATCTCACACATGGGCATGTGACTGGCCGTGTGGCACAAGTCAGTATACCCCCTAAATGGCACACGGCCTAGCACACGGGCGTTTAACTTGGTCGTGTTTCATAAGTCAGTATACCCTACAATTTTTACAAGGCCTGGTACACAGTCGTGTGTGGCCATTTTGAAGGGCAAACAGGCTAGACAAACGGGTGTGTGGTTGGCCGTGTGACCCAAGTCAGTATACTCTCCAGTTTTCACACGGCCTGGCACACGGGCGTGTTCACAGCTGTATGATGCAAGTCAATATGTATTCCTTATTTTCACAAGGTCTGAGACACAGATGTGTCTGGAGCCATGTGAGGCACACAGTCTGTTCATACGGGCGTGTGACCCCTAAAATGTTGAAATTTTTCTAAGTTTCCAAAATTTTCATATGTTATCGGTTTAGTTCTGAACAACTTCTAAAGCAAGTTTAAGGCTTCGTATACCTTATAAATGGACAAGATGATTGTGTTGTATGGTATTTGAATATGAATGCATAAATGTATGGGTTATATATGTTAAATTAAGTGTATTGATAAGTAATACCTCGTAACCCTACTTTGGCAACGGACACAGGTTAAGGGTGTTACATGTAACACCCCTTACCTGTATTCAACTGCGAAAGGAGGTACGAGGCATTACCGAACTTAACTTGCTTGAACATACAACTTTGGGCTTTAAAATTTCATTTTCAACTTAAAACTTCTCATTCATATGCTTAACATCCTTATTATGGGCCTACGAGGCCTCAAACATGCATACGAAGGTTTCGAAATTAAACCGAAAACTTTTGTGCACTTAAAATTTTTCCTAAACAGGGGCCACACGCCGAAGAAATGGGACATGCCTATGTGGGCAGGCCGTGTGGTCACACACGCCCATGTTCCTAGCCATGTGGAATTTATTTTCTAATTCAAACCTACAGGGGCTTTCACACAGCCAACACACTCCCGTGTCCCTGGCCCGTGTCCCTCACACTGCCTTGACACGCCTGTGTCTTAGCCCATGTGCCAAAAACCATGGCATTCTATTTATGATGTCATCACCTCACTAAGGTCACACGGCCAAGGCACACGCCGTGTCCTTAGACCGTGTGTTGAATTAAATTCCAAATCTTAGGTGCAGACTTCACATGGACTGGGAACATGCCCATGTCTATGACTGTGCCTCCCACATGGCTGAGACACACAGCCGTGTCTCTACCCGTGTGTTTACTATTGAGCATACTGACTTGTAAACCTAGCATGCAAGGGGACACACTGCCAATTAACACGCCCATGGGCTGACCGTGTGTTACACACGGCCTAGACACACGCCCGTGTGTCTACCTGTGTGGACATTAAAAAGGCTATATTCCAGGCCAAATGCCACCCTACATAGTAACCATACTTGTACCAACTCAATTCGACATAACTCATAACCCTAAGGCACTTCCAAGAACTCAAATCAAAGCATCCACTCAAGCATAAACTTCATAATTCCATCATCATTGAATATATATAAACTTGTCAAGTATTGACCCAATTCCAATGGCCACTTACAAAATGAATTTGATAACATAAATAGCCAAAACTTTGGCTAACAAATATGACATAACATAATACCCAAGTCCTATACATGCCATACTCAAAATAAATCTAACTTTGTTATACCAAAGAAATGTTGATAATGTGATTTCGAACTCCGACGTCTTACGATCCTCGAGTTATCTTGACAATTCTATAAGGAAAAGGGAAATGAAAGGGGTAAGCACAAAGCTTAGTAAATCTGCATGAAATAAATAGCAACATAAAACTCATAATGTCATGTTGGAACGCCGGTACCCCATGGTGCAGCAAAATAAAATTAATTCCGAAGATCCAAACCATGAATCCATGTGTGAGAAATGAATTGGGGTGAAATAATGGTTTTGAAATTACCGAAACTTCAATCTGAGTAGACAGCGAATGCCTCAGCAACAAGGATTTTGATCTACTATCGAACCAAGCTACAACCCTTTTCGATTTCGGCCTCTACGTAATCCACCCAGTTTGATGATGGACGGAAGAAATCTCTAAAACTGTTTTGGAGGTTTATTTGCTTGACGGCTGCTAGACCTCGTAAGTAATTTTTTTAGGGTTTTTAAAAAGCTCTGTATATCCTCATTCCCCTTTATAATTAGTATATATATAATGAATCATAATTAAAATTAAATAAATATAACAATATTTTAACTGAAAATTATAATTACATTAATTATAACAAGGATTTCAGTAAACTATATTTATTTAAATTTATATACGAACCAAATTCATATATTAATAGAACTATATTCTCATTATGTGTACAACATCCTTGTATATAATATGTTCAATATTCAATTGCCCAATTAAATTAATTCTTTAATTAATTTAATTCATGTGACAACCAAACACAATACCAACTATGTTTTATTCCGTTCATTTCAACCATAGGGTGTGACCCTATAGGTTCTTGTAACGTTAGCTGTAATACTAGAACGATTCTAATGTTACAAACAATGAGTGGCATCTAGCAATGCGTCATTGCTACCAAAGTTTCAAGAAGTCATGATTCGACATAACCTTTTGTGATTAACCTTTCATGCATTAATCCTTAAGTCCTTTATCTCTGGAATGAACACAAGTCATGGAATAGTCACACTTGCATAGTCCATCCCATGTTTCTTGATATCTTGAGTAGACTATGATATACAACTAAGTATGACATCTCATATCAACTTATTTGAGCATGGCCATGCATTTCTAGTCTCACTCAATCAAGTGGCCTAAGATATTACTCCCATTATGTAAGAGGGACTTATCCTATATTGATCAACCATATCCCTCTACATAGATTGTGGTGTATCCAACATCAGCCTTTATAGAACAACCAATTATGATGTACGTTTGACTGTATCAAAATATACAACTCACGATTTTGGGATAATGATGATCTCAAGTCTGAGGATCATATACATATTAATCACTATGAGTTTACATAATAGTCCAAGAAACATACTCATAGCGGGTCAGTCTAATATGTTGTTCTCTAACATACATATTTATGCACTGATTTTGACACTCCATATCAATGAAAACTCTTTATCATCAATCAATTACATGTTAGTCTTAATGCATTATTGTTGTCCTAGTCAACAATAATACTTGACTAAGGATCTTTTAAGAATAATCATATTATTCTTAGGACATTATTATAAAATAGTTTATTTGTATACGCAGAAAAAAAACTGAAATAATAATGAAAACGCTTTATATTAATAAACATGGTAAATCAAGTATGTTATTACAACCATCTCATGATTGATCTTTGGGCATACTCTTACAATCTCCCACTAGCACTAAGACCAATCACTCATATATCTAACACCAAGCGACTTAGTGTGACATTCATGCTTCTGCTGTGTCAGAGGCTTGGTTAGGGGATCAGCAATGTTATCATCTGTAAGTACTCTGCATATCTCTACATCCCTTCGATCGATCATCTCTCGAATAAGATGGTAGCACCTAAGTATATGTTTTGATCACTGGTGAGATCTGGGTTCTTTAGCTTGTGCAATGGCTCTATTGTTATCACATCGAGTTCTATAGCATCTGATATGCTAGGTACAACCCCTAGTCCAATAATGAACTTCTTGATCCAAACCGCTTCTTTTTATGCTTCACTAGTTGCAATATACTTGGCCTCTGTTGTAGAATCAGCTACTATACTTTGCTTTGAACTCTTCCAGCTCACAACACCACCATTAAGGCAAACACAAAACCTGATTGCGATCAAGAATTGTCCTTGTCGGTTTGAAAGTTGGCATCAGTGTAACCATTTACACTTAACTCTTCCTCATCTCCATATATTAGGAATGTATCCTTAGTTCTTCTTAAGTACTTAAGGATATTCTTGACTGTGGTCCAATGACCTTCACCGGGATCTATTTGGTACCTGCTCATCATACTTAAGGTATATGAGACATCTGGGAAGGTACATAACATGGCATACATGATAGATCCAATAGTGGAAGCATATGGAATTTTACTCGTGCGTTCTCTCTCTTGTGGAGTTGAAGGACACATTTCCTTCGAGAGTGAAATACCATGTCTCATAGGTAGGAATCCTCTATTAGATTCTTCCATACTAAACCTTTTCAGTACTTTATCTATGTATTTACTTTGACTTAGACCTAGTAGTCGTCTTGATCTATCTCTATAGATCTTGACTCCTAAGATGTAAGTGGCTCCACCCAAGTCCTTCAAAGAAAAATAACTTCCTAACCAAGTCTTCATAGAATGCAAGGTAGGTATGTCATCTATATATAGTACCAAGAATGTGATAGTGCTCCCACTAACTTTCTTGTAAACATAGGGTTCATCTTCATTTTTGATAAACCAAACTCTTTGATTGCATCGTTAAAATAAAGATTCCAACTTCGAGAAGCTTACTTTAATCCATAAATGGATCCTTGTAGCTTACATATCTTTTTAGCATCCTTTGGATTGACAAAACCTTTAGGTTGTATCATGTACACATCCTCTTCAAGTTTCTCGTTAAGGAAAGCTATTTTGATGTCCATCTGTCAGATTTCATAATCATGAAATGTAGCTATGGCGAGCAAGATCCTGATGGATTTAAACATAGCTACAGGAGAAAAGGTTTCATCATAGTCAACACCATAAATTTGGCGAAAACCTTTAGCGACTAATCGACCCTTGTATGTTTGTACATTGCCATCCATGTCAATTTTCTTTTTGAAAACCCACTTGCACCCTATAGGTTTAAGCCCTTCGAGTGGGTCAATCAAAGTCCGTACTTGGTTTTCATACATGGAATCTATCTCAGATCTCATGGCCTCAAGCCATTTCTCAGAGTCTGGGCTCGTCACCGCTTCTTGATAAGTCCTAGTCTCATCTTGATCTATAAGAAGAACATCACCATGCGTTGTAATGAGAAATCCATATCTCTCAAGTGCATGGCGTTCTTTTAAAGATCTGCACGGTGGTTGTGTTTCTACAGTAGTTACTTGTTCCTCAATTTCTTGTGGAATTTGCTGTTGTTCTATCTCTGGTTCAGTGGTATCTTGTGATTCTCGAATTTCTTCAAGTTTAATCTTTCTCCCACTTTCTTTTCTAGAAATAAATTCTCTCTCTAGGAAGACACCAGTTCGAGCAACAAACATTTTGTTTTCAGTGGGATTAAAGAAATAATATCCTTTGGTTTTTTTCAGATACCCCACAAAAATACACCTTTCAGATTTGGGTACAAGCTTAGTAGATGTCTGACATTTAACATAAGCTTCGCAACCCCAAATTTTCATAAAAGACATACTGGGACATTTCCCAGTCCACATCTCATATGGCGTCTTTTGAACCGATTTAGATGGAACATGATTTAGTGTGAAAGTAGTTGTCTCAAGTGCATGTCCCCAAAAGGAAGTTGACAGATTAGCATGACTCATCATGGATCAAACCATGTCTAACAGAGTTCAATTTCTTCTCTTAAAAACTCCATTCCATTGAGGAGTACTAGGAGGAGTAAGTTGTGAGACAATCCCACATTCCTTCAAAAGATCATCAAACTCTAGGCTCAAATACTCTCCACCTCGATCAGATCGAAGTGACTTGATAGTTTTTCCTAGTTGATTTTGTACTTCATTTTTGAATTCCTTTAACTTTTCAAGGGACTCAGATTTATGGCGCATGAGATAAACATACCCATATCTACTGAAATCATCAGTGAAAGTAATGAAGTAGTGAAATCTACCTCTGGCCTATGTATTTATTGGTCCACATACATCAGAATGTATTAGGCCCAATAAATCACTTGCTCGTTCATTTTTACCAGTAAAAAGAGATTTAGTCATTTTTCCCAATAAGCAAGATTCACATACTTCAAATTGTTCAAAATAAATGAATCTAAGAGGCCATCTTTATGGAGTTTGGATATGCGTTTCTCACTTATGTGGCCCAAACGACAATGCCAAAGATAAGTTTGATTTGCATCATTTATTTTAGTTCTTTTAGTAGTTATGTTGTAAATGGGATTCATTTGATCTAAAATATAAAATCCATTAATCAATTGTGTCGAACCATAGAAAACATTATTGAGATAAAAGGAACAACAATTACTCTTAATAATTATCTCAAAACCAATTTTGTCTAAACAAGAAATTGAAATAATGTTTTTAGTCAAACTGGGCACAAAATAACAATCCTCTAAACATAAATCAAGTCCACTAGGCAAAGATAAAGTATATGTTCCCATAGCTAATGCAGTAACTTTTGCTCCATTTCCAACTCACAGGTCCACATCTCCTCTAGCCAAAGTCTTACTCCTTTGTAGTCCCTGTACAGAAGTACAAATATGAGAACCACAACCAGTGTCTAATACCCAAGAAGTAGTAGTTGATAAATTAATATCAATAACATAAATACCTGAAGCATACGTTCCACTTGTTTTGTCCTTCTTGACTTCCTCAAGATAGATAGGGCAGTTCGCTTCCAATGTCCAGTCACACCATAATGAAAGTAGTTTCCTTCCTTAGACACCCCACCTTTAGGTTTCAATGCAGCCTTTCCTTTTCCAGGCTTGGGCCTACCTTTGCCTTTAGGCTTTGTTTGAATTTGGCCTTTCCCTTGCCCTTGTTGTTATGGACCATCAGTATGGGCTTGGGTCCAACCTTTTTCATGTTGCCTTCAGCAGTTCGTAACATATTAGGCAACTTTGGCAGAGTCTTGTCAATTTCATTTATATTGGAATTGAGGACAAACTGGCTGTAGCTATCTAGCAACGATTGCAGAATAACATCAGTGGCCAACTCTTGGCTTAATGGAAACCTAAGCTTAGATAGGCTTTCAATATAGCCGATCATCTTAAGGACATGAGGTCCTACTGGGCTTCCTTCAGCTAGCTTACATTGGAATAGGGCCTTAGAGGTATCAGACCTCTCTTGCCGTGCTTGCCCCTGATAAAGTTCTCTCAAGTGCTCGATCATATTATAAGCAACCATGTTCTCATGTTGCTTCTGAAGCTCAGGATTCATAGTAGCAAGCATAAGACATCCAACATCTACTATGTCATTGAGATGCTTCTTGTAAGCATCTCTATCAGTCCTCAAGGCATTAGCGGGTGGTTGATTAGGAAGTGGTTGTTCAATAACATATAATTTTTGTTCTTGTTTGAGGACAATCCTCAAGTTACAGAACCAGTCAAGAAAATTCAAACCATTCAATTTTTCATTCTCAAGGACCGATCGCAATGAGAGTGTATTAGTGTTTGTAGCCATAATATATCTACAACAATTAAATATGCGTGTTTTATATCAATCATTGAAAAGACTTTATTAAATTATGTTCCCACTATTTTATTTCAAAATTGGTAACCTTTATATATTAATTTCGAAAAGACTTTCTCAAAAGTATTTCTAGTGGGTTAATGATCCATATTTCACCTCCTCTTAAGTTAGCTTTGGCTTTACTCTCAAGACTATGGTTATTTAGGTAAGCAACATTTGCTAATTACATCATATGTAACTCCTAATACTTGGTGAACAACTCTTGTTCTAATCATCTTATGATTTGTCCAATTTACTTGCCTCTAGGTTTCTAATCCTATTATAGTAACCTAGTTAAGTCATTAACCAATTTTTAACCAGCGAATATCACTTGTTTATTCTTTCCGTTTAACCAAGATAAATACTAGTACTTCACTTTGGGAAAACCTACATAGTATTAATCGAGGCCTTGACGAGGGCAAAATTAGAAGGCCATGTTGATTTAATATTTTAATAGAGGGATTTTTTAAGGTTGTTGCATCTCACCAATTATGGTCTACTTTAGCCCATTTAGTCTTTTAATTGATCTCATCAATTAATGGGGTTTATTATTATCAAATTTTAATATATATATATATAATTGGCATGCTTTAGACATCCATAACATCTCATACATGAATAAATAAAGCAATAAATAAATACAATAGTTATAGCCCATAAACTAAGGTGGTTCAACATAAGCCAATGGGAGAACCAAAAGGAAACCTAAAGGTGTAAACCGTTTCACAAGCTATCAGTCCACAGTAGTTGTCCCATCTTCTTTATCATCTAGCCCATAGTAACCCTTGCAAATTACAATATTGAGAAACTTGTTTTACATACAATGGAGTAAGATTAGAAGAGAAATACAAGAGAATAGTAGTAAGGCACGACACGTAGGCCGTATTTATATAAAAAAAAACATTTTATCAAATGGTCATCAGGCTATAACTATGCATTTCAACCACCATGCATCAAAAATAGCATATATAATTCAACGATTTGCTAAGGTGAATTATAAAATATTCTTTCAACATTTTGTGGCCCACCAAGTTTATTAATCTTTATTAACAAAACATACTGTAAGAAGATGGGGTCTGAGGCGGTCGGAGGAACCGTATACCCCAGTCAAATGAAACCTCACTATTTGATAACTTCTATCAACAGAATCGTGTTTTCAGGATTTTAGTCCTTGAGTTTTCATATCGGAACATCCCTTGTTCCACTAGCCAGTTAACTCTTACTGGAAACTATAAATACCACCGTCGCATCATTACAAATTTGTTAATAGTTAACAATAATAACATAAAATCGAATAGGCCACAATGTCATGATTAACATTTAATCAATTATCGAAAAAGAATAGTTATCAGGTTATGATTAACCGATTTAAACAGTGGAAAAACGTAATAAAATTAAAGCATGCATCTCACACAATTGCATCACCCAAGTATTTAAACCTGAGTCCGTATCACACAAGTGGCTCTGATACCACTGTTGAAATGCCGGTACCCCATGGCACAGCAAAATAAAATTAATTTCGGTGATCCAAACAATGAATCCATTTGTGTGAGGAACGAATCGGGGTGAAATAATGGTTTTAAAATTACCGAAACTTCAATCTGAGTAGACAGTGACGCCTCGGCAACAAGAATTTTGATCTACTGTCGAACCAAGCTGCAACCCTTTTCAATTTCAACCTCAACGTAATCCACCCAGTTTGATGATGAACGGAAGAAATCTCCAAAACTGTTTTGGAGGTTTATTTGCTTAACGACTGCTAGACCTCATGCGATTTTTTAGGGTTTCTAAAAAGCTTTGTATATCCTCATTCCCTTTATAATTGGTGTATATATATAATGAATCATAATTAAAATTAAATAAATATAATAATATTTTAACCAAAATTATAATTACATTAAATTAAAATTAAATAAATATAATAATGTTTTAACCAAAATTATAATTACAATAATTATAACAAGGATTTCAAGAACTATATTTATTTAAATTTATATACTAACCAAATTCATATATTAATAGAACAATGTTCTCATTATGTGTACAACATCCTTGTACATAATATGTTCAATATTCGATTTCCCAATTAAATTAATTCTTTAATTAATTTAATCCATGTGACAACCAAACACAATACCAACTATGTTTTATTCCATTCATTTCAACCATAGGGTGTGACCCTATAGGCTCTTGTAACATTAGTTGTAATACAAGAACGATTCTAATGTTACAAACAATAAGTGCATTGCAACACCCCAAACCCGGCCTATGCGTTGAGTCCAGATTTGGCATGCCACACAAATCGAACTTACATCTAGTCATCAATGATTTAAAGAAAACAAATCTTCAAAACAATTTTGGGGATGGAGTTTATCAAAAATTGAGATTAATTTGAAATCCATGATTTTAAAACGTAAGGGTTTATAATTTGATTTTCAGAGAAATAATTGGTTAAAATAATTTCATAAAAGAGTTTTCGCAGAAATTTTACGAGTTGATGATATTTAAGAAAAACCCCTTTTTATACGCAAGTTTAAGAAAACATTTATAGAAATTAAAACAGCCCCATTTAAGTATCTAAAACATATTAAAATCCATCCACGAAATAAAATCCATGAAAATAATACCGAGGCCTTATTACATTGCAACCAAATAATACTTAAATAGAAATACTTAAAAGAAGTTCAAAGTTTATATATAACCCATCATTCGTAGTATGGCCTCCACACGAAGTCATCCCCGGCCCAAGCCTTCATCAATTATCATTACCGAGAAGGGTAAGAAAATGGGTGAGTTACTTAGAACACAAGTGTAACCCACTTACCGTGTCCACTGGCCAAAACCATTTAAGCATATAATTGGGCTTGAGCCCATTTACAAATGTACAATATAAATATATATCAAATATAAAATGCATGTGATATGCAATTCCCAACCAAGCCTAAATTTCCATCCGCTACACACCACCTGCACCAACCAAAGACACCTGGGGATCAAGTCAACCCACCCCGCCAACACACCAATTGCAGGCATAAAGCCATTTAAAATGTTTGTGGCAGAGCCACCGAACTAGATTGTGACAGAGTCACCGAACTAGATTGTGACAGAGTCACCGAACTAGATTATGGCAGAGCCATCCGAACTAGATTGTGACAGAGTCACCGAACTAGATTGTGGCAGAGCCACTAGCACTTCTCTTCAATTTTATCCCAACCCATGCAATCATGTATGCATATACAAAGCATAACAATATTCATATAATGATTTCATCATAAGGCCCATAATACAAGTTGGCCCATTAAGCGATCTAGCAAATTTGGCCCATTAATCGATCTAGCAAATTTGGCCTATTAATCGATCTAGCAAATTTGGCCCATTAATCGATCTAGCAAATTTGGCCCATTAATCACATGAGGCCCTTTTCATAAATTTCACAGTTGGCTAATTTATCAAAATAATTCATATGGCCCCAAATATCACTATTTAATATAATAGCCCATTAAGGGCAAATCCGTAATTTCCACAACTTTAATACCTATTTCATGCATTTACACAAAAAGTGTTAATATACCTTATTTTCCAATTTTACCAACTTTACGATTTTTATTCTATTACTTACGGAACAATATCAAACCAATGAGATAAGTGTGAAATTAAACACCTGATTACGGTGAGAACTATACTTTCCCGCTCGTCGATACCTAAATATGTATCACACTTGATTAGAACACTGATACTAAATATAAATCTATGTCAAGATAAACGATCTAGATCTTTACCCTCAAAATTTCAACAACAATTATTTTTCAATTTTCCCTGATTGACGGTTCATAAACTGTTGAAGAACCACGAATAGTCAATGGCTCCGAAGTACGCACGACTTCGAATAATTGATTCTCCTCGGATGAGGGTCCACAACCCGATGGAAAGTCTCGGATTCCCAAAACAACCCTTCGCTTGAATTTAGGGGGAATAGTGGAACCACCCCTCTTCCAAATGCTATTAACAACCCTTTTTGACCCTATATTGATTGCCTCCATTGACAAATAAATGTTAGTCCAACTAATATTCCCTTATTACAACCAATTGATTTTAAAGGCGAAATAGGCTTACCACAGGATTCTTTCGTTCAAAGAGTGAAAGTTGATTAATAAAGTCCCTATGACAGAATCGATTAATCAAAACAATCCTTAATCAATTAAAAGAATAATATAAAACCCCTTATTGAAATTGATTCCTCACCTTGAACGATGAACTTCTTTCCACACGATCTTATTATGGCTAAGGTCGACTAATCGATGTAGAAATAATCGGCACTCCGCTATATCACTACAAAGAAAGAAGGATTTGTTGGAAAGAGAAAGATTATAAATAAAGAGAAAGATTCTACTAAAGATTTTACCATCAACATTCAACCATGGTGAAGAATTAGGGAGAGAATGATGTTTGAGAGTCTTTTAAGAGAAGTAAAGAAGAAAAGAGAATAGAAATGAAGGTTTGGATTTCGGTTCTCAAGGATAGAAGATGATTCAAAGAAGAACTTTGGGTCAATGTACATTCGAAGAATGAGGAAAAAGAGAAGAAATGGTCTTTGATGTTTTGGTATTTTCAGTCACAAAGAGGAGAGAAAGAAGAAATAATTTGGGGAGAAAGAACAACTCAAAACCGAAATGGTCAAAACTCAAATGACCAAAAGAAAAGAAAATGGTTTACCTTTTGTCCAAAATACATTCGGCTAAGTGGAGGAAAATTAGAGAGAAAAGCTTTGAGAGAACACAAAATGACTAAAAGAAAGATGCGCACAACTAGCTCCTAATTCATCCAAATGCCTTCAAAATTTCGACCACCCCCTAGCCCCAAAAACCATCCAAGTACATGGACACAAAGTCAAAGTTTTTGCCACACAAAACTTTCCAAAACATTCACCTTACATTAAGCCTTGTGTCCACCCTTAATGCCTTTTTTTATAAGATCCTTTTCCTTAAGTTTTTACTTACCTTTTTCCTTTAGTCTTCTTGCCATAATATTTGAAATCCAACTCATCCAAGATCTTATCCATAATCGACACTATGAAAATGGAAAAACAAAAATAAACAAAATTCACATGCTCATCAAGGATTCGAACTCCTTCCCTCTAGGAACATTTATGGCGCCAATTCCACTTTACTACTAGCTCAATTTATGCTAGTTTAATCACTTAATTTACCTTAAGCATTAAGGTTACAAGCTCCTCTCCAATAAAGTACAATTTACTAAAATTATTCTAAGTCCAATATTAATCCCAAGCCCTCATGATGCCATTTAACCACACAAATAAAAATTATTGCACTACTAAGCACCAACAAAAGAAAACAACATACTGATACTAAATTTTAGGATGTTACAAATCTACACCCTTAAAGAAAATTTCGTCCTCGAAATTTACCTGATTAGAAGTGGTGAGGATATTATTGTCGAATTGCATCCTCGGGCTCCCATGTAGCTTCCTCCACACCGTGATTACGCCATAGAACTTTGACCAACGGCACGGTCTTCTTTCTTAGCACCTTAACATCACGGTCTAAGATTTCCACTGGTTCCTCCTTGAAAGACAAATCCGGCCTTAGATCAACCTCCTCTACTGGCACTATATGAGATGGATCTGATCGGTAACGCCTTAACATAGAGACATGGAAAACGTTATGAATCTGACTCAACTCCGGAGATAATTCAAGCTGATAGGCCACTGATCTTACACGCTTCAACACACGGTACGGTCCAATGAACCTATGGCTCAACTTGTCCTTCCTTTCAAATCTGAAAATCTTCTTCCAAGGTGAGACTTTCAGAAAGACCTGATCTCTCACCGCAAACTCGATATCCTTACGCTTCAGATCTGCGTACGAATTTTGTCTATCCGAAGCTTCGTTTAACCGTGCTCGAATCACCTTTACCTTTTCTTCTGTCTCAGATATCAATTCAGGACCCAACAACTGCCGTTCCCCCAATTCAGTCCAACAAGTAGGGGTACGACACCTACGACCGTATAATGCTTCATAAGGCGCTATTTGGATACTGGATTGGTAACTGTTATTATACACGAACTCTGCCAACGATAGGAAATCCTCCCAACTACCTCTGAAGTCAATCACGTAACCTCTTAACATGTCTTCTCTGAATTACTCTTTCTGACTGATCATCTGACTGAGGATGAAAAGTCGTATTGAAGTTTAACTTTGTTCCCAAAGCCTCATGTAAAGCTTTCCAAAACCGTGATGTAAACCTAGTATCCCTGTCCGATATGATAGACATTGGTACCCCATGCAACCTCACGATCTTAGATACATACAACTTAGCCAACTTCTATAGCGAGTAATCCGTATGAACTGGTAGAAAATAAGCAGTCTTCGTCAATCGATCTACTACCACCCAAACGGAGTCTTTCTTAGCAGGTGTTAAAGGTAACCCACTAACGAAATCCATTGTTATCCGCTCCCATTTCCATAGAGGAATCTTTACCGGTTGCAATAAGCCTGACGGCAATTAATGTTCCACCTTCACTTGCTGACAAGTCAAACACTTACTTACATAATCTGTTACTTCCCGCTTTAACCCTGGCGACCAATACTGTTCACGGAGGACTCGATACATCTTATTTCCTCCGAGGTGCATAGAATAAGGGCTACTATGCACCTCTCTCAGTATCATTTGTCTCAAATCCGAATCCATGGGCATACAAACTCTTCCACGAAAACACAGCACGCCATCCTTGTTCAATCCAAAGTCCCCTATTATACCGCTTTCAACTTGTTGCATTAAAGGACCCAATTTTTCATCTGATAACTGCTTTTCCTTGATCTGTTCTAACCACAATGGCTTCACCTGAAGTTCTGCTAGCAGACTGCCATCCTCATACAAACTGAGATGAGCAAACATTGCTCTTAACTCCGATACCACCTTACGACTCAACGCGTCTGCCACAATGTTAGCTTTTCTAGGATGGTACTCGATTGAGAAGTCATAATCCTTTAACAACTCCACCCATCTCTGTTATCTCAAGTTCAACTCCTTTTGGGTATGGAGGTACTTAAGACTCTTATGGTCCGTATAAATGATCAACTTCTCACCGTAGAGATAGTGCCTCCAAATCTTTAAAGCAAACACTACCGCAGCCAACTCCATGTCATGAGTAGGATAGTTAACTTCGTGCAGCCTTAATTGACGAGAAGCATAAGCCACCACTTTTCCTTCTTGCATCAGCACACATCCTAAACCCGTGTGTGACGTATCACAATAAACGATAAACTCTTTTCCAACCTCAGGTTGAATCAGTACTAGCGCTTTTGTCAAAATCTTCTTCAGTTTCTCGAAACTTTCTTGTTGTTTATCAGTCCACACATACGGTACTCCCTTTTGCAACAGCTTAGTTAGGGATGCAGCAATCAACGAAAACCCATCAACAAAGCGTCTATAGTAACCATCCAAACCCAAGAAACTCTGAATCTCAGCCACTGACCTTGGTGGTTTCCAATCCAACACAGCCTCTACCTTCCGAGGATCAACTCTTATTCCTTCGGCTGACACCACATGACCCAAGAAAATCATTTCCTTCAACCAAAATTCGCATTTACTGAATTTGGCATAAAGTTGCTTATCTCGTAAAATTTACAACACAATGCGCAAATGTCAGTCATGCTCTTCTTCATTCCTCGAATATACCAAGATATCATCTATAAACACCACTACGAAATGATCTAGATAAGTTTGAAAGACTCGGTTCATCATGTCCATAAATGCAGCTGGTGCATTGGTCAAACCAAACGGCATCACCAAAAACTCATAATGACCATAATGAGTCCGAAATGCCGTCTTATGAATTCTGCCTCTCTAACCTTGAGTTGATGATAACCCGACCTCAAATCAATCTTGGAGAAAACTGAAGCTCCCCTCAATTGATCAAACATGTCATTGATTCTTGGCAAAGGATACCTATTCTTGATCGTCAATTTATTCAACTGCCTATAATCAATGCACAAACGCATCGACCTATCTTTCTTCTTGACGAACAAAACCGGTGCTCCCCACAGAGACACACTCGGTTGAATAAATCCCCGATCCAATAATTCTTGAATTTGAGCTTTAAGTTTCGCTAACTCCTTCGGTGCCATTCTATAAGGGGCAATGGACACCGGAGCCATTTTGGGCAAAAGCTCAATGCTAAACTCTACTACCCGATCTGGAGGTAGACCATGAAGTTCTTCGGGAAAGACATCTAAAAATTCCTTCACCGTTCTCACATCTTCCACTGATAATTCCTTGGCATCCAAAGCACTAATGAAGGCTAGAAACGCTCCATGCCCCTTCCGCACCAACTTCTCTACCTTTAATGCAGATACCACATTTGCCAAAAAGTTCCTTCGCTCGCCTATCATTATTACATCCTCATCATTCACAGTCCTTATTGACATCCGCTTTTTAGCACAATCCAACTGCGCCCGGTGCTTCACCAACCAATCCATGCCCAGAATAAGATCGAACTCACCAATGGCAATTCCATCAAGTCCGCTAAAAATATTTCTCTTTGATTTCTAAGGCGCGTCTCTAAATAGTTTATTCACGATTACTGATCGTCCTAAAGGACTAATTATCGTCATCTCTCTATCGGTACTCTCGGATCTAATATTTAGGTTTCCAGATATGGCACTAGCAACATACGAGTGGGTAGACCCGATATCTATCAAAGCAGTAACAGGTACATCAAAGATGAAGAACGTACCAGTTATCATATCAGGTGCATCGCCATCTTCCCGACACCTGACCGCATAGACCAACCCCGACTGTCTTGCCTCCGCGTTACTTCTAAAGCCATTACCTCGACCTGGTGCACATTGACCACGTCCAACACCATTACCACCACGACCTGGTCCACGGCCTCTCGGTGGCTGCTGAGTGCCTCTAGCTGGCTGAGCATCAGGGTTACGAGCTTCTTGAGTCGTATCAGTCCGTCGAGGGCAATTCTTATACTGATGATCCTTGGAACCACATTTATACCAGGCACCAGTCTTCCTCCAACATTCCTCGGGTGTCGCTTCCCACAGTCAGCACAGTCTCGACTCTGATTGGTAGTCACAGGTGCTCTAACTTGAGCTGGCTCATCATTTCGCGGCCTCTTTTGGAACTTTTTAGAAGAACCCGAATACTTAAAGTCCTTCTTGCCTCTAACTCTTTCCTGGTTCTGGCATTCTGAGTTCTTAGCCTCCTCGGCTATCTTGGCGTTCTCCACAAGCAAGGTAAAAGTCCGTACTTGTTGTGGGGCTATCAATACCCGCAACTCATCATTCAGCCCATCTTCAAAGCGTACACAGCGCTCATTATTAGTCGGCACTATTGTGCGAGCATAACGGCTCAAGCGAAGAAATTCTGCTTCATAAGTTGCCACCGTCTTATTTTCTTGAACCAATTTCAGGAGTTCCTTCCTCCGGACATCCACATAACTTGTCCCGATGTACTTCCCTTGGAAAGCAGCTTTGAAGAAATCCCAAGTAACCAATACAACCTCGGTGCATTCTCGAATAGTAAGCCACCATTGATACGCCTCGTCCTTTAACAAGGACGCGGCTCCTCTTAGCTTCTGCTCAGTGGTGCACTCCAAATCATCCATGATTCGCTCCACTGCCTCAAGCCAATATTTCGCAACATTCGGAGCTACGCTGGAGACACCTCTAAAAACCTCGGCACCACTTAATTTAAGTCGTTCTGATATTGATCCACGAACTGCTAGACCATTTCTAGTCCTAGCAGCCCTTTCTCAGACTCGCAACGTTGCTTGAGTTAAAGCATTGTCCTCTCTTGTATGGTCATGTGATCCAGTCTCACTCTCGGGTGATGCAAGTACATCCATTTCCTGCATATGACCCGGCGCTTCAATTGCACCCCTAACACCTCGTCCTCTACCACGGCCACGTCTACCGCGTCCACATCCACGTCCTCTAGTGCTCATATTGACTAATTCAGTTTAATCTGATTACAAGTTTTATGAATCAAAATATTATTTCAGTGTTTAATAAAGATATTTTATGAATTATAAAAGATAGAGTTATTTTCACAATCAATCCTGTAGTCTCGATCTCTACTATTTTCAACACCTAAAGCTAGAAGTTCTAGAGTGTTCCTATGATCATATCACAATAATAATCATTCAGTATACAAATACTTACTTGACATGGTGCCGGATGCTCGTGGTGCCATACTACCTTTAAAACATAAAGTCTAGAAATTTAAACAGCTTTTAAAACAAAAATTATTGTTGAACCCAAACCACAGACAAGTTTTGAAATTGGCTCTGATACCATAAAATGTAACACCATAAACCCGGCCTATGCGTTAAGTCCAGATTTGGCATGCCACACAAATCAAACTTACATCTAGTCATCAATGATTTAAAGAAAACAAATCTTCAAAACGATTTTGGGGATGTAGTCTATCAAAAATTGAGATTAATTTGAAATCCATGATTTTAAAATGTAAGGGTTTATAATTTGATTTTCAGAGAAATAATTGGTTAAAATAATTTCATAAAAGAGTTTTCACAGAAATTTTACGAGTTCATGATATTTAAGAAAAACCCCTTTTTATATGCAAGTTTAAGAAAACATTTATAGAAATTAAAACAGTCCCATTTAAGTATCTAAAACATATTAAAATCCATCCACGAAATAAAAATCCATGAAAATAATACCAGAGGCCTTATTACATTGCAACTGAAATAATACTTAAATAGAAATACTTAAAAGAAGTTCAAAGTTTATATATAACCCATCATTCGTAGTATGGCCTCCACACGAAGTCATCCCCGGCCTAAGCCTTCATCAATTATCATTACCTGAGAAGGGTAAGAAAAATGGGGTGAGTTACTTAGAACTCAGTGCGTAACCCACTTACCGTGTCCACTGGGCCAAAACCATTTAAGCATATAATTGGGCTTGAGCCCATTTACAAATGTACAATATAAATATATATCAAATATAAAATGCATGTGATATGCAATTCCCAACCAAGCCTAAATTTCCATCCGCTACACACCACCCATACCAACCAGCACACCTGTGGGGATCAAGTCAACCCACCCCGCCAACACACCATGTAACACCCTAAAAATCCGAGTAATTAAATTGCATAAATTGGTATTTAGATTTTTTTTAAAGGAATAAAATTTATTAATTGAGAATTTATTGAAGGAAACAAATGTCATTAGGACTTAAGCTAAATTATGTGCTAAGGAGTGTCATAAAATGAGCATATGGCATGGTGGTATTGGCGCATGGGTTATAGCAAGAGGGAAGAGGTTCGAATCCCTTGTATAGCACCTAGATGAAATTTTTGTTTTAATTTTCTGCTCATGGATAGGAAGTGTCGGCAATGATCAATTAAGGTAAGAGTTGACCATATTATTTTTGGTTAGTGTATCAAAGGATTATGGAAATAGAAAATATATGGCATGGAATCAAATACTTAAGGAAAGATAGGGGGAACATAAGGCACTTATCAAGGGGAAAATTTGGAAAGAAATCATGGCCAATTGACCATGTGTTGGACGGCATATTGGTAAGGGAGGGAGCCTAATTGTTGAATTAGTTTGGCTAAGAATTTTCTTTTCTCTCTTTGGTCATTCTTTGCACTTTGTGCAGAATTTTTATTTCCTCTCCTTTCAACATTCTTCTTGGCCGAATTTTGCATTTGGTAAAGCCAAAATCTTTTGACCATTTGGTCACTTTTATTCATCTTGTTAATTTTCTTTTGTATTCTCCTTGTGCCGAAATCATCCATACCAAAAATCAGTCTCTTTCTTTTTCTTTTGCCATGGCCGAATGCACTAACTCCTAAAGGTCTATTTTTTTTCTTTCATCTTCTTTTCTCTTTGAAATCAAACTACCTCATCACCATCTCTTTCTCATATTCTAAATATTTCAATCAAAGATTCTTCATCAAACATTCTTTTGGCCGATTGCTAGAGTGCCATAAGTAAATTTATTTTCTCTTTCTTCGGTTGCATAGTAAATTCTCCAACTCTCACAAACACCTTTCTCAATCTTTTCTTTTCGATCGTGGATCATAGGTAAGGGGTTCTTCTTTTTCGTTTTCGTTTTAATTAGTGATATTATGGCCGAATAGTAATGGTGATTTGAAGGACTTTTTGAATCGATATAACGTTTATTCTAATAGCGTTTCTTCGTTATTACTTAGTGCAATAACGGAGATCGGAACACAAGTGATTGGGAGAATTGTGGAAACGTTGGAAGCGTTTTATTTTGGAAAGGAAATCAAATCCCACTCTTTAAAATCTCTAGTAACATTTGATATTATTTTAGATCTAACTAAAATTTCTTTGGATCTTGAAGACTTTCAAAATAGGGAAGAAAAGGCGGTGGTTAGTCACGTTAAGAGGCGGATCCAGAATCCCCATTCAAACGAAGAGCGGTTTGGCGATGCGGATTTTCCACCGGTTGCGGGCCATCTTCCGAAGGAAGTCCATTATTCAAGTAGTACGAACTTCCGAGCCGTTATCGTTGGTGGATTCTCGGCTGACTAGCGAGTCAATAAACGAGGAAAAGCCAAGAATCGAAGTGATTCAAAATCAAGAGGGTAAGATTTTGGATCATTATCGATTAAGATTTATTTTACAAAATAGTTGTCTAACGGATCAAAATATGTTTTAGGTGCCGAGGAGCGAGAAGGATTAGTACTCTCGATAGCGATGTGTGTAACTTCACACTCATTATTTTCTCGGTTGGATGTCAATTTGATTATGAAGTAAATCGTAAAAGCGATTAGATCGGTAAAACGTAAATATTGATATTTTGACAAAATACGTAAAAGCGACTAAATCGTGAAAATTACGAAGACGCCTAGAAATTATTTGTTATTATGTAAATTAGATGTTTAAGTAAAAATTGGGCCAAAATACTCTAGTTCGTAAAAATTGGGCCAAAATACTCTAGTTCGTAAAAATTGGGCCAAAATACTCTAGTTCGTAAAAATTGGGCCAAAATACTCTAGTTCGTAAAAATTGGGCCAAAATACTCTAGTTCGATAAATTGGGCGAAATACTCTAGTTCGCTAAAATTGGGCCAAAACACTCTAGTTCGGTAAATGGGCCAAAGCCCACTAAACTGTTAAATAGACAAATTGCTATATTATAATTATGGGCCAAATGAAATGTTATTGATAAACCCACCATGTTATGCATTATTAAGAAATTTTATATTTTATAGTACATGTACAATTGCATGGGTGGGATATATGAAGAGAAGAATGGCCAGTTGCCAAATATCGGCTTATTGCCTCTAGTTCGGTGGCTCTGCTACAATAATGGCTTATTGCCTCTAGTTGGTGGCTCTCCACAATATCGACTTCTTGCCTCTAGTTCGGTGGCTATGCCACAATTATAAAAAGGCTTAACGCCTACGATTGGTGTGATGGCGGGGTGGGTTGACTTGATCCCCACAGTGTGATGGTTGATGCGGGGTGTTAGCGGATGGATATTAGGTTTGGGATGGGAAATACATTTTTTTTACTTGCATTATTAATTATTTTTATGATATATTGTTGAATTCTGTAAATGGGCTCAAGCCCAGCATAATATCTTGATGATCTGGCCCAATAATGGTGGTAAGTGAGTTACACACTGAGTTCTAAGTAACTCACCCCCTTTTAATTTTTCCATCTCAGGTAATGGAAATTGATGTGGACTTGGGCCGAGGATGACTTCGTGGAGGCCATACTGCGTTAAGAGGGTTATCTAAACTCTGAACTTTTAATAAGTATATTTTTACTATTATGGATTATTGTAATAAGGGCCTCTATAAATAACTTATGGATTTTATGTGTGTTTGGGATTTAAACTAAACTTTGGACTTTTTAATTATGGGCTGTGATTTTATGATGTTTTATTAAAATAAATTTGGGTTTTCAAGTATATGGAATTCTTTTATAAATTTTTTTTTATATAGTTAACTCTTTAACAAACTATTTAAAGGTTTTGATAATATAATGATTTTCAACTAATGTTTTCAAATGTTATCAAATTCAAATACTCTTCTATTTATTTTAAAATATGAAATTTATATTGAAGTTTTCAACTTATTGCAAATTTAAAGGTAACTCGATTCATGTAACAAACCAAATCTAGTCTCAACGCATAGACCAGGTTTGGGGTGTTACACACCAATTGCAGGCATAAAGCCATTTAAAATGTTTGTGGCAGAGCCACCGAACTAGATTGTGACAGAGTCACCGACCTAGATTGTGACAGAGTCACCGAACTAGATTATGGTAGAGCAATCCGAACTAGATTGTGACAGAGCCACCGAACTAGATTGTGGCAGAGCCACCAGCACTTCTCTTCAATTTTATCCCGACCCATGCAATCATGTATGCATATACAAAGCATAACAATATTCATATAATGATTTCATCATAAGGCCCATAATACAAGTTGGCCCATTAAGTGATCTAGCAAATTTGACCCATTAATCGATCTAGCCAATTTGGCCCATTAATTGATCTAGCAAATTTGGCCCATTAATCACATGAGGCCCTTTTCACAAATTTCACACTTGGCCAATTTATCAAAATAATTCATATGGCCCCAAATATCACTATTTAATATAATAGCCCATTAAGGGCAAATTCGTAATTTTCATAACTTTAATACCGATTTCATGCATTTACACAAAAAGTGTTAATATACCGTATTTTCCAATTTTACCAACTTTACATTTTTTATTCTATTACTTACGGTACAATATCTACCCCATGAGATAAGTGCGAAATTACACACCTGATTACGGTGAGAACTATACTTTCCCACTCGTCGATACCTAAATACGTATCACACTCGATTAGAATACTAATACTAAATATAAATCTATGTTAAGATAAATGATCTAGATCTTTACCCTCGAAATTTCAAACAACAATTATCTTTCGATTTTCCCTGATTGACGGTTCATAAACCGTTGAAGAACCACGAACAGTCAATGGCTCTGGAGTACGCACGAATAATCGATTCTCCTCGGATGAGGGTCCATAACCCGATGGAAAGCCTCAGATTCCCGAAACAGCCCTTCGCTTGAATTTAGGGGGAATAGCGGAACCACCCCTCTTTCAAACGCTATTAACAACCCTTTTCGATCTTATATTGATTGCCTCCATTGGCAAATAAATGTTAGCCCAACTAATATTCCCTTATTACAACCAATTGATTTTAAAGGCGAAATAGGCTTACCACAGGATTCTTTCGTTCAAAGAGTGAAAGTCAATTAATCAAGTCCCTATGACAGAATCGATTAATCAAAACAATCCTTAATCAATTAAAAGAATAATATAAAACCCCTTATTGAAACTGATTCCTCACCTTGAACGATGAACTTCCTTTCCACACGATCTTATTATGGCTAAGGTCGACTAATCGATGTAGAAATAATCGGCACTCCGCTATATCACTACAAAGAAAGAAGGATTTGTTGGAAAGAGAAAAGATTATAAATGAAGAGAAATATTCTACTAAAGATTTTACCATCAACATTCAACCATGGTGAAGAATTAGGGAGAGAATGATGTTTGAGAGTCTTTTAAGAGAAGTAAAGAAGAAAAGAGAATAGAAATGAAGGTTTGGATTTCGGTTCTCAAGGATAGAAGATGATTCAAAGAAGAACTTTGGGTCAATGTACATTCGGCAATGAGGGAAAAAGAAAAGAAATGGTCTTTGATGTTTTGGTATTTTCGGTCACAAACAGGATAGAAAGAAGAAATAATTTGGGGAGAAAGAACAACTCAAAATTGAAATGGTCAAAACTCAAATGACCAAAAGAAAAGAAAATGGTTTACCTTTTGTCCAAAATACATTCGGCTAAGAGGAGGAAAATTAGAGAGAAAAGCTTTGAGAGAACACAAAATGACTAAAAGAAAGATGTGCACAACTAGCTCCTAATTCATCCAAATGCCTTCAAAATTTCGGCCACCCCCTAGCCCCAAAAACCGTCCAAGTACATGGACACAAAGTCAAAGTTTTTGCCACATAAAACTTTCCAAAACATTCACCTTACATTAAGCCTTATGTCCACCCTTAATGCTTTTTTTTATAAGATTCTTTTCCTTAAGTTTTTACTTACCTTTTTCCTTTAGTCTTCTTGCCATAATATTTGAAATCCAACTCATCCAAGATATTATCCATAACCGACACTATGAAAATGGAAAAACTAAAATAAACAAAATTCACATGCTCATCAAGGATTCGAACTCCTTCCCTCTAGGAACACTTATGGTGCCTACTCCACTTTACTTCTAGCTCAACTTATGCTAGTTTAATCACTTAATTTACCTTAAGCATTAAGGTTACAAGCTGCTCTCCAATAAAGTACAATTTACTAAAAATTATTCTAAGTCCAATATTAATCCTAAGCCCTCATGATACCATTTAACCACACAAATAAAAATTATTGCACCACTAAGCGCCAACAAAAGAACACAACATACTGATACTAAATTTTAGGATGTTACAGGCATCTAGCAATGCATCATTGCTACCTAAGTTACAAGAAGTCATGATTATACATAACCTTTTGTGATTAACCTTTCATGCATTAATCCTTAAGTCCTTTATCTCTGGAATGATCACAAATCATAGAATGGTCACACTTGCATAGTCCATCCCATGTTTCTTGATATCTTGAGTAGACATGATATACAAATAAGTATGACATCTCATATCAACTTATTTGAGCATGGCCATACATTTCTAGTCTCACTCAATCAAGTGGCCTAAGATATTACTCCCATTATGTAGGAGGGACTTATCCTATATTGTTCAACCATATCCCTCTACATAGATTGTGGTATATCCAACATTAGCCTTTATAGAATAACCAGTTACGATGTACTTTTGACTGTATCAAATATATAACTCACGATGTTGGGATAATGATGATCTCAAGTCTGAGGATCATATACATATTAATCACTATGAGTAATGTTGTGACAATTACATAATAAGCCAAGAAACATACTCATAGTGGGTCATTCTAATATGTTGTTCTCTATCATACATATTCATGCATTGATTTGGACACTCCATATCAATGAAAACTCTTTATCATCAATCAACTACATGTTAGTCTTAATGCATTCTTATTGTCCTAGTCAACAATAATACTTGACTAAGGATCTTTTAAGAATAATCATATTATTCTCAGGACATTATTATAAAATAGTTTATTTGTATACACTGAAAAAAAAGACTGAAATAATAATGAAAACACTTTTTATTAATAAACATGGCAAATCAAGTATGTTATTTCACCCAGCTCATGATTGATCTTTGGGCATACTCTTACATGTCATTCATCCATTTCATTGAAGAAAACACAAGTCTTGAGCTCATTTCCATACTTACTCTTACCAATTACATAACATGCCACATATCGTGAACCATTCTCATGAATTACTCACATATACCTATATCACCTCATCACTTGATATTAGCATTAATTTCATCTCTAGCATAAGCTTAACCATTCACCACATGGAAATTACTTAAATTATTCAAGGATATATATAATCATCCTCATTCACCAAATTACGACACCAATGCCACATCCTAGATGAGGTCTTAAATGGGGTAACTTCTAGATGCCATTGCCATATCCTCGATATGGTCTTATACGGGATCTCATATTGTTTGTCGATGCCATATCCCGGATATGGTCTTATACGATTCTCATATTTGATGCCGATGCCATATCCCAAATATGGTCTTAATAGGGATCTCTATTCGGTGCCGAGGCTATGTCCTGAACATGGTCTTATACAGGACCTTACCTTACTCATAATTTAATGATCTTATTCTCTCATTTATTAAAGTCCAACCAGAACTTTCACATTTCAATTCTCATCATTTTCTCATTTAACATCATAAACTCAAAATTCATAAGAATTATATACAACATCGCTACTATCAAACATTTAGAAACTTAATTACATGATGTTGAATTTATTACACACAAACTTGCATCAATTTTGAAATAGGCTAGACTATCGATCAAGTCTGATGCTTTGTTCTTTCCCCGATCGAGGTTAATTCTTTGTTCTTCTTGATCTATAATAGAAAATTAGCTCATTTAATTATCACATTAACTAATGCATTTCAATAATCATGCTTTGGCAAAATTACTTTTTTTTTCCTTAGACTTTCACAAAATGACCATTTTACCCCTAGGCTCGAAAATCAATTCTAATCAAATTTCTTTCTTTAACGAGCCTAGGTGAAAATTTATTACTCTTATGGCAACCATCAAAACCCATCATTTCACACACTTACTTCTTAGTTTACAACCTTTACAAAAAGGTCCTTTAAGGTGTTTTCATGGAAACACCTTTCACAAATGTTGTTTATCTAACAACTAAGACTCATTTCCTTCCATAAAAATGCAGCAACCAACATAATTACTTGCATGGCAAAACTCTAAACTCTTAACAATTTTGCAAAATAGACCCCTCATTAGCAAGATCATGATATAAGGGTCCTAAAAGTACAAAAATCATCAAGAAAAGTCACCAAAATCACTTACTTGTAAGGAGGACAAGTTGAAAATTTTAAGCTTTCAAATCCTTATTTTTGCTGGTAATTTCGGTGAAAGGAGGTGGATGAATAGTGTGATATCATCATTTTCTATATTTAATTATTTCCTCTAATTTAATCCACCTAATCCACCTACTTGACCAATTTTGACCTCTTTTTGTCCCCTATGGCCGACCAACCATCATTTAAGGGGCTAATTGCCCTTTAAAGACCTCCAATTAATATTCCATAGCTATTTGGCACCCTTAGCTTGAAATTTTAAACTTTTTCACTTTATGCAATTTAGTCTTGTTTCGCGATTAAGCATGAAATCGCTAAAATTAAAGCACCAAAATTTCGTGCACCTATATAATCATGCTCTAACTCATAGAAAAACATAAAAATAATTTTCTCTAACCTCAGATTAGTGGTTTGAAACAACTGTTCTGACTAGCCCCTAAATCGGGCTATTACATTAAAGGTAAAACCTAAACCTTTAACAGTTTTACAAATTAGTCCTTGGGCTATCTAGATTAAGCTGCAACGATCTCAAAAACATTGAAATCATTAAAAACGGGACAAAATTCATACCTAATTGCAAGAAATGAAGATGGTCAAATGAAGAACCCTAAAATGGCTTCTTCTCATGTTAACTTCGGTTGGAAATAGATAATGGAAGATGATGATCATTTTTGTTTTATTTTAATTAACCTTAATTTGCTAATTTACTAAATTAACCTTTAAAACACTTATTAATTACACCAAATACCAAGCCACTATCACCCACTAGCTCAATAATCAACTATTTACCACATAAGGACCTCCACTTTAAAGTTTTATAGTTATTAGACACCTTTAGCTAATAGAACTCAAATTTTACACTTTACGCGATTTAGTCCTTTTTATCAAATTAAGCACTCAAATGATAAAATTTCTTAATAAAATTTTCACACAATCATACTATCATACTATAGGCATTAAAATAATAAAAAATTATTTTTATATTGGATTTGTGGTCTCAAAACCACAGTTTCGATTCGACTAAAAACGGGTTGTTACAGTCTATCTCAAACACTGACAAAAATAAATCTATAAACTTCTAATTTCCAATCGCAAGGAAAAAAAATATTTTTTTAACAAAGTAAAAACGTATCCTAGAAGACGTGTTTTCCTTTCTCTCTCCACTTTCAGCATATATTGGTAAATTTAAAAAAGCATACATTCTCAAATTTAATCTTTTTTAGCATATTTCGGTAAACCAACCACATTGTGGGTATGATATTTCAAATATTTTTATATGTAAAATATTTCAATTAGTTATTTCAAATACACATACAAAAATAGATAATACTAAAATTCACTACACTCATGATATGGATTAAAAATAAATATTACACATATAAAAATTATATTTACTAAAAATAATGATAATTGCAATAATTATTTGATTTTATAAATAAAAAGTTATTAATTAAAAATTTTAAAAATAAAGTATTTATTAATTAAAAACATTAATTAAAAGAAAGCTTGAAACAATATGAAAAAAAATATAAATGTGCTTAGAATAGGAATTAACCTTGAGACTAAGGTTAAAGTAACACCCCTTACCCGTATTCAACATCGAAACAGGGTTCGAGACATTACCGGACTTATATCAAATACATACATACAATTCCGAGTCAAGAATTTGCATCCAAATTGAAAAATTTTCACAAACATTCATAACGTCCCTAAAACGAGCCTACAAGGCCCAAAACATGCATTAGAGGTGGTTCGGGACTAAACCGAGAACTCAGGAAAATTTTACAAAACATAGAAAAATTTTCATGTTACAAGGTCACACGCCCGTGTGGGTCAAGGGATATGCCCGTGTGGCATATCACACGCCCGTGCTTCAGGCCGTGTCCAAACTTAGGGTGCTTACTGGCTTGCTCACACGGCCAAGCCACACGCCCGTATGCTACGCTATGTAGTCGATTTAATTTCCATAATTTTTCATGAACAAGGTGCAAAATTCACACGGCCAGGGCACACGCCTGTGTCTCTGCCCGTGTGGTGGCTACTAGACATTCTGTTTTGCAAAATTTAAGGTGCAAGGGACACACGGCTGGAACACATGCCCGTGGGACAGACTATGTGTCACACACGGCCTAGACACACGCCCGTGTGTCTACTCGTGTGGACAAAACCTAGGCTATTTACCAAGCCATTTTCCATCCTCATTTGAACCCACTTGCACACAACTTCATTAGCATAGTTCATAATACAAACAAGCAGCCAATACCATCATAACTAAGGCTTATAAATCTCATTTAAAGGCCAAAATCTATCATGATTAAAACATCATACTTTTCCACACCAAATCCTACAAGACTTCACATTCACAAGAGGGCATTAACAATTACAAGCCGACACGTATGGCCAAATTGATCACAACACCTATAACAAATTAACCTAGTCCCTATACATGCCATAGACTCAAAATACTTGAATTCATCAGTACCCATAGTGATGGCTTGGTAATGTGATAGAATCTCCGACAATCTCCAACCCGAGCTAGCTCATTAACCCTATAAGACATGGAAAGGAAAGGGGGTAAGCTATATTATATAGCTTAGTAAGTTCATAAGTAGATAATAAGCAACCTTAATCATACATATATCATACAGTCAACATAATGTAAATCCTTACGAATGTCATTTAAGGCTCGTAAGTATAACTTACTCATTCACATCTTACCAAGTGTTTATCAGGTTCAACAATATGAACACAATTTATTATAATCTACCATAATCTCATGGACATAATTTTACTCAGTCACAATGTTTGCTTTATCAACTTATAAGCATAATTTAACATATTCAGCGTTAGCCCCAACAACTAGAATCTTTTCGTTGTAACACATTACAACAATTAACAAATCATTTCGAACCACATAATAAACATGCACATTAATTATGTGTACTTATACTTCTAAGCATATATCTTTCATTTGCCTAAACTTTTATCTTTCCGTACTTTCATAACCATTTAACAGGGATTTATGCCAATCTTCCCTTTTTTTATCACATACGATAATTCGCAATTTATGTGTAATAAGCATACTATATCACAACTCAATTTAGTTCAAGGCCAATCACACAATCGTCAATCGAATTTACCACTTATTTCATACATCACAAGTATAGACTAATAATCACAAGGTCATCACAAAGTCATCCCCATAGTGAATATAAACTCACAATATCGTGAAATCATTGATTATAAACCTTACGTACATACCTGTACTGTTTCCACATAATCTCGTATTCATTTTTGTCTTTGATATAATCATTGAATTTCCCGTTGAACTACTTGGAATACTAAAGGATACTCAGGAATCTGGCGCACCTAGTACCATACCAATGCCATATCCCAGATATGGTCTTACATGGGATCTCATATCGATGCCAATAGCCCAGCTATGGTCTTACTCGAAGTCTCATATAGATGCCATATCCAAAACATGGTCTTACACGTAATCTCAATAACCCAATATCATGACATTTTGTATCATAACTATTTTTAAGGTTCAGCCGGGATTTTCTCGCTTATCGAACTTGTCGAATTCAGTCAAAGAATAAATTACAATTCATACAATAATAACACAAGTAAAACATAAATAATAATACATCATTTACATACAAACTTGCCTTTCAATAGAAACGACAAAAAGGGTTAAATCGTCAAATACTCGTTTTTCACCCGTTCTAGGTCCGAACCTCTTTTTCTTGATATATAACATCACATTTAACTTATTTAATCATTACACTCTTCAATTCAGCCCAAAATCACTTTTTTCAAAATTTTTATTTTTCCTCTAAAGTTAACATCTTTACAATTTAACCCCTAAGCTTGAAAAATAAAATCTATTAAATTTCTTTAACATACAAGCCTAGCCGAATCATTTTCATAACTATAACAGCCCAAAATTTCCATTAAAATACACTTTTACTACATATTTTATAACTTTTACAAATTAGTCCTTTTAGGCATTTTCATCGAAAATCACTTAGTAAAAGTCGTTTCTCTACCCATAAACATGCATATTCTACCATTAAACATCCAAATACATACATATTAATCATGGGTCAAAACCCTAGACTTTTAACCATAATTCAAATTAATGGTAGAAATAGATAGATCTTGTTACGAGGATTTTAAAAACGTAAAAATCATTAAAAATGGGGCTAGAACGGACATACAATCGAGCTTGGAAGCTTGAAAAACCCTAGCCATGGTTTCCCCTCGTGAAATTTGGCAATGGGGTTGAAGATGGACAAAAATTGGCTTTTAATTTTGTTTTTAATTCGTTTTAAGACCAAATGACCAAATTGCCCTTAATGAAAAACTTTAGAAATATACCAAACCATGTCCATTTTTGTCCATCAACTTAACCAATGGTCTAATTACCATTTAAGGACCTCCAATTTAAAATTTCATAGCAATTAGACACCTCTAGCTTCTAGAACTCAAGTTTTGCACTTTTTACAATTTAGTCCTTTTTACTAAATTGAGTGCCCAAACGTCAAAATTTTCAAACAAAATTTTCATGAAATCATTCTGTAAAATTGTAGATCATAAAAATATAAGAAAATTAAATTTTTCCTCGTCGAATTTGTGGCCTTGAAACCACTGTTCCGACTAGACCCAAAATCGGGTTGTTATAGTTAAAATCACTATTATTTAACCATCTAAACAAATAAGCTAAGTTGATGAAAACATTAATTAAAAATAGGAAAAATACCTTGAAACAACATGAAATAAAAAAAAAATACAAATGTGAGTAGGAAAAGAATTGAACTTAAGACTTAAGGACAAAACCACTAACATTTTATCATCTGACCAAAAGAGTGAATACATTAAAAGGGATGAAAGCCCGCCTTGTAAGACACGTTTTCATAGTGAAAACATGTCCTACATGGCTCGCTTTCACCTTCTCTCTCTAAAATTAGTCTATTTCCTTAAAATTTGAAAAGTAAAAACACCCATTGAATGTTGGATGTTGGATACAGTCGCCTGAAGTACAAAATCTAACACAATCATATTATGGCTATTAGGGTATATTCGTCCCAGTAGTCAGTACATGGATCGGTGGACGGTTCCATAGATTCCATACATATAAGTGGAATATTAGATACCACGATTTTCAAGAGTGGCTCAACGTGAATTTTAATTAATTAATAAAAATTTTTAAATTAATCCTTGAACTTTAAAAATCAATTAATCCTTGAGAAAATGTAGTTAATGTAGACTTCAAATTAAAAAATTGTATCAATTAAGTAAGAAAATCTGATCATTCTTGTGTTAATGTAACTATTAACAGGTTAGTTATTGTTATGTTAATGGAGAAATTAATATTTTTTAAATTCTTAAAATAATTAAATGTATGGAAGTTATTTATAGCCCTCAAAGATTTGACCTAGAACAAAAAGCTAAGGTTAATATATTTTAAAAAAAACTCTTAAACTATTACACTTTGTTTTAAAAAAATTATACTATTTTGTAGTTAAATAAATATTTAACCTATGATTTTTATTTATATAAACCCTTGATTTTAATGTTAAAGTAAAAATATTTTGAATTTCAAGCTCTTATATTATTTTCTTGTTGATGTAATAGAAATTATATAAACTTTAACATCAACAAAAATTAAAAAGTCATTAGAATTTTCAAAAGAGTGATTAAGTGTGTTCTGTATGTAACAATGTAAAACTTTAAAATTTTTATTTTTTTTATTAGCTTAAGGTTCAAAAGTGCCCTAAGTAAAAAAAATAAAAAAGCAATGAAACCCTTAGGGAAAAAGTTCATCCTATTGAACCTTTATTGCCCAAAAAAATAATAGGTTTCATTAACGAAATTAAGGTTTGACCGTGTTGATCGTTAACAATCTATGACATGGCTAACATAAGCTTCCTGATTGTGCCTCATGTATATGTGGAAATTATGTTTTAAAAAGTTAACAATTAAATTTACTCCTAGTAGTAAAAAATGATTTATTAAACCTAACAAATAATTAAAGCATTCCAGTAAAGCTTTTCCCTTATTCATTCCCAAGATCTTTGTGGACGTGTGTCTAACATTTCAAACCAAACAAGGTTGACATCGAGACGAGGAAGAGTTGACGTCCTGATGACACGACATTGACGTCATGATGAGAAGATTCGCCACGGCCTGACGACACGATTAAGGACACCCCGACGAGGAAGCATGTCACATTACAACGTGGTGACATGTTCCCTACTTAACCGGGTTTCTTATCCTAGTTAAACTCTATTATATTTTCCCAGTCTAACTTTGATTAATCTAGGGATATTTTAGTCATATTTGTACATAAAATTCAGCCTATAAATAGGCCTGTTGGATTGTTAAGAATAACAACAACAAAATTAAGAGAGTTTGTGCAAATTTTGGGAAAACTTTTTGTTTTGGGTTTTAGGGTTTATTAGTTTCTCCATCTTGTACTCCCTTTTTTGATTTTTTTTTTTTTTTGCAGTTTTAGTGAAGCTTTCTTTGCTTGTGGTTTTTTACCCTCTTCGGAAGGGTTTTTCCACATAAATATTTGTGTCCAATACTTCTCGATTTTCGTTCATGTTCGTTGCATAATTTGAGGTTGACCCAACAAACTTGTATCAGAGCTTGGTTCAATGTCCATTTATAACCCGTTCTGAGATGGCAACGAGGTACGATATGGCGAAGTTCGATAGGATTAAAAATGTCACCTTGTGTCAAGTTTGGATTATGGTAGTTCTAGTTCAAGAAGGTTGTTATAGGGAAAAGGTTCGTGTATACGAATTGTAACACCCCGCACCCAAGACCGATACTGGGTCTGGATACGAGACATTACTATGCTTGAACTCACTGAAACAAGTACTTTCGGGCTATAAAATTTCGTTCCAACTTAAAAACTTCACTTTCTTAGTCAGCACATATAACAAGGGCCTACGAGGCCTTTAACTCATGTTAGAAAACTTTCGGGATTAACATTAAGTAACTCATTTTTGAAGCAGGGTTCACACGCCCGTGTACCCTTAAGCACGCCCATGCCCTCAAACCGTGTAGGACTACTGACTATTTCCACACGGCTTAGACACGCCCGTGTCTACCAACCGTGGAAGGCTACTGACTAATTTCACACGGCCATAACACGTCCGTGAGGCTTAGACCATGTGCTAATCCTTGATATACTGACTAAATCAACACGGTCTGGGAACACGCCCATGTCCAAATCGTGTGTCTTACACGACACACATACGTGGCCGTGGGATTTGCTCGTGGCCTCTTATGATTAATAATACTAAGGTGCAGGGTTAACACGGTCTTGACACACGCCCGTGTGTCCAACCGTGTGGGCACTTACAGGCTATTTACCAAGCCGTTAGCCACCCTGAAATGAATATCATATCCATATACAATTCAACGATGCAATAACAACCCAATTTTATGAATAATACTACATGCTTCATTGATCTCAACAAACATACATGCTTAGTCAAATTTGGCCAATTACTTAGCCATATACAAAAGAATAATAAACTTGATAGCCTTTACAAAGGCCCTTCTTAAAACATGTCCACAAAATGAATGTTTCCTATACATGCCATACTCAGTAAAGTAACTTGGCTATACCAAAATAAGAGTTGATAGTGTGTTACGAGCTCATACTTTAATGATCCACGAGTTAGCTTAGCGGGACTGTATAGAAAGAAAGAATCATAATGTAAGCATATAGCTTAGTAAGTTTGCATGTAACAACTCATAGCCTCATCATTGCTTAATATATACCATTTCACATAAACAATGGTATCATGAATTTCAGCTAAAGAGCTTACTTATTCATATAAATTCTTACATGTCTCATGACACTTACTATTATCATACTTGTATGGTAACCATGATACCTGTATCACTTGATCACATTGATCAGTATACTATAATAACAATAAACATGATATCTACTTTCTCATTCACAACATGAATAATATTCAACTTCTTCTAACTTCATCTTGATACTAACTTTACTTTCTTAGTTTTCTTGCTATCTTCTTTTATCTTACTCATTTGCCCGATGAATTTTTGTGAATAACCGAGGATACTAAATCTCTTCCCACATAATATGATGCCAAAGCCATAACCTAGACATGGTCTTACATGGGTTATCTCATCTTGGTTTCACGGCCATGTCTTGACATGGACTTATATGAAGTCTTGCTCTTGATAACATACCCAATGCCAAGCTTAAGTCCTTGGACTTACATGATAACTTGCTTGTTAACTTGATCAATGCCAAGCTTGCTTTGGCTTACATGATAACTTGCTTCTAACTTGATCGATGCCAAGCTTGCCTTGAACTTATATGATAACTTGCTTGCTAACTTGATCAATGCCAAGCTTGCCTTGGACTTACATGATAATTTGCTTGGTAGATCGAGTATCCTGGGAAATTCACCTCCCATCGGGACTTGCTCGTACTTATCATCATGATTTCTTGCTTGAACATACCATGATCATTTCATACAATTATTATACATTATTTTAAGCAATTTAATGATAATAATCATAAAGCTTAGAAATCATACAAACTTACCTCAATATACAAAATGTATGTAGATGTGCAATTTAGTCCTCGATTTTGTTCTTGCCTCAGTTTCGATCTGGGCTTCATTTTTCTTGATCTATAATCATAAATAGATCATTTAAAAACTATATTGACTAAATTGTCTCATAACTCATCTTTGGAAAAATTACTATTTTGCCCCTATACTTTCTAATATTTGCACTTTTGCCCCAATACTCGTAAAATCATTTTCATGCAACTTTCTTAAACTTCATGCTCAACTGAATCATTTTCTCTTCTATAACAATCATCAATTCTCACTATTTCTAGTAGGTATGACCAATTTTATAACTGTTACAAAATGGTCCCTACTATATTTTTTCATGAAATTCATTAAGGAAAAGATGTTTAACTAACATCAAATTCTCTTAAACTTCCATAAAACATCATTTAGCAAGCATGTCATTCAAGGTTAGATTTTTGAACATGCATCTTAGCTCATTTTATAGCTTAAATTAGCTCATTCATAATATGGGAACTGCAAAAATATAAAGAATATTAAAAACAGGGCTAAGATGAACTTACTATGAGCTTGAAAAAAAATGAAGAACCCTAGCTATGGTGTCTCCAAATTTTCGGCAGCCCAAGGAAGAAGATAAGTGGATTTTTCTCATCTTTTTCCCACTTAAAACACAAATTAGGCCAAATGACCAAAATGCCCTTCCTCTTAAAAATTTCTATTTAATCATCTTAAGGCCAATCTTGTCCAAAATTATATTTTTGGGCAATTTGCTATTCAAGGGCTCATAATTATTATTCTAAAGCTATTTCATGCAAAAAGCTTCAAGAAACTCATATATTGCAACTTTTGCAATTTAGCCCTTTTTGGACCAATTGACCTCAAATTAATAAAATTGCTTTACAAAACTTTCATACTAGCATGCGAACATGGCATAAACCTGGAAAAACTCATAATTTCACCTCGGGTTCGTGGCCTAGCACCACTATCTCGACTAGGCCCTAAATCAGGCTGTTATAATTCTCCCCCTTAGGGATTTTCGTCCTTGAAAATCTTACGAGCAAAAAGGTTTGGATATGATTTCTCATACTCTCTTCTGATTCCCATGTAGCTTCTTCAGTTCCGTGCCTTTGCCACAATACCTTTACTAAGGGAATACTCTTATTTCTTAGTTGTTTAACTTTTCGAGCCAAAATCTTGACTTGTTCTTCACCATAAGTCATGTCGAGATGAATCTCTATTTTTGAAGGGGTAATTACAAGCGAATGGTCTAATCTGTAGTGTCGTAACATTGACACGTGAAACAATCATGTATCTTCTCTAGTTCTGATGGCAAAGCCAAACGGTAAGCTATTGGCCCAATTCTCTCCATAACCTTGTAAGGTCCAATGAAACGTGGACTTAACTTGCCTTTACGGCAAAATCTGAGAACTTTCCTCCACGGTGATACTTTCAAAAAGACTTTATCCCCAACTTGGTACTCAATCTCTTTTCTCTTTAAATCTGAATATGATTTGTGTCTATCTGATGTAGCCTTTAAACATTCTCGAATCACTTTCACTTTCTCTTCAGCTTCTTTAACCAAATCAACCCCTTGAATTTGGTTCTCTTTAAGTTCAGTCCAAAATAAAGGAGTTCTACACTTACGCCCATATAAGGCCTCATAAGGCGCCATCTTTAAGCTCGACTGAAAGCTATTATTATAGGCGAATTCTACCAATGGAAGATACTTTTCCCAACTATTTTGGAATTCCAAAACACAACATCTGAGCATGTCCTCGAGTTCTTGAATTAACCTCTCTGACTGACCGTCAATCTGAGGGTGAAAAGCGATACTAAAACTCAATTTTGTACCCAAAGCTTCTTGCAGCTTCTTCCAGAATCTGGATGTAAATCTCATATCTCTATCCGATATGATTAATAAGGGAACTCCGTGAAGTCTTACTATTTCTGAAACATACAAGTTTGCCAACTTGTCTAGGGAGTAATCCACTCGTACAGGTATAAAGTAGGCTAACTTTGTGAGTCTATCAACCACTATCGAAATAGCATCTTTCTTGCTTAGAGACAACGGTAAACCCGTTACAAAATCCATGATGATACGGTCCCATTTCCACTCGGGAACCAAGATAGGTTGAAGTAAACCCAAAGGTACTTGGTGTTCAGCCTTTACTTGCTGACAAATCATGCACTTGGTAACAAATTCTGAAATGTCTTTCTTCATTTTCAGCCACCAATACTATTGCTTTAGATCATTATACATCTTGGTGCTACCCGGATGTACAGATAAACATCCGTTATGTGCCTCATGCAAAATTTTCTGCATAAGCTCCTCTTTTCTCAGAACACAAACTCTATCTCTGAACATCAAGTATCCATCAGAATTAATCTGAAAGTCGAATTCAGTATCTGACTCGCATTGAGCTCTCTTGACTTGCAACTCGCTATCTTATTTCTGAGCTTCAAAGATCTCTTGAAGGAACATTGGTCTAGCTCTCAACTCAGCTAAAATAGAACCATCACCGGATAAAGATATTTTTGAATTCAATGCTCTCAAGGTAAATAGGGATTTTCTGCTTAAAGCATCGGCAACCACATTCGCCTTTCCAGGATGGTAATCAATGACCAACTCATAATCCTTTATCAACTCTAACCATCTTCGTTGTCTTAAGTTTAACTCTTTCTACGTCATCAAGTATTTCAAACTTTTATGATCAGTAAAAATCTGACGTCGTTCACCATATAAATGGTGTCTCCAAATCTTCAAAGCGAAGACTATGGCAGCCAATTCAAGATCATGTGTCGAATAATTTTTCTCATGAGACTTCAACTGTTTGGAGGAATAAGCAATTACCTTGCCTTCTTGCATGAGTACACACCACAATCCATTTAAGGATGCATCGCTATAAATTATGAATTCTTTTTCTGCCTCGGGTTGTACTAAAACTGGAGCTTCTATCAGCATTGCTTTCAACTTCTCAAAACTTTGTTGGCATTTTTCTAACCACTCAAACTTCACATTCTTTTGTAACAATTTAGTCATCGGGGTTGCAATCATAGAAAACCCCTTAACGAATCGTCTGTAGTAGCCGGCTAGGCCGAGAAAACTTCTAATCTTTGTGATGTTCTTGGTGGTTTCCAGTCTATTATAGCTAAAATCTTACTTGGATCTACTCTGACTCCATTTCTTGAGACAATATGTCTCAAGAATCCCACTTCCTTGAGCCAAAACTCACTTTTACTGAATTTGGCATACAACAGATGTCGTCAATAAAAATGACTACAAACATGTCAAGGTATGGTCTGAAAATGCGATGCAAACATGGCATAAACCTAGAAAAACTCATAATTTCACCTCAGGTTCGTGGTCTCGCACCACTATTCTGATTAGGCCCTAAATCGGGTTGTTACACGAATTAAACAAAGTGGAAGGAGTGTCACACTCGAATTTCTTTACAATCCCAAATTTCAAAGAGAGTTGGGAGTTAATTGACTAAAGTTGTAAGATAGGGGGCTCTAATGAGTAATTCATAAACTTTGGTGGCTAATTAGCAAATAGTTGAGTGTCAATTCTGGTTTGGTTAAGATGGAACTGGTTGATTCCATAGATGGATATACAATGATTGCTGATGGATGGCTAATTGAGGTTTGAAGACCAAGCAAGATGACTTATATATTTAGGCTGTAATGCCCCAAAAGTTGGGGTTAGTAGTTTTATTTAAATTCATTTTGTGCTTATTTGGCTAGCTATTTGAGTGTGTTTAGGGGTCCTATAGAGGCCTGGGTTCGAGGTTGAGCCTTGGAAAAAAAATTAGTTTTGACCCTAAAGTGGAGAGGGCTATTGGCATTAAGGCTCAAGTATAATTGTGTGTGTTTATGTAGCACAAGATGAGCTGGTAGCTCAGTGGTGTGGCGTCAAGTGGAAAGCAAGGAAGGAAGGGGTTCGAATCCCACAGATGGCAAATTGAAGGCTTTTATTTTATGATAGATGAGTGGAAGAAGTAGAGTCCAGATAAAACTCTGTAAGGGGAGTTAGGAGACTTGGTCAAATAATTTGAATGGAAGGAGGAGCAATTATAGAAGGAGATAGTGGAGAGAATCAAGGTGTTTATGAGTGAGGGAGCAGTGGCCGAATGTGGGAGTGTGTCTAAGGGGGGAGATTTCGGCTAGGGGTTGGCTTTTGGGAAGCAAATTCGGCAACTCATGTGTAAAAGCAAACCGAAACCCCCTTGTGTGTGTATTTTTTTTCTTACTTCTTTCTTTTCTTCTCATTTCGAGTCTTTTCTTAAGTGACGTTTTAGGTCATTTTTCTTCTTTTTCTCTAGAGTAACATTTCGGGTTTGTGCATTTGCCTCTTTTCTTTTTTTGACCTTTACCAAATTCAATTCTAGTACTCTCTATTTTTCATTCATTTGTTGTCGCCGTTCATTGCATCGTTAAGCCTCTCTTCTCCCACTTTCTCTTCTTCGTCCATCATTATTTTGTAGTGCTACTCTTTGTTACCGAATCTTTCTTTCTCATTCGGCCATCTCTGGTCAAAGGTAATGTTTTCTCTTCTTTTATTTTCTTTCTTCCCTCTCTTTGCTCTGCTAAAGCTAAAACTCTTAACCTTGACTTTTATTGTCTAGGCCGAATCTACTTACCCTTCTCCATCTTGAATCACTTTTGATTTCTTTTGTGAGGGCCGAAACTCCTTGTTAGACAACTGCCAATTTTGTTGTACTTTGGTAAGGGTAAAGAAACTCAAATGCTTTCTTTTTCGTCTAGTGAAGATTTTTGTGACTGTTTGGGTAGGAAATTCGGTCTCTCTCTTTTTTTATGGGGAAAAATGTTGGATGAGTACTAATGCTCTTTTGCTCATCCATTTCTTGTTAGGGTCTTGATTTTCGTAGCCAAGGGATAGGGCTGAATACTTGGTGCACTAAAAGAGATCGCGTGCGTGGTAAGTGAAGTTAGTCCAGTAGAGTGTTTCAAAGTTAAGGTTATCAAGGGTTGAGACTAACCTTTTGTCAACTATCTCCATAGGTGTTTTAGAAGCACTGGAAAGCATAACTCGTAATCTGTGTGAGAATCTAGGTGTGCAATCTCACACCCTTGCTCGTTTTGTGATGCGCTATTTTGTGAATCGGTTGAAAGTTGAAATATCGAAAAGTCAAAATATTGATAACCAAGATCACTCGAGCGTGCAAGCACTCGTAGTGGTAAATCGAGCCACTAGTGATGGCGAGAGACCGTTGAGAGCGTTGCGAATGTTCCCAAGAAGCTAAGGTTGTAATGGGCCTTGTTGAGCCGAAGTGGGCCCAATGGGTTAACGGGCCCACTGAGCAAAAATGATGGTAAGTACTGGTTAATTGTGCGACTGCGAAGTCCGCAGAACCAAGACCCAAAATGAACTGAATGGGCCACACGAGAGTGTGGGCCCGTTTAGGCCGAAATTGGATTTTAGGCCCAATTACACTATAGTGACCCAAAACGGAACCTGTGTCACTCGAGGCGACTGTGGGCCTCCAAAAAGGCCGTTAGTTGATCAATTATCGAAATACCCTTAATGGGTTAATTACTGAAATACCCTTGGTGGGTTAATTACTGAAATACCTTTAGTGGTTTAATTACCAAAATACCCTTAGTGGGTTAATTATTGAAATACCCTCGATGATAATTATCGAAATACCCCTAAGGGGTGAAATTACCTTTTAACCCCTAAGTGACCAAATTGACTGTTATACCATTAGTGGTAGTTACACATCGTTTATGTGATTTTATATATCTGTTCATATTTATATTACACTACATTCATAACATATTCATTGGGTTGGGCATGTTGATTGAAGGAAGTACCATTCTAGTGGCTCGGCCACATACCGTTCGAGTGGCATCACTACATACCATTTTAGTGGCTCAACCACATATACCGTTATTAGTAGCTTGACTGCATTATTGGAGAGTTTTGGCTGGTGGGTTGACATGGTCCCCACATGGTGTGTTGGTTGGTACAGGTGGAGAGTTAGTTGGCTGGACAGGATTGGGGTGGGTACATATCCATTTGCATTGGGATGATTTGGGGCTTAGGCCCTGCTTGTTATCGAATAGGGCTTAGGCCTAGACCGACACCGTATGGGCTCAGGCCCAAGCTATGACTATTATAGAGGATTACACACTGAGTTCTCGTAACTCACCCCTTTCTATTAACCGTGCAGGTAATCCCCAGCGATAGAAGATTTGGAGCTGTGGAGGACTCGGAGGTAGCCATAGGTTGGAGTTGTTACTAAACGGAACTTAGTAATTTTGGATTTAATTTATTTTTATTATTTTGGGTTAATGATTTATGTAATAAAGCCATTGGGATTTTTTTTTTACTTTTATTTGGTAATTCTTTTAGTTATGAACTGCTAAACGATTAAACATGAGTTTTTTTTAAAAAAATAACTACTGCCTCGCAATGTGACATGCTAGATCCAGCCATAACGTCTAGGCCGGGTTTGGAGTGTTACATTTAATGGTATTAGAGCTAGGTTGCAAAACTCAGCTGTGGGATAGGTTTAAAATTTTTTTTCCAAATCTGTTTAAACTTTGGTTTAGAAAAAGTGAGAATGTTACTGAAAGTATGGCACACTAAGTCTCCGTCACGAAATCTGTAAGTCTCCTGACCTTATACTTTGTTATATGCTGATACGACTATACTAAAAAACTACTAGGGATAGTAGTAGTATACTGAACTCCTTAGTTGGAGAAACTGAGACTATAAGAGACTGAAACTTTAGTAAACTCGATCCGCAAAAACTACTCTTATTACTATTTTTCATAAAACATTTGTTAATAATTACATGAACTATAAGCTGATGCATAAAACTCTTAAAGAGATTAATATATTACACCAATATGAGTGCGAGAGGTTGCGGAAAGGGTACACGTGGCCAGGGTAGAGGCCGAGGTGCTAGGGTTGGGTCCTCGATGATCGGAGACGGATGCAAACAAAGGTTCCAAGATCACCAAGGATCAAACGGGTCTCATGGTCGAGCCAGTGGGGATAATGCTCTGTCCCAAGTGATGCTACGGGTTTTAGAAAGGGTTGCCGGAGCGAGTACTGGGTTAGGGGCTCAAGGGTCAATTTTTGAGCGGCTCTAGTCAAATGGGACAAAAATTTTTAAGGGCATTTTGGTGTAGCCCCAAATGTAGCAGAGTATTGGTTGGAGGCGGTTGAGCGGATAATGGATGACCTTGACTGCACGGTGGAGCAGAAACTAAAAGTAGTAGTGTCTTTACTGCGAGATGAGGCATACCAATGGTGGCTTACCGTGAGGGAAGGCCTTTAAAACGGCCTTCCAAGGGAAGTATGTCGGGGCAAGTTATGTGGACACCCGGAGAAAGGAATTTTTGAATCTGGTTCAAGGGAATAGGTCTATAGGGGAGTATGAGGCAGAGTTCCTGTATTTGAGCCAGTATGCTCGGGGCATAGTTGCGACTGAATATGAGCACTACATACGATTTGAGGATGGTCTTTGAGATGAGTTACGGGTACTGATAGCGCCGCAGAGGGAAAGAGACTTCGCTTCCCTAGTAGAGAGAGCTAAAATTACCGAGGAGGTGAAACGCTCAGAGCGTCAAAATCGTAAGAAGGAAAGGGGCAGATCAGGTGGGTTTCATAAGAGGACTAGGTTTGATTGGCCAGCCTGAGTTGGGGTTCCAGTTGTTGCTAGACGATCAAAACCTTGCACTGAGTGTAGGAGACCTTGTTCAGGAGAGTGTTGGAGAAGAATTGGGGGGTGTTTCAGGTGTGGGTCCAAGGATCATTAGTTCAGAAACTGTCCTCGGGAGCCTGTTTAGACGCAAGCAGCTGGTTAGGGCTATGTGCAGCTAGAGAGAGGAGGTCAGTAGCCACTGAGAGGTCGTGGTCCACCCAGAGGGGGAAATGGGTTTGGACAAGGTCAGAGAGCACCGGGCAGAGGAACTGGTAATACAGAGGCGAGATAGCCTGGGTTGGTTTATGTGGCTCGGCGTTGAGAGGATGGTGACGCACCTGAAGTCATAACTAGAACATTTCTCATTCATGATATACCATGTATTTCTTTAATTGATATTGGGTTGACGCACTCGTATGTTGCATATACTATGTCGGGAACTTTGGGTATACAATTTGAACTTGCTGATAAAGAGATGTCGGTGATTAGTCCTCTAGGATAGTCTATTTTAGTGGATAAGCTATTTAGAAATGTGCCTCTAGAGGTTCAAGGGGTTGTCTTTCCGGCGGATTTGATGGAACTGCCGTTTGGCGAGTTTGATCTCATTCTGGGCATAGATTGGTTAGTGAAACACCGTGCGAATTTGGATTGCACTGCTAAGCGTATGGTATTGAAGTCTTCAGAGGGTGAGGTAGTGATGGTTATAGGGGAGAGAAGGGATTATCTAGCCAATGTAATCTCAGCATTAAGGGACGAAAAGCTAGTTCGCAAAGGTTGCGAGGCGTTCCTAGCTTATATCAGTACATCTGATGTTAAAGGACCGTCTGTTGAGAATGTCAGGACTGTAAAGGAGTTGAATATTAGGTAACAAAGGTGGATAGAGTTGTTGAAGGATTATGATTGCTCGATCGAGTATCATCCGAGCAAAGCGAATGTAGTAGCAGATGCATTGAGACGTAAGATTGTGTCTGAGCTAAGGGCAATGTTTGCTCGTCTCAGTCTGTTTGAGGATGGTTGTCTGTTAGCTGAACTGCAAGTGAAACTGACGTGGATTGGCCAAATTAAAGAGAAGCAGATGTTGGATGAGTCGTTGGTTTCTCATTTCCAACAATTGAAGAAGGGAGAGACTGTGGATTTTGAGCTGAATAGTGAAGGGGTATTATGCTTCTGTAGAAGTGTTTGTGTGCTGAGGGACTCTAAGTTAAGACAGTTGATTCTGGGGGAGGCGCATAGTAGTCCATACACTATGTATCCTAGTGGAAAAAAATTATACCGAGATCTGCGTGAGCTGTAATGGTGGTCAGGACTTAAGCGTGGGGTTACTGACTTTGTAAGTAAGTGCTTGACATGCCAACAAGTGAAGGCTAAGCATCAACTGCCTTTTGGATTGTTGTAACCTATTAAAATCCCACTCTGGAAGTGGGAGAGGATAACCATGGATTTTGTTAGTGGGCTACCCCTGACGCCTACTAAGAAAGATTCGGTTTGGGTAATTGTTGATCGGTTGATTAAATCTGCACACTTTATACCGGTTCGTATCGATTACTCGTTGCAGAAGTTGGCAAAGTTGTATGTGGCAGAAATTGTGAGGTTGCATGGGGTACCAGTGTCTATCATCTGAGACAGGGACCCTAGATTCACGTCACAATTTTGGAGAGTGTTACATCAAGCTTTGGGTATAAGGCTAGATTTCAGCACGGCATTTTATCCTCAGACTAATGGTTAGTCGGAAAGGGTAATACAGATTCTGGAGGACATGTTGAGAAGCTGTGTGATTGATTTCAAGGGCAGTTAGGAAAACTATCTACCCTTAGCAGAATTTGCTTATAACAATAGCTACCAATCCAGTATTCAGATGGCACCGTACGAGGCATTATATGGTTGTAGGTGTTGTACCCCTACTTGCTGGACAGAATTGGGTGAACGATGACTGTTGGGCCCTGAGTTAATTTTTAAAACTGAGGAGAAAGTGAAATTGATTCGGGGTCGGCTAAAGAAAGCATCTGATAGACAGAAGTCATATGCTGACTTAAAGCGTAAAGGGCTAGAGTACTGTGTGGGGGATTATGTCTTTTTGAAGGTCTCACCTTGGAAGAAGATCTTGAGATTTGGACAGAAGGGCAAGCTGAGCCCTAGATTTATCGGACCTTACCGGATAATAAAGCGTGTGGGACAGGCCGCCTATCCTCTTGAGCTGCCTCCTGAGTTAAATCGGATACATAACGTATTCCATGTCTCTATGCTGAGGCGATACTGTTCTGATCTTTCTCACATAGTGCCGGTGGAAGAGATCGAGGTAAGACTTGACCTAAGTTTTGAGGAAGAACTGGTGCAGATATTGGATCGTGATATTAAGGTGCTGAGAAGGAAATATTTTTCGTTAGTCAAGGTGTTGTGGCATAACCATAGTTCAGAAGAAGCCACGCCTAAGGAGGCGATGCGAAAGCAGTACCTCATCTCTTTTGACCAGGTAAATTTCGAGGTCAAAATTTTTTAAGGGGTAGAGTTGTAACGCCCCAAAAGTTGGGGTTAGTAGTTTTGTTTAAATTCATGTTATGCTTATTTGGCTAGCTATTTGAGTGTGTTTAGGGGTCCTATAGAGGCCTGGGTTTGAGGTTGAACCTCGAAAAAATTTTGGTTTTTGACCCTAAAGTGGATAGGGTTGTTGGCAGTAAGGCTCAAGTATAATTTTGTGTGTTTATGTAGCATAAGATGAGCTGGTAGCTCAGTGGTGTGGCGTTAAGTGGAGAGCAAGGAGGGAAGGGGTTCAAATCCCACAGATGGCAAATTGAAGGCTTTTATTTTGTGACAGGTGAGTGGAAGAAGTAGAGTCCAGATAAAACTCTGCAAGAGGAGTTGGGAGACTTGGTCAAATAATTTGAATGGAAGGAGGGGAGCAATTGTAGGAGGAGATAGTGAAGAGAATCAAGGTGTTGATGAGTGAGGGAGTAATGGCCGAATGTGGGAGTGTGTCTAAGGGGGGAGATTTCGGCTAGAGGTTGGCTTTTGGGAAGCAAATTCGACAATTCATGTGTGAAATCAAATTGAAACTCCCTTGTGTGTGCATTTTTTTCTTACTTCTTTCTTTTCTTCTCATTTCGGGTCCTTTCTTAAGTGACATTTTAGGTAATTGTTCTTCTTTTTCTCCAGAGTGTTCGGGTTCGTGCATTTGCCTCTTTTCTTTTCTTGACCTTTGCCGAATTCAATTCTAGTACCCTCTCTTTTTTCATTCATTTGTTGGGGTCATTCATTGCATCGTTAAGCCTCTCTTCTCCCACTTTCTCTTCTTCGTCCATCATTATTTTGTAGTGCTACTCTTTGTTGCTGAATCTTTCTTTCTCATTCGACTCATCTCTGGTCAAAGGTAACATTTTCTCTTCTTTTATTTTCTTTCTTCCCTCTCTTAACTCTGCTAAAGTGAAACTCTTAACCTTGACTTTTACTGTCTAGGCCGAATTTACTTACCCTTCTCCATCTCGAATCACTTTTGTTCTCTTTTGTGAGGTCCAAAACTCCTTGTTGGACAACTGCCAATTTTGTGGTACTTTGCTAACGGTAAAGAAACTCAAATGCATTCTTTTTCGTCTAGTAAAGATTTTTGTGACTGCTTAGGTAGGAAATTTAGTCTCTCTCTTTTTTCTCTGTGAGGGGCCGAATGTTAGATGAGTACTAACGCTCTTTTGCTCATTAATTTCTTGTTAGGGTCTTGATTTCCATAGCCAAGGGATAAGGTCGAATACTCGGTGCACCGAAGGAGATTGCGTGTGTGGTAAGTGAAGTTAGTCCAGTATAGTGTTTCAAAGTTAAGGTTATCAAGGGTTGAGACTAACTTTTTGTCAACTATCTCCATAGGTGTTTTGGAAGCGGTGGAAAGCATAACTCGTAATCTAGGTGTGTAATCTCACACCCTTTCTCATTTTGTGATGCACTATTTTGTGAATCGGCTAAAAGTCGAAATACTGAAAAGTCAAAGTATTGGCAACCAAGATCACTCGAATGTGCGAGGGCTCGTAGTGGTAAACCGAGCCACTGGTGATGGCGATAGACCATTGAGAGTGTTGCGAACGCTCCCATGAAACTGAGGCCTGTAATGGGCCTTGTTGAGCCAAAGTGGGCCCAATGGGTTAATGGGCCCACTTGAGCGAAAATAATGGTAAGTACTGATTAATTGCTACGACTGCGAAGCCCATAGAACCGAGACCTAAAATGAGCTTAATGGGCCACACAAGCGTTTGGGCCTATTTGGGTCGAAATTGGATTTTAGGCCCAATTACATTGTAGTGACCCAAAAGGGAACCTATGTCGCTTAAGGCGACAGTGGGCCTCCAAAAAGGCCGTTAGTTGATAAATTACCGAAATACCTTTAGTGGGTTAATTACCGAAATACCCTTAGTGGGTTAATTACCAAAATACCCTAAGTGGGTTAGTTACCAAAATACCCTTAGTGGGTTAATTACCGAAATACCCCTGATGGATAATTACTGAAACACCCCCAAGGGGTGGAATTACCATTTTACCCCTAAGTGACCAAATTGGATGTTATACCCTTAGTGGTAGTTACACATCGTTTATGTGATTTTATATATCTGTTCATATTCATATTACACTGCATTCATAACATATTACATTAGGTTGGGCATGTTGATTAGAGGAAGTATCGTTCTAGTGGCTCGGCCACATACTGTTCAAGTGCCATCACCACATACCGTTTTAGTGGCTCAACCACATATACCGTCATTAGCAGCTTGACTACATTATTGGAGAGTTTTGGCTGGATGGGTTGACATGGTCCCCACATGGTGTGTTGGTTGGTACGGGTGGAGAGTTAGTTGGCTGGATAGGATTGGGATGGGTATATATCCATTTGCATTGAGATGATTTGGGGCTTAGGCCCAGCTTGTTACCGAATAGGGCTTAGGCCCAGACCGACACCGTATGGGCTCAGGCCCAGGCTATGACCGTTATAGAGGATTACAAACTGAGTTCTTGTAACTCACCTCTTTCTTTTAACCGTGCAGGTAATCCCCAGCAATAGAGGATTTGGAGCTGTAGAGGACTCGGAGGTGGCCATACGTTGGAGTTGTTACTAAACAGAACTTAGTAATTTTGGATTTAATTTATTTTTATTATTTTGGGTTAATGAATTATGTAATAGGGCCATTGGGATTTTTTTTTTTTACTTTCATTTGGTAATTCTTTTAGTTATGAACTACTAAACAATTAAACACGAGTTTTTTTAAAAAACAATAACTACTATTTTCAAAATATTATGTTTCTGCAACTTTTAAAGTCAGTCTTCTGCCACAAACAAAGTTTTTAAAAATGATATTATGTTTACAAGAAAAATAATTTTAAACGAATCTTGTTTTGTAAGCAATAAAATTCGAGATTTATAACGGTATAAATTTGAAATTGAGGATGGGTATGTGGTTTAAAGATTTTTAATAACTTTTCTACACTTCTGGTTTAGAGAAAAAGATAGGGTAAGGATTCTTAATAACTTTTTTTAACCTAGGTTCTTGGTTTTAAGCTTTGAATGCCTTCAATTTAATCAATATATGGTTGTCGTGCTTAGCTACCAAGATAATGGAGGCTTTGACATTCGAAAAAGCTAAGCTGATGAGGATTAAGTAGTTCAAGTGAATTTCTACACTCTGCCTTTGGGTGGTTGATAAGAATGTACAGCTTGAATGATTTGTGTTGTGTTTGTTCTAAGTTGTTTGAACCCGCTATTGTGTATAAATATGTTGTGTATGCATAACATTGTGTAAGAGAGTGTATGTTGCAAGTATATTTATTACATGACCCATGGTTGTGAATTGACATATCGATAAATTGCATACTGTTTGTTATAGTGATAAATTCAATGAATCGTATGAAATGCATGTTTATATCATGTGCGGAGTATGGAAGGAATTACCTTGACGGGGTAGATGAAGATAGGGAATGATGGCGTAATGGATGAATGGGGGATGTTACGGGACTCAAAGGAGTTGGGCGGCATCGCGGTAAAATCAGAACAGTGGTTTTGGGACAACAAATATGACTAGTAAATATTTATTTTATTATTATTTTAATGTCTACGGTATGTTAGTAGTGTCGTATAAAAATTTCGTTAAGAAATTTTTTTTCGTTTGCATTCTTAATTTGGTGAAAAAGAGTAAATCGTAAAAGGTGCAAAAGTAAAGTTCTAGTAGCTAAAGGTATCAAATAGCTATGAGACTCTAAATTTAAAGGACTTAAATGGTAATTAGACCATTCATATATTTAGTGGACATTCATGGATTAGTTTTATTGAAATTATTAAAGTTTTTAAAGATTATTTTGGTAATTAGGTAATTAAGGTTAAAATTTAAAAAAAAAATCTATTTTGTTTCATTCATCTTCTTCCCTACCGATTTTGAAGGCTAAGAACACCATTTTAGGGTTCAAAATATTCGGCTAACTCTCTAGCTTGCATGTAAGTGAAGTTTGTCATGGTTTTAATTATTTTTATGTTTTCAGAATTGTTGTAACTTATTCTAGCTAGCCCAAGAACTAATTTACAAAACTGTTAAAGGTTTAGGATTTTTCCATGAATTTTCTTGCATGATTTATGAATTTTGATGAAAGATTATGATTCCTTGTTGATAACTGAACAAATTTTGTAAAGTGATTTTTTATGAGAATGTCAATTAAGGATTTATTTGTAAAAGTAGAAAAAGTACATGGTAAAATTGTGAAATAATGATTTGCATGAATTGATATGTTTTCATAATCAATTCAGCTAGCATTGGCTAGGGATGAAATTGCATAAATTTCCATTTACGAGCTGAAGGACTAAATTATAAAGAAGTTAAAATGTTAGGGGCAAAAATGTAAATTTACAAAAGTATGAATTTTGGATTAAATTGAATAGTATGTGTATTAAATATATTTAATTTACCTATTTAGACCAAAATAGACCTCGTACGGATTTAGATTGGGGTAAAGATAAAGCTTTAGATTAGTCGACTCCGTTTCTACGCCTTAATCGTCGAGGTAAGTTTGTATGATTGTGTATCGTTTTAATGCTATGTTTTGAGCTATATGTAATATGTTGATTGTCATGTAAGTGAATAATGTAAATCCAACAATGTTACAACGACAATTGAGCCTCATTTGAACCTTAGGAATTCTTAGGATACAAATGACATGTCATTAGGGTTTCCTTGTTTCGGGTGCTGGTCTTGAATGTCCTACCGATGGCTGAGGTCCTACATTTGTTATGGATACTCCACAGCTTGTGTGAGCAGCATTGTGTAGCTTACATTCTGACCCACAGCTAGTGTGAGCAGGCCCATTTCACAGCTCGTATGAGCAATGTTGTAAAGGAAATGAAAGGTTGCAATTATATGTTTAGCATTCTTCATGTGAGCTATCTTGCGTATCCAATGATATTCTAAATGGTTCAACGGGCATAAAAAGGAAAGAAAATGGTAAGTGTTCAATATGAAACATGATATGTATTTATGAAAAGAATTGAAATGGTGAATACATTGAAAGTATGTTGTGTTAAATAAGATGATGAATTCAACTGGATTATGTTCATGTATAATAGCTTACCCATATTAAGTTCATGTGAATCATGTTTTAATATGCTAACATATGTTGTTGGTGGTGCTTAGGCTTATTCCAAGCTTGTGGTTGGATTTTGAAATGCTTGTTCTTAATCTTTATTAATGAAGTGGTAAGTTATGTTTTATGTTTTACGAACTTACTAAGCATTACATGCTTACGTAGTTTTCTTTCCTATGTTTTATAGATTATCGGAAGCTCGTTCGATTGGGAAGCTCGTCAGAGACCTATCACACTATCCATATATTATATCGATAGATTTTAATGTTTTAGTCATGGTTATAATGAAATGTATAGGTGGACTTGTGTTTAATGAGCTAGTTGTTATATTTGGCTTGTATATATGGTAATATTGTTCATGTGATTTTGGCAGTTTGATGCCTTAATGGTTGGTGTTTATATGGTCAATTTGATGCATGTTTTGGATGACCAATTTGGTATGTGATGGTGAAGTTTCAATATGGTCAATTATGGCATGCTTTGACATAGAATTGAGTTATATGTGTTTGGTTGAATATGACCATTTAGGCATAAGTTTAGGTATATTTGCTTAATTGTGTTTGAGGTACCTATATGCCTTATTAGTTGGATGAGTAATTAGTCCATTGAATTGGTCTTATTATGCATATTTTGGATATATAAGGTCTTGGTTATATGTGCAAATGGCTTGTAGGTACATGCTTGATTTGGGCGAGAAAAATGGCTTAATTTTGGCCTGTTTCTTGTCCACACGGCCTAAGACACCGACGTGTGTCTAAGCCGTGTCTGACACATGGCCACACGACACAGTAGTATGTCCCTTGTAGGTTTTAAAGGTTGCACTTTGAATGTTACATAGCCTAACACACGACTTGGCACACAGATGTGTGAGGCCATTTCGAATGTTACACGTCCTGGCACACGAGTGTGTGGCTTGGCTGTGTGACCCAAGTCAGAAAGTTACATGGGCTGGGAGACGGTCATGTGTCCTTATTTTTAAAGTCACACGGTCTAATACACGGGCATGTGTCTCAGCCATGTGACCCTTGCAGTTTGAATTTTTCTAATCTTTTCCTCAATGTTTCAAATGTTCCCTATTTAGTCCCGAATCGTTTCTAAAGTGTTTCTAAGGCCTCGAGGGCTCGAATAAGGGACAATATGCATGTGTATAAATGGATTATGCTATGATTATTGTAATGTTTGGAAATGAATGCTTTTAGGTTACGTTTTTTAGTAATGCTCCGTAACTCAATTCTGGCGACAGATACAAGTTAGAGGTGTTACAAAGGGGAGGAATATGATGATATGGATTTTGAAAAGGATGACTGAACCTTTAAATTTTCTTTTGAAATTTTGTATTAAATTTGGGATGAATATTTTTATTTCCATTGTTAGGAATAAGAGTAATAATAGACTAGTAGTTGTTTTGTGTTTGAATTTTCTGTGTTGGAACCTCACATGAAAGAAGCACAATGATTTTGAGCTTTCAATGATCAAAGATGGAAGCACCCACCAATAGCTTGCGATACTATCACAATCAATTGGGTAACTTCATTTCTTATCTTGTAACACCCCAAACCCGGTCAATGCACCACGACCGAATCTGGTATGCTACAGGGAAAAAGGTTTTGGGTGGTTTAGGTTGAAGTCTAGAAGTTTGGTGAAACCGCTTAGCGAAAATTTGTATTTGAGGAAAACTCGGTTAGGTTTTGATTAAAAATCTGATGATGTATTTGAAAACCCAGAAAGTTTTGAAAATTAATCCGATGTGTAGGTAAAACTAGTTTATTTCGTTTTGAAGCTTAAGTTATTTCTTATTGTTACTAAAACATTTTTTTTACTTAGTAGAAAATCATATTTAAGTTAGAAAAACAGTTTGAGTTCTCTTTATCCCAAGTTATAGTATGATACCCGATGGTATAGTTTAAAACATCGCTCTTTTGAAATTTTGAAACCGTTGTCTTTCCAAGTTTTAGCACATTTCACTCAATTAGTTTGTTAAAGCATATTGAAAATCTACTTAACCATGACATACCAAAAACATAATTTAAGAGGCCATTTACAAACCCAAATATAACAAAATAGAAATAAATCAGCTAGTGTACCAAATTTTATAAAAGAAGTCCGAGCAAAACTTTATTTCAATATGGCATGAGCACCTCGAGTCTATCCCGGCTCCATGTCCGCGTCTAAGTGTCACCTGAAAAGTCAAAGGAGAGAGAGTGAGTCGTAAGACTCAGTGCATAAGTCCCCTCGGTATAACATGCCAACACATATATCATAACGGAATAATGCAAATCATGCACCGTTCTAACCAACCATATCGCCTTTTCTACCCCGTGTGGTACCAAACCACTTTGGTGGTGCCAAACCACCGGTGACCCAAAGTCACGATATCCATCTTGTGGTACCAAACCACTTTGGTGACCAAGTCACAAATAATCCAATGATGGGGCCAACCCATCGTGTGATACCAAATCACTAGCGACGATCCCATATCTCATAAGTGGGGCCAACCCACGGTGGTGTCAACCACAGGGACAAGTCGCAATGAGGTGCCAAACCTCTGGTGTCCCAAAGACACAATGTGATACCAAATCACTGGTGACCGTAGTCACAAATCCGATGATGGGGCCAACCCATCGTGTGATACCAAATCATGGCGTCAATCTGTATAATCAAGCGTGGGGCCAACCCACGTGTGGTACTAAACCAACTGGGACGAGACGCCGAGGTGCCAAACCTCTGGTGACCCAAAGTCACAAAATATCGTTTGTGGTACCAAACCACTGGAGGTGCCAAACCTCTGGTGTCCCAAAGACACGGTGTCCCAAAGACACGGATATCATATTCCCCCTCCTCTCATTTCACCCAATCACATATCATACTAGATGCAAAATTGTGCAATCATGCTATCATGCTCACATGCTTAACATGGCATCTCAAAGTATCAAAAATCATGATATCATCATCATCACACAACTCATAGTGAAACGGACTTACCCGAATCCATATCCATACCTCAATGGGTATCGCAATAATCAATCACCTTTGTTCCATTTACACAACAGTTATCACATTATTAAGTTAAGATAGTGTGTTGGTTTACACACGAATTAGCGGAGGTTTTAATACTAAGAACCGGTCTAAGACCCTCGACCACCACGACAACTTTGATCCTAAAATCGACCAACCAAAGGGTTAGCACACATATCATTCGCCATAACCAAATAAATCAAAGGGTATATCGGTTTACCCTTACGTTAAACCTGGATTTGGTTTCCTACTCAATCCGAACCCAACAACGGTGGTTCTTGACAATCGGCTTCACAATGGTTTCTCCTAACACAATCGGCACACCACGATAAAAGAGTAGTTAATCTCTTAACAAGCGGTCTTAAAGAAAACTAAGCGAAATCGAATCGACACTTGTTCTTACCACTACTCACCGCCTTGCTACTGCAGAAAGAAAACTCCTCAAGAACGTTCCTTAGATCCGGATGTCCTATTATAAGAATTGGTTTACAAAAGATTAGTACCTTCCAACAAATAACACAATCGGCCAAAAACATATTAAGAATCGGTAAGGTACCAGAGAAAGGAGAAAGGCCATTCGGCCAACACTTACCCACAACCAATCGATTGGAAACTAAGCACCCAACACCACCAAATATTCGGCCAATACCAAGGAAGGTTCGGCTAACTCCCTTGATCCCGAAAAGAAGAGTTTTTAAAAAGAAAAACAAGGAAGAAAGAGTATAACAAGATGAATGGAGAAGTGCTTCGGTCAAGATGGTATTAAGAAAAAGGAGATGAAAGTTAGGGAATAAAGAAAATGGTTTGACTTAATGAAATGGTGTGGACCAAATGGAGAAATCGGCACAAGGTTTATGCAAACAAAAAAGAAAAAGTGAGAAGGAAGGGTCTCTAGTTTGACTTTGCACAATGAAGAGAAGAAGGAAGAAACAAGGTAGAATTTCGGCAACAAGGGTGCTAGAGGTTTCGGTTTAACTCAATTGAAAAAGGAAAGGAGGTAGGAGAGGCATTCGGCTAACAAGGTTTCCAAAAGAGGGAATAAGATGATAATGGGATGTTAGGTTCGGCAAGGGTAAGGGTGTGGAAGCTTTCGGTTTAAGGGGAAGCAAAAAGAACAAAAATGAGAAAGATATGAAGACTTGGGGTTTCGGTTTCAAGTATGCAACAACAAATGGTTTCGGCTAAGGCTAATGCAAGTGGAGAAATCTTTACTAGTTGATACAAAGAAGAATCGGCTTGTTGACACAAAGAAAAGAAAGAAAAACTTAATTGTTTCCCCCCCTAAGACCGAAAATACACCCAAAAGACCAAGGGAGTTTCGGCACTTCCCAAGCTCCCCCAAACACTCCTCAAAACCGGCCAACCTCCCCCCATTTGCTCTCACACCACCAATTCAAATGGCAAAGACCAAGTCTCCCTCCTACAATTGCTCTCCATCCACCGTTTGAATGTGTTGACCAAGTCCATGGTAGAGTTCAAATTGCCCACAACTCTTCCCCTCCATGCCGTCAAAATGGATGCAAAAGGGGTGGGATTCTCGCGACTTGAACTCAAGACCTCCCCCTTGCAACTGACGCCACACCCATGCTCCAAGTGGCGCATGCCTTGCCACTTTGCTAGCTCTTCATTTGTGTTACAAATTCACTTAATTTAATTATAAGCCCCATCTCCTTCAGCTCCTATCCCCTAAAGCCCAAAAACAAAAACTTTTCCACCTACTCAGGCACACTCCTAGCCTACATCTAAGCCCCGAAATCACACAGACAACAACATAGCAAGCCATAAACATGCAACAATTGCCAAAAATAAAATAACCCTTAACCCGGGATATTACATATCTTTTCAGGGTTACACATTGAAGACAATGTGTTTTCTAAACTTTGGGAGGTAACATAGAGAATTTGTTTAATTTTTAAGTTTTTCTTGTCAATTATGTGCTTGAGCTTGTAGAAATACAAGTGATTGGTTTGGAGCATGTACATAGGTTGATTGTATTTACAGTAAATCTGGTATAATGATAGGTGATTTTAAATTTTTTTTGATTATTTGACTATTAAGTTCTATATATTACACTGTAAATAGGCATTAAGCAATTGAATGTATCAAATGAAATAAAGAATATAAGGAAACAAGCATTCTAATATGAATGATAGATGGTTGAATTTGTGATTGTTTGGTTGACTAAATTTGTGAATAATGAGATACCTAGGGATGACCTAGGCATTGTTTGGTATACACTCAGGGCCAAAAAGCTTACCCTTATTCATCTATGATTAGTACTTATTTTTGAGCCAGAAAACACTTCTTGATGAACCTCTACACAAAACCTGAGCAAAAAACTATAATTTTTGCTTACCCTTTTCTTTAGTCCTAAATTGCATGATTATAGACGTCTGAGCATACATATTGAGGGTTAAGTAGATATATCACGGTGGTTTTGTAAAAACAGAATGAATGGGAAAAATCAGTGCAGTACACTAATTATAGGTTAGCTAGTATATGCAGCAAAAGAAAAATCCAAAAAGAAAATAAAAATCGAGTAGAAAAAGTTCTTGAGGGTAAAAGCATTTGTGAATGTGAAATGTATTTAAATCAAAGAAAGAAAAGTTACAAACTTACCAAAAATAGAGAGACTCGTTCACTAATGAAAATAAACTCATGAGTTATCCATAATTGTTGTATTACACTGTGATTTCCTATGGAAAAATAAGGAATGTGAAAGGAGAAATAAGGAGGTGAATGGGAAAGGGTCGCTAAGGGGGAAGAAGAGGGGACAATATGATGTGCCAAACTATTTTCATGCTTGAAGCTATTTGATGGTTACTATTCTTGAATTTCATACCTGTCCTAAGCCTCAAAATGTTACAAGCCGAAAAGCCCTATGTGACCTAGGTAGACTTATTTACAATTTGAAATTATACTGAATAATTGCATTTACGACTGTTTGTATTCTGCTAGGATAATCAAATTACTTGTATAATTCATTAATGGATTATTACATTTGAGACCCTTAATACTTATATGCTTTATAATATACTAAACTTAGGTGTTTAATACCAAAAGTGGTAAGTTAACTATAGATCATGTCAAGATTATGTGTAAATATGAAATGCTTATTCATGTGCTCCAAAACCAACATTTGTACCATACCGACTCAAGGGTCATCTTTTAATTTAATTTTTTTGTTTACTTTGCTTGAGAACAAGCAATGAGTTAAGTGTGGGGGAGTTTGATCTGTTGTAATTTCAAGTAGCAGATTAAACAAGTTTTCATACTCTAGGAGCTTGAACACAAGCATTTTGGTTAAGTTTTAATTATGTTTTCACAAGTTTAGTTAAATTCAATAAAGTGTGTAATTCAAGTCTTTTATTGACCTTAGGGGTCGAATAAGGCCTAAAGGTGAGCTAATATACTCCGTGAGCATGTAGGAGACTAGGAGGCATGCTAAGTCAATTCTTGTCGTTGTGTTGCAACACGAAAAGTTGATGTTGCATGTAACACCCTAAAACATGGCCTAGGAGTTCTAAGGGTAATTTAAGATTTTTTTTCCTTAAAGTGTTTGAAATTTTGTGACATGGTTATTCAGTAATGTTTTTTACTATGGTTTTTTAGGAAATTAAATCAATTTTTGAAAAAGAGTCTTAAAGACCTTTAATTTTGAGAATTGGACTGATTTGTAAATGACTAAAAATATGAGTTTTTAAGATGCAATTAAACCAAATTTTAACAATCACCCTAATATCATCTCCCACCTATAAATTTCACGATAGTCTTATTCCCCTTTTATTGTTGTTGCCATCCCCTGCTTCCCTAAGCCCTTTACAATTGATTCCAATTCCTAGACTCTATTCCTTTGATTTTTATCATCCTCCTAGTCATAAACCTCCACAGAAGTTAAGAAAAACACCCAAAAACATTATTGATTTCTCCATTATCAAGTTTGTGAGGTTTTCAGTTTTTCGATCAAACGATCAGTTTTTCATCGTCTAAGGTAACAATTGAACTTCTAATTAGTTTTAAATGTTAATTAGTCTTTAAAATTAAATTATTAGCCATTAAATCGAATGTTTTGAATAAAAGCCAAAAATTGGCTTGTTAATGGTGGAATTTGGGTAAAAACCTAGTTTCAAAATGTTTTTCAATTAGTTTTGACATGATTAAGAGGTATCTAAACTTCCTTTGAAGTTTAGTTAAAGATTTCTTAAGTTTTAATAAATTTTCAGAAAATAGCCATAAAACATGTCGAAAAACATGATAATATAAATTGAGTATTTTATTATGGTTTAAAGGTTGGGAATTAGTCGTAGGTGAATAATTAGATGAATGGAACTTGTCTTAGGCGAAAAGATTAAGTGTAGATTGAGATACTTGGATTTCAAGTTGGTTATGTTAAAGGTTTAGGCTACATGAGAACATAGCTTAGGCTTATGTTTTTGATTGCTTGTGGTGAGTCCTTAGCTGATTTTTTAATGTATTTTTGTGTGATTTATTGCATTGAAGCTTTGGTTTTTTTAGGACCTTCTAGTAGAGATAAAGACAAGGAAAAGCTAGTTTGAGCTTTTGGCTTTTCAGCGAAAGCATATTGGTGAGTGTTTGGAATAATTGCTTGTAGACATGATTCAATGCATTATTTTGAAATTTAGTAGTAGCCTAAACCCCTACTCTAAATTTCGAGTGTAAGCTTTCTCTACCTATGTTATCTTGTGAATAAAGTGCTTATGTGTTTGCGAATATGTAAATTGAGATGAGATGCTATAACATGTGATATGTGGTTATGATTGTAAAAGTTGAAATATGTAAATGTTATGTATATGCCAAATGTTAGTGATAGTGTTTTACTAAAGATGCAAATATGCAGTGATTATGCACAGATAATCTGTAAATGATATGTGTTTGACTTTTGATATTTTGGCTTATGATCTTGAAACCATTGGATATAGTTGGCATGCCATAGGATTGTGAGTACTCACCTATATGTACAGTGATTTTGGGTGTTGAGGCCCTGAGACATATTGGAGGGATAAGGGAATGTGAGCTAAGCTCTATTCAAAGGGACATGTGAGGGGAAATAAGGAGAGTGTTAGCTTTATGTGTCACTGTTGGGACATGTTTGACCCTATGAGTCTATGTTTGGTGTGTTGGAGATCTGTGTCTCTGATGAGTGATGGTAAAGCTCACTTTTACATTTCATAACTCAAGTGTCAAATTATCTTAAAATTTATATATGTGTAATGTGATGTATGCCTAAATGAGTAAATGGTTGCTATGCAAATTATCTTAACTTATGAATGTGTGTATTGTGATATGTGTTTATATGACATGTGACCATTATGCAATTTATCTATAAAGATGTTTTAGAGTATTGTGGTATATGCTTGAATGTTATGTGATTTCTGAGTATTGTGACATATGCTTAAATGTTATGAGATTATATGAGTATGGTGATATATGCTTGTATGTTAGGTGATTATATGTGTTATATGGTATATGCTTAAAAGTGAATATTTGTTCCATGTAAATGAATTGGAAAATAATGCACGAGTAAGTATATCATGACACTAAAGTTGGAACTGTTGAGGTTGTGCTATATGGCTGTTTCGTTAATGCTTGATGAATTTTTTGCAAGGTAGATGTTCTAGGCATTCACTGAGCTTGTTAAGCTCACTCACTCCTTTTAAACTATTGCAGATTAGTTGTGTGTTGGTGTGAGCAGTGTGGTTTCAAGGGTGATCCAAGCAATTCTATTTGTTATTTCGTATGTGTTCTACATTTATTTATGCTTTGGGGAATAATGCAATGTGGTAGACTTGTTTATAGTCGTGTTAACTTCTAGGTATTTTGCTGGTTTTTGGTTCGGTTTATAAGGATTACATGTTATTGTTATGCTTGGGTTTATAAACATGAGGGTGGCTTGTCGTTACTTGCTCGAACATGATTTTGCATTATTAAACTGCTAATTAGGCCGTTGAATGATTATTTGTCAAAGTAATTGATGTATGATGTTTAGGAACTAAATTGGAATGGACTAATTGCTTAATTATATAGCATTTTTGAGGTCTAGAGCAAAGGTGTCGATAATTGGGTTTTAAAATCGATACCTCTGTGTTTTGAAACGTGCAGGGAGTCAAATAGAGAATTGGTATTGATACGTTTGCTCGAGTATCAATACTCGGGGTTAAAATATCAATATTTCATGGAAGGTACCGATAATTTTTGAGACTTTGACTTTTAATTGAGAAACAGGATGCAAGTTTGGTATCATTTTTCCAAGTTGTATCGATACAACTTAAAGAAAATATTGATACCCTAGTGTCATTATCGATACCTACATGATAGTTTTGATATTTTGTTAAATGGACCTTATGCATGTTTAATCAATATTATGAGACTATTTGATGTATGTTTAGCAAGTAACATTGATAACTAACAAGTATAATTGACTTTAAACCTATAAAATTGATAATATGAAAGACGTTTCTTTTAGAATAAACTTTTACTTATTGTAAATGACATGAGAAGGTGGTGTGGCATCCCATATTAGGGCTTGTAGAATAGAATAATTCCAAGATTGCCTTCAATGTCGTGACAAAGTTGAGGATGTCACGACACACCCCTGAAAACACTATGAAGATGAAGCATACTGCCCTCGATGTCACGATACAGAACCTGGTGTGTCATAACATCACCTCTATACGGGAAATAATTACGAGCCAAGGATAACAACTGGCCTAGGGTTAAGGACAACGACCACTCTAAAGTCTATAAATATGCTCAATCAACACATGTTCTGAACAACTTTCATAATGTATAATTTTCTTCTTAGATTTAGTATTTTGTTTTTCTCTTTTCTTAGGCTTTAGGTTTCTTTCAGTTTTTGTTCTTTGGTTTGTAGAAGAAATTAGATATATGAAACATAATCAAACTCTGTGAGCATTCAGCATTCAATTCTAATACAAATCAGACTTCTTCTAAACCTTATATTCTTGAATTATTGTTCATGCCTATTTTATACATCAAGTCTGTATTGTTTATGAGATCCATGAGGAACTAATCCTCTTGTGGGGGATTAGCGAGTGCAGGTATGATTAATTAATTATTTTGTAGGGTTCTCATAGGAGATCAGCTATTCAGGAAAGGAAGAACCTAAACCCTAGGCTTGACAACCCTAAGAAGTCATTAAGGTTGGAATTAACCCAATTTTGGTACGGCCTATTTGTGAACATCTTAACCCTGAACCGATTTGGACTGTAAGGTTGAGAAATAAGTAGTTCTTGTCGACTCATTATTCTAGTGGAACATCGAAAGATCCTGCAGGGATATTGACTAGTTGTAACAATCCATTTTTGGGTCAAATAGGAACAGTGGTTTCTAGACCACAATCCGAAGTTACAATATTTATTTTATTATTTTATTAAATTTTACAGCATGATAGAATTATTGTGTGAAAGTTTCGTAAAGAAACTTTACTATTTGAATGGTGAATTTGAGAAAAAGGACTAAATCGTGTAAACTATAAAACTTGTGTGCTATTAGTTGAATGTGCCTAATAGCTATGGTTTATTGAATTAGAAGTCCTTAAGTTGTAATTATACCATTGATTGTCTAAATGGACATTTATGGGATTACTATGCTTGTTTTAATGGTTTTATTAAAAGGTTATAATAGTAATTAGGTATATATTAACTAATTAAACAAAATTAAAGATAGCTATCATCTTTTTCTATGAACCATCACCGAAAATTGAGGTGAAAAACCATGGAAGAGAGCTTGCTAGGGTTTGGCCATGTTGATGCTCAATTGAAGGTCCATTTTTGTCTCATTTTTAATGATTTTTACATTTTTGAGATCGTTGCTTCGTATTCTAGCTAGCTCATACCTTAGATTTCAAATTTGTTAAAGATTTATCATGTTTCCATTGTTGAATGCTTGAGTAATTTGATGAATTATGATAGATTTGGAAGGTTTAATGTTAGATTAATAGTTTTTGTAAAGTGATTTTTTGACAAATATGTCAAAAAGGGGTTAAATTGAGAAAATGTGAAATGTGGTGGTTAAAAGTGTGAATAAATTGAAAATATGGGCTGATATGAGAATGGATAATATTTGGCCAGCATGAATTTGTATTAAATTGAATGAATTATGATTTTATGTGATAAAGACTAAATTGCAAAAATGTGAAATAATAGGGGTAAAAATGTAATTTTTCCAAAATGTGTAAATTGTGCTAAATTGAATGAAATGATGATTAAATAAGTAAATTTTGATATTATATAGATTGTGATAAACGAGATTTGGATATAGAACGAGGGAAAACAAAGTATCGGATTAGTCGACCTAATTCGTCGTTACAACAAACAAGGTAAGTTCGTATTATTAGAATCAAACTTTTAAATACTTGTATTTATTTGAAATGTATGTATATAATTGAGTAATTGATATACTTGGAATACAAATGCCTATTTGATATATACTAATGGTTACCGAGCCCCGCTTGAATCGTATGAATTTGTAGGATACGAGTGACATTTCATTAGGGTTACCGTTTTGGTCGAGCTCCTGCATTTGTTGCGGACTCACCACAGCTCGTATGAGCTTATCAATATATCATCTCGTAAGAGCTTACTATTTTTAGCTCGTTAGAGCTTACCATTTCATCTTAATAGAGCTTACTATCCATCAACTCAGGAGGAGCTTACTGATCATAGCTCGAAAGAGCGAAAATGAAAATGAATTGACAGATTACTGATTTATATACATAATGTATATCACCCGAGTATCCCTCGATATTCTAATAGGTTCAATGGGCATAAATTATGTTATCGGTTATGTGAAAAAGCTATGTGTTATATGAATGAATTACTGTTATATGGATGAAGTACTGTTTAGACGAATGAGTTATTGTTATCGGATGAATTACTGTTATATGGATGAAGTATTGTTTAGGCGGATGAGTTAATGTTATCAAATGAATTACTATTTATATGATTGTGAGTGAAATGTTACAAATGATGTACATGATATATGAATTTGATATAATACACTGATGTATGAAATTGAGATAAAGGTTGACTATATGTATTTATGAGACTAACATATTGATGAATGTTTGTGTATAGGCATTTGGCAAGTGAATTTGATATGCTTTGTTTATTTGTTTGATTATGTATAAATGGTAAGTTAAATTCTTAATTATACGGGCTTACTAAGATATAAAGCTTACTCTATTTCTTTTCCATGTTTTATAGAGGTTCGGTAGCTTGTTCGATTCAGATATAGTCGGAGATACGCATCACACTATCCAGTTGTCGATTGGTACCTTTGAACTCAGGGATTGTAACACCCCTTACCCCTGTCTGACACAGGGATAGGATACGAGGCATTACCAAACTTAAACAAAAACCTTTATACAAAATTGGCTATATAATTTCATTCAATTTAACATTCCTCAATCACATGCAAATCGCCCCTTATATGGGCCCACAAGGCCCAAAACATACATCGAGAATTGTTTGGGACTAAACCGAGAACTTAGGAAACTTTAAAAAGACTTAAAAAATTTTCATCAAAATAGGGTCACAAGTCCGTGTGGCTTGGGACACACCCACGTGGTTAGGCCATGTGGTCACAAACGCCCATGTCCTTAGCCCGTGTGACTCTTTGTTTATGACATCATCAACAAAATTGGGTCACACAGCCAAGTCACACGCTAGTGTGCTTAGGCCATGTGGCGAATTAAATTCTGAAAAGTAAATGCAGACTTCACACGCCAGGCATACGCCATGTCTTGGGGTCATGTTCTCTACATGGCTGAGACACACGACCGTGTCTCTGCCTGTGTGGCTAAGAAAATGGCTATTTTCCAGACCATTTGGCACCCTCATTTGCACATACTTAAACACAACTTCAATCCATCCATCCCAAACACACATAACCACATCACATAAATCCTTTAGTATAAGCACACACGTATAAATAGGCATTACAACTCATTAACCAATTTGAACCAACACATTTGGCCAAATCAACTGGCACATACACAATTAACTAAGTCCCTATACATTCCATAGACTCAAAAGGTTTTGTATTCACTTATACCCAACATGATAGATTGATAGTGTGATAACATCTCCGACGATCTCCAACCCGAGCTAGTATAAAACCCTACATGATATGAGAAAGGAAGAGGAGTAAGCTATAAAGCTTAGTAAGTATGAATGTAAATAATAAACAATTTATTTCCATTCTTTAAACAAACCTTATTTTGAGTTTTCAAGATAATTCCATCATTATTGCATAAAATTTCTCAATTCACTTATGTTCATCTTAAGCTGTCTACTCAAGTTACAGTCACTAAATTATTTTTATCCAGAGCTACAGAACTCCAAATTAAGATCTACTAATTTTCCTTGAATCTAGATTCACATATCTTCTTACCATAAAATTTCCAAAATTTTTGGTTCAGTTAATCAGTACATTTTATTCTTTAAAGTTTCCCCTATTTCGCTGTCCAATAGTTCTGACCCCTGTTCACTAAAAAATTATTTTCTCATTTCAAAGAACTTAAAAGACGTTTCTATTTATTTCTCTTGAAAATAGACTCATTAAGAATTCAAGCATATAAATTTTATCCCTTGATTATTTTTGTACAATTTTTAATGAATTTCTAAAGTTAGAACAGGGGATTCCGAAATAATTCTGACCCTGTCTTATAAAAATTCAAATATCTCGTAATCTGAATTTTTTTTGCTTACACCGTCTCTTTTATGTGAAAATAGACTCAATAATATTTAATCTAATATCCTTTTCAACTTCTAATTCAATTTTCACCATTTTTGGTGAATTTTCATAGTGATTCAACTGATGCTGTCCAAACTACTTTATTGCTAATTTTACTCTATCATGTTTTCTTTGTACTAATTCTCATTTACACACTTATAATACTAAAGGATATCCATAGTTAGCCATGCCAATAGCTAGTCATCATCAAATATTTACAAGCCATTCATTGGCCAATTTAACTTACACATCAACAAAAAAACTTGAACATTTCATTTCTTAATTTAATTTGGCTTAAAAGCCTCACACATGATCACAATCCACATTTCCCACATATTCTTACATCATAAGCATGGACTTAGCTCTTTGTCAATGATGCATAAACTTATCTCTTTGTCATTGATGCAAAAACTTAGCTCTTTGCCCGTCGAACTACTCGAAATATCAAAGGATACTCAATCTCATCATACATGTATCACGATGCCAATCCCATATCCCAGATATGGTATTACATGGGACCACCTCTTGATGCCAATGCCATATCCCAGATATGGTCTTACACAGGATCTCTTAACTTGATGTCGATGCCATGTCCCAGACATGGTCTTATACGAGATCGTACATAGATGTTGATGCCATATCCCAGATATGGTCTTACACGAGATCTTCCTTTGGTTCTGAGGCCATGTCCCAGACATCGTCTTATACGGGACCTTTATTCGGTGTCGATGCCATGTCCCAGATATGGTCTTACACGGGACCTTCCTTATTCGATGTCGATGCCATGTCCTAGACATGGTCTTATACAGGATCTACATTCGGTACCGATGCCATGTCCCAGACATGGTCTTATATGGGACCTACATTCAGTGCCGATGCCATGTCCTAAACATGGTTTTCTACGGGACCGTCCTTATCTCATGTTGTGACATAGGTATCCTCGTTATTCCAAAATTTCATCGGGACTTTACTTAGCATATTCTCATTTATTTTCTCATCAAGACATTATTCATAAATTTCATGGAAAATATATGCATTTCTCAAAATAATAAGTAATTTAAACACAATAGCATTAATTTCACACAAACTTACCTCGATACCAAAATAGCAAGAAGAGACCTAACCGTTAGTTACTCATTTTTTTTCCCTCTCGTTCTAAGTTCGAACCTCATTTTCTTTGATCTACAACATCAAATTTAGCTTACTTATTAGTCACATTATTCATTGTGACCTAAAAATCATACTATGGCAAAATTACATTTTTGCCCCTAAATTTTGTCATATTTACACTTTTGCCCTTAGGCTCGTAAAATGATTTTTATTCAATTTCCTTGTATTTTAGGCCTAGAAGAACCATTTTAATAACTATATCAGTCCAAAATTTGCATTCATTCACACATTTTCCTACATTTTTAACTTTTTACAAATTAGTCTTTTTATGCGATTTCATCAAAAACCACTTAGTAAAAGTCGTTTACTACACACTGAGCATTCATATTCTACCATTAGACATCAAAGCACATGCATTTCATCCATGGTTAAATTTTTAAACACAAACCCTAGCTCAAAATAATGGTAGAAATAGCTAAATCGAGTTTCGGGGATCTCAAAAATGTAATGAACATTAAAAATGGGGCTTGGATGCACTTACTATTGAGCTTGAAAGCTTGAAAACCCTAGCCATGGCTTCCCCCATGCTAAATTCGGCCAAGGAAGAAGATGGACAAAGGTTTTTGGCTTTTTTTTTGTCTTTTAGTCCATTTAATTACCAAATTACCAAAATGCCCCTAACTTAAAAATATCCTATTTCACTTATCTAATATCCATTTTTGTCCCACAATTTAACCAATAGTCTAATTGTCATTTAAGGACCTCCAATTTAAAATTTCATAGAAATTGGACACCTCTAACATGTGGAACTCAACTTTTGTACTTTTTATAATTTAGTCCTTTTGACTAAATTGAGTGCCCAAACATCAAAATTTTTGAACAAAATTTTCACGAAATCTTTTCATGAAATCATAGACCATAAAAATATAATAAAAATAAGATTTTTCCTAATCAGATTTGTGGCCCCAAAACCACTGTTCCGACTAAGCCCAAAATCAGGCTATTACATGGATATATGTAAATATGACATGTATAGGCTAGTTATAAGATGATAGATATGGCTATTTGAGATAGTGATTTTGGTTCATGTTGGTTTAAGATAAAGCCATGTGATTTGGCTTAAATTGTTATAATGTTTTAGTTGTGTATAAGTATTTAAATATGGTATGTTTTGGCAAGTACTAGGTGGAATGGAAATATGCAAATGTTGTTTTGATATGTAGTAGGCATATGAATGGAAAATGCATGTTATTAATTAGGTATTTGATTACTATGTTGAATTGGTATAATATGTGTATGAAATGTTATGGAATGGCTGCCTATTGGGTTATAAAATGTTGCAATTTATGCTATGCATGTAAAAATAAGGTGGCAAATTGGCTTTGCAAATAGCCTATTTTTGTCCACATGGGCAGAGACACGGGTGTGTGTCTCGGCCGTGTGTGACACACGGTCATGTTACACGGCCGTGTGTCTCCTGGCGTTGATATTAAATTGAAGTCAATATGCTCCACATGGTCTCACACACGGGCGTGTGACTGGTCGTATGGTACTAGTCAGTATACCCCTTAATTTGCACACGGCCTACCACACGAGCATGTGACTTGGCCGTGTTGCATAAGTCAATATACCCTATAGGATTGGCACGGCCTAGCACACGGCATGGCACACGGGCGTGTGTGACCACTTTGAAGGGCACGAGCTAGACACACGGGCGTGTGGTTGGCTGTGTGACCCAAGTCAGTATGTACCCCCTATTTTCACACAGCCGGTGACACAGGCGTGTCTAATGGCCATGTGAGACACACGGCCTAGCCACACGGGTGTGTGTCCCTATTTTGAGAAATTTTTCAAAGTTTCGTGAAAGTTTTATAAGTTATCGGTTTAGTCCCAAATCGCTCCTAAAGCATGTTTAAGGCCTCGTAGGCTATTATAAGGGACAAATTGATTTAGATTGAATGATGATTGAATGGTTTGATTGAATGTATAAGAAAAGTACAGTTATATGTGTTATAACTCCGGTAATGCTCCATAACCCTATTATGATGTTGAATACGGGTGAGGGGTGTTACACTAGTTGATTGAACAAGAAAACCTGAAGCGACAGTTAATTATGATTATCAAAGCGAGCTAATCACCTATGCTTGAATTTTTTATATTATAAAATTAAACCTTAAACATTTATCATAAAATCAATCAAAAATAAACAAATAAATCATAACTATTCATTTCCATGGTATTCAATCAACTCGAGATCTAAATCGAGCTTACATAACATTTAAAACAAACTAGAAACAATAATGGATTAAAATGAATCTTTAAAAAAATTTGAGTAAAAAGTGAAAATAGGGGTTATACGGCCGTATGATAGGGTTCAGATCGTGTGGCCAAACCATGTAATAATTTATGTCCATGTAACAAAGGGTCACATACCGTGTTGCTAGGCCGTGTAACTCTCTGAGACTGTATGGAAAATTCATACCAAAAATGAAAGAGGTCAGATGGTCGTGTCATGCAACCATGTGGTAGACTGTGTCCTAGGTCGTGTGTGCCCAAAAACACTGTAACGACCCAAATTTGGGCCTAGTAGAATTAGGCCCATTGGGCCTTGGCCATGGGAGCATTTAAAATTTTTGAGAACAAGAGAACAGCCCTAACGCAAGTTAGGCCTATTAGGTGAGTGATTTTGGAAGGTTAGGAGGCTTCTATGAAGTCCCGGGTTCAAGTTTGGGCTTTAGGAAAATTTTGGTTTTAGGTGAATAAAACCCTGGGAGTTAGTAGGTAGGCTTTAAGAATAAAATGTGGAAATAAATGACACAAAGAGAGCTTGTGGTATAGTGGCAAAGTGATGCCACTCAGGGAGCAAGGGGTGATGCCACAGGGAGGTAAGGGATCCAAGGTTCTAGTCTTGGTACTTGTTTTTCTTTTAGATTATTTTTATTTAAAGGAAATTAGACTTTAGTTGTAGGCTTAACTTTTTTTGTGCATGGTTTAAGACACAAATCACCACATGGTGAAGTGGTGGTGGCGTAGGTATGATAGCAAGGAGGAGAAGGGTTCGAATCCTACAGATGGCAAATGGAAGGCTTTTATTTTGCTTAGGAGAAAATAGGAGGTTAGGTTGGAGTGGAACTCTACAAAGTGGATAGAGACTTGGTCAATCAAGTTTGAATAGAAGGTGGAGAGGAGATTGAGGAGTTGGAATTGGTCAAGGTTGTTGGGTGAGTTTGAATGAGTGGTGGAGAGCAATTTGTGGAGCAAAAATGGGAGAAAATCATGGGATTCAAGTGGAAGGAGGTGTTGGCCGAATGTGGGGGTCTCTAAGAGGGGAAATTCGGCTGAAGTGGGGGATTTGGTAGCATATCCGGCCTTGGTTAGTAGGTGTGCCGAATTTTCTTGAGTTGCTTTTGGGTGTTGTTGCTTCTTGGGACGTTTTTAGTATAACATCTGGGTTCATTTTCTCATTTTGGCCTTTGCCGAATTGTTCATCTTTATCCTTCCTCTCTTGTTCATTTTGTTTTGATACTTTTTTTCTCTACTTGTTACCACAACACCTATTAGCCGAACCTCTCCCTTCCACCTTTTTCGTCACATTCTTTTTTAATCTCCTCTCACCTTTCCTCTCTCGTATTCACCATAGTTGAAACCTCTCTTATTCTCTATTATTCTTTTACTCTATTCTCCATTCATTTGTTCTTAAACTAACTCCTTGTCTCCTTGATGCTCCTCTCTTCATAATACAAAGAAAGCCGATTTGGGGGGTAAGCCAAATTATTTCTCTTCTCTCTGGTCTTTGATTGGTTCTTCCTCTTCCTTCTACCTCATTCAGTTTCATTGCAGTTTATTATTTTTCCCTAACCGAACACCCTCTATAGTTTTTTTTTTTGTTGGACATACTCATTGCATTTGGTGAGTTAGTTCTTGGTGAATCATAGTCTTGTTTTTCCTAAAGTGGCGCTGCAAGGAATTGGAAAATCAGGTAAGGAGTAACTTTTCTTTGGCTATAACTCTGCTGTCATTTGGTTCCTTTTTATTAATTGCATGTTCTTCTTTTCTCTCGTTGGATCTAAGATATGTTTTTGTCATTGTATGACCATCGTTGGGTATAGGGTTTCATCAAGGTGAAGGAGCACAAGCAATTTGTTTTAATCAAATCTTTATCTGTAACTCATCAAGCGAGTAAGGTAAGAATGTTGCCATAATTCCGGTGGGTTGACTGAAGTGGGTTGATCATAACTCTTTTGCTCATCCATATTTGTTAGGCACTTGATAGCTAAGAGAATAAGGCCGATTACTTTGGTGTGGGGAAAGAGTGCATCACGTGGTAAGTGTGGCCTATTCTGTCGACTACATCAACTTATTGCTTTCATGATGTAGAGATTAATTATTGTTTGAACTTATTTTAGGAGTTTGGAAGCGGCGGATTTCTCAACACTCGTAATAGGTGTGTAATCTCACACCTCTCTGAATGTTTGCGTGAGACGTTTTGTGAAACGACCAAATGTCAAAAAGCCAAAAAACTGGCAACTGTGACCACTCGAGCGTGCGAGCGCTCGTGGTGGTAAATCGAGATACGAATGATGACGTTAAGTCGCTGTGAGTGTCACGCGCACTCTCACGATATTGAGGCTGAAACAGGCCAAGTGGGTCCAATGGGCTATCCGGCCCATTTGGGCCAATCTGTTGGAAAACTAGCAAATGATAGATTTGAACGGTAAATCTGTAAATCTGGAATCGAAACCTTACGTTTTGGGCCACACGAGCGTGTGGTTCCGTTTGGGCCACATGAGCGTGTGGGCCTAAAATGGATTTTAGGCCCAATAGCTCCGTAGAGACCCAGCTCGAGGCAACAATAGGCCTTCGGAAAGGCCGTTAAATGTAAAATTACCAAAATACCCTTGGTGGGTAAATTACCAAAATACCCATGGTGGGTAGATGACCGAAATACCCTTGGTGGGTAAATTGTAAATTACCAAAATACCCTTGGTGGGGAAATTACTGAAATACCCCTAGAGGGTAAATTATCAAATACCCTTGGTGGATAAGTTACCGAAATACCCTTGGTGGGTAAATTACTGTTATACCCTTAGGGGTTGAATAGCATGATTGTGTTGCACTCTGTTTATCTGTTTATGATGGTAATTCATTTCATACATTATATTTGATATATATTTTGCATACATGACATTTTGCATGGGATTGGGATATTGATTATCGGATGAAGTGTATTCTGGTGGCTCTGCCACATTCTGATTCTAGTGGCTCTGCCACAATTCTATCTGGTGGCTATGCCACGTGTATTCTGTTATTCTGGTGGCTTCACCACAATTTCTATGATGAGCAGCTTGACTGCCATCGAGGTGTGTAGCGGATAGACGGATCGATTTAGAAATTCCCACAAGTGTGTTGGTGCTGTACGGGTGGTGTGTAGCGGATGGATTATTAGGCTGGGTTGCATTCATTATTTGCTTTACCATGCTAATAGGGCTAAGGCCCAGTCTATTTCTGTATGGGCTTCAGCCCAGTTACTTCCGTATAGGCTAAGGCCTAGTTTGTATCTGTATGGGCTGAGGCCCAATTAATGTCTGATTAGGGGATTACACACTAAGTTCTCGTAACTCACCCATATGCTTAATCTTACAGGTGATCCCCAGCGTTGAGGATTTGGAGCTGTGGAGTACTTCGTGGTGGCCATACATCAGAACCTTAGTAAATTTCCATTTCACTTTAAATTTGAGATTTATTTTAATTTGGGTTTAATGTTTTGTAATAAGGCCTTTGGGATTTTATTTTGTTTTTAACTTTCAATTCGGTTATTATTAAACTGTTAGACATTTGAATGCTAATGTTTTTCAAAATGTTAACGAACGGCTTTCAAACTATTAATGATAAAACTCTGGATTTTCTTAAACGTCGATAACTCTTTTCAAAATATCGCTTTTCCACAATTGACTAAATCTGATTTCGATTATAAACAAAGTCTTCGGAAACAATAGCAATAACATTTTTGCAAGAGAACCATAAAAACAAATTGGATTTTTCACAAACAACAAAACTCGAAGTTTCAAAAGGAATACAAACTTTTAACGAAATCGCAAGTTTTAAACAACCCTTCTATGTGACATGCTAGATTCGGTCATAACGTCTAGGCTGGGTTTGGGCTGTTACAAACACCTTCAAACACAAGCCATTTAACAAACAAAAACTTAGACTCCAAGCTATGAATTAACCAACTTTCAAACATATTCAAAATGTGCCAAAATAAGCCAAAATATACCAATTCACAATCAACTTATGTGCCTAACCAATATTCCCTTATTGGTACCTCAATTTCAAACATAAACAACAACATTCAACCAAAACATATACCACAAGTTAAACTCATTCAACTATCATCAAAATTCTAAACACCAAATGCAAAATAACCAAATGCACATATATCTAGTCCTAAGTTCACAACTTATCACAATCAAATTGACCATTTCCACTAAATACAAAAAATTCCAAGTTGCCTATTGACATAAACATACCAAGACAATATTAAAAGTGCCTTTAAATACAATATCATTCATTCACCATTATATCCTTCAACCAACCAACATACCAATAAGATTTGTATCAAAACATACACTATATTCTTCAAAAATCATAACATATAGCCATAGTATTTATACCAAACATAACAAAATCCCTATTTGCATGCCACTTATAACCAGGCCAAAATAAGCGAATAGCTACCGAATGAGTTTGTCGGATAGTGTGATCTCCAACGATGTTCCAATCGACATCAAAAGTTTGATAATCTACAAAAAAGTAAAACCAAATAAAGTAAGCTTGTGGAAAGCTTAGTAAGTTCATAAACAAAACATGACATATCTATCAACTTAATTACAAATCATATAAATGTAATACTACTAACTCTTGTCGTATTTCATCATCTCAACTATCGAAAATACTTAAACTTGGATGATTCATATCAACAAAACATAACATATCAATATTTATACACCAAAACATAAATCATCATATCTTTATATTCCATTTCCATTTCGATCATTAGCTATTATGCTCGAAGAACAATAGTAAATTGTCTACGAATACACGAGAGGGTAATGGTTACACGAGCGAACAAAAGGACATTGATTGATACACAATGCTGCTCACACAAGCTTCGGAGAATCTACAACACATGTAGGACCTCAAGCCATTAGTACGATATCCATCATCGGTACATAGTACCTGCTAAAATATAACACTGACACAAATTGTCTGCTAATACAACACTGGTACAAATTACTTGTTATAGAGATCACCAACAAATAATGCCTGCTAAATGTATCACTGGCCTGCTACACCCTAATGACATGTCATTTGTATCCTAGCTATTCACTAAGTTCACACGAGCTTATTCTATTTTTTCCGAAGCCATTTCCTGCTCAATCTTTATCTTTCAAACCGAAATCTCTCCATTTTATTACCATTCAATAAAACATACCATCAACCACATTCATACAATCAAACATATACTAAATTAAAACATTGACAACATAATAAACATAATACGAACTTACCAAAATACAATAGCTCGATACATGCGATAATGATTACTCAACGACTTTTCATTTCCCATGTTTAGCAACAAACTGATTCATGTTTTGATCTAAATATAATAATTCTATTCAATTAACCAATTCAATATCATAAAACATTTAAATTTGCATTTTTTACCGTTTAACAATATTTTACACTTTTACCCTAAACTTTTACATTTTATTCAATTTAATCCATAAACACGAAACTTCCAATTAAATCACAAATTAACTCAAAAAAGGTCAGCCAAATTTTCCTCTATGTATATACAATCCATAATTATTGATAAATTACAATAATTTCATGATAAATTTATTATTTTATCATTTTAGCCTTTAAACTTAAAATTAACTAAAACCATTTTACAAAATAGTATTATATAACAACCAAGCTTAATAATCTTTCATCAAACTTCGAAAACATTACAAACTTATCAATGACATAACTTAAAATATTTAACAGTTTTATGAATTAGTCATCGGGTTAGCTAGATTAAGCTACAACGATGTCAAAAACATTAATTCATGAAAATTTTGTTGAAAAATACATACATGCACCCAATTTAGGCTTTGCCAAACTTAAGAACTCATCAATGGAGTTTTTTCCTCTCTTACAATCAGTGATGACGAAACAATAACGATGATAACATATTTTGTTATCTTTTTGTTTTTAGTTTATTTATTAAATTACTATTTTAACATTAGTGATTTAATCAAATTTCACTCCAAACCTATCACCAAACTGTCCATTATTCTTTAATTTGGTAGATTTATCATTTGAAACATTTAATTCTTGGTTTTTATAACTATTTAATATAATTTTGACTTATAGCCATTGACTTTTATGACTTTTTCAATTTAGCCCTTTTTCTTTAATTAACCATCTAAATGTTAAAATTATCTAACCAAATTTAATATGACACTTTGATAACCTTATAAATAAAAAATAAAAAATAAAATACTGACTCATTGGTTGGAATCATGGTCTTGAAACCACTATTCTTGACACCACTAAAAGCTGGTTGCTATAACTCTCCCCCTAAAAATATTTTCATCCTCAAAAATCTAACCAAAAAAGAGGTTCGGTTATTGCATTTTCATAGTCTCCTCGGGTTCCCAGGTGGCTTTCTCAACACTGTGACATTGCCAAAGAACTTTAACCAATGATATTTGTTTGTTTTGAAGTTTTTTAACTTCCCGATCTAAAATCTTACTCGATTCTTCATTACAGGTCATATCAGGCTGTAACTCTATCTCAACCGAAGAAATCACATGTGAAGGGTCTGATTTGTACCATCTCAGCATCGACACGTGGAAAACTTTATGAATCTTTTTAAGTTCTACCGGTAATGCCAAACGATATGCTACAGAACCTATTCTTTCAACAACCTCATACGGGCCAATAAACCTGAGACTGAGTTTCCATTCAGACCGAAATGAAGAACCTTCTTCCAAGGTGAAACCTTCAAGAATATTATCTCACCAACCTGAAACTTAATATCTTTTATTTTTAAATCAACATATGATTTTTGACGATCTGAAGCAAATTTTAGACAATCTCGAATAATCTTAACTTTATGTTCAGTCTCGTGAATCAAATTTGTGCTAGAAATCTTTCTACCGCTCAATTCAGTCCAGTATAATTGTAACAGTCTGGTTTAGACCCTAGTCAAAACAGTGGTTTCAGAACCACAAATTTGAGTCAGTATAATAATTTAATATTATTTTCTATGTTTGTTGTGCATGATTTGGCATGTGCTAAAATTTCATGAATTAATTCATTTGTTTTTGTGTTTAATTTGAGCAAAGGATTAAATCGCATAAAGTGTAAAAATGGCTTTTTAATTGATTAAGTGCCTAATTGATGTGGCTTTTAAGTGTAGAGGCCTTATGAGGAAATTATTCCAATATTAAGATAGTGGATTTTAAATGGACAATAATGACCTTGAGTTATATTTGTCTTATATGTTTATAAAAGGTCAATTTAGTAAATGAATTACAAATGTCTTATAATTAAAACATAAAAAAAAAATAAGCCATATGTTCATCCTAGTTAGCCGAAATTAGCAAAGAAAAGAAAGAAAATATTCAAGTTAGGTTTCGGTTATGTTCAAGCAAAATTGAGGTAAGTTTTGACTTTGGTTTTTGATAATTTCTATGTTTTCGTAATCGTTGTTTCGAATGCTTAAAACCCATGCTTCAATTTTGTGAATTGATGATATTTTTGAAATTAGATTTTGATGAACACATGAGTTTTATGAGGTTTGATGGTGAATTTTGAAAGCTATATGTTTGATTAATATAGTTTGTTCTTGAATTTTTGATGAATTTAGCTAATTTGGGCTAAATGGTAAAAATAATAAATTGAGGGACTAAAATGCAAAATAAATGAAATCTATGGATTAGTATGAGCATAAGGAAGATTCAGCTTAACTATGATATGGTGAGATTTTGTGTATTTTGTGTTTTGTGCAATTAGGACTAATTTGTAAAAGTATTAAATATCAGGGGTAAAATGGTAATTTTCCTATTTATGTGTTATTGGATTAAATTGAATGAAATTGTGTTTAAATGAGGTTAATTTGAAATTATATAGATCAAAAACAAAAGAAATCAGATTGGATCCGAAAAAAGCAAAAATGGTCAAATAGTCGATTTACATCGTTCGTCGATATCCGAGGTAAGTTTATAAGCAATAAACGTTGTTGAATTTGAATGTGTATGATTTTTATATATTGAATTCAATTGTATGAATTTCTATGGTTGGAGCCGAATGCATGAATGTTTATGAAATTTGGGAATATATTCGGTTCAATTGAGATATGAATTATGAATAAGAATAGCTTTGTAACAGTGATATATCAGGCTTATTGCCTAGCAAGCTTTGATGTCGGTGTGTGATATCAGGCTTATTGCCTAGCAGGATTTATGCCAGTGTATTGAATCAGGTTTATTACCTAGCGGGCTCTATGCTGGTGTTTTATACAAGGCTTTATGCTTTATGTGAGCAACGATAAAAGCAATTAAATGTGTTAAGTGAGCTAAAGCATTCAGGTATGTGAATATAGTTATTCTATTCGAAATGAAAGTTAATTGATTGAAATATATGTGATAGAAATGTTTTGTGATGATATTGAAAATGTATGAAACTATGAGTAAGGTGTTCAGTTTTATGATAAGTATAAGTATGTGTTTTAAAAGTTTGATTCACGTGATTGTATATATATATATACGAATACGTATATATATAATCGATTATCTATGATATTATGACTTTGAAATTGGAGAATATATTGATAATTTATATATATGGTATATTCGGCCATGGTATATTGATGTATAAATATATGTTTGATTCGAGTTATTTTATATATAGAGAGAGGTTGTTAATTTGCTTAAATTGCTTATAACTTACTAAGCTTTGGAAAGCTTACTGTGTGATTTGTTTCTCTACTTTGCAGTGTTAATAATGTTAGCTCGGATCCGGGGATCGTCAGCATCTCTATCACACTATTGGTAATCTATTTTGGTACTCTTGAAGATGTGTATATTTAGATATGGCATGTATAGGCTAGTCACTTTGTGTTATGCTTGAGATGTGTAAATAGCCATATGATGTAGCTAGGTAAATGTTGGTATTATGTTTGAGTGAATATGATACATGATGTATGTTTGGTATAGCTTAATAGCTAATGAAATGTTCAAACTATGGTAAGTATATAAATGCACTATGAGTATGCATGTTGATCTAAAGAATGTTCTATGAAGGGTAAATGTGATTAAACCATGCTTATATATATATATGTGATTTAGTTGTGCAAGTTGGCATGATTAGAAATGAGATTGAATGTGGAGAATTGCTGATCATTTGATATGTTTTTAGTTGTTAATTGTACATGAAATGGATTGGTACATAGCTTGTAGGTATTACCTAAGGAAGGGTGGCACTTTGGCCTTGCAAATGGCCTGTTTTTCCCACACGGGTGTGCCTGGTGACCGTGGGATTAAGTCAGTAGCCAGCCTATGGGTGCACGGTCCTAGCACACGGACGTGCCTGGTATCCGTGTTAATAAGTCAATATATAACTTAAGAGTACACGGCCATGGTGCACGGACGTGTCTAGTGGCCGTGTGGAAAAGTCAGTATGCATGCTCTGTTTTGACACGGCCTAGACACATGGGTGTGTCTGAAGGTCGTGTGAGGCACACGGGCTACCTACACGGGCGTGTGATGTCAATAGTGTTAATGAATGCTTGAATTTCTTAAAATTTTCTAAGTGTTGATTCAGTCCCGACCTTATTCTAAGGCATGTCTGAGATCTCATTGACTTATAAAAGGGACACTTTGATTATGATTAGTAAATTGTATTGTGAAATGTCTAAATAAGTTTTTGATTTGTTCGGTAATGCCTTTAACCCTAAACTGGCGACGGTTACAGGTTAAGGGTGTTACAATAATGGAGTTCTGCATTTTCATCCATACAAAGCTTCATACGATGTCATTTTAATGCTCGTTTGGTAACTATTGTTATAAGCAAATTCAACCAACGGAATAAACTTTTCCTAGCTACCTTCAAACTCAAGTATACAACATCAAAGCATATCTTCAAATACCTAAATTACCTGTTCTGACTGACTGTCTGTTTAGGAATGAAAAGCTATACTAAATTTCAACTTGGTACTCGGAGCGTCATGTAATTTAACCCAAAATCAAGAGGTAAACCTCGGATCGTGATTAGAAATGATTGATAACGGAACACTGTGTAATCTGACTATTTTTTAAACATACAACTCTGTCAATTTATCAAGTGAGTAATCCGTACGAACAAGTATAAAATGTGAAGACTTAGTTAACCGATCAACTATAACCCTAATTGCATCTTTCTTTCTCGGGGTTAACAGTAACCCCATTGCGAGATCTATAGTAACATGCCCTATTTCCACTCAGGAATCATAATAGGTTGCAATAGGCCAGATGGAACTTGATGCTCGGTTTTTACCTGTTGACACACACAAGACAATTAGATACAAATTCAGAAATCTCACGTTTCATTCTCGGCCACCGATACATTTGTTTCAAATCACAATACATTTTTGTGCTTCACGAGTGTACGAATAAACACTGTTGTAAGCTTCATTCAAAATATTCTGTTTCAACTATGAATCATTGTGTACACACAATTTGTTACGGAAATATAAATTGCTATTTGCACCAATACTAAAATCAGCTATTTGACCATTCTCAACCATTCTCCGTAATGCAATTCAATCAACACATAACAATTGAAACGTACTTCATGCAATAAGAGTAAAACAATAAATTTGACATACCTTGTCTTGTGATAAAAATTTCTTCTAAACCAAAATTTAACAAGGTCACTGACTTTGATCCAACCATATTTATCAATATCTTTAGCAATAAATATAATTATTCAATAGATGTCTACTTAAATAATTAAGACTATTTATTAATAATTAAGTGACATAATAACTTTTAACTTTTTATTTACAACTATTAAAATACTATATAAAATTTGAAAATGTTGTAACATTCTTAAGGAAAATGGCAGCGCTTTTAAATTGAAAATTGTCAGTGGCAAAAAACTGGGACAACTTGCATCCCTACATGTGCATGACATTAGCACTGTTTACCGACGTTAAAGGAAATTGGGAGTTTGGTACCAATCCATCGCTAAATTATTTCCCAGGTAAATATATTTAAAAAAAATCATATATCCATGTATTTAGTATATGGTCTAAAAATATATAATTGGTTCAAAAAGTTTTGCTCTTGAAATCAATAGCTTCCCTGAAGAAAAGAACAACCCAATGAAAATAACAGAACTCCCATCGTCAGTAAACAAAACAACTAAAACCTTCCAAAAGAAAAAAAAAAAAAAAAAAGAGGGGGGAATAGAACCCATATAAAAAAAAGGGAGCTTAAAAATCAGCGAAGTACCTGGAGAAATGATGAACTGAATGATGAAGAGTTGATGAGAAGCGATAGAGAGCTGAACGGTGAAGAGTTGATGAACTGAACGGTGGAGAGTACTTTTCTCTCAAATGAGCGGCTTTAGCAGGAGGGCGAAAGGGAAAAGGGAGAAGTAGAAGTTAAAGGCTTTCCGTATGATATTTTTCTTAAAACATTGGTTATAATTTCAATTTATTTTTTAAGGTAATTTTAATTTTTTATAGTGATAATTTTAAATAATTTATAATTTTATTTAAAATTAGTTAACTATATCTATTTGTTCTAAAACTTCCTTATAAAAATATTTATCATTATTTAAAAGAATTTTTATTTATATTTTATATTTTTAAAATATTAAAATATGTTTCAGTCTCTATACATTTTATATATTTTAAATTTAATTTTTAACTTTTATTTTTAAGAATTTAATTTTTATATTTTTTACATTTAAAATTTCAAGTACAAATATAACATTATTAAAATTTTTCTATTAAATTTATGGTGTAACATTTTAAAATTAAAAAAAATACTAACTAGATAGAGCAACTAATTTTTTAAAATAAAAGTAAAAACTAAATTTTAAATAAAAAATATAGGTAACTAGTACAGCTTTTAATCTTTTAAAATATAATTTAATCAATTATGTCCATCACACGTCCATTGGAAAAATATTATTACTATGTATAATTTCAATTTTTGCCATGAAAATGTCCATAACTATTTATAATCTTAGTCAGGCACAATATTTTCTCTTCATTTATAAAGTTATTTTCTAAAAATAATTTAATTCATTAATTAAATTAGTCACAAATCCGTCATAAAATTCAGTCACTATTTATAATTTTAATATTTCTAATGGAAATCTTTATCACAAGGCTATCACTAAATTCCGTCACAATGAATAGTTGAGTTTGAAAAGTTATTTTTTGTCGTTGTCACTGGTCTGTCACTGATAACCTATAATAGTGATAGAAATTTGTGATGGAAAATTTTTGTCACTGTTAAGACAATTTAGTGAATGTTTTAGTTAGGGAATTTATCAGAAAATACTTATTTTTTTTTAAATTTATGGAAAAGGACTTAATAATTAATTATTTATCGGAAATAGTCATTTTTCCCGAAAACGCGTCCACGTCAATGTGTTTTCAGGAGATGCAGTAGGAAAGCGTGTCCACGAGAGAGCACTTTCTACCACATTAGCCAAAATTGAGTCTTTGAGGGCGCGCTTTACTGATGTGGCAAAAACGCTCCCTCAGGGACGCGTTTTGCCTGCTTCCAACGGTCACTTTTTTTTTACCGTTGGGCCTCCAATGGTAATATATATATATATATACTCCCTCCACCCTTTCATTTTTTTCACACAAAGGTCCTTACTCAATTTTCTCTCAACTTTCTCTCAAATTCCTCTCAAATTTCTCTCAAATTCCTTTAAAGTTCCTCTCATATTTCACAATAGTCCTTTAATTTTTACAAAAGAGCCCTGTTTAAAAGTTTTTAAATATTTTTTTGTTATATTTAAAAATATTCGATCGTATTAGTAATGGCGAAAATTTAATTCTTCTCGACAATAAACACATCTCCGTCGATCAAATGACAATAGTAAGTTATAATTTTAAATTTTCAATACTATTTAATATTATTTAGGTTTATGCAATTTTAATTAATTTTTATTTTATAATTTTTTAAACAGTCTGTAGATCGGGTGTTGCAATGCTATATTCTCAATATGCCTGGTCTGCCTTTGCCGTTGATCGAGAATTACCTGCGGGAAGCGGGTTTTTGGCATGTGGGCACGATAGGCCGGGGTGCAAGTTGGACCCGTAGCAAATCAGTGTGTTGATAGAGAGGTGGAGACCCGAGACGCACACTTTCCATCTTCCATGCGGAGAGTGTACTATCACTCTGGAAGATGTGCATTTGCAATTGGGATTGCCGGTGGATGGGTACATAGTCACTGGGTCCGAAACTTCTGATGATTGGGCAACCGTTTGCCGTGAGCTTTTAGGTGCTATTTCGGATAACATTTACGGAGGTCGGATCGAGATGGGCTGGTTACGAGACACATTCTCGGAGCGGACAATGATTCGACTGAAATAGAAAGAATACGGTATGTTCGCGCATACATTCTTGAGATGATTGGAGGCTATCTGATGCCGAACTTGTCACGAAACCTCGTACATTTGAGGTGGCTGTTGAAATTCGTTGATTTTAGAGCAGCTGGTGAATTGAGTTGCGGGTTTGCCATGCTGGCAAAATTGTATCGGGAGATGTGCGGGGCATGCGACCGAATAAAGTGAAAATTAGATGTTGCCTATCACTACTGCAATCATGGGCACGGTTTCAATTTCCATTTTTACGTCATCTAGTCGACCACCCATATACATTCCCTCTCATAATAAGGTAAATTTAATATTAGATTTTACAATTATTACATAGATTTAAAATATAATTGTATGCTAAAAATTTTATTAATTAGGTGGAATCGTTCGGTGAGTTATGTTGGAATACCTACATCGCTTGAAGATATACGGCTTCTATTAGTGTAACAGACCGAATTAGACCCTAGTCGGAACGGTGGTTTCTGGACCACGGATCCGAGTCTGAGAAACATTTTAATATTTTATTTTTGTGTTTATGATGTGTGAATTAAAAGATGTGAAAGTTTCGTAGAAAACTTTTATTGTTTAAGTGCTCAATTTGATAAAAAGGACTTAATCACATAAAGAGTAAAAGTGGCATGCTAAAGTGAAATGTACCTTTTTGATTGTGGCTTTTAAAGTGGATGTCCTAAAAGGACAATTAGCCCATTCCTTTAGATAGTGGATGGCATATATGAGAAATAAAAACAAAATTTTGTTTTATAATTATATGTTTTATTTTAGGTAATGAATAAATAATATTACCTTTAATTTTAAGGCATAAAATAATGAAAAAAAGTGGGAAGAAAGAGAACATACCTTGTTCTTCTTCTCTTGGCCAAATGTGGAGGGTGAAAACTCCATTGTTGGAGCTTAATTTCGCAACTTGGGGCTTCAATTAGGGTATGTACTTTGCTTAGTATTTTATAATTTTTACATTTTGAAATTGTTACTTTGAATACTATATAACCCATGTATCAATTTTTGAGATTTTGGCACATCAAGATTCGGCTATGGTGGTATATTCATGGCATGTAATGTTTGATAGTAGATTATGAATTGTATGTGTTAGATCATCATTTTTGAATTAGAAGTTTTGGTGAAATTAAATGTTAGGGACTAATTTGAGAAGAATAAATTCTTAAAGGACTAAAACATGAAATAAATGAAAATATAGACTTGTATAATCTCTATAAACATTCGCCCTTGAGTATTGTAGGAAATTTTGTGTATTTTGCATTTTATGTAATTTAGACTAAATTGTAAAAGGTGAAACCCTAGGGGTAAAATGGTAATTTGCCTATGTATGTTCTTAGGGACCAAATTGAGATGAAATGTACTTGAATGAGCTAAATTTTAACGTGTTTTAGATCAAGAGCAAAGAAAAACAGATTTAGATCGGGAAAGACGAAGGTTCTCGAATAGTCGATTTGCACGGCCTATCGACAACCGAGGTAAGTCCTGTCAAATATGTCAAAGAATTATTTATGAATCTATTAAATGATGATGTTCGATAAATTTGAAGGTAAATTATGGTAGTAGCCGAATGTATATGGTTGAATTGGTTTGAATGCATAAATTGATAATGTGATATGAATATGTGTCTTTGATATATTATTTGTGAAAATGTGAAGTATGTGATTGGTTTATGAATTATTTTCGGCTTATTGCCTAGCGTGCCTTGTGCTTGATTTAATTCGGCTTCGTGCCTAGCGTGCTTAGTGCTTGGTGATATATTCGGCTTCGTGCCTAGCAGGCTTAGTGCCGGTGACATATTCGGGCTTTAAGCCTAGCAGGCCTAGTGCCAGTGACTACTTTCAGCTCCGAGCCTAGTAGGCCTCATGCCGGTGTTACTTATCGGGCTTTATCGCCTAGCAGGCTTGATGCCGTGATGTGTTTTATAAAGGAGAGACCGAATATTATTTAAGGCAAATCATTACTAATGTATCTAGCTAACGTTCGAGTAAGCACGTAAGGTATGCTATGTTTTATATTATTTGAGTCAAGTTAATATTATGGGAATTGTGATATATATGTTTGAGGCTAACATTGATGTGTATGAGTATTATATGATTGAATTCGAGTTTGAAGGTACTATTATGGAAATTCGGCCTTCAAGTAGAAATACTAAGAATAAAGGAGATTTTAGTGTAATAACATGGTTGATATGAATGCTATATTTATACGAGTTGGAGCATGTGATTTTTTGTAATATACCTATCTGAGCTTCAAGGATATGTAGGTTGAAGGAAATGAAGTACAATTACTTAAGTTAATGAATTATTAGTATTCGGCTTTGTATAAATAAATGTACTTAAATGTTTATGTGAAATGTTATAAGTTGAATGTTTTAATTGCTTAAATATTTAAATGTTATATTATCATGAGCTTAGGACTTACTAAGCTAGTAAGCTTATTTGTGTGAAATGTTTTCCTCTGTTTTATAGATTTTGGTTACGTTACGGGCTCGAGAGGGATCGTCAAGAAAGTTGCCCACACTATCAATCTATCTTTGGTACTCTTTATTTTGGGTTTTCGGTTAAAGGCATGTATAAAAAGACTGTGATTTTGTTAAGATGATAACTTTTGTCTATGTATATATTAGCCATGCGAATGTGGCTTATATTTGATGTTAGTTGAAGTAGAATATTCGCTTACTTTAAATGGTCAAGTGATGTGCATAAATGTATATTATAGACATAGTTAAATTATGATTGTTGTATTGTATGCATGATTTGGTTCATGGGCTATACATGCATTCTTCACTAAAATTTGGTGAAATTGAGATTATGGAATTGCCTAGTCTTATTAAATTGAGGAAATGGTAGGCTAATTATAATAATCTTTGTGATTATTAAATTGTTCAATTTGGCTTTGGCTAAATAAATTAAAAAAATGAGAATTACATTATGGATTGTATATATATATATATAGTGTCCTATTTATTATTTATTTTATTTTATATATTACAATGTTTAGAATCATTGCATGCGCATGGTTTTATAAATGGTAAAGAAGTAGGTTTATTCTTTATTTATTGTAATAAGTTATTTGTTCATATTATCCATTTTCAATACCGTATGTGATATTGGCTATAAAATTTTGTGAAATGTTTTGTCTGGTCTAGTATATATATATATATATATATAATTATAAGAATAGTTGATTTATAGTTATAGTATATTCGGCCAAGGGGTATACTAATATGTTGTTATTATGTATAATTGATTATTAAATGGTGAAATGGTTCAATTGTTTTAATATATGCACTTGTAGTATAGTATTAGAAATGAAAACTCATTTATGTTACATGAATGTTGGTTGATACTCGATATAAGCTATAATTTGGCATAAATTGAGATATGATTTATACAAATATATATATATATATATATATATATATGTCATGAATATTTAAGTTATGTGATTCGGACATTGTGTGTTTAAGTACGGGTAATAAAACTCATTATACATTTATTTTTTTTATGTCATACAATATGAAATGGTTGCATTGCTTATACTTGAATATAATTGAAGTCCTTTTTCAAATTGAGTATTGTGTAGTAATGCCTCTTAACCTCAATTTGACGATGGATATGGGTTAGGGTGTTACATTTTATTGGTATCAGAGCTACGGTTTAGTCGATTCTAGGACTACCGTAGTATGTAAAAGTCTAGCTATACATGCCTTTAAATTTTATATGTCATAGTGTGGTGACTTCGACAATTTCAATTGTATTTTATATAGTAAATGGATTCCGATCCCGATAGAGTCAGTAGTGATGATGTGGAGAGTGTCGCTACCGTCTCGCACATGGATCAGCGCCATTAGACTCTTAACTAGTTACGGGTAACCACGAGGAGAGGCTAAACAAGCCTTCTACCAAATGATGAATGAATGGTTTACCCAGTTTGTTCGTAATAATCCTATTGTACAACAACCTCCACCCCGAATAATCCAACTCCGGTACCTTTAGACTTCGATGATAGATCCAACGAGATCTAGTAGGCCTCTGCTGATAAAATCAAGAAATTTGAATGAGGAATTCAAGGCTAATGATGATGATGATGCAGAGAGTGAAATGTGGCTTGATAACACTATTTGGGTACTTGATGAGCTATCCGCACTTGATGAATGTTTGAAATGTGCTATATCTTTACTTGGGACACCGCCTACCATTGGTGGAATACACTAGTATCAGTGGTTCCAAAAGAAAAAGTGACATGGGATTTCTTTCAGAATGAATTCGCAAGAAATATATCAGCCAGAGGTTCATCAACCGTAAACGTAAAGAATTTCTTGAACTAAAACAGGGCAAATGACGTTGAATGAATATGAGCGAAAATTTGTCGATTGAGCCGATATGCTCGGAGTGTGTATCAACCAAGCCATTATGTGCCAAAGGTTTGAAGATGGTTTGAATGAAGATTTAAAGTTGCTTGTTGGCATTCTTGAAATCAAAGAGTTTGTGACACTAGTAGAACGAGCTTGCAAAGTCAAGAGCTTGGGAAGGAGAAAAGAAAGGTGAGATGTAAGCTAGAGACACTCGTAAAAGACCGCTTGGGTAAAATTTCCATTCCACATCTAAGAAGTTTAGAGATGACTTCACCGACATAAAGCCACTTGATTCACCTAGACATGATCGACCTCCGGTGAGCTCCCGAGCTACCTCGATGGCCGTGTTGATAACGCTCCATAGAATCGAGTTGAATGCAAACATTGTGGAAAATGGCATTCCGGGAGTTGTAGAGTTCGTGACCGATCCTGCTTTAAATGTGGATCCTCAGATCATTTTATTCGAGATTGCCCGATGTTAGCTGAGTAGAATACGACACATAACTCTAGACCGAAAGCGAAAGGCATCAAGACGGGCGCACCACCTAGGCATTCTAGCAATGTAGGTGGTTGTCAGAGAGGGACGAAGAACACGGCAGTTCGATCTGAGGCTAGAGCTCCAGCTAGAGCTTATGTTACTAAAGCTAGAGAGGATGCTGCTTCTCCAGATGTCATTACCGGTACTTTCACCCTTTATGATACCACTATAATTGCATTGATTGATCCTAGTTCGACCCATTCATATGTATGTGAAACTCTGGTATTCAGTAAGACTCTGCCAGTTGAGTCTACTGAGTTTGTGATTCGTGTATCCAACCCTTTGGGTAGATGTGTGTTTGTTAATAAAGTGTGTAAAGGTTGCCCATTGATGATTCGGGATTTTTGTTTCCCAGTCGATTTAATGCTGTTGCCTTTCGATGAGTTTGATATAATTTTGGGAATGGACTGGTTAACTTCGCATTTACGCAAAGGGTGAATTGCAAAAGAAAGCTTATTGATTTGAGACATCAGAACGGTGAGATCATTAGAATTGAATCCAGTGATTTAAGTGGGTGTCCTACAGTGATATCCTCGACGTTAGCCCGGAAGTATGTGAAAAAAGGGTGCGAAGCTTATTTGGCTTATGAACTGGATAATAAATTGTTTGAGAAACTTATTGAATCTGTACCGATTGTATGTGAATACCCAGATGTGTTCCATTAAGAACTATCGGGTTTACCCCCAGTACGAGAGATTGAGTTTGGCATTGAATTAGCACCGAGAACGACTCCGATCTCAATAGCTCCATATCAGACGGCACCTACTGAGTTAAAAGAGTTGAAAGCACAATTGCAAGAGTTAACAGATAGGGGCTTTGCACGACCAAGTTTCTCTCCTTGGGGTACACCAGTTATTTTTGTGAGAAAGAAAGATGGAACGATGCGAATGTGTATTGATTATCGGAATCGAATAAGGTAACTATAAAGAATAAGTACCATTACCTCGAATTGATGATTTGTTTGATCAGTTAAAAGGGGCTTCAGTATTTTTGAAGATAGATTTGAGATCGGGTTATTATCAGTTGTGAGTTAGAGATGCAGATGTGCTAAAGACTGCATTCCGGACGAGGTACGGACATTTTGAGTTTTTAGTTATGCCTTTTGGGCTTACTAATGCACCTGCTATTTTCATGGATTTGATGAATCGGGTTTTTAGATAGTTTTTGGATCGATTTGTGGTAGTGTTTATTGATGACATATTGATCTACTCCAAAGATGAAATTGAACACGCTGAGCATTTGAGGTTAGTGCTACAAACTTTGCGAAATCAGCAGTTGTATGCGAAGTTTAGTAAGTGTGAGTTCTGGATGAAAGAGGTCAGCTTTTTGGGACATGTTGTTTCAGCAGCAGGCATTCAAGTTGATCCGAACAAAATATCGGCTATACTTGATTGGAAGCCACCGAAAAATATTTTCGAGATTCAAGTTTTCTGGGACTTATGGGTTACTATCGACGATTTGTGAAAGGTTTTTCTATGATAGCTACCCCGTTGACAAAGTTATTACAGAAAGATGTTAGGTTCGAGTGGTCAGAAAAGTGTCAGAAAAGTTTTGATCAGCCGAAAGCCCTTTTGATGAAGCTCCAGTGTTAGTTCAAATGAATCGGGTAAAGAATTTGTTGTTTATTCGATGCTTCTTTAAATGGTTTGGGCTGCGTTTGATGCGTGAAGGCAAAGTTGTAGCCTATGTTTCAAGACAATTGAAGCAAAGATGAAAGAAATTACCCGACGATGACTTAGAACTTGCGTACCAATGTTTTCGCATTAAAAATTTGGCGCCACTATTTATTTGGCGAGAAATGTCACATTTATTCAGATCATAAAAGTCTAAAGTATTTAATGACTCGTAAAGATCTAAATTTGAGACAACGCAGATGGTTAAAATTGTTGAAAGATTATGAGTTGGTGATTGACTATCATCCGGGAAAAGCTAATGTTGTTGTAGATGCGTTAAGTCAAAAATCATTGTTTGCTCTTCGTGCAATGAACGCACAGATAGCTATGTCTGGTGATGGTTTGATCATAGCCGAGTTACAAGCAAGACCGATGTTTATCCGAAAATTTGTGATGCATGTAAAGTTGACAAGGATTTGATTGCTAGTCGAATCCAGTGTGAAAAAGGTGCAGAATCAGATTTTCAGATTGATGCAAATGACTGTTTGAATTTTAAAAGCCGAATGTGTGTTCCGAAGAACTCAGATTTGATACAGATGATTCTGAGTGAGGCCCATAGTGGTCGATTATCAATACATCCGGGTAGCACAAAGATGTATAATGATTTGAAACAGTTCTATTGGTGGCCGGGCATGAAACGGGATATATCTGAATTTGTTTCGAAATGCTTAATTTGTCAGCAAGTAAAAGCTAAACATCAAGTGCCATCCGGACTACTTCAGCCAATCATGATACCTGAATGGAAATAGGATAGAATTACAATGGATTTTGTATCCGGTCTTCCTATGACACCGAGTAAGAAAGATGTCGTCTGGGTTATAGTTGATAGACTGACTAAATCAGCTCATTTTGTGCCGATTCGTACAAAGTTTTCACTCGATAAACTTGCTAAATTGTACGTATCATAGATTGTGAGATTGCATGGTGTACCGAGTTCCATTGTTTCAGACAGAGACCCGAGATTTACATCGCGATTTTGGAAGAAGTTGCAAGATGCCTTAGGTACTAAACTACATTTTAGTACAGCCTTTCATCCGCAGACAGACGGCCAGTCTGAGCGAACTATTCAGATACTTGAGGACATGTTGAGATGTTACGTTCTTGAGTTTGAAGGTGCGTGGGAAAGATATTTACCTCTGATTGAATTTGCTTATAACAACAGTTTTCAATCTAGTATCAAAATGGTGCTCTATGAAGCCTTGTACGGGTGAAAGTGTCGAACACCATTATACTGGACTGAGCTCAGCGAGAATAAGATACACGGGGTTGATTTGATTAAAGAAACAGAATAGAAGGTAGCTATAATTAGAGGCAATTTGAAAGTCGATCGGATCGTCAAAAGTCCTATGCCGATTTGAAACGTAAAAACATTGAATTCCGTGTCGAGATCGTGTATTCTTAAAAGTTTCTCCGTTTCTTTTTCGAAATTCTACTTTCGATTTGGGGCTTAAACTAAAAATAGCAAACTTATTCATCGAGATTCTTTAATCGGACCTACTATAAAATCATTGAATCGCTTAGTCATTTCTACTAATTTAAAGCCCCAATTAGTATTCTTTTATTAAAGTTGAACGTATTGGGCTGTTGCTTATAGAGTTAGAAAAGATACATGACATATTTCATGTTTCTATGCTTCGTAAGTACGATCGATCCGTCACATGTAATCACACCGTCGTAAATTGAAATTCAATTCGATTTGACGATGAGGAAGAACCGATCCGTATTTTAGCTCGGAAAATGAAAGAGTTAAGAAACAAAAGGATCCCATTAGTGAAGGTACAGTGGAATTGGCACGGAGTTGAAGAGGCTACGTGGGAGCCCGAGGATTCAATGAGGCAACAATATCCGACCTTATTTAATGGTAAGATTTTCGAGGACGAAAATCCTAAAGGGGGAGAGTTGTAACAGACCGAATTAGACCCTAGTCGGAACGGTGGTTTCGGGACCACGAATCCAAGTCTGAGAAACATTTTAATATTTTATTTTGTGTTTATGATGTGTGAATTAAAAGATGTGAAAGTTTCAGAGAAAAATTTTATTATTTAAGTGCTCAATTTGATAAAAAGACTTAATCGCATAAAGAGTAAAAGTGGCATGCTAAAGTGAAATGTACCTTTTGATTGTGGCTTTTAAAGTGGATGTCCTCAAAGAACAATTAGCCCATTCCTTTAGATAGTGGATGGCATATATGAGAAATAAAAACAAAATTTTGTTTTATATTTATATGTTTTATTTTAGGTAATGAATAAATAATATTACCTTTAATTTAAAGGCATAAAATAATGAAAGAAAGTGGGAAGAAAGAGAACATACCTTGTTCTTCTTCTCTTGGCCGAATGTAGAGGGTGAAAACTCCATTGTTGGAGCTTAATTTCGCAACTTGGGGCTTCAATTAGGGTATGTACTTTGCTTAGTATTTTATAATTTTACATTTTTGAAATTGTTACTTTGAATACTATATAACCCATGTATCAATTTTTGAGATTTTGGCACATCAAGATTCGACTATGGTGGTATATTCATGGCATGTAATGTTTGATAGTAGATTATGAATTATATGTGTTAGATCATCATTTTTGAATTATAAGTTTTGGTGAAATTAAATGTTAGGGACTAATTTGAGAAGAATAAATTCTTAAAGGACTAAAACATGAAATAAATGAAAAATATAGACTTGTATAATCTCTATAAACATTCGCCCTTGAGTATTGTAGGAAATTTTGTGTATTTTGTATTTTATGTAATTTGGACTAAATTATAAAAAGGTGAAACCCTAGGGGTAAAATGGTAATTTGCCTATTTATGTGCTTAGGGACCAAATTGAGATGAAAATGAGCTAAATTTTAATGTGTTTTAGATCAAGAGCAAAGAAAAATGGATTTAGATCGGGGAAAGACGAAGGTTCTCAAATAGCCGATTTGTACACGGCCTATCGACAACCGAGGTAAGTCCTGTTTAAATATGTCAAAGAATTATTTATGAATCTATTAAATGATGATGTTCAATAAATTTGAAGGTAAATTATGGTAGTAGCCGAATGTATATGGTTGAATTGGTTTGAATGCATAAATTGATAATGTGATATGAATATGTGTCTTTGATATATTATTTGTGAAAAATGTGAAGTATGTGATTGGTTTATGAATTATTTTCGCTTATTGCCCAGCGTGCCTTGTGCTTGATTTAATTCGAGCTTCGTGCCTCAGCGTGCTTAGTGCCTGGTGATATATTCGAAGCTTCGTGCCTAGCGTGCTTAGTGCCTAGGTGACATATTCGGCTTTAAGCCCAGCAAGCCTAGTGCCGTGACTACTTTCGACCCGAGCCTAGCGGTGCCTCATGCCGATGTTAATTATCGGGCTTTATCACCTAGCGTGCTTGATGCCGTGATGTGTTTTATAAAGGAGAGACCGAATATTATTTAAGGCAAATCATTACTAATGTATCTAGCTAACTGTTCGTAAGCACGTAAGGTATGCTATGTTTTATATTACTTGAGTCAAGTTAATATTATGGGAATTGTGATATATATGTTTGAGGCTAACATTGATGTGTATGAGTATTATATGATTGAATTCAAGTTTGAAGGTACTATTATGGAAATTCGCCCAAGTAGAAATACTAAGAATAAAGGAGATTTTAGTGCAATAACATGGTTGATATGAATGCTATATTTATACGAGTTGGAGCATGTGATTTTTTGTAATATACCTATCTCGAGCTTCAAGGATATGTAGGTTGAAGGAAATGAAGTACAATTACTTAAGTTAATGAATTATTAGTATTCGGCTTTGTATAAATAAATGTACTTAAATGTTTATGTGAAATGTTATAAGTTGAATGTTTTAATTGCTTAAATATTTAAATGTTATATTATCATGAGCTTAGGACTTACTAAGCTAGTAAGCTTATTTGTGTGAAATGTTCTCCTCTATTTTATAGATTTTGGTTACGTTACGGGCTCGAGAGGGATTGTCAAGAAAGTCGCCCACACTATCAATCTATCTTTGGTACTCTTTATTTTGGTTTTCGGTTAAAGGCATGTATAGAAAAGACTGTGATTTTGTTAAGATGATAACTTTTGTCTATGTATATATTAGCCATGCGAATGTGGCTTATATTTGATGTTAGTTGAAGTAGAATATTGACTTACTTTAAATGGTCAAGTGATGTGCATAAATGTATATTATGGACATAGTTAAATTATGATTGTTGTATTGTATGCATGATTTGGTTCATGGGCTATACATGCATTCTTCACTAAAATCGTGAAATTGAGATTATGGAATTCATCTAGTCTTATTAAATTGAGGAAATGGTAGGCTAATTATAATAATCTTTGTGATTATTAAATTGTTCAATTTGGCTTTGGCTAAATAAATTAAAAAATGAGAATTACATTATGGATTGTATATATATATATAGTGTCCTATTTATTATTTATTTTATTTTTATATATTACAATGTTTAGAACTATTGCATGCGCATGGTTTTATAAATGGTAAAGAAGTAGGTTTATTCTTTATTTATTGTAATAAGTTATTTGTTCATATTATCCATTTTCAATACCGTATGTGATATTGGCTATAAAATTTTGTGAAATGTTTTGTCTGGTCTAGTATATATATATATATATATATTATAAGAATAGTTGATTTATAGTTATAGTATATTCGGCCAAGGGGTATACTAATATGTTGTTATATGTATAATTGATTATTAAATGGTGAAATGTTTCAATTGTTTTAATATATGCACTTGTAGTATGGTATTAGAAATGAAAACTCGCTTTATGTTACATGAATGTTGGTTGATACTCAATATAAGCTATAATTTGGCATAAATTGAGATATGATTTATACAAATATATATATATATATATATATGTCATGAATATTTAAGTTATGTGATTCGGATATTGTGTGTTTAAGTATGGGTAATAAACCTCATTATACATTTATTTTTTTTATGTCATACAATATGAAAATGGTTGCATTGCTTATACTTGAATCTAATTGAAGTCCTTTTTCGAAATTGAGTATTGTGTAGTAATGCCTCTTAACCCCAATTCGGCGACGGATATGGGTTAGGGGTGTTACAATTAGAGCAACAGTCGGAAGCACAAGTAAGTATTAAATAAAATATATTTTCGTAATAAAATAGTCATTTCGTATTTCATATTTAGTATTTAGTATTTGGTATTTAGTATTTAGTATATAACTAATATTTTTATCATGTTAATATAGTTTGAATGGATACCATACGAGGGTCCATCAATTCGGGCAGTAATTCCAGATGAGTTCTTTCAAAATCCAAACATTTGGCATGTGAATGTCCCATTGATCAACTATGCCACCGTGGAGATGCACCAATCAGATCGGGTTCTGCGTCAATTTGGATTCCGACAACCGATTCTTGTGGCACCTGAGGTGCTCAATGATGAGCACAAAGTAGACTTACGGTAGTTGCATACGGATTGGCCAAGATTTTGGTTAGTATATATCGAATTGTGGGAGAATCGGTATGATTATATACCTACTCAAGAACCGATCATCGTTCCTGAGTTAGCGTGCGTACCAAAATACATGCCATGGTTTAGGATGTAACAGGTCGATTTAGGGGCTAGTCAGAATAGTGATCTTGGGATCACTATTTCGAGATCGGAGAAATTATTTTCATGATATATTATGAGTTAGAGCATGATAGCATATGAGCATTAAAATTTTACCATTTTAATTTTAACGTTTTCGTGTTTAATTTACGAAAAAGGACTAAATCGTGTAAAGTGCGAAAGTTCCATTCTATATGCTAAGAGTACCAAATGGCTATGGATTGTTAAATGGGCGTATTTAAAAGGCAATTTAGCCTTTGAAAGAGGCTTGGCCGGCCATAAGAGAGCATGGGAGACAAAATTTTCAATTAGTGTCAAAGTTAGTAGTAGTAGGTGGACTAATTTGACTTAATAATAGAATAAGGAGAGAAAAGTTATCATCTTTTTCTCCTATCATCCTCCACCAAAAATTTGCAGAAAATTAGGGGTAGAAACCTTCAAAAAAATTTCAGCAAACTCTTATCCATTCAAGTAAGTGTTCTAGTGAACTTTTCTTGAAAATAATTGTACTTTTGAGATCCCTAAAGCTTAAGCTTTCAAATGAGGGGACTATTGTGCAATGTTGTGAAAGGTTTAAAGTTTTACCATGAGAGCTACTTTAGTTGTTTGTTGCATTTTAAAGGAAGAACTTGAGTCTTAGTTGTTAGATGAACAACTTTTAAAAAGGGTGTTAGCATGAGGACACTAAATAGGACCTTAATGAAAATATTATGAACTTGGTAGCAAGTATGTGAAATATTGATTATTGATGATAGATTTAAGAGCATTAAATGTTTGCCTAGGCTTGTTGAAGATAAAAATGTGATTAGAATTAATTTTCGAGCCTAGGGACAAAATGATCATTTTGCCAAAATCTAGGGGTAAAATGGTAATTTTTCTTAAGTAGGAATATTGAGATGCTTATATTAATAAAATGATTAAAATGAGCTAAATTGCTATTATAGAGCAAGAGGAGACGAGAATTCACCTCAATCATGGAAAGGATAAAGTCATGGACTAAACTGAAGAACTAACTCATTTTGAAAAAGAGGTAAGTTTGTATGACTTCTAAGCTTTATGATCACTATCATTGAATTGCTTAGTATAATATACATTGCTATTTTGTAATGCCTATCATTTTTGTGAACAAAGAGATTAAACATGAGCAAGCCCCAATTGAATATGAATTCCCCAGGATACCCGATATACTACATAATCTATCATGTAAGTCCAAGGTAAGCTTGGCATTGATCAAGATATCATGTAAGTCCAAGGCAAGCTTGGCATTAATTAAGATATCATGTAAGTCCAAGGTAAGCTTGGCATTGATCAAGATATCATGTAAGTCCAAGGCAAGCTTGGCATTGATTAAGATATCATGTAAGTCCAAGGCAAGCTTGGCATTGATTAAGATATCATGTAAGTCCAAGGCAAGCTTGGCATTGATCAAGATATCATATAAGTCCAAGGCAAGCTTAGCATTGAGTAAGTTATCAAGGGCAAGACTTCATGTAAGTCCATGTCAAGACATGGCCTTGAAACTAAGATGAGAAATTCCATGTAAGACCATGCCTAAGATATGGCTTTGGTGGCATGTTAAGTGGGAAGAGATCTAGTATCCCCAGTATTCGTAGAAGTTCATAGGGCAAACAAGTAAAGTTAATAATGAGGTAACAAGAGGGCTAAGAAAGCAAAGCTAGCATCAAAATAAATTAAATATTACTCATGTTATGAATGAAGAATTAGAGATCATAATGATTATTGTTTAAGTACGCTGATCAATGTGATCAAGTGACACAAGTATCATGTTTACTTTACAAAAATGAGTATAGTGAGCATCATGAGACATGTAAGAACCAAGTATGAGTAAGTAAGCTTTAGAGCTGAAATTACGATACTATTGTTATGCTAAATGGTTTTGATTAAGCAAGCTTATTGACATGTACTTTACATGCAAACTTACTAAGCTAAATGCTTACGTATTTGATTGTTTCTTTCTATGTAGTCCCACCAAGCTAATTTGTGGATCATCGGAGTCGAAGCTCGTAGCACACTATCAACTCTTATTTTGGTATAGCCAAGTTACTTTACTAAGTATGGCATGTATAGGAAACATTCATTTTGTGGACATGTTCTTAGAAGGGCCTTTGTAAAAGTTATCAAGTTTATTATTCTTTTGTATATGGATAAGTGATTGGCCAAATTTGACTAAGTATTTATGTTTATTGAGATCAATGAAGCATGTAGTATTATTCATAAAATTGGGTTGTTATTGCATCATTGAAGTGTGCATGGATATGATCTTCATTTCAGGGTGGCTAATGGCTTGGTAAATAGGCTATAAGTGCCTACACCGTTAGACACACGGGCGTGTGTCAAGGCCGTGTTAACCCTGCACCTTAGTATTATTAATCAGAATAGGCCACGGGTAAATTCCACGGCCATGTGTATAGGCCGTGTTATACACACGGTTGGACATGGGCGCAGCCTGCACCGTCTTGATTTAGTCAGTATATCAAGGATTAGCCCACGGTCTAAGCCCATGGGCGTGTCATGGCCATGTGGAATTAGTTAGTAGCCTCTCATGGTTGAAAGACACGGGTGTGTCTAAGCCGTGTGAAAATAGTCAGTAGCTTCCCACGGTTTAAGGGTATGGGCGTGCTTAAGGGTACACGGGCGTGTTCCAAGTCACACAGTGTGTGAACCCTGCTTCAAAAATAAATTATTTGATTTAGTTCTGAAAGGTTTTAGACACGAGTTTAAAGCCCCGTAGGCCCTTGTAATGTATGTGTTGACTAAGAAAGTGAAATTTTTAGTTGGAACGAAATTTTATAGCTCGTAAGTACATGTTCAGGTGAGTTCAATCATAGTAATGTGTTGTATCCAGATCCAGTATCAGTTTTGGGGGCAGGGTGTTACATTTAGTGGTATCAGAGCTAAGTTTAGTCAGTTCTAGGACTAACGTTACATGAGCATAAGTCTAGCTATACATGCCATATGTAAGAATGTTTCTATATTGATAGTGTGATGACCCATGATGATTTTAAATTATGTTTATACATATAGAAATGGATTCCGAATGGAATGTGGCGGATGACGAGAAAGTAATGCGCTTGGCTTCAAAAAGGGAACAAGATCGAGCTTAAAATGAGAATAGACCCACTACGGTGAGTCAAAGGGGAGGAGAAGAGGCTAGAGAAGCCTTCCTCCACATGATGAACACATGGTATACAGAGTTCATTTGGGCAAACCCGAATGCACAACCCCCTCCACCCCCACCTGTTCCACAAGCTACTCCAGTGGCCCTTCAAGTAGTAGAGGTGGTAAGAGGAGGTAAACCCCCAATTGATAGGATCAGAAAGCATAGGGCAGAAGAATTCCGGGCCAAAAAAGAGGATGATCCAGAAAGTGGTGAATTCTAGTTAGAAAATACCATCAGGATATTTAATGAGTTGTCATGTACCTTTGAAGAATGCATGAAGTGTGTAATCTCTCTCTTAAGAGATTCTGCTTACCAATGGTAGAACACCCTTGTGTCGGTTGCACCGGGGGAAAAGGTTACATGGGAATTTTTCCAAGAAAAGTTTAAGAAAAAGCATATCAGCCAGAGGTTTGTAGACTAGAAGAGAAAGGAATTCCTAGAGCTGAAGCAAGGCAAAATGTCGGTGACAGATTATGAGCGTGAGTTTGTATGACTCAGCAAGTACACTCGCGAATGTATATCCACAGAGGCTATTATGAGTAAAAGGTTTAAAGGTGGGTTGAATGGGGACATCAAACTAGTTGTTTCTGTCCTAGAATTAAAAAATTTTTTCGTGTTAGTGGAAAGAGCTTGTAAAGCCGAAGAGCTAATAAAAGAGAAGAAGAAGTCTGAAATGGAGTCTCATGACTCCAGAAAGAGACCGTGGAATAAGTCATTCCAATCTTCACACAAAAAGTCAAAAGATTTCCCTACCCAATCGGCTACTTCCACCGGGTTTTCCAAGAAGGACAAAAGTAAAAAGTATTCAGGGAACAAAGCACAGACAACTTTAGTTGCAAGTGTCAAAATTTTAGATCCGACAAATCTGAATGCCCACAATGTGGCAGACGCCATCTGAGAGAATGCCGGGCACATGAAAATGCAAGCTTTAGATGTGGTTCACAAGACCACTATATAAAATATTATCCCGAGATGACGAAAGAAGGAAGAGCTCAGGGCCCAAAATTCGGGAGTATGGTCAGAGGGAGATCGCAGAGAAACCCGAAAAGTGGGGCAAGTGGAAGAGGTAACCCGAGAGACAAGACCTTGAGACCCGAGGGTAGAGCGCCTGCAAGGATCTATGTCATTCGCGCTCGCGAAGAGGCATCTTCTCCTAATGTTATTACGGGTACCTTTTCTTTTTACAATACTAAAGTTATTGCTTTAATAGATCCCGGATCCACGCACTCTTACATTTGCATGAAATTAGCATCCAGTTTGAGCGTGCCTATAGATACCACCAAATTTGTAATTAAGATGTCTAATCCATTAGGCAAGAGTGTGTTAGTTAATAAAGTTTGTAAAGATTGTCCATTGGTGATTAGAGGTCATTGCTTTAAAGCAAATCTTATGTTATTACCATTTGATAAATTTGACCTCATTCTTGGAATGGACTGGTTGACTATCCATAATGTAATTGTTAACTATGGGAAGAAATGCGTTGAGATGAGATGTGAGAATGGGGATACTCTTCATATTGAATCAGATGAACAAGATAAATCGCCAGTGAAAATTTCCTATATGATGGCACGGAGATGTTTAATAAAATGGTATAAATCATATTAGGCCTTCGTGTTGAATGATAAGGAGACAGAGCTAAAAATTGAGTCAGTACCGGTAGTATGTGAATACGTGGATGTATTTCCCGAAGAATTACCCGGACTACCGCCAGTTAGAGAGATTGAGTTCAGCATTGAACTAGCTCTCGGTACTGTACCGATATCCATTACTCCTTACAAAATGGCTCCAACAAAGTTGAAAGAGTTGAAGTTACAGTTGCAAGAGTTGACAGATAAGGGCTTTGCAAGATCAAATTGTTCACGCTGGGGTGCCCCGATTTTATTTGTGAAAAAGAAAGATGGTACCATGATATTGTGCATAGATTACCGTCAGCTTAATAAAGTAACAGTAAAGAATAATTACCCATTGCCTAGGATCGATGATTTGTTTGATCAATTGAAACAAGCAATTGTGTTCTCCAAAATAGACCTGAGATCAGGGTACTACCAGTTAAGAGTGAAAGACTCAGATGTATCTAAGACGGCCTTTCGAACGAGGTATGGGCATTATGAATTTTTAGTCATGCCCTTTGGGTTCACCAATGCTCCTGTGGTGTTCATGGATTTAATAAACTGCATCTTTAGACCATACCTCGACAAGTTTGTAGTCGTTTTTATTGACGACATACTGATTTATTCCCAAGATGAGAAAGAGCATGCTGAACACCTACGGACAGTTTTATAGATCCTGCGAGAGAATCAGCTGTATGCCAAATTTAGTAAAAGTGAATTTTGGCTCAAGGAAGTAGGATTCCTGGGACATATTGTCTTGAGGGATGGAGTCCGAGTTGATCCTAGTAAAATCTCGGCCATAATGGACTGGAAGCCGCCTAAGAACATTACTGAGATTAGAAGTTTTCTGGGCCTAGCTGGCTACTACAGACGATTTGTCAAGGGGTTTTTCATGACCGCAACCCTGATGTCTAAACTATTGCAGAAAAATGTGAAGTTTGAGTGGATAGAACGATGCCAACAAAGTTTCGAGAAGTTGAAAATAGTGTTGACAAAAGCTCCAGTCTTAGTACAACCCGAATCAGGAAAAGAATTTATAATCTACAGTGATGCATCCTTAAATGGATTGGGCTGTGTACTCATGCAAGAAGGCAAGGTGATTGCTCATGCCTCCGACATGCTTGAAGCCTCATGAGAAGAATTATCGGACGATGATCTAGAATTGGCCGCCATATTCTTCGCTTTGAAGATTTGGAGACACTATTGATATGGTGAAAAATGTCAGATTTTTACCGATCACAAAAGTCTGAAGTACTTGATGATGCAGAAAGAGTTGAACTTAAGACAAAGAAGATGGTTAGAGTTGATAAAAGACTATGAGTTGGCCATCGACTACCATCTAGGAAAGGCGAATGTAGTCACCGATGCTTTGAGCAGGAAGTCTCTATTTACTTTAAGAGCATTGAATTCAAGGATATCCTTATTCGACAATGGCTCCCTTTTAGTTGAGTCAAGAGCTAGACCAATATTTCTTCAAGAGATCTTTGAGGCTCAGAAAGAAGATAGTGAGTTGCAAGTCAAGAGAGCTCAATGCGAGTCAGATGCTGAATCCGACTATCGGATTAATTCTGATGGATACTTGATGTTTAGAGATAGAGTTTGTGTACCGAGGAAAGGGGGCTTATTCAAAGAATTTTGTACGAAGCACATAACGGATGTTTGTCTATACATCTGGGAAGTACAAAGATGTATAGTGACTTGAAGCAACAGTATTGGTGGCCAAAATGAAGAAAGATATTTCAGAGTTCGTTTCAAGATGTCCTATTTGTCAGTAAGTAAAGGCTGAACACTAAGTGCCTTCAGGTTTACTTCAGCCTATTTTAGTCCCCGAATGGAAATGGGACTTTATCACCATGGATTTCGTAACGGGTTTACCGTTGTCTCCGAGCAAGAAAGATGCTATTTGGGTAGTGGTTGATAGACTCATGAAGTCAGCCCACTTTATACCTGTACGAGTGGATTACTCCCTAGATAAGTTGGCAAACTTGTATGTTTCAAAAATAGTAAGACTTCACGGAGTTCCCTTATTGATTATATCGGATAGAGATCCGAGATTCACGTCCAGATTTTGGAAGAAGCTGCAAGAAGCTTTGGGTACAAAATTGAGTTTTAGCATAGCTTTTCACCCTCGCATGCATTTGCTTAGTCGAAAGGTTAATTCAAGTACTCAGGGACATGCTCAGGTATTGTGTTTTAGAATTCCAAGGAAGCTGGGAAAAGTTTCTTCCATTGGTAGAATTTGCCTACAATAATAGCTTTCAGTCGAGCTTAAAGATGGCTCCTTATAAGGCTCTATATGGGCGTAAATGCAGAACCCCTTTATTTTGGACTGAACTCAAGGAAAACCAAATTCATGGGGTTAATTTGGTTAAAGAAGCTGAAGAAAAACTAAAAATGATACGAGAATATTTAAAAACTGCATCAGATAGATAAAAATCCTATGCGGATTTAAAGAGGAAGGAGATTGAGTACCAAGTTGGGGATAAAGTCTTTTTGAAAGTATCACCATGGAGAAAAGTTCTCGATTTGGTCAGAAGGAAAATTAAGTCCACGCTTTTATTGGACCTTACGAGATTACTAAGAGAGTTGGGCCTAGAGCTTACCGCTTACGCTTGCCATCAAAATTAGAGAGGATACATGATTTTTTTCACGTGTCCATGTTGTGACGCTACAGATCAGACCCTTCACGTGTAATCACTCCATCAGAAATAGAGATCCACCCCGACATGACTTATGGTGAAGAACCAGTCAAAATATTGACCCGTGAAATTAAGCAGTTAAGAAATAAAAGCATAGCCCTAGTGAAAGTCCTATGGTAAAGGCACGGAATAGAAGAGGCTACATGGGAGTCCGAGGAAATGATGAGAAATCAATACCCCAATCTTTTCAATCGGTAAGATATTTGAGGATGAAAATCCTTAAAGGGAGAATTGTAATGACCCGATTTAGGGCTATCGAATAGTGATCTTGGGATCACTATTTGAGATCGGAGAAATTATTTTCATGATATATTATGAGTTAGAGCATGATAGCATATGAGCATTAAAATTTTGGTATTTTAATTTTCACGTTTTCGTGTTTAATTTACGAAAAAAGACTAAATCGCATAAAGTGCAAAAGTACCATTCTATATGCTAAGAGTACCAAATGGCTATGGATTGTTAAATGGGGGTATTGAAAAGGTAATTTAGCCTTTGAAAGAGGCTTGGCCAGCCATAAGAGAGCATGGGAGACAAAATTTTCAATTAGTGTCAAAGTTAGTAGTAGTAGGTGGACTAATTTGACTTTTAATAATAGAATAAAGAGAGAAAAGTTATCATCTTTTTCTCCTATCATCCTCCATCGAAAATTTGCATCAAATAAGGGGTAAAAACCTTCAAAAAAAAGTTTCAGCAAACTCTTATCCGTTCAAGTAAGTGTTCTAGTGAACTTTTCTTGAAAATAATTGTACTTTTGAGATCCCTAAAGCTTAAGCTTTCAAATGAGGGGACTATTGTGCAATGTTGTGAAAGGTTTAGAGTTTTACCATGAGAGCTACTTTAGTTGTTTGTTGCATTTTTAAGGAAGAACTTGAGTCTTATTTGTTAGATGAACAACTTTTAAAAAGGGTGTTAGCATGAGGACACTAAATAGGACCTTAATGAAAAGGTTATGAACTTGGTAGTAAGTATGTGAAATATTGATTGTTGATGATAGCTTTAAGAGCATTAAATGTTTGCCTAGGCTTGTTGAAGATAAAAATGTGATTAGAATTAATTCTCGAGCATAGGGGCAAAACGATCATTTTGCTAAAATCCAGGGGTAAAATGGTAATTTTTCCTAAGTAGGACTATTGAGATGCTTATATTAATAAAATGATTAAATGAGCTAAATTGCTATTATAGAGCAAGAGGAGACGAGAATTCACCTCAATCATGGAATGGATAAAGTCGTGGACTAAACCGAAGAACTAACTCATTTTGAAAACGAGGTAAGTTTGTATGACTTTTAAGCTTTATGATCACTATCATTGAATTGCTTAGTATAATATACATTGCTATTTTGTAATGCCTATCGTTTTTATGAACAAAGAGATTAAACATGAGCAAGCCCCGATTGAATATGAATTCCCCAGGATACCTGATATACTACATAATATATCATGTAAGTCCAAGGCAAGCTTGGCATTGATCAAGATATCATGTAAGTCCAAGGCAAGCTTGGCATTGATTAAGATATCATGTAAATCCAAGGCAAGCTTGGCATTAATTAAGATATCATGTAAGTCCAAGGGCAAGCTTGGCATTGATCAAGATATCGTATAAGTCCAAGGCAAGCTTGGCATTGAGTAAGTTATCAAGGGCAAGACTTCATGTAAGTCCATGTCAAGACATGGCCTTGAAACTAAGTGATTGGCCAAATTTGACTAAGTATTTATGTTTATTGAGATCAATGAAGCATGTAGAATTATTCATAAACTTGGGTTGTTATTGCACCGTTGAAGTGTGCATGGATATGATCTTTATTTCAGGGTGGCTAACGGCTTGGTAAATAGCCTATAAGTGCCTACACGGTTGGACACACGCGGGCGTGTGTCAAGGCCGTGTTAACCCTGTACCTTAGTATTATTAATCAGAATAGGCCACGGGTAAATTCCACAGTCGTGTGTATAGGCCGTGTTATACACACGGGTTGGACATGGGCGTGTGCCCAGACCCTTCTGATTTAGTCAGTATATCAAGGATTAGCACACGATCTAAGCCTACGGGCGTGTCATGGCCGTGTGAAATTAGTCAGTAGGCTCTCATGGTTGGAAGACACGGGTGTGTCTAAGCCGTGTGAAAATAGTCAGTAGCTTCCCACGGTTTAAGGGTATAGACGTGCTTAAGGGTACACGGACGTGTGAACCCTCTCGAAAATGAATTATTTGATTTAGTTCCGAAAGTTTTCAAACACGAGTTTAAAGCCCCGTAGGCCTTTGTAATGTATGTGTTGACTAAGAAAGTGAAATTTTTAAGTTAGAACAAAATTTTATAGCTCGTAAGTACATGTTCAAGTGAGTTCAATCATAGTAATGTGTCGTATCCAGATCCATTATCGGTCTTGGGTGTGGGGTGTTACATTTAGTGGTATCAGAGCTACGGTTTAATCAGTTCTAGGACTAACGTAACATGAGCATGAGTCAAGCTATACATGCCATACGTAAGAATGTTTTTATATTGGTAGTGTGACGACTCCTGATGATTTTAAATTATGTTTATACATATAGAAATGGATTCCGAAGGGAATGTGGCAAATGATGTAAAAAGTAATGTGTCGGCTCATTTGAGGGACAAAGGCTTAAAGTAAAATGAGAATAGACCCACTATGGTGAGTCAAAGGGGAGGAGAAGAGGCTAAAGAAGCCTTCCTCCACATGATGAACACAGGGTATAAAGAGTTCATTCGGGCAAACCCGAATGCACAACCCCCTCCACCCTCACCTTTTCCACAAGCTACTCCAGTGGCCCCTCAAGTAGTAGAGGTGGTAAGAGGAGGTAAACCCCCAACTGAAAGGATCAGGAAGCGTGGGGCAGAAAAATTCTGGGCTAGAAAAGAGGATGATCCAGAAAGAGTTGAATTCTGGTTAGAAAATACCATCAAGGTATTTAATGAGTTGTCATGTACCTCTGAAGAATGCATGAAGTGTATAATCTCTCTCTTAAGAGATTCTGCTTACCAATGGTGGAACACCCTTGTGTCGGTTGTACCGAGGGAACGGGTTACATGGGAATTTTTCCAAGAAGAGTTTAAGAAAAGTATATCAGCCAAAGGTTTGTAGACCAAAAGAGAAAGGAATTCCTAGAGCTGAAGCAAGGAAAGATGTCGGTGACAGATTATGAGCGTGAGTTTGTACGACTCAGCAAGTACGCTCGTGAATGTATATCCATAGAGGCTATTATGAGTAAAAGGTTTAAAGACGGGTTGAATGAGGACATCAAACTGGTTGTTACTGTCCCGAAATTAAAAAATTTGTCATGTTAGTGGAAAGAGCTTGTAAAGCCGAAGAGCTAATAAAAGAGAAGAAGAAGTCTAAAATAGAGTCTCGTGACTCCAAAAAGAGACCATGGAATAAGTCATTCCAATCTTCACACTATAAGTCAAAAGATTTTCCTACCCAATCGGCTATTTCCACCTAGTTTTCCAAGAATGACAAAAGTAAACAGTATTTAGGGAACAAAGCACAGACGACTTTAGTTGCAAATGTTAGAAATTTTAGATCCAAAAAATCTGAATGCCCACAGTGTGGCAGATGCCATCTGGGAGAATGTTGAGCACATGAAAATGCATGCTTTAGATGTGGTTCACAAGACCACTATATAAAATATTATCCCAAGATGACGAAAGAAGGAAGAGCTCAGGACCCAAAATCTGGAAGTATGGTCAGAGGGAGACCGCAGAGTAACCCGAGAAGTGGGGCAAGTGGAAGAGGTAACCCGAGAGACCAGACCTTGAGACCCGAGGGTAGAGTGCCTGCAAGGACCTATGCCGTTCGTGCTCGCGAAGGGGCATCTTCTCCTGATGTTATTACGTGTACCTTTTCTCTTTATAATACTAAAGTTATTGCTTTAATAGATCCCGGATCCACGCACTCTTACATTTGCATGAAATTAGCATCCAGTTTGAGCGTGCCTATAGATACCACCGAATTTATAATTAAGATGTCTAATCCATTAGGCAAGAGTGTGTTAGTTAATAAAGTTTGTAAAAATTGTCCATTGGTGATTAGAGGTCATTGCTTTAAAGCAAATCTTATGTTATTACCATTTGATGAATTTGACCTTATTCTTGGAATGGACTGGTTAACTACTCATAATGTAATTGTTAACTATGGGAAGAAATGCGTTGAGATGAGATGTGAGAATGGGGATACTCTTCATGTTGAATCAGATGAACAAGATAAATCGCTAGTGATAACTTCTTATATGATGGCACGGAGATGTTTAAGAAAATGGTATGAATCATATTTGGCCTTCGTGTTGAATGATAAGGAGATGAGCTAAAATTGAGTCAAGATCGGTAGTATGTGAATACGTGGATGTATTTCCGAAGAATTACCTAGACTACCACCGCTAGAGAGATTGAGTTCAAGATTGAACTAGCTCCCATCTTATCCGATATCCATTACTCCTTATAGAATGGCTCCAACGAGTTGAAAGAGTTAAAGTTACTGATTGCAAGAGTTGATGATAAGGGCTTTGCAAGATCAAGTTGTTCACTATGGGGTGCCCCAGTTTTATTTGTGAAAAAGAAATATGGTACCATGAGATTATGCATAGATTACTGTCAGCTTAATAAAGTAACAGTAAAGAATAAGTACCCATTGCCTAGGATCGATGATCTATTTGATCAGTTGAAACGAGCGAATGTGTTCTCCAAAATAGACCTAAGATCAGGGTACTACCAGTTAAGAGTGAAAGACTCAGATGTATCCAAGACGGCCTTTCGAAAGAGGTATGGGCATTATGAATTTTTAGTCATGACCTTTGGGTTGACCAATGCTCCTGCGATGTTCATGGATTTAATGAATCGCATCTTTAGACCATACCTCGACAAGTTTGTAGTCATTTTTATTGACGACATACTAATTTATTCTCAAAATGAGAAAGAGCAAACTGAACACTTACGGACAGTTTTACAGATCCTGTGAGAGAATCAGCTGCATGCCAAATTCAGTAAAAGTGAATTTTGGCTCAAGGAAGTAGGATTCTCGGACATATTGTCTCGAGGATGGAGTCCAAGTTGATCCCAAGAAAATCTCAAACCATAATGGACCGGAAGCCGCCAAGAACATTACTGAGATTAGAAGTTTTCAGGCCTAGCCGGCTACTACAGACGATTTGTCAAGGGGTTTTCCATGATCGCAACCCTGATGACTAAACTGTTGTAGAAAAATGTGAAGTTTGAGTGTACAGACCGATGCCAACAAAGTTTTAAGAAGTTGAAAATAGTGTTGATAGAAGCTCCAGTCTTAGTAGAACCCGAATCAGGGAAAGAATTTATAGTCTACAACGATGCATCCTTAAATGGATTGGGTTGTATACTCATGCAAGAAGGCAAGGTGTTTGCTTATGCCCCCAGACAGTTGACGCCTCATGAGAAAAATTATCCGATGCATGATCTAGAATTTGCCGCCATAGTCTTCGCTTTGAAGATTTGGAGACACCATTGATATGGTGAAAATGTCGATTTTACCACCACAAAAGTCCAAGTACTTGATGATGCGAAAGAGTTGAACTTAAGACAAAGAAGATGGTTAGAGTTGATAAAAGACTATGAGTTGGTCATCAACTACCATCCAGGAAAGACAAATGTAGTCGCCGATGCTTTGAGTAGGAAGTCTCTATTTACTTTAAGAGCATTGAATTCAAGGATATCCTTATCAGACAATGGCTTCTTTTTAGTTGAGTCGAGAGCTAGACCAATATTTCTTCAAGAGATCTTTGAGGCTCAGAAAGAAGATAGTGAGTTGCAAGTCAAGAGAGCTCAATGCGAGTCAGATGCTGGATTCGACTATCAGATTAATTCTGATGGATACTTGATGTTTAGAGATAGAGTTTGTGTACCGAGGAAAGAGGGGCTTATTCAGAGAATTTTGTACGAAGCACATAACGAGATGTTTGTCTATACATCCGGAAGTAAAAGATGTATAGTGACTTGAAGCAATAGTATTGGTGGCCGAAAATGAGGAAAGATATTTCAGAGTTCGTTTCAAGATGTCTTATTTGTCAGCAAGTAAAGGCTGAACACCAAGTGCCTTCAGGTTTACTTTAGCCTATCTTAGTCCTCGAATGGAAATGGGACTGTATCACCATGGATTTCGTAACGAGTTTACCGTTGTCTCCGAGCAAGAAAGATGCTATATGGGTAGTGGTTGATAGACTCACGAAGTCAGCCCACTTTATACCTGTTCGAGTGGATTACTCCCTAGACAAGTTGGCAAACTTGTATGTTTCAAAAATAGTAAGACTTCACGAAGTTCCCTTATCGATCATATCGGATAGAGATCCGAGATTCACGTCCAGATTTTGGAAGAAGCTGCAAGAAGCTTTGGGTACAAAATTGAGTTTTAGCATAGCTTTTCACCCTCAGACTGCCGGTCAGTCAGAAAGGTTAATTCAAGTACTCGAGGACATGCTCAGATGTTGTGTTTTGGAATTCCAAGGCGCTTGGAAAAGTTTCTTCGATTGGTAGAATTTGCCTACAATAATAGCTTTCAGTCGAGCTTAAAGATGGCGCCTTATGAGGCTCTATAAGGGCATAAATGCAGAACCCCTTTATTTTGGATGAACTCAAGGAAAACCAAATTCATGGGGTTGATTTGGTTAAAGAAACGAAGAAAAGTTAAAATGATACGAGAATATTTAAAAACTACATCAGACAGATAGAAATCCTATGCGGATTTAAAGAGGAAGCAGATCGAGTAACACTTTCCCACCATCTAGATCTGTTTGATTAATATATGATTATAAGTCTTATATGTTTTGATAAATGCCGAAATTCGGGCATAATAGAGGAAACCCAAAGAGGGTAAAAACAAATCATCAGGTTAGTGAATGTTCTGATTAAACGATATAAGTATATTGATTTTATGTGATTGCATGGGTTAGGTTTGATGAAAGGAGGAAGTTATATGTTGTCGCAGTTTTTACCGTGATCTGTTGTAGCGATTTTTCCCGTGATCTATTGCAGCGGCTTTTGCCGTGATCTGTTGTAGTGGCTACGGCCATGATCTGATAATGAGCAGCACGACTGCCATCAAGGTGTGTTGCGGTGTGGGTTGATTGTAGAAATCCCCAATGGTGTGAATGGCTAGTACGGGGGCGTGTAGCGGATGAAAACCTAGGATTTGGGTTGGGCTTGCATATTATTTTTATTATGCATATTAATTCTGATTATTTTAGTTGTGTGGGGTTAAGGCCCAAATCTAATGGTGCATAAGGGTTGCACAATCGAGTCTCGCGACTCAACCAATTAATTAACATTTCGTAGCATTTAGTGCATCTGACCTGGCCGGAGAGGAGCGTAAGGTGGCCTGCAAAAGAACATTTGGATCCAAAGAAAAGACTCTAGTTATTATTTTATATTATTATTTAATGGATTTTAAATCTCGTTGTAATAAGGCCATGGGCCACCGCTTTATATTTTGTTTTATTACTGCTTTTATTACTTTTAGTTATTTAAATTTTTATTTTAATTGAACTAAGGCATGTATTTAAATTTTGGTTTTAATTCATAAAGGCATATTTTATTTAAAACTATAAATTATAAATTTTCCCTAATAAAAGGTTAAACTTTACCAAAATATTTTTCTAAAATGCGACATGTTTTACAAAATTTCCTTAGTGACATACCAGATCAGGTCGTAGTGTTTGGGCGGGTTTGGGGTGTTACAAATTGGTATCAGAGCCCGGTTCAAAACTCGACTTTGGGGTTTTGGGGCTCAAAACGTTTTCTAAAAGTGGGCTTTTGAAACTTGCATGTTATTTTTTTTGAAATGATAACAGGTTTGTTAGCTCGGCATGGCACCTGCGTCTCCGGCCCAAATCGCCAGGTAAGTACTCTAAATCATTATGTGATATATATATGTGGGCATGATGGGCTTTATGGGACGTAGGCTAGTTTAATTAGACTTTGATGGACTGTAGGCTTAGCTTAAACAACTTCTTAAATTTCATAAGACTTAATTTACCGAAACAAATCCTGTGAACTAGTCACCGAGTTAGGGTGTGGCAACAGGCATACGCATGTCTAGGAGTGGATACAGGGAGAGTTTGGTATTTAAGCAGTCCTAGTGACTCGCCTCCTCTTCGCTGGAATCCTACCTGGTGCGTGGTGACTATTCACTCTAGCCATGAGGACTTGTTGATGGGCCAAATTTTATAATTAAAACCCGAAAGGGACCAGCCACCCTATTTTGTAAAATTACTAAAATAACCTCTAGTTTTGAAAATTTCTGAAATACCCATGATTTATAAAAATTACCAAATTACCCCTAATTTGTAAAATAACCAAAATACCCCTAATTTATAAAATTACCGAAATACCCCTATCTTGAAAAATCACTAAGACACCTTATTTTGAAAATTATGAAAATACCCCTTTAGGTAAAATTACAAAAATACCCCTAGGTAGTGAAACGACAAAAATACCCCTAGGTGGTGAATGTAAGTTTATAAGGTTGTTTTTATGATTGATGTGTGCTGAATGTTGACTGAAGGTGAACTCTAGGACTAGGAAGTATCGACTTGAGAACTAAGCCCGTAGATAGAATTCAAATTCGAAAGAACTACTATCGAAATGATTTTACATAAGATTGTTCGCGGTTAATAAATGGGAAGAATTAATTATTCATAAAATTTTTAATCAGATAAACGTGAACCGATAGCATGAGTACAAGGGGACGAGGACGCTCTAGATGTGAATAATGGTGCGTACCCTACCATAGTATACTAAGTGTTTATTTTGGCTTTAGAATTAGAGTGCGCAGCGAAAGCATAGTGGTGAGACTTAGGTAGTATGATTTCTAGTTAGTTGGAAATTTCGAGGACGAAATTTCTTTAAGGAGGGTAGAACTCTAACATCCTAAATTTTTGGGTCTATGCGTTTAATGGGTGAATATGTAGAATGAGTTAATTTAAGTGTTAGGGGGCCAAATTTTAAGTTTTAAGGAGCCCAAATCTTCTAATTTAAGTTAGTTAAATTTGGCATTAGGGATTATGAAAGTGGACGGCACAAGGCTAATTTTTTTGGGAATTTTATTATATTTATTCTATATGGATAATAAGCAGATAAAGGCTATTATTTAGGGATTTAGTCTTTAAGGATAATACGCAGATAAAGACTATTTTTGAGGAGATAATAGATTAAGATAAGGGAAAAGGAATAAGAGCTATCATGTGTGGCAGTGTTGGCTGAAAATCAATCTCTGCTAAAGGGAGGAATCGATTTTCTATATAAAGAGGGGGTGTGCCAAAATTTTGGAAGCCTTTCTTTTATTTCCTTTTCTAATCTTCTTCCTCTCAAAACCAAAAATCACAATTTTCTTCACCCTTTCTTCCTCTCTAAAATTTCTGGTTGGCCGAATCTTTTAACCTCTATTGTTATTTTTTTTCTAATCCCTAAAAGTCAAAATCACATATCTATTATTCTATTCTTCTCCTTAATATTCATTGGCCAAATCTCTCTTAGCCATCTCTTCAATTCTTAAATCTTCTAAAAACCAAAATTCTTAGATCTCACTTCCTGAAGTTGCCGAATTTTCTTCAGTAAAGTCTGCTTGTGCCGAATCTGAAGAAAACAATAGAGGAGTCCAACGCTTAGATCTCTAAGTCAAAGATCAGTAACACTCAAGTCGTGTTATTTTTGGGATTTCAAAGAGAGGCCCTATTTTCACATCTTTCCGGCTTTTTGAGCAGAGTTGTAGATCGGGATAACAAGGATATCGACTAAGAATATTGGATTTCGCGATATCAAGTGTGTAACACTTTCCCACCATATAGATCTATTTGATTAATATATGATTATAAGTCTTATATGTTTTGATAAATGCCAAAATTCGGGCATAATAGAGGAAACCCAAAGAAGGTAAAAACAAATCATCAGGTTAGTGAATGTTCTGATTAAACGATATAAGTATATTGATTTTATGTGATTGCATAGGTTGGGTTTGATGAAAGGAGGAAGTTATATGTTGTAGCGGTTTTTACCGTGATCTGTTGTAGAGGTTTTTATTGTGATCTGTTGTAGCGGTTTTTACCGTGATCTGTTGTAGCGATTTTTACCGTGATCTATTGTAGCGACTTTTGTCGTGATTCATTGTAGTGGCTACGGCCATGATCGATGATGAGCACGACCGCCATCAAGGCGCAGTAGCAATGTGGGTTGATTGTAGAAATCCCCAATGGTGTGAATGGTCGATGCAGGGCATTAGCGGATGGAAACCTAGGATTTGGGTTGGGCTTGCATATTATTTTATTATGCATATTAATTCGATTATTTTAGTTGTATGGGGTTAAGGCCCAAATCTAATGGTGCATAAGGGTTTGCACCGAGTCTAGTGAATCAACCAATTAATTAACATTTCGTAGCATTTAGTGCATCGAATGTATGGAGAGGAGCGCAAGGTGGCCATGCAAAAGAACATTTGGGTCCAAAAAAAAGACTCTAGTTATTATTTTATATTCTTATTTAATGGATTTTAAATCTGTTGTAATAAGGCCATGGGCCACCGTTTATATTTTGTTTTATTACGGGCTTTTATTACTTTTAGTTATTTAAATTTTTATTTTTAATTGTACTAAGGCATGTATTTAAATTTGGGTTTTAATTCATAAAGGCATATTTTATTTAAAACTATAAATTATAAATTTTCCTAATAAAAGGTTAAACTTTACCAAAATATTTTTCTAAAATGCGACATGTTTTACAAAATTTCCTTAGTGACATACCGATCCGGTTGTAGTGTTTGGGCGGGTTTGGGGTGTTACAAATTGGTATCGAGCAGGTTCAAAACTTGGCTTTGGGTTTTGGGCTCAAAACGTTTTCTAAAAGTGGGCTTTTGAAACTTGCATGTTATTTTTTTGAAATGATAATGAGTTTGTTAGCTCTAAGCATGGCACCTGTGTCTTCGGCCCAAGTCCGCCACGTAAGTACTCTAAACCATTATGTGATATATATATGTGGGCTTGATGGGCTTTATAGGACGTAGGCTAGTTTAATTAGACTTTGATGGACTATAGGCTTAGCTTAAACAACTTCTTAAATTTCATAAGACTTAATATACCAAAACAAATCCTGTGAACTAGTAGCTGAGTTAGGGTGTGGCAACAGGCATACGCATGTCTAGGAGTGGATACATGGAGAGTTTGGTATTTAAGCAGTCCTAGTGACTCACCTCCTCATCGCTGGAATCCTACCTGGTGCGTGGTGACTGTTCACCCTAGCCATGAGGACTTGTTAAAGGGCCAAAATTTATAATTAAAACCCGAAAGGGACCAGCCACCCTATTTTGTAAAATTACTAAAATAACCTCTAGTTTTGAAAATCTCTGAAATACCCTTAATTTATAAAAATTACCAAATTACCCCTAATTTGTAAAAAAACCAAAATACCCCTAATTTGTAAAATTACCGAAATACCCCTATCTTGAAAAATCACTAAGACACCTTATTTTGAAAATTATGAAAATACCCATGTAGGTAAAATTACGAAAATACCCCTGGGTAGTGAAACGACGAAAATACCCCTAGGTGGTAAATGTAAGTTTATAAGGCTATTTTTATGATTGATGTGTGCTAAATGTTGACAAAAGGTGAACTCTGGGACTAGGAAGTATCGACTTGAGAACTAAACCCATAGATAGAATTCAAATTCGAAAGAACTACTATCGAAATGATTTTACATAAGATTGTTCGCGGTTAATAAGTGGGAAGAATTAATTATTCATAAAATTTTTAATCAGATAAATGCGGACCGATAGCATGAGTACAAGGGGACGAGGACGCTCTAGATGTGAATAATGGTGTGTACCCTACCATAGTATACTAAGTGTTTATTTTGGCTTTAGAATTAGAGTCTTGCAATAAAGCATAGTGGTGAGACTTAGGTAGTATGATTTCTAGTTAGTTGGAGATTTCGAGGACGGAATTTCTTTAAGGAGGGTAGAACTGTAACATCCTAAATTTTTGAGCCTATGCGTTTAATGGGTGAATATGTGGAATGAGTTAATTTAAGTGTCAGGGGCCCAAATTTTAAGTTTAAAGGAGCCAAAATCTTCTAATTTAAGTTAGTTAAATTTGGCATTAGGGATTAGAGAAGTGGACACAAGGTTATTTTTTGGGAATTTTATTATATTTATTCTATGTGGATAATAAGCGATAAAGGCTATTATTTAGGGATTTAGTCTTTAAGGTTAATAAGCAGATAAAGACTATTTTGAGGAGATAATAGATTAAGATAAGGAAAAGGGATAGGAGCTATCATGTGTGGCAGTGTTGGCTGAAAATCAATCTCTGCTAAAGGGAGGAATCGGTTTTCTATATAAAGAGGGGGTGTGCCAAAATTTTGGAAGCCTTTCTTTTATTTTCTTTTCTCATCTTCTTCCTCTCAAAACCAAAAATCACAATTTTCTTCACCCTTTCTTCCTCTCTAAAATTTCCTGGTTGGCCGAATCTTTTAACCTCTAATGTTATTTTTCTTCTAATACCTAAAAGTAGAAATCACATCTCTATTATTCTATTCTTCTCACTAATATTCATTGGCCAAATCTCTCTTAGCCATCTCTTCAATTCTTAAATCTTCTAAAAACTGAAATTCTTAGATCTCACCTCTTGAAGTTGCCGAATTTTCTTCAGTAAAGTCTGCTTGTGCTGAATCTGAAGAAAACAATAGAGGAGTCCAATGCTTAGATCTCTAAGTCAAAGATCAGTAACACTGAAGTCGTGTTATTTTCGGGATTTCAAGGAGAGACCCTATTTTCACATCTTTCCGACTTTTTGAGCAAAGTTGTAGATCGGGATAACAAGGATATCGACTAAGAATATTGGATTTCGCGATATCAGGTGTGTAACACTTTCCCACCATCTAGATCTGTAACATCCTGAAAAGGGCCTATGCATTTTGGCCTAATTGTACAAAAAGACATCTTTTATGTGTTTTGGAATAAATTTGGAATGATTTTTGGAAACCTAAGAATGTATGGAAATGTTATGTTGGAAATAGGAAAATGACCATTTTTGGAAACCTAAGCAAATTAGGAAAGTGAACATTTTGGAAACCTAAACATTTTGGAAACCTGAACATTTTGGAAACCTGAGCATGTAAGAAAAATGGCAAGTTACAGAGCCGATCGAAAATTTTAGGAAACTTAGAAATAATCGAGAAATGTCAAATTTTAAAGTTTAAAATAGGAAATAAGGGCAAGAGGGCCTTAAAGGTAAAAGTTGGTGAAATTTGACATACAATCGGGCTTGGAAAAGTGGTCCGAAGGTGTCACTTAAGGCTTATGGAAATGGCGCCATGTGTAAGAGAAAAGGGCTTGAGTTCGAGTCACCTGGGAAGCAAATAATGAAGGTTTATTTTTGCTTCCCTAAGTAAGAGGGTGGACGGCACCTATTTTCTAGAAAGGAGGAGTTTTATTTTTATTAAAACTTGATTATTAAGTGATAAATAAGGGATTTTAAAGTTGGATTATTTGAGGAGATAATTGATAGATTAAATGCTTTTATTTTTAGATAAAGGAGATAATATTATCTTAAGGGAGAGTGGTGGCCAAGTCAAGGACTCTTGGTCTAGCAAATTGACTATAAAAGGAGAACCCAAGGTCTTTTTCTCTCATCTTTCCAAGTAGCCGAAAATCCCTCGCTCTCTCCCCTCTTTGTCAATTTCTCTTTAAGCAAAATCCATCTCTTCTTCTTCTATTTTCTTCTCCTCTCCTTTGCTATTGTCGAGCCAAAACACTCTTTGATCTCCGATTAAAACTCCATAGCCGAAACTCGTGACTATAGGCAAGGAAGCAATCAATCAAAGCATTAAAGGTAAGGCTAAGCATTAATCAAGTCCTTTCTTTTTCTATTTGCCGAAAGAGAAGGGTCTAATCCTATTTTTGTCTTATGGTCGAATCTATAAGGATCTCTCGTGTTCTTTTACAATAGTTGAATACAAGGAGGAATCTTTAGGAAATTCGAGGATCTAAGGTAAGATAAATACATTTGGTTAAAGGTTATGATTTATAGGTTAAATTAAATTTAACATATGATGCTAGGGATGTCGACAGTCTTATAAGGCAAGGAATCCTTTTCGATTTGGAATTTGTAAGGTAGGTGATATTCACCAAGGCTTGTTTTTTGATATTTAGGATTATTTCCCATTATTTCAAAAGCCAAAATCGACATGGTTACATGGCTAGTGTTAGCCGATTTCAAGGAAAAGGAATACTAGCAATTTTGGGACTTGATTTACGTACATCCAAATTCTAAGAAAACAAGGTAAGTCATACAAATCCTACTTGGATTTGGTTTTAAGCCAAATAAGTTTGTTAATATATTTTAATGGTTGGTAGAATATAAGAGTAAAAATCTAGATTGGTAGATCGCTTCTTCTGGATTTCAAGGAATCTATTAAGCAAATCGGTGTGTACGCACACTAACTTTCGATATTTCATATGGCAATTATTTTATTATGTGATTATACGTAAGAATATGAATATGGCTAAGTACCCTAATGTGGTACAAAAGTACTCGTGCACGCTTCCTACTTCGATAGGATTATGAAATATGTTATTTTATAACATGTGAATATATGTATATGATTATGAAATTAAGTATGTTATGCATGATATATATTTTGGGGCATTCTGGATGTATGTGAAAGGGAAGAAGGTGTTGACTTTGGTCTCACTAACGTTATATGGTGACTACGGTCACAAATATTTGAATTTGGTAACTTCGGTTACATTATTTGAATATGGTGTCTAATGACACAAATTATATGGGCGATGAGCACGTCGACTGCAGCTACTGCCTTCGATGGTGTGTAGCGGATGGAAGGTTGACTTAGTAGTCCCCATGGTGTGACCGCGTGTACGGTGGTGTGTAGCGGATGGACCCTTAGGCTTGGGTTGGGTTGCATCATCGCTTTTATTTGAATATGAAATTGATATGAACATGTATGCCTCGATTTGTTGAATGTTAGTATCAGTGTGCACATTGAGTCTGTTGACTCACCCTGCTGTGGGAATTATTTTCGGTGATGAACAAGGATTTGACCGGTTCAGAGACCTTGAGGTGGCCATGTCTCATTTGAAGATTCCGCTTAAATTTGGACTTTATTTCGCTTTAGTTCCTTTAATTTTATTTTTGGTTTTACTTGATGTAATAAGGCCATAAGGCCCAAAGGATTTTCTTTACTTTGCTTTACTTTTTACTATTATATTACTTAACTAAATATGACTAAAGTTAAAGTGATATATATTTTTTTATAAACCCTAAAAATTATTTTATCACCTTAATAAAATTGGATTTACAAGATTAATTAAATGGGTTTCCAATCTAAGCCCAATTCACAATAACATTTTTCTAAATATTTTACAAATTTTCTAAGTAACAAAAATCTTTGAAACCGGTTTACTTTAGGAACATACCAGATCCGGTTCGGGCTCGTGGTAGGGTGTGGGTGTTTCAGCTTGGTATCGAGCCCGCTTTAAACTTCACTGTGGGCTAAGGCCCAAAACGCTTTCAAAGCGAGCCAAATGATTATCTTTGAAAAATAAGCGTGTTTTCCGGCATGGCACCTAAGTCTCCAATTCATGATCCACCGGTAAGAACCCCTAACTCTATGTGTGATTCTGTGATTTATGAACTGTTAAAGGGTAGAAAAGGCATGGAACGAGAATAGAATGATAGGAAATTGAACCCTAGGACTAGTCTACTCAAACACAAAACCACATAAGACTTAAAGCACTAAACAAACCTATGGCTAAGTCACTGAGCTAAGGTGTGGTAACCCTTGTACACATGTCTAGGATTGGATCCCGAAGAGCTTGGTATTTAAGCAGTCCTAGTGACTCACCTCCTCTTCATAGGAATCCTACCAGTGCGTAGCTTTGCTCACCATAACTCGTAGGGCTCAGTGGTGTGGCAACCTCTCATGCATGTCTAGGAATGGTTTCGGTGGGAGCTTGGTATTTAAGCAGTCATGTGACTCACCTCCTCTCCACACGAATTCTGCCTGGTGCGTAGCTTTGGTTCACCCTGACCAAGAGGGCTCGGTCATAGGCTAAACATAATGACTAAAACCCGAAAGAGAACTAGTCATGTTTAAAAAAAAAAGAAAAAAAAAAGAGAACAAAACAACAAACCCTAGTTCTTCAAAATTTTAAAACTTTCTTTTAAATCTGAGAAAATTATTTTTACAACATTTTCTGAAAAACTCCTGATTTGTGAAAATTACAAAAATGCCCTTGGGGGTGAAATTACCAAAATGCCCTTGGTTTATAAAATGTTCAACTACTCAACAGCTTTACCAAAATTTTATTATTTTATAAAAACCCTAATTTGTAAAATATCAAAATACCTTGATTTTAGAAAAATTACAAAATTGCCCCTAACTTACAAAATTACCAAAATGACCCTGAATTTCAAAATTGTTGCAACATTCCCATTTTTGAAGGAACAATTTTCGAAAAGAACCCTCAGAGTTTTACAACTTTTGAAATACCCCTGATTTATTAAATTTTACAAATTTACCCTAATTTGTGAAAAGTTACCAAAATACCCCTGAGGTCAAAAATTACCGAAATAACCCCGGATTTTAAAATTTTTCCAAATTACCCCTAGACTTCAAAATTTTCAAAATAATTTTTGACAAAAACACCAAGGAACGTTTTTCTTCTAAAAAATTACGAAAATGCCCCTGTAGGACAAAATTACAAAAATATCCCTGGGTAGTGGAAAACAACAACAACAACAACAATAAAAACTACAACGTTTCTCTGAATGAATGAAAGTTCATATTTGTTTGATGGATGAATGAATGAATGGAAAAGACTGTGTGTTTGTATGATTACGAAAGAACCACTCTTAAATCCCTTCTCATAAAACTCCTTCGCTGGTAAATAAGTGGAACAATGACTAATCCATAAAATTTCTTAATCAGATCTCAACGCTAGAAAATGAGCTCTAGAGGACGTGGTCGCCGTGGTCGAGGTAGAGGAAGGATGACCGTGTTTGAACCCGTTAGGTCGGGTCAAGGGTCCGACAATGAAATGCCACCGCCACCACCACCCCACCGTTAATGTTGAGCAAGTGAAGCTCAAACGGAAGACGCTTGTGTCGCAGGTCGTATACGAAGTTTTGGAATTGGTGGCAAAAGGCGAGGAAATTCAGAAATCGAAAGTCGGTACCTGAACGGCTTCGAGTTAATGGAGTGGAAATGTTTCGAGGAGTATCTAATGTGGCACCCAAGATACCGAAAATCGGTTGGAAGCAATGGAGTGTATCATGGATGAGCTCGATCTGACTCGAGAGGAAAAGTTGAAAGGGATGGTGGCGTTGTTACGCGATGAAGCGTATCAGTGGTGGTTAACTGTTCGGGATGGTACCACTGCCGAAAACTTGACTTAGGAATATGTTAAAGAGGCATTTCAGAAGAAGTATGTGGGAACCAGGTATACAGATGAACAAAGGAAGGCTTTTCTAGGGTTGGTACAAGGGAGTAAGTCTGTCGCAGAATATGAGGCGGAATTCTTGAGGTTGAGCCGCTATGCTCGAGGGGTAGTGGCAATCGAGCATGAACGCCGTGTCCGCTTTGAGGACTGGACCGAGGAACGATCTGAGATCGCTGATAGCACCGCATCAGGAGCGAGAATTCTCTGCTTTGGTGGATAAGGCTAAAGTGGCCGAGGGAATTAAGGATTCTATCAAGCAGAACACTGATCGAAATAGGCCGGAAAGAGGTTTTGGATTGTCTGGATCATCGGGGAATAAGAGGCCTAGAATCGATGGGCCAAAGGATCGACAAGTTGGTACCGAGGGCGATCATCCTTGTGAGCATTATGGAAAGAAGCATTTAGGTGAGTGTTGGAGAAAGACATGAGCATGTCTTAAGTGTGGGTCCAAGGACCATATGTTCAAGGATCGTCCCAAAATATCGGATGACAAATAACAAAGAACTCAAAGATGTTAATCAGGCTGGTAGGGGAGGACAGCAGCCTCAACGAGGTCGAGGTTCGAATAACAGAGGTAATGGTTCCGGCCAAGGTCGTGGAGCACCAAGCGGAGGTGTTGAAGGTTCAGAAGCAAGGCAGCCAAGGTTAGTTTATGCAGTCGGCCGTCGCGAGGATAGTGACGCGCCAGACGAGACAACGAGTAAGTTTCTTATTTATGGATTATACTTCATTACTTTACTCGCTATAAGATTAGTTCGATCTTATGTTGCTAATGAAGTATATGGAACCTTGATTGTGAACTTAGAGAATGTGCCTAGAAAGTATGATAGTTCTTTAAGATCAGAGTGCGCAGCAATAGCGTAGTGTGGTGAGTTAGACTGTACGGATGAACGATAGTAAGTAATTTCGAGGACGAAATTATTTTTAAGGGGGGTAGAACTGTAACATCCTGAAAAGGGCCTATGCATTTTGGCCTAATTGTACAAAAAGACATCTTTTATGTGTTTTGGAATAAATTTGGAATGATTTTTGAAACCTAAGAATGTATGGAAATGTTATGTTGGAAATAGGAAAATGACCATTTTGGAAACCTAAGCAAATTAGGAAAGTGAACATTTTGGAAACTGAACATTTTGGAAACCCGAACATTTTGGAAACCCGAGCATGTAAGAAAAATGGCAAGTTACGAGCCGATCGAAAATTTTAGGAAACTTAGAAATAATCGAGAAATGTCAAATTTTAAAGTTTAAAATAGGAAATAAGGGCAAGAGGGCCTTAAAGGTAAAAGTTGGTGAAATTTGACATACAATCGGGCTTGGAAAAGTGGTCCAAGGTGTCACTTAAGGCTTATGGAAATGGCGCCATGTAAGAGAAAAGGGCTTGAGTTCGAGTCACCGGGAAGCAAATAATGAAGGTTTATTTTGCTTCCCTAAGTAAGAGGGTGGACGACACCTATTTTCTAGAAAGGAGGAGTTTTATTTTATTAAAACTTGATTATTAAGTGATAAATAAGGATTTTAAATTTGGATTATCCGAGGAGATAATTGATAGATTAAATGCTTTTATTTTTAGATAAAGGAGATAATATTATCTTAAGGAGAGTGGTGGCAAGGACTCTTGGTCTAGCAAATTCGGCTATAAAAGAGAACCCAAGGTCTTTTCTCTCATCTTTCCAAGTAGCCGAAAATCCCTTGCTCTCTCCCCTCTTTCTTAATTTCTCTTTAAGCAAAATCCATCTCTTCTTCTTCTATTTTCTTCTCCTCTCCTTTGCTATTGTCGAGCCAAAACATTCTTTGATCTCTGATTAAAACTCCATAGCAAAACTCGTGACTATAGGCAAGGAAGCAATCAATCAAAGCATTAAAGGTAAGGCTAAGCATTAATCAAGTCCTTTCTTTTTCTATTTGCCGAAAGAGAAGGGTCTAATCCCTATTTTTGTCTTATGGTAGAATCTATAAGGATCTCTCGTGTTCTTTTACAATAGTTGAATACAAGGAGGAATCTTTAGGAAATTCGAGGATCTAAGGTAAGATAAATACATTTGGTTAAAGGTTATGATTTATAGGTTAAATTAAATTTAACATATGATGCTAGGGATGTCGACAGTCTATAAGGCAAGGAATCCTTTTCGATTTGGAATTTGTAAGGTAGGTGATATTCGCCAAGGCTTGTTTTTGATATTTAGGATTATTTCCCATTATTTCAAAAGCCGAAAACCGACATGGTTACATGACTAGTGTTAGCCGATTTCAAGGAAAAGGAATACTAGCAATTTTGGGACTTGATTTACGAGACATCCAAATTCGACAAACAAGGTAAGTCATACAAATCCTACTTGGATTTGGTTTTAAGCCAAATAAGTTTGTTAATATATTTTAATGGTTGGTCAATATAAGAGTAAAAATCTAGATCGGTAGATCGCTCTTGGATTTCAAGGAATCTATTAAGCAAATCGTGTGTACGCACACTAACTTTCGATATTTCATATGGCAATTATTTTATTATGTGATTATACGTAAGAATATGAATATGGCTAAGTACCCTAATGTGGTACAAAAGTACTGTGCACGCTTTCCTACTTCGATAGGATTATGAAAATGTTATTTTATAACATGTGAATATATGTATATGATTATGAAATTAAGTATGTTATGCATGATATATATTTTTGGGGCATTCGGAATGTATGTGAAAGGGGAAGAAGGTGTTGGCTTCGGTTCACTAACGTTAGAAGGCATTGACTTCGGTCTCACCAACGTTATATGGTGACTACGGTCACAAATATTTGAATTTGGTAACTTCGGTTACATTATTTGAATATGGTGTCTAATGACACAAATTATATGGGCGATGAGCACGTCATTGCGCAATGATCGCCTTCGATGGTGTGTAGTGGATGGAGGGTTGACTTAGTAGTCCCCATGGTGTGACCGGCGTACGGTGGTGTGTAGCGGATGGACCCTTAGGCTTGGGTTGGGTTGCATCATCGCTTTTATTTGAATATGAAATTGATATGAACATGTATGCCGATTTGTTGAATGTTAGTACTGTGTGCACATTGAGTCTGTTAACTCACCCCTGTAGGGAATTATTTTCAGTGATGAACAAGGATTGACCGGCCAGAGACCTTGAGGTGGCCATGTCTCATTTGAAGATTCCGCTTAAATTTGGACTTTATTTCATTTAGTTCCTTTAATTTTATTTTTGGGTTTTACTTGATGTAATAAGGCCATAAGGCCCAGTGGATTTTCTTTACTTTGCTTTACTTTTTACTATTATATTACTTAACTAAATATGACTAAAGTTAAAGTGATATATATTTTTTATAAACCCTAAAAATTATTTTATCACCTTAATAAAATTGGATTTACAAGATTAATTAAATGGGTTTCCAATCTAAGCCCAATTCACAACAACATTTTTCTAAATATTTTACAAATTTTCTAAGTAACAAAAATCTTTGAAACCGTTTACTTTAGGAACATACGAGATCCGGTTGGGCTCGTGGGCCGGTGTGGGTTGTTTCAAGATCTGCTTGATTAATATATGATTATAAGTCTTATATGTTTTGATAAATGCCAAATCCGCATAATAGAGGAAACCCAAAGAGGGTAAAACAAATCATCAGGTTAGTGAATGTTCTGATTAAACGATATAAGTATATTGATTTTATGTGATTGCATGGGTTGGGTTTGATGAAAGGAGGAAGTTTTATGTTGTAGCAATTTTTACCGTGATCTGTTGTAGCAGTTTTTACCGTGATCTGTTGTAGCGGCTTTTGCCGTGATCTGTTGTAGTGGCTACGGCCATGATCTGATGATGAGTAGCATGACTGCCATCAAGGCGTGTAGCGGTGTGGGTTGATTGTAGAAATCCCCAATGGTGTGAATGGCTGGTACGGGGGCGTGTAGCGGATGGAAACCTAGGATTTGGGTTGGGCTTGCATATTATTTTTATTATGCATATTAATTCTAATTATTTTAGTTGTATGGGGCTAAAGCCCAAATCTAATGGTGGATGAGGGTTGCACACTGAGTCTCGCGACTCAACCAATTAATTAACATTTCAGGTAGCATTTAGTGCATCGATCAATGGAAAGGAGCGAGGTGGCCATGCAAAAGAACATTTGAATCCAAAGAAAAGACTCTAGTTATTATTTTATATTCTTATTTAATGGATTTTAAATCTCATATAATAAGGCCATGGGCCACCAGTTTATATTTTGTTTTATTACGGGCTTTTATTACTTTTAGTTATTTAAATTTTATTTTAATTGAACTAAGGCATGTATTTAAATTTGGGTTTTAATTCATAAAGGCATATTTTATTTAAAACTATAAATTATAAATTTTTTCCGAATAAAAGGTTAAACTTTACCAAAATGTTTTTCTGAAAATGCGACATGTTTTACAAAATTTCCTTAGTGACATACCATATCCGGTTGTAGTGTTTGGGCTTAGGTGTTACAAAGTGCGTACATTAGCCCTTATATGTATCCTAACCCTTATATGTTTCCTTTTCTCAATCCCATGGCAGGTTGGAATGCATGGTCCGGTTCGAGTTCGTTCCCGTCGTATGAAGGATCGCACGAGGCGCCGTCGGGGAGCTCTTCTTTTTACCAATTTCCTTCGCCTTATGGGATTCAGACTCCTCCGACATGGGTGATGGAAACACCTCCCCAGTCAATATTTTATCAAGGTGGGACATCCTCCCAACACCCACAACCAGACCCCTGCCAGAGGAACCAGAATCCCCGCCTGAGGTTCCATAACCCCCGCCAGAAGCTAGAAGAAGGATGAATCCAACACGTAACCGTCGACCACCCCCATGTGGCACTGATTCTAACCGGTACCAACATTGATTCCGACAGTCATTATTTTTTTATTGTAATTTATTTTTTATATATTTAATAAAATAAAAGATGTTTATTATTTTTTATTGTAATTTAATTTATTTTTTATATCTTAAATAAAATAAAAGTTGTATTTTATTTTTATTGTAATTTAATTTTATATCTTTAATAAAATAAAAGTTATTTTTATTTTTATTGTAATTTATTTTATTTTTATATTTTAAATAAAATAAAATATTATTATTATTATTTTATTATAATTTAATTTATTTCTTATATCTTAAATAAAATAAAAGTTGTATTTTATTTTTATTGTAATTTAATTTTATATCTTTAATAAAATAAAAGTTGTATTTTATTTTTATTGTAATTTAATTTTTATATCTTTAATAAAATAAAAGTTATTTTTATTTTGTATTGTAATTTATTTTATTTTTATATCTTAAATAAAATAAAAGATGTTTATTATTTTTATTGTAATTTAATTTATTTCTTATATCTTAAATAAAATAAAAGTTTTATTTTATTTTTGTTGTAATTTAATTTTTATATCTTTAATAAAATAAAAGTTATTTTTTTGTATTTTTTATTGTAATTTATTTTATTTTTATATCTTAAATAAAATAAAAGTTGTATTTTATTTTTATTGTAATTTAAATTTTTATATCTTTAATAAAATAAAAGTTATTTTTTATTTTTTATTGCAATTTATTTTATTTTTATATCTTAAATAAAATAAAAGTTGTTTATTATTTTTATTGTAATTTAATTTATTTCTTATATCTTAAATAAAATAAAATTTGTTTTTTATTTTTATTGTAATTTAATTTATTTTTATATCTTAAATAAAATAAAAGTTGTATTTTATTTTTATTGTAATTTAATTTTTATATCTTTAATAAAATAAAAGTTGTTTTTATTTTTATTGTAATTTTTTATTTTTATATCTTAAATAAAATAAAAGTTGCTTATTTTTATTGTAATTTAATTTATTTCTTATATCTTAAATAAAATAAAATTTGTTTTTTATTTTTTATTGTAATTTATTTTTATATCTTAAATAAAATAAAAGTTGTATTTTATTTTTATTTTAATTTATTTTTATATCTTTAATAAAATAAAAGTTATTTTTATTGTAATTTATTTTTATATCTTTAATAAAATAAAAGTTATTTTTATTTTTATTGTAACTTATTTTTATTTTTATATCTAAAACTAAGAAGAAATGGATGAATTAGGACTAAATTGAATAAGTGAAAAGTATTAGGATTAATTTGTAATTTTATTAAGATAGATGTTGATCCAATGTATGAATTTTGAAGGATCGTAAGGGTAAAATAATCATTTAGCAAGTTAGATAATTTTGAAGAATAATGATGATAGTGATATTTTAAATTAATTGAATACTTTTTTTTGTTTTACAACTTAGTCCTTCTACAAAAGTTCATCATTTTCATTAAGAAATTAAAAGAATTTTCATAGCCACCAAGAAACAAAAATGATAAGGAGACTATCAACTATTTCAATTTGGACACGAGCGAGATGTATGGCCTGGGTTCCTACACCATCCGCATAACTTCCATTGGTTGGTTGTTTCTCGGATATCTATATTGTTGCGTATTCTAGTCGAGCAAGGTCGACCCTTTGGTTTGTGACGCAGTTTTCTATCCAGTAACAGCTTATACGGAGTAAGCAATACAGACGGCCACTTACGTTCATCTGGGACTGGTGGGAATACGTGTCTCCACACGTTGTACATGTATTCTATTTTATACACTTCGTCGACATAGCTCGTGGGATCCAAACGGAGATTCTGACAAGTCGCAATTACATGAGCGCATGGATAACGAAGTGCATCAAATATACCACAGTCGCAGGTCCTATTTCTCAAATGTACGCGATATTGCCCGCAATAATACCTTGGTTCGATTTGTCAAACTCTGTCACACGAAACCATAGGTTGTAGCGATCGTGACACACTGTGTGCATGGTGTTGGCCTGTGCCTTCGCCTTGTTAATTTCTCGCAATACACATGGCCTCCCTACATTTGGCCTTTATAACTCGCTGATCGCTTCAAAAATAGTGCCGCTAAATGAAAATATGTCTCTCGCACAACCGACGTTATCGGCAAATGACGTGTTCCTTTTAGAATAGAATTTATGCATTCGGCCAGGTTTGAGGTCATATGACCATATCATAGGCCGCTGTCGTATGCTTGTGTCCACTATTCAAAAGGTATGTTGCATAGGTAGTTTGCGCCTTCTTCGTTAACTGAGCGCAAACTTGCCAACATCTCGTGAACACGATCCTTGTTGATCTCGTACCCTGCCAATATAAGTTGATAGCGAATATTACATACCACTATTCAATTAAGAATTAATTGAATATTACAAACGAAATTATATTAATAGATATTACATACCCATGTTGGTCACTTGCCATCGTTCACTTGTAGATCGATGTTGCCCGTGGTAGTTGGACGCAACATGCTTTAGGCAATATCGATGGTGTGTGCGATGCCACAAGCTTCCCTATCACTCTATTGCGGCTAGTATTCTAGGGCCCCGATCCGATATAACACATATATCGTGTTGAGCGTATATGCCTCCTTAACCTAGATAGAAAGAAATCCTACCATCACCGACTCTCCTGTTGTTGCAAACGCAATTGGAAGGATTCTCCCATCGTCATCCCGTACACGCCTAGCAAAAGCCGATACGTATATCTACCATACATAAAGGTATCGTCAATTTGTACCAATGGCTTGCAGTATAGAAATGCGTCTCGGCATTGCTTAAATGTTCGTAATGACGCTTGAACACTTGGCATCCACGGAGCAATCGATTATTGTAGTACGTCCGCCCATTTCAAGGTCTCATTATCTTGCTGACATATCTCTCCAAAGACTGACACCACTGCCACACTTCATTATATGAAGTGTCCCACCGACCATGCAACTTTTCCAACGCCTTCTGCTTGGGTATCCAAGTCTTCCAGTAAGAGGGCGTGTACCATAATTGGCTATGTATATTGGCAATTAAGCCCGGCATTGAAGTTTTGGGATCCGCCTTCACCGTCGGTATTATTAAGTTAGCTAACATATCTAAATCCATCTTGGGATGATCTTGTGAAACACCTGTCAACAAAGTACGTTAAATAATGCAACATTACGTAATATCAGTATTATTCAAAAACTTTTAACACCTAGTGATACTGTACCGGCAAGAGATGTATCTGGACCTTTGTACTTTTTTATTCTCCCACAAGCTTGTCCTTTTCCTCAACGAGGCCATGATTTTCCATGAACATGTACCGTCTTGCATTGCACACTTGGCCTCGTACTTATCGAGTTTGGATTTAACCACGTTGTAGTTAACCTCGTTCTTGATGCTATATTGTTTCAATGCACAAAGAAAACTATCCTTGTTGGAAAACTCTTTACCAACTTCTAATTCACCCGAATCCAACGACGAACTTGTACGGTCACGCCTTCTATGTAGTAGTTTAGGAAACTCCAATGCATCGTCTTGAGATAGATCGACATTATACATGTGGGCTGGATGGGAGTATGCCCTAAATCGTAGATCTTCTTCTTCTTCATCTAAACCCCCTTCAATATCTTCAGGTACAGTTGGAACAGGCTCCGGTTCAGAAAATAATGTAACTTCTGCACCATCGAGTCCGGGCTCTCGAGGTGGATCCACATCAGACTCATTATTCGACCCACCATCATCTGCAACGAATGAGGTCCCCTCACCGGTGGATGTCGTGGAGTACATTATCCCTTCTTAAACAACTTTCGTGACATTCCCAATCATATGTGGATTGCCAACCACTAGAAGTTGATGTCATTCCCTAATACGTATTTCCAGAATTGAACATTGACCCACCGATGTGCATGTCCCATCCACCAACCGAGTGTCGTGTATGGGTTGTGTTTTCCATACTACCACCAAACACGGGCGCTTTTGTATTCCGCCTCCCACTAACAGAGAGTCGACTTGGGGTCGTGTATTCCCCTCGAACAGCAGTAGATGTTGAACTTGAAGGAAGATCACTTGGCGATGAAAATTGTATATATACCTCAAGATAGGGTGATCCACTCGCAAGATGAGTCTCCACTATTGCCTCTAAGCTCCAAGGACCTTTGATGTCGAATGAGTCATATCTCACGGGATCAACCGAAGCACAAAATCTATACTTAATAGACTAAACTTTCATTGGTGTTGTTCCGAAGATTTTATGCCTAATTCTTTTGTGAAATTCTGTCGAATCTATGTTCTAGTTAAAAACCAGTCGCACTGTGTTCTCTGATAAAAAAACAACACCGCTTTTTGTGTCATAAACCTTACCATCATAGTAAATAACAACACTAATACGTTCACTCATCTTCAGTTTCTATTTTACTTTTGCCTCAGTTTCTATTATGTAACCTGAGAATAAAATTTGGCTCAGTTATAGTCTAAGGACAGCCAGAGACTACTGTAGCAAAAGAGCGTTCACGTGGGAGCCTTTTTCAGTACTCTTACTGATAGTGCATCCTGCTTGAAGTGTTTTGGTCACTATTTGTTCAAAACGTCTTCTCAAACTTATTTTACCAGATACTACTATAGCAAAAGAGCGTCCACGTGGGAGCTTTTTTCAGTACTCTTGTTGATAGTGCATCCTACTTGAAGCTTTTTGGTTACTATTTGTTCAGAAACGTCTTCTCAAAATTATTTTTCCAGATACTATTGTAGCAAAAGAGCGTCCATGTGGGAACTTTTTCCAGTGCTTTTGCTGACAGTGCATCCTGCTTGAAGCGTTTTGGTCACTATTTGTTCAGAAACGTCTTCTCAAATTTATTTTTCCAAAGACTACTGTAGCAAAAGAGTGCCCATGGGGGAGTTTTTTTCATTACTCTTGCTGACAGTGCATCCTGCTTGAAGCGTTTTGGTCACTATTTGTTTAGAAACGTCTTCTCAAAATTATTTTGCCATAGACTACTGCAGCAAAAGAGCGTCCACGTGGGAGCTTTTTTTCAGTACTCTTGCTGACAGTGCATCCTGCTTGAAGTGTTTTGGTCATTATTTGTTCAGAAACGTCTTCTCAAAATTATTTTACCAGATACTATTGTAAAAAAAAAAAACAAATAATTTTATATTGCTACTATATTTTTTTTCAAAACCCTAAACCTAAAATTATTTTAATTAATTAACCCTAAAATCTAGTTCATTAATTTTCTCCTAAAACCCTTAAACCCTAATACCCTAAAAAAATCCTAAATTGTAGCCTTAAAACCCTAAAAACCCATACCCTAACCTTAAAAATAGCTAAATACCCTATCGGGGGAAGGGGCAAAAACGCGTCCCCGAGGAAGCACTTTTGCCACATCAGCAAAACACCCACAAGGATGTGATTTTGGCTGATGTGGCAAAAAACACTCCTTCGTGGATGCCTTTCCTGTTGCATCCCCTGAAAACGTGCTGATGTGGACGCGTTTTCGGGAGAAATGACCCTTTCCGGTAAATAATTGCGAAAAGGTCATTTTTCGTAAATTTTGTAAAAAAAGGGTATTTTCTAGTAATTTGCCCGTTTTAGTTAGCATTTTTATAAAAATATTATTTTGACTCTTTTTAAATTGTTGGTGGTTGAATTCAACTTTTTTTTAAAGTTAATAATTAAATTTAGTTAAAAAAAGGTTAAATTAGCAAGAGAAATAAAATTAAATTAAATAGTAAACTATATAATTAGTCACTAAACTGTGGGCAAGTTTTTGTTTTAATCACTTTAATTAAAAAAGTTACACTTGGTCGCTAATGCTTTCGATTTTTTAGTCACCCGATTGTTAAGTAGACTTTTGAGTTAGTATAATAACAAATCTAGTCATCGGTTCTATACTTTCTACCAATTTGACCCAGATTATACATAAAATGATAAAATTTAAAATTCTTTTTGAAAATTTAGAAAATTATAAAAAATAAAATTTATATAAAAGTAAATAAAATTAAAAAATAAAATAATGAGAGAGAAAATGAGGAAAATTATTTTAAACCTCCAAATTTTCTCTTTATATTATATGTATAGAAATATCCAATACTCAATCCTCAAAATAACATAGAAAAAAAACATTAAGCAAAATTATTACTTTTTTATTTTTTTACCTCTTCTATCTCTTGACATAGCTTTTTCATTATAAAAAAGAATATAATCAGAATATAATTTATTTTACAAATTGAATTTTGAAAATAAATTAAATTAATTGAAATTATGAATTGAGTCTAAAAAATATTATAGTATATTTTGTTTTTCTTTGTGCCTAAAAATGGTATCGTAATCAATTTCACAAGCCTCTTTAATATCAATTTTGATGTTCTTTAAGGGCATGAGACTTGACTTAAAGATATTACTAATTTGGTTTCGAGAAAAACTTGAAAAAGTATATAGTGATCTATTTTTGTTTTAATTTGTTATTGCATTCTATTAAATGATAATTTTCTTTATTTTCCATACATATTAATTCTTCAACAACATATTCAAGAATCTATTTCTCTAGAAACTTTATATAGCATTTTCTTTTTTAAATAATTTTGAGTTTTTTCATAAATTTTTTATATAGAATCAAGTCAAAGTGATAGAAAATATAAAACTAAGGATTAAATTTGTTATTATAACAACTAAAAAATACCACTTAAAAGACGAGTGACAAAAAAATTTAAAACATTAAAGACAAAATTGTAATTTTTTTAGTTAAACAACCAAAAAGAAAATTTACTCATAGTTTAGTGGGTTGGTAACCACTGAGGTAAACAAGAAAAGAAGATAAAGGTAGGATATGCGAGAGAAGGATGAAAGTTGGGAAAATATCTCTATTTTTCTGGGAGAATCTGAAAGATCCAAGGGAAAAAGAAGTTGCTTATGAGCTGTTTGAATGACCCTTTTATTGTGGGGAACAAGCTTAGCTACTAGTCCTAAGATCGTTGAGTGGATGTTTGATTTAATACCTTTGGTAGTGGCGGTGATGTGAAGTCTTAAGATGAAATATGTTAGGGCGACTATTACTCTGGTTTCAACATGACCCTTACATAGTCTTAGTAGAGCTATCCCTTTTCAAAGTTCGCCAAGTTGGGGTTTGCAAACTAGCCTAGGCTCGCAATGTGGATGGTTCCATTGGGAGACATGTGCTCAACTCTCTATGGATACACAACTAGGTTCACGAGGTATGCTGTAAGGTCTGTGAAACCCATTACACAAGGTATAGCATGGGTAAATCACCCCATTGGTCACTTTAAATAGTAGTCGTTCCTATTTTGATCACCCTAATTTTTTTTGTTAATTTGGTTACTAAAAAAAAAGAAATTAATTAAATTGGTCACTCCATTGTTTATAAAAATAGAAGTCTAACGGTGCATTTCCACATTAGTCACCCTCAAGTTAGGGTAAATTACCTGTGAATCACTCTAAATAGGAGTCGTCCTTATTTTGGTCAATCCAATTTTTTTTATACAAATGCATTGTTATTCTCATGTTACTATTTAACGGTGATGTGACCAATTTAATTTTTTTAGAAAATTAAATTAACAAATAAAAATTAGGAGTGATCGAAATAAGTACTACTCTTATTTAAAACAATTTACAATATAGTTTACAATATAGTTTACTAAAAGCTGGCTCGTGGACTAACCAAAAACATGACTGTATTTGTTTAATGTCATTTTCCCTCGTAGGTATATATTCTTAAAAATCGCCAAAAGCCGGCATTCGTTGTGAGTATCTCCTCCTTTGTAAGCGATTATTTCCAAGGAAAGTCTTCGTTGGACCTACTTTATATCCTTCCAAATATATACGTGTATACTGATTTTTTGTTTCTTTTTTCAATTACGTTCGTTTTTATATATTCCCTTTTAATTAATTTACCGGAATAAAATTGATTTCCAAAACTCTTTTATCTTGGCTTTAGATCCCCGTTTTTGAATTATAATAGCTGGACACATTGAAATTAATAAAATTAAATATTGAATTTGAAAATGGAAAATGGAAAATGGAAAATGTTTCGTTTATTTTATTAATTGTAAACTAATTTCTCCAATGCACTATTAATTATATAATTTTCTTATAAAACATTGTAAAACAATTTACACATAATATTCGATAGATAAAATATTTTATTGAAATATTTTTAATAATGCCATATAATTAATTACTTAAAAATATTTTTTGGACATTATACATTTAAGGTCGATTAATTTACAATGGTAAAATAGTAAAATAGTTTAAAGTGTAATTAATTATTTAAAATTTGTTATGATTCAAATAATTTCTCTTATTTTTTCAACAATAAGGATTACATTAATTTAACATAAAAGATGATGATGCGTGAAGTAATGAAACTATTCTCTTATCACAAAAATAACTGTCACGTAAACAATTTCCTTATATATTTGTATACATTAAAATATATAATATATATAATTATTGGAATAATTATATACAATTTTGCTTCATTGAGTGTTGTAATATTTGAAGATGATTTTGTATAATTTTGTATATAAAATTTAATTTTAATACTAATATTGATGTGGTATTTAGATTTATTTATTCTGTTAAGTCTGTACAATAAATCAAAACTAATGCTTCATCTTTATAAAAGTAATTAAATCAAAATTTTATACCTATAATTACAGTAATTAAAATTCATGTGACCACCCTTTACATATTAAATCAAAATAAAATTTATTCATATATTCATAAATTATATACTAGGCCTTTGAATTGTTTTGTCTCATTCTCTCATTTAACCCCATAAATTCACCATGATTCTAAACACTCAAAACATCTCCAACTCACCTTCTTCCTCTAATAATGGCTGCCATCGTCTCTCTTTTCGCCTTTGTTTTTGCCATTGTTGGTCTCTCTAATCTTTCCCTTATTCAAGCTCAAAAGGATGGTTTCAGTGTAGAATTAATCCACCGTGACTCTCCAAAGTCTCCCTTATACAATCATTTAGATACTACCTACAATCGTGTAACCAATGCCTTGCGTCGTTCTTTTGATAGAGTTCATCGTTTCAAACCGGCTTCTGTGTCAACAATGGAAGCCGAAGTCGATATTATTGCAGATTCGGGTGAATACTTGATGAATATAGCAATTGGATCCCCAGCTTTTGATATTGTCGCCATTGCTGATACGGGAAGTGATCTTATTTGGACTCAATGCAAGCCTTGTTCTCAGTGTTTCCCGCAAAACGTCCCTATTTTCGACCCCACCGCATCATCAACATATAAAAAGTTTTCTTGCAGAACAAGTCAATGTGGGGACGTTGAAGGAACGTCTTGTTCAAGTGACGGTTCATGCCAATATTCAGTCTCTTATGGCGATGGATCTTACTCAAAGGGCGAAGTTGCTGCTGACACACTCACCTTGGGTTCCAGAACGGGTAGTCCAGTCGTAGTTCCAAATGTTATTATGGGTTGCGGACATGATAATGATGGAAGCTTCGACGAGAATACCTCTGGCATCATCGGCCTTGGAGGTGGCGACTCTTCGTTGATTTCCCAATTGGGAACTACAGTTGATGGAAAATTCTCCTACTGCTTATTGCCCTTTTCCGAAGCTGGAAATTCAAGCAAGATGAACTTCGGTTCCGATGCCATTGTTTCTGGTAACGGAGCTGTTTCGACTCCATTAACCAAACAATCCCCTCAAACTTTCTACTTCCTCACCTTGGAAGCAATCAGTGTGAGAACCAACCGAATAAAGTTTACGGATAAACCTTTTGGAACAGACCAAGGGAACATCATCATCGATTCCGGTACGACATTGACACTTTTACCAGATGAGTTTTACTCGGAACTCGAATCAGCGGTGTCTAGCATGATCAATGCGCCGAAGGTTAATGGTCCCGAGGGTCTGAATTTATGTTACGATGCTACAACAGAGTTTGCAGTGCCAGATATTACAGTTCATTTCAGTGGTGCAGATGTAAAATTGCAGCCATTAAACACCTTCGTCTTGGTTTCTGAAACAGTTGCTTGCTTTACATTCAGTCCCGTTCCAAATTTCGCCATCTATGGTAACTTGGCTCAGATGAATTTCTTGGTTGGATATGATACTATTAAACAGACGGTGTCATTTAAACCTTCCGTTTGCTCAAATTGTTGGAAAAATATAGATATTACATATATAATAAGCATAATTACATGTTATTACTTATTATCATAAAAGATTAATTCAAATTAAAAATAATTTAATTTAACTAAAGTTTATTGAATTTTAATTATTAAATAAAGTAAATACCAAAATATGCGTAGATATATGATTTTGAGTTTAATATTTTGATTATATATGTTGATATTTGAGATTCATGTTAAAAGGCTTAAGTTTTGATTATTTATAACTTATAAATTATAATAACGATTTTGGTGTTTTTCTATTGTTATATTTTTAATATGTATGATCGAAATATTAGAATTAACGTGTTAAAAGAATTGCTTTTAGTTGTCATTATTAAAACCACGACCAAAGATTATAATTAGAAGATTTGGATGTGCGGCTCATACAGTTTCAATGAATAAGTTTTTTTAGATTAATTTACCTAAAAAGTTCATTTTTAAGTATATTTATAGAAATGGGTCGATTTCAATTTATCGAAAAGGGCTAGTTTTGACAAAACGTGTCCATGTAGAAGCGTTTTAGAGGATAATTTTCAGTAAATCGGGCCTTTGGAGGAGCGTTTTTGTCATGTCAGCACAAAACGCGCTGATGTAGACGCGCTTTGCTGACGTGGCAAAAAACTCCCCAATGGCGCGTTTTGCTTCGTGTTTTTGACCCCAACGGCTAATTTTTTTTACCATTGGGGGTTCCAACGGTAAAAATCTATAAAACCCCCTCCTATTATTTCATACAATATTTCTTCAAATTTTAGCAAAAAATACTCTAAAATTTCTCCCTAAAGCTCTAAAATTTCTCAAATCTCTCTTTAATTAGTTATTTACTTTAATTTTTTTCTAAATTAGTATTTTTTTAATAATTTCAAAAATATTTGGTCGTGTTAGAAATGGCCAGGGAATTAATTCGTCTCGATCATAAACATATCTCTGTCGAACAAATGAAAATGGTAAGGGTTAAATTTTAATTTTTGAATATTATTTAATATTTTTTCATTTTTGTAAGTTTAATTAATTTGTATTTTATAATTTTTATAATAGCCTGTAGATCGGGTGTTACAATATTATATTCGTAATATGTTTGATCCTCCATCACCGTTGATAGAAAATTACTTAAGGGAAGTGAGTTTTTGGCACGCGGCCATTATAGGCCGTGGGTGCAAGTTGGACCCGGACGTCCAGTTACAATTAGGATTGTCGGTGGATGGGCACTCACTGGGTCCGTTCAATCTGCTGATTGGGAAGCTATATGCTATGACCTTTTGGGTGTGATTCTAGATAATATTTACGGAGGTCGATCGAGATGGGTTGGTTACAAAACATATTCCCGGGTTCGAGGAATGATTCGACTGAAGTAGAAAGAATACGTTATGCTCAGGTATACATCCTTAAGATGATTGAAGGTTATTTGATGCCGGACTTGTCACGAAACCTTGTACATCTGAGGTGATTGCTGAAACTCGTTGATTTTAGAGCAGGTGGCAAATTAAGTTGGGGGTCTGTCGTGTTGGCAACATTGTATCGGGAGATGTGCGAGGCGACGCCACCAAATAAAGTCAAAATCGGAGGTTGCCTATCACTACTACAATCATGGGCTCGGTTTCACTTTCCATTTTTACGTCCTTGAGTGAACCACCTATATACATTCCCACTCATAACGAGGTAACATTTTTATTTAATTTTACAATTATTCCATAGATTTAAAATAAAATTGTATGCTGAAAATTTATTTATTTAGGTGGAATCATCCTGCGAGTTATGTTGGAATACCTATCGCTCTCGAAGATATACGGCTTCTATTAGACCAACGGTTGGAAGCGCAAGTAAGTATTAAATAAAATATATATACATAAAATAGTCATTTCATATTTAGTATTTAGTATTTAGTATTTAGTATTATTTATATAACTAATATTTTTATCACGTTCATATAGTTTCAATGGACACCATACGAGGATCCAGCAATACGGGCAGTAATTCTGGAAGAATTCTTTCAAAATCCGAACATTTGGCATGTTAAGGTCCCATTGGTCAACTATGCTATTGTCGAGATGCACCAGATAGATAGAGTGTTGCGACAATTTGGATTTCGACAATCGATTCTTGAGGAACCTGAGGTGCTTGATGACCAGCACAAAATTGACTTACGGCAAACGAATACGAATTGGCCAGTATTCTTCTCGAAATATATCTAAATTTGGGAAAACCGATATGATCATATACCTGATCGTGAACCGATCATGTCCCAGAGTTAGCATGCCGCGTCGGATTACATGCCATAGTTTAGGATCCATGACAAGCCATATTTGCTGTCGGAAGAGTAGAGGTGTAGGCAAATCCGTGTCGAAAGGGAACGATGGGGCCTTTTAAATCTAAGGAGAAGGGATGACGGCACGGGCCCATCAATAGCGCCCACACAATCACCGGGCCCAACGCTTCAACCGACGACACCCATATCACAGCCACTTCAGATTATGCCAAGTGCATATCCTAGCCCTTATATGTATCCTAACCCTTATATGTTTCCTTTTCCCAATCCTATGCCAAGTTGGAATGCATGGCCCAGTGCATCTCCTTTCTCGATGACTCTGACTTAACTGATGATATATAGGCCATCGTCGCGGAGAGATCGAACGAGGCACAGTTGACGAGCTCATCTCATTACCAGTCCTTATCGCCTTATGGGATTCAAACATCTCCGCCGTGGGTGATGCAAACACCTCCACATTCTTTATTCTACCAATGTGAGTCATCCTCCCAACACCCACAACCGAAGCAACCACAACCCCCGCCTAAAGTGCAACCAATGAGAAATCTAGCGCGGAGTATTTGACCACCCCCATGTGGCACTGATTCCTACCGGCATATACATTGATTTTTTTAAATATATTTGTAAAAATTGTTTCTATATTGTTTCATTTAATAAAATAATTTTTTTAATATTTTACTAGTAAATTAATTTTATATGTTTAATAAAATAGAAGTTCTTTTGAATAAGGTGGAATAGAAATAATGCAACATAGTTTTATTACAGCAATTATCAACTATTTCGATTTGGACATGATCGAATTGTATGACCAGGGTTCCTACACCATCCACACAACTCCTGTTGGTTCTTTTTTCCGGATATCCATATTATTATGTATTCTACTCGAGTAAGGTCAACCTTTTGGTTTGCGACGCAATTCTCTATCCAATAGCAACTTAAACTGAGTAAGCGATACAGACGACCACTTACGTTCATCTGGGACCAGTGGGAATACTTGTCTCCACACATTGTACATGTATTCTATTTTATACACTTCATCAACATATCTCACGGGATCAAAATAGAGATTCCGACAAGCTGCAATTGCATGAGTGCATGGATAACGAAGTGCATCAAATATCCCACAATTGCAAGTCCTATTTATTAGGTGTACATGATATTGCCCGCAGGTAATACATTGGCTCCGTTTATCAAACTCCGTCACACAAAACCATAGGTTGTCGCAATCGTGAGACACTGTGTGTATCGTGTTGGCCCGCGCCTTCACCTTGTTAGTTTCTTGCAATACCTTTTGGAACCATACATGGCCTTCCTGCATTTGGCCTTTATAACTTACTACTCGTTTTGGAAATAGTGATGCCAAATGAAAATATGTCTCTCGCACAACTGAGGTTATCGAAAAATGACGCAGTTCATTTTAGAATAGAATTTATGCATTCAGCCAGGTTTGTAGTCATATGACCATATCATAGGTACCTATTGTATGCTTGTGTCCACTGTTCGAAAGGTATGCTACAGAGGTAGTCTGCGCCTTGATCGTTAACTGAACGCAAAATCCCCAATATCTCATGAAAACAATCCTTATTGATCTCGTACTCTACCCATATAAGTTGATAGCGAAAATTACATACCAATATTTCATTCAGAATAAATTGAATATTACAAACGAAAGTATATTAATAAAGATTAAATACCGATGTTGGTCACTTACCGTCATTCAGTCGTAGACCGATTTTGCTCGTAGTAGTTGGATGCAATGTGCCTTAGATAATATTGATGGTGTGTGTGATCCCATAGGCTTCCTTGTCTCTCAATTGCGGCTAGTATTCCAGTACCCCGATCCGATATAATGCAGATTTTCGGTTGGGGGCATACATACCTCCTTAACCTAGAAAAAAAATCTGAGTCATCAGTTGACTCCCCTAGTGTTATTGCAAAAACAATTGGATGAATTCTCCCACTGCCATCCTGTGCCATAGCTAGCAATAGCCGATGGGTATATCTATCATATATAAAGGTACCGTTAATTTGTACCAATGGCCTACAGTACACAAATGTGTCCCGACATTACTTAAAGCTCTAAAACTTACGCTTGAACATTTGGTATCCATGGAGCAATCGGTCATTGTAGTACGCAAGGACCGTTTCAAGGTCTGTTATGCAACCTAGGATGTACCTCTCCAGCACCTACACCACTGTCAAGCCTTATTATATGAAGCATCCCACCCACTATGCATATTTTCCAACTCCTTCTACTTAGCTATCCAAGCCTTGCAGTAAGAGGGATTATACCTCAATTGGCTACGAATACTGGCAATTATGCATGACACAAAACTCCTGGGATCCGCCTTCAGCATCGGTAATGTTAAACTAGCTATCATACTTGAATCCATCTTGGGATGATTTTATGAAACACCTGTCAACGAAGTACGTTAAATAATGTAACATTAAGTAATAACATTATTATTCAAAAACCCTAAACACCCAGTGATACTGTACCGGCAATACAGGTATGTGGACCTTTATACTTTTTTATCTCCCACAAGCTTGTCTTTTTGCTAAAAGAAGCCATGATTTTCCATGAACATGTACCGTCTTGCACTGCACACTTGGCCTTGAACTTCTTGAATTTGGATTTAACCACATTGTTGTTAACCCCGTGATTGATGCTATGTTGTTTCAAAGCACCAAGAAAACTATCCTTACAGGAAAACTCCTTACCAACTTCCAATTCACTCGAATCTAATGACGAACCTGTATCGTCACACGTTCTGTGTGGTAGATCTGGAAACTCTAACGCATCATCTGCCGATATATCGGCATTATGCATGTGGGTTGGAGGCGAGTACACCCTAAATTGTGGATCTTCTTCTTCTTCATCTGAACCCCCTTCAACGTCTTCAGGTTCGGATGGAACAAGCTCCGGTTCAGAAAATAATGCAACTTCTGCACTATCGAGGCCGGGCTCTCGAGGTGGATCCACATTGACTCATCATCCAACCCACCATCATTTGCAATGTATAAGGTTCCTTCGCCGGTGGATGTCATAAGGAGTACATCATCCCTTCTTGTGGACATTTCGTAATGTTCCCAATCAAATGTGGATTGCCAACCACTGGAAGTTGATGTCATTCCCTAATACATATTTTAGTATTGAACATCGACCCACCGATGTGCATGTCCCATCCACTAACCGAGTTTCGTGTAGGAGTTGTGTTTTCCATACTGCCACCAAACACGGGCGCTTCCGTGTTCTGCCTCCCACTAACAGAGTTTCGGGTAGGGGTCGTGTATTCATCTCGAATAGTAGCTAATGTTGAAGTTGCAAATGTTTCATTTGGCGATGAAAATTGAACATATAACTCAAGATAGGGTGATCCACTAGCGAGATGAGTCTACACCATAGCCTCAAAGCTACGACCACCTTTGATATCAAATGAGTCATATGTCACGGGATGAATCGAAGTACAAAATCGATACTTAATAGAAGAAACCCTACTTGGCGTCGTTCTGAAAATTTTGCGTCAAATTCTTTTACGAAATTCTGTAAAATCTATACTCTGGTTAAAAACCATTCGCGTTGTTTTCTCTGATGAAAAAACAACGCCGTTCTTAATGTCACGGACCTCATCATCATAGTAAATAATGACACTAATATGTTCACTCATTTTCAATTTCTATTCTGCTTAGCCTCTCTAATTTTTCTTGCTGTAACTAATGCAACCTGAGAATGAAATTTGCCTTTTTTATAGCCTAAGGCCAAACATGAACTACTGTAGAAAAAGAGCGTCCATGTGGGAGCTTTTTTCAGAAATTTTGCTGACATTGCATCCTGCTTGAAGCGTTTTTGACACTATTTGTTCATAAACGCCTTCTCAAAATTATTTTTTTAGGAACTACTGTAGAAAAAGAGTGTCCACGTGGGAGTTTTTTTCTATAATTTTGTACACAGTGCATCCTGCTTGAAGCGTTTTTGACACTATTTGTTTAGAAACGTCTCCTCAAAATTAATTTTCCAGGTAAAAATAGTCAATTTTGTTAAAAAAATAAACACTATTATTTTTAAAAAACTAAACCCTAATTTAATTAATTCTAACCCTAAACCTTAATTTAATTTATTTATTTAAAACCTTAAACCCTAATTTAATTAATTTTTATAAAAAACACTAAACCCCAATTTATTTTTAAAATCCACTAAAATCCTAAACAACTTATTTTAACAAAACCTTAAACCTAAATTATTTTAGCAAAATCCTAAACCAAAAAACCCTAAAAAACCCTAGCGACTAAACATGAAAAAATCCTAACCTATAAAAAAACACGGAGCAAAACGCGCCCCTGGGGGAGCCTTTTTGCCACGTCAGCAAAGCGCATCCACGTCAGCACGTTTTGTGCTGACATGGCAAAAACACTCCCCTAAGGGCACGATTTGTTGGAAATTTCCCCCTAAAAAGCTCCTACGTGAACACGTTTTATCGAAATCGGCCATTTCTGGTAAATAATGCTGAAATCGGCCCATTTCCGTAAATATACTTGAAAATGGGCCTTTTTAGGTAAATTAGTCATTTTTTTATTATATCTAAAATTGAGTATAGGTTATAGAGAAAGTACGATTGAAATTCAATTCTCATAATATTTTTTTCTTTTGTTTGGTCTCTCGTTGGATGCCTTGAATTATTTTTTCGATCTCTTTATTTGATGTGGTTTATATGATTTTGAATATGGTATTTGGTTAAATTAAGTATGTTAAGTGCTTTTTCATTGTATGGTTTATGTATTCATGTTATTAGTATATGTGAATTGGTTTGATATGAATATTTGTCAAATATGGTATTCGGTTTCTCATTCAGCAATGAGACAAATTTTTTGAGTTATTTTTATGAACATTTTAAATTTAAATATTGGTGTGTATATATATTAAAATAACTTAATTGAAATAATAAGTTGTCAAAGTAACCTCTGTTATTAAATTATTTTATTTTAAAATATAAATGGTTGTGTTCATGTAACTTAAGTTACGTTAATATTGATTGACCCAAAGGAATGTTAATAGTTAACAAAATTACATGTGCAACTATGACAATAAAATATGTGACGATTATTGGGTTTTACATGTGAGCAATAAATCAGCCAAAGGAAGATTTATTGTTCGACATGTTTTTATTATCAGTCTTTGATTACTACAATAAGATATCATTTACAAGTTAATATTTTTGTCCAAAGAAGAAATATTAATGTAGTGCCCGATATCTTGAGATGATATTTACTTTTATTCAAATTATTATGGTTTAAATTTAAAATATTTTGAAACAAATAAATTTAGATTTTGGCTTTGGGATTTAATTAAGAATGTCTAATATTTCAAATAGATCAGTTGACACAAAATGCCACCAAAGTGACCTCTTTTGAGTAAATTAATTTATTTAAAATATCAAGATGATTATATGTTTTTGTGAATCATACGTTTATTAGTTGACCCAAAGGTAAGTTAATATTTAGCATAATTTCAACGACATCTATGGAGATAAATGTGTGACAATTATAAGGTATTTTATATGACCAATAAGTTAGTCCAAAAATTGATTCATTATTTGGCATAATTTATTGTCAATGTTTGATTGCTACAACAAGAGTATTACTTATTGTTAATATTACTATCCAAAGACTTGACATTAATGTTGTGTTTGGTATCTTCAGATGGGATTAGTCACTACTTTGAATATATTGTTTACTAATGAATATTGATGTGAGCTTGTTTTTATCTATTTTGTTTAATATTTAGCTAGTTCATTTTCTGTTGCCATAATATCTAATAATATAAATTATATACCCGTGCTTAATGAGACTAATTTTAAGGAAAGCAAAAGACACTTAGTTATAATGTTTGGTTGTATAGGCATAGACCTTACACTAAGGGAAGAACAACTTGCACCTCTCATTGGGATAAACACCCCTGATGCTAAAAGGGATTTTGAGAGGTGGGATCATTCAAACCATATGAGTTTAATGATCATCAACACAACATTCCAGGAGCCTTTAGGGAAACAGAATCTTAAGAGATTAATCAGGCCAAAGGTTTCCTTGACGAAATTTAAAAAAGTTTTGCCAAAAATAATAAGGTTGAGATGACATCACTTTTGACTTCTTTGATGTTTGTGAAGTATAAGGGTTAAGAAAACGTGAGGGAGCACATTATAGAGATGTTCCGTGTTGTTTTAAGAATTAAGGCACTTAAGATCGACCTTTTTGAGGAATTGTTTGGTCTTATGGTTTTGGTATCGCTTTCTGCACAATTTTAACCAATTTAAAATTAGCTACAACTATCAAAAGGAAAAATAGACTCTAAATGAGCTAATTTCTCATTGCGTACAATAGGAAGAAAGGTGGAAACATGTTAAGTCTGAAAGTGCTCATTTGACCAGTGCCTCTAAAGATAACTTACATTCTGAATAGAGTACCCACTAAAGCAGCTGCAAAAACATCTTATGAGCTTTGGACAAGTGAAAAGCCTAGTCTAAATCACTTTCACATTTGGGGATATCCAGTTAAGGTAGGGCTTTATAGGCCACATAAAAATAAATTGGACTCTAAAACAATGAGCAACTACTTTATTGGTTATGCTAAGTGATCTAGGGGCTATAAGTTTTATGATCCCATAATTAGAAATATTTTTAAGATGGGAACTACAACATTTTTTTGAGTTGTTGAGTTTGGAGAGAAAAAATAAGGTTAGAGATATTGCTTGAGGAGGAATTGGATTCCAACTTAGTTCCTGTTATCACTTTTGACGATGTTCAGGTTCTCATACCTATCATTGATCAAGAAGTGAACTCAGAACCTCAACAAGACAATATTGAACAACTCCATATTCAAGATGAGGTAATTGTTCTAGAAGTAAAAATTGAACAACCTTAAGAATAAGCACCATTAAGAATATCCACGAGAGAGAGGAGAAAAGTTATTGCTAACGATCATGTTGTATTTCTTCAAGAACATGAGGATAACAATGGAATGATGGAAGATGATCCAATCAACTTTCGTTAGGCCATGAAAAGTTCTAATTCTCAAAAGTAGATTGATGCCATGCAAAAATAGTATAAGTCTATACAAGACAATAAAGTTTGGGAACTTGTCCCATTACCTGAAGGTGCAAAACCAATTAGTTGTAAATGGATATTTTAAACCAAGAGGGATGCAAATGGTAATGTTGAGATGTATAAGGCATGTCTTGTAGCTAAATGATATACTCAAAAAGAAGATATTGATTTTACAGAGACTTTCTCTCCAGTTTCATCGAAAGACTCTTTTAGGACAATCATAACACTTGTTGCTCATCTTGATATTGAGTTACATAATATGGATGTTAAGACTGTGTTTCTCAATGGCAACATTGAAGAAAGCATTTATATGGTGCAACTATAAAACTTTGAGTCGGAGACCTAAAGAATATGGTTTGCAAATTAATAAAATGTCATACCCCAAATTTGGATAACCTGAATTTTAGGTCCATAGACGAGAAGATGTTTGTTTTGGCCAACCTCAGAAGTTAGTTCGCCAAATTGTAGCTTCTGATGAACTAATGTTTTGGGCGAATTAAGTATTCACTAAGGGAAGTATATCAAGATTCAACCTTTGATATGTTCTTCAGTAAAGAAAGAAAATGACATATAGGAAGAGTAAGCGTTGTGTATGTCACCACCAAAGGTATATTACGCCTAGTTTGTTCCAGAACTTTGAAGGGCAAGTATTTGTATCTAAATCTGGTTATAAATCAACTAAATGGGTTGGAAAAATGACTTTCATTTATGTTTTCTTCATATTCTGTAGGCCATTATAAGGGCATCTTCAAAAATTTGGGACACTTGTCAAATTCCCTTAAATGGGAGTCGATTATATAAATGTGTGAGAGAGGTTTGTGGGAAGGTTTTCCTCTTCCTTCAGATTAATTCTTTAATTCTTTATTTTCATAAATATTAAATGTCATTTATGGTTACTTTTCTTATTTGATCTAAAAGCTAAGAATTCTTGAATACGATTGAGGTGTTCCATCTCCTAGTAAGTCTGGTAACTTTGCATGTTAAGAATAAGGATTCTATGAAGTATATGGGTAGTAAGATACGAATGAGAAGCCCTACATGGGGATTTTCTGTAATTGAAATATTAGTAATCTGTTTGTAAATGGATTTAATGGTGAAATAATGTTCTTTAACCAATGTTGTAGCTGGTTCGATTGGATTGCTAAAGTCTAAAGCTGGTAGCTACAGTAGGTGAGTCTCAGGTGAGTCCCTGATATCGACTATTATAATTTCTTCTAAAATAATATCTGGTGAAAAATGTCCCAAAACAATGAATAATTGCTGAAAATAAGTATGTATGCTTGAAATAGGTATTCATGTGTCTAAAGTATAATGAATTGTGTGTATGGGTGTATGTGATTTTGCTGAGAAACTAAGTGCATGTGCTTGGAATGTTTACTGTGGGATACGATTATGTTGATATGCGTGAAGCATGTGATGAAATATGTTTTGGTTAAGAAGATGAAAATAGTCTACCTAAATGTGTATGTATATTGAATGTGTAATATAAAATTGAAAATTGTTTGGGAAATAAAATTTGAGTTTGGTGAGGTTGAGTTGTGAGTTGGTCACTGCGGTGGTATACTTAAATATTTGAAATTTTCATCTAGATAAAGATGAAACTGAAAGGAAGTTGAAAATGATAATGAATTCAATCATACTTAACTCTTAGAAGAAGAAATTTAAAATAAAATAAAATCTTTTCTCGCAATAATTGGATCTTATGCAATAACTCTATTATAATTAACCATGGTAATGGAGAAACATCAAGATTTAGCCAAATTGAATTCTCTTGGAATAACAATTCTCTTCACCTGTTAGTAATATAAGAGAGACCATTGGAACTGCACAAAGGATTAAGTTCTTCATATCTCCATGTTTACGATTTTTACAAGAATTTCAAACATTTTAATTTTGAAACTTGTTGCCTTAACCATATTCTTCCATCTTAAAAATGAATTATTTTCCATGATAAAAAATAAGTATTTTAAAGAAATTAAGCTACTGGAAAGGACAAGAATAGAATTTTTAACATCTTAATTTCTATGACAATTCAGATAAAACTTTCCACCTAATTCATTTCTTTTAGAAATATTTCTGTGCTCAACTAAGTTCATTTCTATGATAAAGATTTTCCACCTAAGACTTGGCCAAAAGAGAAATGCCTAAAGTAGGGTCTCAATCCAAATCCAAAATAATTATACAGTACTCCTATTAATTCCACTTAATTCCCCCAAAAAAAGTATGCAAACCTTAAGCATACAACCCAAAAAACTATCATGTCATCAACGAAATGAAGAGTATACAGATGAATATAGAATTAATGAAGTCATCCATTCACCATATTTCCATAATATAGTATTGTAACATGTAATTCATCCCTGAAAATGAAACAGAATTGAACTTATATTCAATGGTCAATTGAGTGAAAATAAAATTAGAACTTCAATCTCACATTTGATAATGCACGGCTAAGTTTCTTTATAGTTTACTGACCTTTAAAATAGAGATTGATATAGGGAGAGACTTTGGACTATTGTGTTTAAAAGTGTTTTCTATTGTAGGGAATTTGTCTTTCACTTTGTTTTTACTCTAATTTGGTTGTTGAAATTTTCTCCTACCACTTTTGCTTATGTTTTTACCTCAAAAATCAACTTATCTTTGTTTATATATTCACTAAACTATGAATGCCAATGAATTTAACTTATACAATAAATGAGATGAATGGTTGGGAAAGGGAAGCATATGCTAGTTATCAGTCATTGTGATCATAACTTATTTCTTTGTTGGTGCATAGAAACAAAAATAAACTTACAAGAACTTAACAAAGGCTTCAAGGTTTGTACCAATGCCACTTTCTTTATGATTCTATTCGCTCCCGCCTATATTATGGTGTGCAACAAAGTTACTGGCAAATGAACCTCGAGGATACAATTAAACTCAATGAATATATATGTTTTTCACTAACAAAAACAATTAATTGAGTACTGAGTGAAGCATAGCAAGGATATCAATTTCTATAAAGAATTTCTAAAATAATTCTTTATAGAACAATTTAGGAATATAAAAGATGGTGGGAGAATAGAAAGAAACTTTATTTTTATGTTTTTATAGAAGATCTCATGTCTCTTTATAAGTACATAACTACCCAAATAGATAGTCACATCTTTAGCAATAAATATAATTATTCAATAGATATTTACTTGAATGATTATGACTATTTTTCATAAGCAAGTAACATAAGTTTTGGTAACTTATAACTTTTCATTTATAACTATTGGAACACCATATATATTCTAAAATTGTTCCAGCAATCTCCCACCCATTTTCAAAATATTCTAGATTTTGATATTTCTTGAAATCAATTACATAAATGAAAATGTCTTACAATTGAACCTTCACTGATTGAAAACATTTAATCGAAATGTCATGGTAGACTATGCTTTGAACCAACTATTCTATTTGATTAACCGAAAAAATCGCACACAAAAATGCCAACACCAGTCAATGCACAATATCTAGGGACATTATTATGGTCATGTGTTTCTAACCTCTTTTCATGAGTGCTATTAGAGCCAAGTCCTTGAGCTTCTAGAAGCGACCACACTTCCAAATATATAAAACCATACATCATTTCTTTTTCACCGAGTAAGTTGTTGTAAAGAGGCCTCGGATCCCTTGGTTAAACTAGACAACATATTTGCTATTTCTTATAGCTTCTTTTCAAATTTAATACATGACTTTAAAACCTTTTTTTTTTTTTTTTTTTTGCATTCATAGTTAAATAACATTATTTTTTTTAACACACCATGTATATATAATGATATAACATATACAATCATATTAGAGGATAATCAATTGTCCAATCAAGTGACTATAAAATCACACATTAGTTTACCTTTCACCATGGATATTATAAACTAACTATGATCAAAATCATGTCCATCACCTAAATGGGTCAAATATCATTAATATTACTATTTTAATACTCATGAGATATTTGATTCATGGCTTCCAAAGTAAATTTCAAAATTTACTACATCTCAAAATTTATAGAACCATGAGATTATAGATAATATCCAAGCCATATATAAAAATGACATACACATCGTAAATATGCACAATATGATCTTGATTTCAAATATATTATTATCACGTTATATATTCTCACTAGAAAATTTCATACTAGAATAGTGATTTTATTATATAAGTCAATACTTTCTACTATTCTCGTTTACTAGAAAAATTAACCATCCTATGCATATGACTTATTTCATTTCTAATCAAAATCACTTTTACTCCAAATTTTATAACATAGAATAAAAATGTGCAATCATATATAAAACTCATTTAGCTTAAGGTTTTTAACAAAGAAAATAACCAAAATTATTTTATATTATATGATCATCTACAAACTTTCATTTTTAGCAATGAAAATGATGTTTCATCAATATCATCCAAGATGCTAGTTACTAATATCATGATTTAAATAAATAATATCAAATCTCAAATTAAATATATATATCATAAAAAGAAATAATGCTTTTAGACTAAAAATTTCACTCACTAAATGGATGGAATGAATTAAATTTCAATTCTTCAAACATATTTTTATTTATAATGTATTGCATAAGTGACTCTTTAAAAAATCACTTTTCAAGTTGCATTTTGTTGTTTTAAGAAACCATTTCAATTCAACCTTTTAAAAGTAACTGTTGGATTCAATATCACTAATTTTGGCTTAGGAAGGTTGTCTCGAATGGTCATAATGCTTCTATTGGATAGAAGTCTGTTCAACTTATGTTTGAACCATGTCGTCACCACTCAAAACAGAAATATTATTTCGATCCATTAATAAATCATTTCCAAGCCATGAATTTTCATTCCATCCATCTTCTTTCTTTCTTTCTTATGATATATAATATATATAATATTGTAACATCCCTAACCCGTATCCATCACCAAAATAGGGTTAAAGGCATTACCGGACAGATTGAAAACTTTTACAGACATTTAATAAACAATTCACCAATCGCAATCAAAGTGTCTCTTATATAGGTCAACGAGACCTTAGTCATGCTTTAGAGTAGGGCTAGGACTAAACCGAACACATACAGAAATTCTTAGAAATTTAAAACTCTTTCAAAACTGTCAAGGTCACACGCCCATGTGACTAGGCCGTGTGTCTCCCACAGCCACTAGACATAACAGTGTGTCCAGGCCGTGCCAAAACAGAGCTTGTATACTGACTTTTCCACACGGCTACTAGACACGCCCGTGGGTCTTGGCTGTGTAACATTAGGCTAGCTACTGACTTACTCACACGGCTACCAGGCACGCCTGTATGCCATGGCCGTGTACACTTATGCTAGCTACTGACTTAAATCCATGTCCACTAGGCACGCCCGTGTGCCACGACCTTGTAGACAAAACAAATCACTTGCAAGATCAAAATGCCACCCACACTAGGCTCATCTCTCCTAGATACATACCAATTCATTTCATAAACACTTAACATCCAAAACATGTCAAACAACCAACATAACTTCATACTCAAACATGATTCATTCACATTTACCTTTCATATAACCATTTCTTTACTGAAACATACATTCTCATAATGCATTCATATACTTACCATAGCCTTGGCAATTCCATTAGCTATCAAGCCATACCAAACATACATCATGTATCATATTTACTCAAACATAATACCAACATTTACCTAGCCACATCACATGACTATTTACACATCTCAAGTATAACTTAAAGTGACTAGCCTATACATGCCATATCTAGCTATATTCACATTACAAAAGTACCAAAATGAGTTTGAGTAGTGTGATGATGATCCTCGACGGTTCCCGAGCCTTCAGTAGCTTCAATGATCTATAAAATAGAGAAAACACACATTGAGTAAGCTTTCTAACGCTTAGTAAGCCATATACAAATAAACTAAGCATATAATACACTTATTCAATTTGATAAAATGTCATTTATAGTTCTCATAGCAAATTCATCTCATATTCATTGGCTCATATGCTTAGCCATATCATACCAAATTCTTCAACTCAAATATCACATATACACATAGCTCATTCAAGCATATTTTCACATATTGTCTCATCATTCTATTTCACATATTCATCATAGTAAGTTCATATAGATACTTACCTTTCATGCACACTTAGTGTACATATCAAACATACCTGATACAGATATACAAATCACATAGTCGTTCATATCTCAGTTTTTCCCATTGAATCATTCAAATCTAATAGGATATGCAGAGTGCTCGAAATAGTTTACAATGCCAACATCCCAGACGTGGTCTTTTATGTAATCAGATATCGATGCCACTGTCCCAGACAGGGTCTTACACGAATCAATACGATGCCAATGTCCCGGACATGTCTTACACGTAAATCTCATATCGATGCCAACGTCCCAGACATGGTCTTACACGAAATCTCGAATCAATGCCAATGTCCCAGACGTGGTCTTACATGATATCACATAACAGACACCTATGTCATGACATAGACTACCCTATCTATTCCTAGGTTCAAAAGGGACTTTTTGGACATTGTCACTATATCGATTCTATCTCGGAATTCTTGTATACATCATCTCATATGCATTCATCATTATCAATAGTCACAAGAACATACATAATTCAATACAAATACATTTATTTGCATATTGACTTACCTCGGATTCAGATATTCGTTCGGACTCGGTTATTCGATTACTTTCGCTTTCCGGCGATCTAAGTCTATTTTCTTCGGCTCTTGATCTAAACATATTCAATTTTAATCCATTCATTCATCAACTTATTCAATTCAATCTAAAAACATACATTTAGGGCAATTTGTAAATTAGCCCCCACATTTACTCATATGGACAATTTAGTCCATTTTTCACAAAACATCAAATTTACAAAATCACCATATACTCATGCTTAGCCGAATACTCATGTATCTCATACAAGTCCAAACATTTCATTTTCATAATTTAGTCCTTTAAAATGCTATTTTCACAATTTAGCTCTAATTAGCTAAATTCATCAAATTTTCAAGAACAAAACATGTTCATTTAACACATATCTTTCATTTAACACCTAAACTCATCACAAAGCTCACCATTTCATCAATGGCACATTTCATAAACATCATCAATTCATCAAATTACAAAATAAGCTTGATAGAAGACTAAGCAACAATATCAAAAACATAAAAATCATCAAAACCGAGTCAAAACATACCTTAATCAAAGCTTGCAAGTGCCAAAACCTTGCTTAACTTTCTTCCTTTTCTTTCTTTCAATTTTTCAGCTAAAAAGATTATAACTATCCCATTTTCATGCTTTTGTTTCCTTTAATTATTTTTGATTTAGCAAATTACTCATTTACCCTTTTAACAAACATATAAAACAAATAAATACTAAGGTTATTTTGTCATTTAATGAACCACTAACTAAATAATAGATTAATTGCCTCATAAGGCCATAACATTTAAAAGCCACAACACAAAGGTACTTTAACAAATAGCATGCAAATTTTAAATTTAATGTAATTTAATCCTTTTTTTCCAAATTAAGCACATAGACAGAGAAATTTTTATACGAGACTTTCACATATACTTAATCACGTATCAGAGGCACGAAAAATAATTTTAAAATATTATTTTAACTCAGATTTGTGGTCCCAAAACCATTATTTCGACTAGGGTCTAAATCGGACTGTTACAATTCTCCCCCTTAGGGATTTTCGTCCTCAAAAATCTTACCGTTAAACAGATTCAAATATTACTATTTCATTGAATCTTCAGGCTCCCACGTAGCCTCTTCTACTCCGTGTTTATGCCATAATACTTTCACTAATAGAATTTTCTTGTTTCTTAACTCTTTCACTTCACGAGCCAAAATACGGATCAGTTCCTCTTCATAAGTCATATCAGATCAGATTTCAATCTAAGATGAAATAATTACATGTGATTGATCGGATTGGTATCTTCGAAGCATCGAAACATGGAATACATTGTGAATCTTTTCTACTTCAGAGGGAAACAATAATCTATATACAACTGGTCCAATACGTTCAATAATTTCATACGGTCTGATGAACCTCGGACTCAACTTGCCTTCATGTCCTAATCGGAGTACTTTCTTCCACGGAGACACTTTTAAGAACACTTTGTCACCGATTTCAAATTCAATCTCTTTTCGTTTCAAGTTCGCATAGGACTTCTGACGATTAGATGCTGCTTTCAGACTATCATGGATTACTTTTACTTTCTGTTCAGTATCTTTTATCAAATCAACCCCGTGTTGCTTATTTTCACCAAGCTCGGTCCAATACAGAGGTGTTTGACATTTACGCCTGTACAAAGCTTCATATGATGCCATTTTAATGCTCGACTGAAAACTATTATTATACGTAAATTAAATCAATGGCAGGTACCGTTCCCAGGTACTGTTAAACTCAAGATTGCAGCATTTCATCATGTCCTCAAAAATATGAATAATTTGTTCAGACTGACTATCTGTTTATAGATGAAAAGCAGTACTGAAATGCAATTTAGTGCCTAAAGCTTCTTGCAATTTCTTCCAGAACCGTGAAGTAAACCTCGAATCTCTATCTGACACAATGGATAATGGCACCCTGTGTAATTTCACAATATCAAAATGTAAAGCTCATTAACTTGTCAATTGAATAATCAAATCTCACCGGAATAAAATGGGCGGATTTTGTCAATCGATCAACTACAACCCAAATTGCATCTTTTTTTCACGAGTTAGAGGCAATCCCGAAACAAGATCCATTGTCACTCTATCCCATTTCCACTTAGGAATCAAAATCAGTTGTAACAAACGGATGGAACCTGATGTTCAGCTTTAACTGCTGACAGACTAAACATTTCGAAACAAAATCAGAAATGTCTCCTTTCATACTAGACCACCAATAGTTGCTTTATATCACGGTACATCTTTGTACTTCCGGATGAACAGATAAACGACTATTATGTGCTTCGTTCAAAATCAAATGAATCAATTCTGGATTTCTCAGAACACAAATTCGATCTCGAAATCTCAAGCAATCATCATTATCCACTCGAAATTCAGAATTAGAGTTCGGATCACATTGAGCTCGTTTTGTTATTAGTTCATTATCAACTTTCTGAGCATCACATATTTGCTATAAAAATAACGGTTTTGCTTTCAATTCAGCTATCACTGAACTATCATTAGATGGATCTAATTGAGCACTCAAACAGTGATTTTTGACTCAATACATCAGCAACGACATTTTCTTTACTTGGATGATAATCAATTACAAGTTCATAATCTTTTAATAGCTCTAACCATCTTCTCTAAAATAGATTTAAATCTTTCTGAGTCATCAGATATTTCAGGCTTTTATGGTCCGAAAATACGTGACATTTCTCATCTAACAGATAATGACGCCAGATTTTTAATGCAAACACAATCGCAGCTAGCTCAAGATTATGAGTCGGATAATTCTTTTCATGCGACTTCAGTTGTCTCGAGGTATAAGCTATGACTTTACCTTCTTGCATCAATACGCATCCTAGACCATTTAATGAAGCATCACTGTATATTATAAATTCTTTGCTCGATTCTGGTTGTACTAACACTAGAGCTTCAGTCAAAAGAGTTTTTAACTGATCAAAACTTTTCGACATTTATCGGACCATTCAAATCTTACATCTTTCTGAAGTAATCTAGTCAATGAGTTGCAATCATCGAAAAGCCTTTTACAAATCTTCGATAATAACCAGCAAGTCCCAGAAAACTGTGGACTTCAGATACATTCTTCGGAGGTTTCCAATCTAGAATAGTAGAAGTCTTTCTCGGATCAACTCGTATTCCAAAGGCCGATATAATATGTCCTAGAAAACTGACTTCACATAACCAAAATTCACATTTACTAAATTTTGCATACAATTGCTTTTCTCTTAAAGTTTGTAACATAATTCTCAGATGCTCAGCATGCTTAGTCTTATCCCGCGAATAAATCAATATGTCATCTATGAATACAACAACAAATCAATCTAGGTATGGTCTGAAAATTCTATTCATCAGATCCATAAAAATAGCAGGAGCATTCGTTAGTCCGAAAGGCATAACTAAAAACTCATAATGCCCGTACCTCGTTCTGAAAGTAATTTTCGGAATGTCTTAATCTTTCACTCTCAACTGGTAGTATCCCGATCTCAGATCAATCTTAGAAAACATAGTGCCTCCTTTTAGCTTATCAAACAAATCGTCAATCCTGGGCATCGGATATTTGTTCTTTATAGTTACTTTGTTCAAATGACGATAGTTAATGCACATTCTCATCGTGCCATCTTTCTTTTTCACAAACAGAACAGGAGCACCCCAAGGTGAGAAACTCGATCTAGCAAACCCTCTGTCGGTCAACTCTTGCAACTATGACTTTAACTCTTTCAACTCTGTTGGTTCCATTTTATACGAAGCTATCGATATAGGTGTAGTACCAGGCAACAGATCAATACCAAATTTAACTTCATGTATCGGAGGCAATCCCAATAATTCTTCAGGGAATACATCAAAAACTCACAAACAACTGGCACTGATTCAACTTTCCTTTCAGATACTTCCGAATCAATCACATAAGAAAAATAAGCTTCATAACCATTTTTCACATATTTTTGAGCTTTTAATACAGATATCATAGCAGATAATCCATTCAAATCATTGGACTCAATCCGAACTATTTCATCATTCGGATATCTCAAATCAATAGTCTTTCTTTTGTAATTCACAATAGCATATCCAGAATGATATCAAACTCATCAAATGGTAATAGAATCAGATCAGCAGCAAAACAGATATCTCAAAACATCAACGGATAATTCTTGCATACTTTGTCAACCATGACACTTTTACCTAAGGGGTTCGATACTTTTATAACAAACTCAGTAGACTCTACAGGCAAAGTCTTACTGAATAATAAGTTTATGCATATATATGAGTGTGTAGAACTAGGATCTATCAATGCAATCACAGAAGTATCATAAAGTGTAAATGTACCGTTATAACATCTGGAGATGAAGCTTCCTCCGTGCCCGGATAGCATACGCTCTGGTAGGTGCTCTAACTTCGGATCTTGCAACAGTATCTCTCGTAGTTCTCTAACTACCACTGATGTTCCTTACATTTTGGAAAGGTCTACCTCTCATTGGAGCATTATCAGATCTCAGATTCTGGGCAGTTTCTTGCTCAATAGACTCTGGGCAATCACTGATAAAATGATCTAATGATCCACATCTGAAGCAGGCTCGATAATTTAATCTACAACTTTTCGGATGCCTTTTTCCACAATGTTTACATTCAAGTTTCTCGGATCAAACATTTCCAACACTTGCTATTGAATTTGCTGGAGTTTTGGAGCTCATTTGTGATCTAGCTCGATCCCTATTAGAATGTCCCACTTTAACTCTTGAACGACTTTGTTCATATCAGAATTTCTTCGAAGCAGACTGAAATGATCTACTTTGAAATCTATTTCTCACATGTCTAGCTTCAGACTCAGCTTTCCTTTTATCTTTCTTGAGTGCCTCAGCTTTGCAAGCTCAATCAACGAGTACAACCAACTCTTTTATTTCTAGAATACCAACAAGTAAATGGATGTCCTCATTAAGACCATCTTATAAACTTTTGCACATTATTGCCTCGGTGGATATACATTCATGAGAATACTGACTCAATCTTACGAACTCTCATTCATATTCCGTAACAAACATACGACCCTGTTTCAATTTTAGGAATTCTTTCCGTTTCTGATCAATAAATCTTTCACTGATATATTTCTTTCGAACTCAGACTAGAAGAAATCCCAAGTGACTCATTCCTTTGAAACCACAGAAATAAAAGTCTTCCACCACTAGTAAGCTGCATCTCGTAATAATGATACAACACATTTAATACTTTCTTTCAGAGTCAAGGACATATCATCAAATACCCGGATAGTGTTTTCTAAATAGACCTCAGCTTTCTCAGCATCATCATCACTGGTAGCCCTAAAATCTTTAGCCTATACTTACGAATTTTGTCAATGGGAAGCTTGTTCAACAAATTCAGATTCATAGTCAAAGGCATAGCATATGTCTGAAAGGGATTAACCAGGGGCAGAGGCTGTGAAATAGCCAGATTATCTCTCATAAATTGAGTGTACCATTCACTTATCATCTGCAAGAAAGCTTGTTTAGCTTCTCCCTCTTGACCGCTCGTAGCTGGTTTTGGATCAGATGGTGCTGCCCCTTGCGCTGCAGCAGGCGCATTGCTTTCTATATCATCAGCTACGGCTCTTTCGAGATCCATTACTATACGAAAATCACATTTTACATCTCAGAGTTAATCACACTACTACAGTTCAGATATATGGCATGTATAGCTAGACTCTGACACGCTACGTTAGTCTGAGAATTGACTAAACCGTAGTTTTGATACCAATCAAATGTAACATCCCTAACCCCTATCCGTCATCAAAATAGGGTTAAAGGCGTTACCGGACAGATCTAAAACTTTTACAGACATTTAGTAAACAATTCACCAATTGTAATCAAAGTGTCCCTTATATAGGTCAACGAGACCTTAGTCATGCTTTAGAGTAGGGCTGGGACTAAACCGAACACATACAGAAATTCTCAAAAATTTAAAACTTTTTTAAAACTGTCAAGGTCACACACCCATGTGCCCAGGCCGTACTAAAATAGAGCTTGTATACTGACTTTTCCACACGGCTACCAGACACTCTCGTGGGTCTTGGCCATGTAACATTAGGCTAGCTACTGACTTACTCACACGGCTACTAGGCACACCCGTATGCCATGGCCGTGTACACTTATGCTAGATACTGACTTACATCCACACCCACTAGGCACGCCCGTGTGCCACGACCGTGTAGACAAAACAAATCACTTGCAAGGTCAAAATGCCACCCACACTAGGGTCATATCTCCTAGCTACATACCAATTCATTTCATAAACACTTAACATCCAAAAACATGTCAAACAACCAACATAACTTCATACTCAAATAGGATTCATTCACATTTACCTTTCATATAACCATTTCTTTACTCAAACATACATTCTCATAATGCATTCATATACTTACCATAGCTTTGGCAATTCCATTAGCTATCAAGCCATACCAAACATACATCATGTATCATATTTACTCAAACATAATACCAACATTTACCTAGCCACATCATATGACTATTTACACATCTCAAGCATAACTTAAAGTGACTAGCCTATACATGCCATATCTAGCTATATTCAAATTACAAAAATACCAAAATGAGTTTGAGTAGTGTGATGATGATTCTCGACGGTTCCCAAGCCTTCAATAGCTTTGATGATCTATAAAATAGAGAAAACACATATTGAGTAGGCTTTCCAAACCTTATTAAGCCATATACAAATAAACTTAGCATATAATACACATATTCAATTTGATAAAATGTCATTTATAGTTCTCATAGCAAATTCATCTCATATTCATTGGCTCATATGCTTAGCCATATTATACCAAATTCTTCAACTCAAATATCACATATACACATAGCTCATTCAAGCATATTTTCACATATTGTCTCATCATTCCATTTCACATATTCATCATAGTAAGTTTATATAGATACTTACCTTTCATGCACACTTAGTGTACATATCAAACGTACCTGATACGGATATACAAATCACATAGTTGTTCATATCTCAGATTTTCCCATTGAACCATTCGAAATCTAATAAGATACGCAGAGTGCTCAAAATAGTTGTACAATGCCAACGTCCCAGACGTGGTCTTACATGTAATCAGATATCGATGCCACTGTCTCAAATAGGGTATTACACGAATCAATACGATGCCAATGTCCCGGACATGGTCTTACATTAAATCTCATATCGATGCTAACGTCCCAGATGTGGTCTTACACGAAATCTCGAAGCAATGCCAACGTCCCAGATGTGGTCCTACATGATATCACATAACAGACACCTATGTCATGACATAGACTACCCTATCTATTCTTAGGTTCAAAATGGACTTTTTGGACATTGTCACTATATCGATTCTATCTCAGAATTCTTGTATTCATCATCTCATATGCATTCATAATTATCAATAGTCACAAGAACATACATAATTCAATACAAATACATTTATTTGTATATTGATTTACCTCGGATTCGGATATTCGTTCGGACTCGGTTATTCGACTACTTTCGCTTTCCCATGATCTAAGTCCGTTTTCTTCGGTTCTTGATCTATACATATTCAATTTTAATCCATTCATTCATCAACTTATTCAATTCAATCTAAAAACATACATTTAGGGTAATTTGCAAATTAGCCCCCACATTTACTCATTTGGACAATTTAGTCTATTTTTCACAGAACATCAAATATACAAAATCACCATATACTCATGCTTAGCCGAATACTCATGGATCTCATACAAGTCCAAACATTTCATTTATTTTACAATTTAGTCCTTTAAAATGCTATTTTCACAATTTAGCCCTAATTAGCTAAATTTATCAAATTTTCAAGAACAAAACATGTTCATTTAACACATATCTTTCATTTAACACCTAAACTCATCACAAAAAGCTCACCATTTCATCAATGGCACATTTCATAAACATCATCAATTCTTCAAATTACAACATGGACTTGATAAAAGACTAAGCAACAATATCAAAAATATAAAAATCATCAAAATCGATTCAAAACATACATTAATCAAAGCTTGCAAGTGCCGAAACCTTTCTTAACTTTCTTCCTTTTCTTTCTTTCAATTTTTCGGCTAAAAAGATGATAACTATCCCATTTTCATGCTTTTGTTTCCTTTAATTATCTTTGATTTAGCAAATTACTCATTTACCCTTTTAATAAACATATAAAACAAATAAATACTAAGGTTATTTTGTCATTTAATTAACCACTAACTAAATAATGGATTAATTGCCTCATAAGGCCATAACATTTAAAAGCCACAACACAAAGGTACTTTAACAAATAGCATGCAAATTTTGCATTTAATGCAATTTAATCCTTTTTCACATTTAACATACCTTTTCCTGAGATAAAGGTTTCTTCTAAATCAAAATTTAACAAGATCATTGACTTTCATGACCACATTTTCTGATATCCATCCTTAAATTATAAACAAGCCTTTTTTAATTTCTTATAAATTACAAAAAATAGAAGATTAAAATTGTTGGTGTGTGGCGATAAAAATAAATTTATGTGAAATTAACGAAGCTTTCAATGCGTGTATAAATGTCAATTTCTTTAAGGTTCTATTTTTCCTACATATATTATGTTGTGCAAAAGAGTTACTGGAAAATGAACCTTGGGGATACAATAAAGCCCAATGACTGTTTACGTTTTGCACTATCAGAAACAGTTCATTGAGCATTAAGCGGAGTATAACAAGGATATCTGTTTCTATAAAGAATTTCTCCAATAATAGAGCAATCTAGGAATATAATAGATGGTAGAAGAATAAAAAGAGACTTTGTAACACCCCAAACCCGGCCTAAAAGTTAGGCTCGAATCTAGCGTGCCACATTGAATTGTTTTTCAAAATCGTGTTTTCATTGAAAACCCTTCTTAATTAAAAGCTTGAGTAAAAACCCAGTTACGTCAGTTTATTCTTACCTTTTTTTCAAGGTTTATTAAAATTTATTACCTTCAAAACCTTATTGTTGCAAAAGATTAATTTAAAACAAATGATTTGTGGAAACGTGATGTTTAACAAAAATTGCGTTGTGGAAGCATAGTATTTTGAAGACAGTAACCGCTTTGGGAAAATCGCGTTATACTTCTAACAGATATAAATCGTAATAAACTGAAAATCCCAAATTAAAAATTAGAAATTAAAAGTGACGTTATTACAACCCAATAAAAAAGATTTAAGTAAATTAAAATAGCATACTAAAATTTAAAGTTGTTTGTAATGTGGCCACCTTCGAGTCCTCCCGTACGTTGAGCCGCTTACTGAGGATTACCTGAAAATTAAAAAGAGGGGGTGAGTTTACGAAAACTCAATGTGTACAACCCTCATCGGTAAAAAACATGCATCACATCAATCCGGGCCTAAGCCCCATTACAATAATTAATGTGGGCCTTAGCGCATATCAAAAGTCAAAGATCACATCTATTTGGGCCTAAGCCCATCTCAATAACAGAACAAGTGTATGCAATGCATTAATGCCCATACCAACCCTGCACTCCGTCTCCTGTCCAACCTTGCACTCTTGTGGGGATTTAATCGACCCACCCATCCCTACACTCCTTATATAGCACCGGTTGCGACACTAACCAATATTGCAGCAGAGATGCCAATCACTTAATCGGCTTAAAGACATCGGTGGATCCACAGTTGTCAAGCGAGCATGCGACCCTAACAAGTCATATACTTCCTCCGTATCAATAATCCCATCCCCTATATATCATCATATCACATGAACGCAGACATAACATAAATAGCATACAATAACAACCATATAACATGTAGGGGCATTTTGGTCACTTTACCCTTCGGGGGCATAACAGTTATTTACCTTATGAGGGTATTTCGACCATTTTACCCTCTAGGGGTATTTCGGTCATTTTATCCTCTAGGGGTATTTTGGTCATTTTACGACCTTCCCAAGGTCTACAGTCACCTCGAGCGACACAGATGGCATATAAGATCAAAACAGTATGTTTGGGCCCAAAGCCCAATATTCGGCTCAAGTGGGTCACACTCTCGTGTGGCCCATTCGACCCATTTCCAATCACGGCTATGTGAACGTTATAGCCCAGTTCAATTTCTGCCACTTTTCATAAATTTAATCCGTGTGGGCCCACGAGCCCATTAGGCCCATTCGGCCCATACAGGCCTAACGAGGCCCATAATGACCTAAGCCCATTAGAACGCTCATGGTGGCCTCAATCGCCTTACGCCCATATTCGTGGGCTCGGTCCACCACACGTACGATCGCAGGCTCGTGTGGTATCATTCGTCGGTACTTCGGCTTTCAGCATTTGCCGATGTACTTAGAGTGGGGTGTGTGTGTACACACCTTGTTGGAGAAAAGCAGTAACCCACAAACATAGAACCTATATCCAACACGATTCACCATTAGTCCTCTCTACCACAAGATCCATATTCTTATTTGTTATAACACTTTTAATCTAGATTAGAAATAAAACTTGCCTTGACCGAACGATTGAGGATCACTCACTTAAACCGTCGCAAGAGATTGATCAATAGACCTTAGGGGTTGTTTACATTCCAACCAACACTTATCAACCATCAAACAATTGAACAATTTGAACTAGACGAGAAGTCACTTACCGACCATGCAGAGTCCAGATTAGAAGAAAAGATCAATCGCCACACCCACACAAAAGTCGAAGGTACAAAGAACGATAGAGGTAAGATGGAATAATCGCACCTCTCAGATGGAATGTTCGCCAACACAAAACGTAGAGAACTGACAGAACGAAATGAGGGAAAGAGAGAAAAGAGAAAAGGGGTATTCGACTATCACTGGAAGAAAAAGGAAAATTGGAAGAGAATGCAATAGTGGATAATCGGCCAAGCACAAGATGTAGAAGAAAAGGATTGGTAGAGTCAAAAGAATTGAGAGAGAGAGAATGAGAGAATTCGACTATGAAGAAAATGGAGTGAAAATAGAGCAAAAAGAATGCACGAGAGATCACTTTTAGTTCAGTTTTGGCAGGATCCAGAAAAGAGAAAAGTAGTTAAAAGAAAAGAGAAGCAACACTCAAAAAACCGAAATATGCACCACATCCCCCCCTTTGGCCGAATTTCTTGAGTGCCACAAATCCCATTCGACACCAACTCTTCTCTAACCACAAATATCATTGATTTCCTCCCCTTATCTCTCCATGATCCCCTCCTTAATTCACTCATTTGACCCATTCAAACTCTCCAACACAAAGTTCAAATCCAACACAAACTCTTACCCCCACATGAGTAAAATAAATAATCCCTTTTGCATGCAGTGAGACTTGAACCTCTGTCCTCCTTGCCACTCCTATGACGCCACAACCACTCCACCATAGGCTCTCTTTGTGCCTCTTTTTAATCACAATTACTTAAAAGGCTTAATACTAGGAGTCAGGGTTCCCCTAATGCTAAAAATAAAAATTTTCCAAATGACATGGCTTGAACCTAGGACTTCATAAAAGCCCCCTAGCCTTCCAAAATCACTCACCTAACAGATCCAACATGCATTTGTTCCGTTCTATTGTTCTAAAAAATTTTAAACGCTCCCATGCCCAAAGCCCAATAGGCCCAATTCTACTAGGCCCAACTTCAGGGTGTTACAAACTTTGTTTCTATATTTTTCTGTGTGTCATACAAATGAAATTTCAATCCTATTTATACGAGGTCTCATGTCTCTTCGTAGGGACATAACTACTTAAATAATTATGACTATTTGTTAATAACCAAGTGACATAAATTTTGATTAGTTATAATTTTTCACTTGCAACTATTAGAATACTAAATATATTTTAAAAACGTTCCAACATTCTTGAGGGAAATTGCATACCAAAATTGAAAATAATCAGCGGCAAAAAAATGGGACAACTTGCGTCCGTGCATGTGCATGACATTAGCACTGTTCACCGACGTTAAAGGAAATTGGGAGTTTGGGACCAATCCATCGCTAAATTATTTCCCAGGTAAAGATATTAAAAAAAATTCATATATTCATGTATTTATTATATGGTCTAAAAATATATAATTGGTTCAAAAATTTTTGCTCTTGAAATCAATAGCTTCCACGAAGAAAGAACAACCCAATGAAAATAGCAGAACTCCCATCGTCAGTAAACAAAACAACTAAAACCTTCCCCCAAAAAAAAAAAACAAAGAAGTAAAAAACCGATATAAAAAAAGAGAGCTTAAAAATCAACGAAGTACCTGGAGAAATGATGAGCTAAATGATGAAGAGTGAGAGCTGAACGGTGGAGAGTACTTTTCTCTCAAATGAGCGGCTTTAACAGGAGGACGAAAGGGAAAACGGGGGAAGTAGAAGTTAAAGGCTTTCTTTTGTGCGTATGTTATATTTCTTAAAACATTGGTTATAATTTCAATTTATTTTTAAGGTAATTTTAATTTTTTATAGTGATAACTTTAATTAATTTATAATTTTTTAAAATTAGTTAACAAATTCTATTTGTTTTAAAACTTTACTACAAAATATTTATCATTATTTAACAACAACTTTTATTTAAATTTTATATTTTAAAAATATTAAAATATGCTTGAGTATGACATTTTAAAATTAAAGAAAATACTACCAGAGCGACTAAATTTCTTAAAATAAAAATAAAAAACTAAATTTCAAATAAAAATATAGTAACTTACTACATCTTTTAGTCATTTAAAATATAATTTAATTAATTATATCCATCACACGTCCATTGGAAATAATATTATTACTATGTATAATTTTAATCTTTGTAATGAAAATGTCCAACACTATTTATAATCTCAATCAGGCACAATAATTTCTCTTGCTAAAAAAGAGAAAAGAAAAGAAGCCAATTTAGCAAAACACATAAACATTTAATTAAATGGTAAATTATATCATTAGCTACTAAACTATGGGTAAATTTTTGTTTTGGTCACTTTACTAAAAAAAGTTACAATTTGGTCGCTAATGTTTTCGATTTTTTAGTCACCCATTGTTAAGTGGACTTTTTAAGTTAGTATAATAACAATTTTAGTCATAAGTATCAATATTTTATACCAATTTGACCCTAATTATACATAAAATGATAAAATTGAAATTCTTTTAAAAATTTAGAAAATCATAAAAATTAAAAATTATATAAGAGTAAATAAAATTTAAAATAAATAATGAGAGAGAAAAGGAGGAAAATTATTTTAAACCCTCCAAAATTTCTCTCCATATTATATGTATAAAAATATCCAATACTCGATTCTTAAAGTAGCATAGAAAAATAAAAAATATTAAGTCATTATAAAATAAAAGACAGAATAAAGAACAAAGAGAATAGGAGAGTAAAGAGAGAGCATATTTTTATTGATCAATTGGGATATTTACAAAGCTTCTCCAAAGTCTCTATTTATAGGCATAAAAAGTATAAATGAAGTAGAGATCTACTTCTAATTACTATTAGAGTTTAAAGTATATCAAAACTTATCTTGATCTTGATGGACGTGCACTTAATAATATATTCATAACACTCCCCCTGGATGTCCATTGGTAGATAATATGTCTCATTAAAACCTTACTAAGATAAAAACCTTGTGGGAAAAAATTCCTTGTGAAGGAAAAAGATTACACATATCTATAATATGCATAATATGTTGCCTCATTAAAAACCTTACCAGGAAAACCCAATGGGATAAAACCTCGGTTAAGGAAAAAAGAGTACAACATGTATTTATTGCCCCTCATGAAAACATCACATAATATCTCATATTCTATTCATTAAATCTTGAATACTAGCTTTTCAAATGACCATTTGAACATATTTGCTAAGCATTTATATCAACATTCTTTTAAAAGTCATAAGTGAGGGAAAATTTTAGAGGAAATATATTTTGATCTCTTCAGGAGCTTCAACAATAATCATAACAAACTTTAACCATGATCTCTATAAAAATACAAATATGAATTTTGGATCATTTTATAATCCTCTTTCAACTACTATTGATTAAGTCAAATTTACCACATATGTTTAATTACTTCAAATCATATAAATGAGCAATTTCTCATTAATTTCAATATGCTTCTAGCATTCTAAATCCTTCATGGATTTTAATATAAAGTTTAATATTTAGTGATTTATAAAAGGTTGTAACAACAACTACTAGACGCAAGTTAAATCTTTTATGAACTATTAGTTTAATAATATATCTAAAGGTTATTGTATCCACTATAAAAGAATATTATATATTTTCATAATCAATGTCAAGAGTTAGCAAAAATTTCATATTTTATTCCATTTTGCAAAATTACTTCATTTGCACCCTCACTGGTTTTATACCTTTAGATATTTGGACTACTAGTCTAAAACTCCATAAATTTAATTGTACTTAAGTTGCGTCTTTTTATTTTGACCAATTTATTTCATATCTATATTTCTCAATAGGTTTATTCAAGATCCTCCTTATATTTCATTATTTCAGCAATAATATTGCATGCAAAATCATTGTCGACCGCTTTTATAATCAGTTCGACATTTTCTCAAATTAACATAACTTATTGAGATATCTTATTTTCTCTATTTTAATCTTCAGTTTTAGGTACTTGAATCTCTTTTGGAGTTTTACTTATTAGTTATGTCTTAAGTCTTTTCTGGAGCACCTGCCTTCACGAATTAATATATATTCCCAACTTCCTTTGAGTATTCACTCATCTTTGTTGTGGTGGACCAATTGGAACATATACGCACATACAAAAATTCAAAGATGAGAAATATTTAGCTCTTGACCAAAAATCAATTGTAATAAGGAGTAGGACATGGAACTTGACTTGAAGATATTATTAATATGGTTTCGAGAAAAACTTGAAAAGTATATAATGATCTATTTTTGGTTTTGTTCTATTTTTAATTTGTTATTGGATTCTATTAAATGATAATTTTTTATTTTCCATAATAACGAAATATTCAAGAATTTATTTCTCTACAATCTTTATATAGAATTTTCTATTTTAAACAATTTTGAGTTTTCTTTATAATTTTTATATAGAATCAAGGTTAAAGTGATAGAAAATATAAAAGTTAAGGACTAAAACTGTTATTATAACAACTAGAAAAACCACTTAACAATCAAGTGACAAAAAAATAATTTCAAAAATGTTAGAGACAAAATTGCAATTTTTTTAGTTAAAAGAAGAAAAAGAAAACTTACTCATAGTTTAGTGGGTTGTTAACTAGTGAGGTGAACAAGGAAACAAGATAAAGGTAGGATATGCAAGAGAAGGATGAAAGTTGAGAAAAGATCAGTATTTCTTTGGGAGAGAGTCTAGAGATTCAGGGGATGAAGAAGTCACATGTGAGTTGTTTGCATGATCCTTTAATAGTGGGGGGGGGGACAAGCTTAGCTAAGATTCCTAAGACCATTGAGTGGAAGGCTAATTTAATACCTTTGGCAATGACAGTGATGTGATGTCCTAGGATGAGACATGTTAGAGCGGCTAGCAATAAAATGCTCTAGGTCTCCACATGGTCCACACATAGTCTTAGTAGAGCTATCTCTTTTCAAAGTTTGCAAAGCTAGGGTTTTTGAACTAGCCTTGGCTCACAATGTGGTTGGTTCCATTGGGAGATGATAAATCTTGAAAAGAGTTATACTTCAAGCTTCTAGATTGAATTAATTGTTTGTAATTAAGTAAATATGTTTGTATTTTTATATAGTTTTAGAACATTGCATAAAAAAGCTTGGATTGTGCTATAAATGTTATAATTTATTACTTTTATTATTGGGGAAGAAAGGTGTTGGTTGTGGTTGGAAGCAGGTGCAGGATGAAGAAGAGAAGAGAAAAAGGGTGTAGAAAAATGAAGGAAGTGAAATATTGCCATGGAAAAATGATGGTTAGATTTCAAATAAGAATGCCATGGCAATTCCAAGAAGATGATGCAGCACTTAGTCCACGTCATGTACTTGTACTAGATAAACCACCATGAAAAAGAGGAAGCAAAAGGTGTGCGCTGAGAGGAGGGACCAACCCTATAAAGAAGGAAAGAGAAAAGAGAAAAGGGGATCTGGAGAGAGAATAATTGGAAAGCAATTATTTCTCTCTACATCAGATTCTCATGAAAAATCTCAGAGAAAAAGAGAGAATAGGGTAGTAGCTTATAGAGCAGAGTAGTCATAGACGCAAGGAAGGGGAAGAGAATTTGCCCTAAATTTTACATCAAATCTCATTATTAAGGTGAAAGTTGGCGTAGCGAGAGCTTTCTCCAGCTTAGCTTTTATTTTCTGATTTGAATTTGTGATTCATAAACTTAAATGAAGAAGTTGAATGGTTTTGTTTTGGACTTGAATGTCTAACCCATGAGCTAAATCTCATTGGGTTGTAATTATTTAGGTGAATTCTTATTATCTTTAATGCACATGGTTTGATTTTGAGTAGATTACTATTTCATTCGAATTGTGATTATTTTAAATGCATGCATGCAAGCTATAGACATCGATAACTGTATGTTATGTTATTAGATCTGATTTAATTCTAGAAAAATTAAATAGATTGGATTATTATCAAATGATATAGGCAAGTATACGAAAGAATATTTGCAACATTTTAGATGTAAAAGTTGCAATCTGTACAGGGAAAGAAAGAACAATATGTATATCATTCTAAAGTTCTATAGACATACAAAAACTCAAAATGGCAACTTAAAGTCTGGCTCTTGAAAGAAGCAGGCTGCAGTAGAGAGTCCCTGAGCAGTATAATGGTCAAGTTTTTGCCATGACATTATTCTAATATAAAAATAAAGCTTGATTAATTCTAACCTTTATCAGTCAACAGTACAAATCTTCTCTAGTTATTCTTTGAGAATTGTCACAGCATTTAAATTTCACTAACATATTTTTATTCATAATTGATTTTATTAAGTCATTCATTAAATTTCTTTATCAATTTGTCATCTGCTTCATTCACGCAGTTTAATTAGTCAATTTCATAATAAATAACAAATTATTTTAATAAATTCCTATCTCTGTGGAGACGATACTCACTCATCACTTTATTACTTGATTCAACGTGTATACTTGCACATTTGCATTACATATTCACACGCGACAAGTTTTTGCCGCCGTTGCTGAGGATCGACAACATTGGAAAATATTTGGTGTGTTATTATTTTTTTATTGTGTTAGTTTAGCCTAATTAGTTGTTTTGATTTTTTTTGTTGGTGCATGCGTAGAGATATTTCAGCAATTGAAGTGTATTCTTTTAATCTAAAAATTGAGAGAACCTTAATAAGAAGGAGAAAAGAATTGCGAGAAATGAAAAGAATTAGAAATGATCAGGATAGAGAAGAGCCATTACATCAGGAAGGAAGGGATGTGATATTCCTCGAATAATAGATGACAGAGAGAGACCCATCAAAGAACATGTAGTGCCGATCTTAGATAATCTAAATCTAGGAATTGTCAGGCCGCATATTCAGGCTCAACATTTCTAGGGTGTTCCTGAAGATGCCCTGAAATTGAAGTTATTCCCTTATTCATTGCAAGATCGTGCCAGAGAATGGTTAAATGCATTGCCGTTAGGTACTATGGCATCTTGGGATGAACTTTGTTAGAGGTTTCTACTGAGATATAATCCTCTGAACATGAATGCCAAACTAAGGAATGATATTACATCCTTTGAGCAATCTGAGAATGAAACATTATATGAAACATAAGAGCGATAATTAGAAAATGCCCGTTGCATGGCTTTCAACATTGGACTCAAATGGAAATGTTTTACAATGGATTGAATGCGCATACAAGGATGGTGGTTGACGTATCTACCAATGGGACTTTGCTCAATAAATCATATAATGAGGCATATGAAATTCTGGAAAGGATAGCAAACAACAATTATCAATACCCCATTACAAGAGTAAGGACCAGCAGAGGAGTTTTTGAAGCAATGGAACTTGACGTGATTACTTCCCTAACAACTCAGGTATCATCTTTAACGAATATGATTAAAACACTGAAAAGACTAGCTGCAGTGCAGGAAGTAAAAATAGCCAAGTTAGCATGTGTTTACTAGGGAAAAGATCATGTTTTTGATGAATGCTCATCAAATCTAGCCTCAGTTTATTATATAGGAAATTTTAATCGCAACAACAACAACCCATTTTCCAGCACATATAATTCGGGGTGGAAGCAACATCCCAACTCCAGTTGGAGTAATCTAGGGGTGGGAAATTCCAGCAATGCTATTCGACGAAATGTTGAGGGTGTACCACCTGGATACGATCAACTCATGCCATGACAAAATGTTCTGTAAAATTTAGCTTTATTTTTCACCGATGGAAGATCTATTGAAGGAATACATGGCCAAGAATGATGCTATCATTCAAAGTCAAGCTGCATCTTTAAGAGCTTTAGAGAATCAAGTGGGGCAAATTTCCAAAGCATTAAACTCAAGACAATAAGGAGCACTGCCTAGTGATACCAAAAATTCACGATCTCAAGGAAAGGAACAGTGCCAAACCATTACGCTCAGAAGTGGTATGCAGCTATCAGGAATTGTTAATGACACCACTATTAAAGAATGTAGTTCAATTTTCACAAATAAGAATAATTCAGAACCAGTAGTGGAGCAGGCTACAAAGGAAAAGAGTAACCATAAAAATGTTGGAATTAAAGCCTTTGCCAACACATCTAAAGTATGCTTACTTGGTAGATAACAACACATTACCAGTAATTATTTATCAGACCGTTCTTTTAAACCTCCTCAGCCATCCATAGAAGATCCTCCTATGTTGGAATTGAAGCCTTTCCCAACACATTTAAAGTATGCTTACTTGGGAGATAACAACACATTGCCAGTAATTATTTCTGTGGTGTTGCCATTAGATCAAGAGGCTAAATTATTTAAAGTTTTAAAGAAATCTAAGAAAGTATTGGGATGGACGATTACGAATATCAAAGGAATCAGTCCAACAATCTGCACTGTAACACCCCTAACCCGTATCCATCGTCGAATTGGGGTTACGAGGCATTACGGTACATATCACAACTCATGACTGACATTCATTACATTGCACAACGTTCAACAATTACAAATACGTACTTATTAAATCAAATTGAACCATTCTATCATAAGTCTAAATAAACTATTTCATATTCGAATCACATTAATTCATATTAATAAAATTATACAAATCATTTCACATTATCCAACTCCAATTCATAAACTAATTTATAGCACAAAACATTCTTCTCACGCAAGTCTAAATGATGACCGAAAAATACACATATTCTTCCTTATCTCAATACCGAATTTAACTACCATTTCATCTATTATATACTTAGTAATTTACCTATTAATTCAACCACATTTCATATTCTTAATAGCAAGCATAACCCGAAAATGTATATATCACACATATATGAATTGCACATTACTTTCTATACAAACATAATCCATAATTAAATTCAGACAGATCATTAGCAAAACATACCCAACCAAGATCACTTAATAAACCATGATCAGATTTGTATAACTCAAGCATTAAATATATTCATTATATCAAAAGCATAGAAACTAGGATTAACCAAAAGAGATAAGCCATTTTCACATGGCTCATAATTACATATTCAAGTTGAACAAAAATACATATTAGCCTGTACAAGCCATAAGTTTGGAAATAACTTTTTAGAAGTACTAACGATTGACGATAGTGTTGATGACTTCAATAACGATCCCCGAGCTTGTAGCTGAAGTCCAAAATCTATAAACAATATAAACATATAACACAGAGTAAGCTAACATAGCTTAGTAAGCTTTAAGCAAATGAAACAATTTAAATGAGCATTCAAACATTTTAAATATTCAATTTGTATTATTAACATGATACTATAGCACAAATAAGCCATCTTGGCCGAATGCTAACATTACATTTAACATTACGTTATTCAATTTCATTTCCAAAATATCAATATCTCACTTAAGTTAACAAACACACCTATTCGGCAGAATAATTAAGATCCAAAATATCATCTCATAATTACCTACTTATATGGCTAAATACACATGGTTCTTTAAATTTCCACATATGACTGAATATACAAATACTATATATATATATATATATGTACATGACCGAACATACAAGTACCACATATCTATATTTTGTAGATGACTGAATATACAAGTTCATTATAACATCACATGTACCCAAATATTCAAATTTAATATAACATCATATGTGGTCAAGTATATAATTTCGATATATTATCATTATATACACATTCTTAAGGCCGAATATACAAGATCAATTAAACATCACAAATACACATACCTATTTGGCCGAATATACAAGCTCAATAAAACATCACATATGCACATACCTATTTGGCCGAATATACAAGATAAATAAACATCACATATGCACATACCTATTTGGCCGAATATACAAGCTCATTTTATCAACTTACTTGCTCAATGACCACATAATTATGAGGGCTTATAAATATAAATTTGAAAATAGATAATTGGTATAAAACCTGCTAGGCATAAGCTTGAATCACACACCGGCACTAGGCCTGCTAGACCTGAGGTTTGATATTCAATCACAGGAAATAAGCCTGCTAGGCACAAAGCCTGATTAAGTTCACCAGCACAAGGCTTGCTAGGCCCACAGCCTGAATAAAGATACTATAAAGCTATCTCACACATATTTCATATATCAAAACTTTTATACACTTCATAATCTTTGTAAGAACTTTCAAACATCATATCTCAATCGAACTAAACTTAATCATATTAAATTCTATTTTTATTCACATTCGGCTACTCAATATTAATGCTACAAAATTTCCAAATCAGTATATACTAAGTTACATACATAATTTACAATGTTTTATTGCTTAAAGACTTACCTCGAATATCGACGGATGACAAAAACTGGCTATTCAACTATTTTCGCTTTTCCTTGATCCAAGTCCAATTTTTTTGGTTCTTGATATAAACATATTCAAATTAAGCTCATTCAAACATATTTTCATTCAATTTAATCCAAAAACACATAAATAGGAAAATTACCATTTTACCCCTAACATTTCACACTTTTACAATTTAGTCCTATTTGCACAAAACACAAAATACACAAAATTTGACTATACACCTTAAGGGCTGAATGTTCCTAGTCCTCATAAAAGTCCATACATTTCATTTATTTCACATTTTAGTCCCTCAAAAATTTATTTTTGCAATTTAGTCCAACATACTCAATTTCATCAAAAATTCAAAGACAAAACTTGTTAATCTAACACATATATATCATATTTCACCATTAAACAACATAAACAACAAGTTATCATCAATGGCTCAACTCAGAATATTCATCAAAATCAAAAAATTAAAACATAGGCTTTCTGCATCTCATAGCAACGATCTCAAAAACGTAAAAATTATCAAAAACCGAGCTAGTTACATACCTTAATCAACCTTGACAATGGCCAAATACCTAGGTTATGTTTCCTTCTTTTTCTTTTCTTTGTTTTGGTCCACTATTTATAAAGGGACTAATTACAACACAAACCCTCCATATTAAAAAGACATCATCAATTAAACACTTTTACAACTAGCCATCAAATTTTCATTTTACGCAATTAAGTCCTTGTATTTAATCGGACACTCAAACAACGAAATTAAAACATGAAAATTTAACAAAAGCAAATTCACACATATTAAACACACAAAATAATTTTAAAATATTTTTTGGACTCGAATTTATGGTCTTGAAACCACTATTTTGATTAGGGTCAAAATCGGGCCGTCACAACTCTTCCCCCCTTAGGGATTTTCATCCCCGAAAATCTTACCGGTGAATAGGTTTGGATAACATTCTTTCATTGTATCCTCTAACTCCCAAGTTGCCTCTTCAACTCCGTGCTTTTCCCACAGTACTTTAACTAATGAAATTTTATTATTTCTCAATTCTTTGATCTCACGAGCCAGAATACAAATCGGTTCCTCTTCATATGTCATATCAGACTGAATCTCAACCTCTGTCGGGCAAATCACATGTGAAGGGTCAGATCAGTATCTACGAAGCATCGACACATGGAATACATTATGGATCTTTTCTAGCTCAGGTACCAACTGCAGTCTATAAGCGATCGGTCCGATACGCTTTATGATCTCATATGGCCCGATGAATCTCGGACTCAACTTGCCTTTGTGACCAAATCTAAGTATTTTCTTCCACGGTGAAACTTTCAAAAACACTTGGTCTCCAATCCAAAACTCAATATCTTTACGCTTCAAATCTGCATATGACTTTTGACGATCTAATGCAGCTTTCAAATTATCACGGATTACTGCCACTTTCTATTCAGTTTCTTTAAGCAAGTCAACCCCGTGAATCTTGTTTTCACTGAGTTCGTCCAATACAATGGTGTATGACATTTACGACCGTATAAAGCCTCGTAGGGTTCCATCTTAATACTAGATTGAAAGTTATTATTGTAGGCAAATTCGATCAGAGGTAAGTATCTTTCCCACGTACCTTCAAACTCAATGATGCAACATCTCAACATATCCTCATGTATCTGAATGATCTGTTCGGACTGATCATCTATTTGCGGATGAAAAGCTGTGATAAAATGTAGTTTTGTACCTAAAGCATCTTGCAATTTCTTCCAAATCGCGATGTGAATCTCTGGTCTCTACCTGAAATAATAGAAATGGTGCACCATGTAATCTCACAATTTGTGATACATACAACTCAGCAAGCTTATCGAGTGAATAATCCGTACGAACTGGAACAAAGTGAGCTGATTTGGTCAATCTAGCCACTATAACCCAGATTGCATCTTTCTTGCTCGGTGTCATAGGTAAACTGGATACAAAATCCATAGTGATTCTATCCCATTTCCATTCAGGTATCATGATCAGCTGAAGTAACCCAGAAGGTACCTGATGCTTAGCTTTTACTTGTTGGCAAATTAAACATTTCGAAACAAAGTCTGATATGTCTCGTTTCATACCAGGCCACCAATAGAATAGTTTCAGATCGTTATATATTTTCGTGCTACTGGGATGAACTAAAATCGGCTGCTATGAGCTTCAATCAAAATCATCTAAATCAAATCTGAATTCTTCGTAACACATATTCGATCTTTGAACTTTTAGCATTTATTCTCATCAATTTGAAACTCTGATTAACATAACTTTCAGACTGAGCTCGTTTTGCCAACAAATCTTTATCAACTTTTGGGCATCAGCAATTTATTGAACAAACAACGATCTTGCTTTTAATTTAGCTACTATTGAACCATCATCAGACATAATCATATACGCGTTCATTGCACATAGAGCAAATAATGACTTTCGCTTAAAGCATCCGCAACAACATTAGCTTTTCCCGGATGGTAGTCAATCACTAGCTCATAATCTTTCAACAGCTCTAACCATCGGTGTTGTCTCAAATTCAAATCTTTCTGAGTCATTAAATACTTCAGGCTTTTGTGATATGAATAAACATGACATTTCTCACCTAACAGATAATGACGCCAAATCTTTAACGCAAATACAATGGCTGCTAGTTCCAAATCATGTGTCAGATAGTTTCTTTCGTGTGGCTTCAACTGTCTCGAGGCATAAGCTATGACTTTGCCTTCCTGCATCAAAACACAACCCAAACCATTCAAAGATGCATCACTATAAATAACAAATTCTTTACTCGATTCAGGCTGGACTAACATTGGAGCTTCGGTTAAATCAGCTTTCAACTGATTGAAACTTTTCTGACACTTTTCCGACCATTTAAACTTAACATCTTTTGTAATAGCTTTGTCAACGGTGTAGCAATCATAGAAAAACCTTTCACAAACCGTCTGTAGTAACCAGCGAGCCCTAGAAAACTTCGAACTTCAGAAACATTTTTTGGTGGTTTCCCGTCAAGTATAGTCAAAATTTTATTCAGATCAACCCGAATACCTAATGCTGAAAGAACATGGCCCAGAAAACTGACATCACGTAACCAGAACTCACACTTACTAAACTTTGCATACAACTGTTTATCTCGCAAAATTTGTAGCACAAGTCTCAGATGCTCGGCATGCTCAGTTTTATCTCTAAAGTAGATCATAATATAATCTATAAAAACTACCACAAACCAATCCAAATACTGTCTGAAAATCTGATTCATCAAATCCATGAAAATAGCATGTGCATTAGTAAGTCCGAAAGGCATAACCAAAAACTCATAATGTCCGTACCTCGTCCGAAAATAGTCTTTGGCACATTAGATTCTCTGACTCGCAACTGATAATAACCCAACCTGAAATCTATCTTTGAAAACACTGAAGCCCCTTTCAGCTGATCAAAAAAGTCATCAATCGGTGGCAACAAGTATTTATTTTTATAGTCACCTTATTTAGCTGTCGGTAATCAATACACATTTGCATAGTTCCATCTTTCTTTTTAACAAATAGAACTGATGCACCCCAAGGAGAGAAGCTCGGTCGTGCAAAACCCCTATGTGTTAACTCTTGTAACTGTGCTTTCAACTATTTTAATTCAGTAGGTGCCATCCGATAACGAGCTATCAAAATCGGAGTCATTCCTGGAACTAACTCAATACCAAACTCTACTTCTCGAATAGGTGGCAAACCCGATAATTCTTCAAGAAATACATCCGAATACTCGCACACAACTAGTACAGATTCAATCTTCTTTTCAGTCACTTTACTATCAAGCACATAAGCAAAGTAAGCTTCATAACCTTTTCTCATATACTTCCAAGCTAACATCAAAGATATTACTACTGGTAACCCATTCAGATCATTAGATTCAACCTGAATAACTTCACTGTTCTGACATCTCAAATCAATGGTCTTTCTTTTGCAATTAAAAATGGCATCGTGCAAAGTCAACCAATCCATACCCAAAATTATATCAAACTCGTCGAAAGGTAACAACATCAAATTGACTGGAAAACATGAATCTCAAATCATCAACGGGCAATTTTAAACACTTTGTCAACCAGAACACACCGCCCAAGGGGTTTGATACTCGAATCACAAACTCAGTAGACTCAACAGGCAGAGTCTTACTGGATACTAATGTTTCACAAACATAAGAATGAGTCGAACCATGATCGATCAACGCAATAACACTAGTATCATAAAGAGTGAAAGTACCGGTAATAACATCTGGGGAAGAAGCATCCTCACGAGCGCGTATAGCATATGCTCTAGCAGGTGCACGTGCCTTAGATTGAACTGCTATATCTTTTGTTCCTCTCTGAATGCCACCTACATTACCCGAATGCCTTGGTGGTCTGCCTTACGCTGACATGTTGCTCGGTCTCGCATTCTGAATAGTGTTTTGCTCGGTTAACATTGGGCATTCTCGGATAAAATGATCCATCGATCCACATTTAAAACATGATCGATCATGTAATCTACAACTTCCAGAATGCCATTTACCATAATGCTTGCACTTAACTCTGTTCTGCTGAACATTGCCAACACTGGCAATCAAAGTGGCTCGTGAACCCACAGGAGGTCGGTCTCAATCTCGTTTAGAAAAGTCTGAAGTAGCTTTATGGCGACTAAAATCATCCCTGAACTTCTTTGATACTAAGTGAAAAGTCTTACTCGAAGATCTTTTACAAAAATCTCTGGTTTCAAAATCAACTTTTCTTTTCTCTTTCCCAAGCTCTTCGGCTTTATAGGCTCACTCAACAAGTACCACAAACTATTTAATCTCAAGTATGCCAACCAGCAATTTGATGTCTTCGTTCAAGCCATCTTCAAATCTTTTACACATGATAACTTCATTTAAAACACATTCACGAGCATATCGATTCAGTCTCATAAATTTTCGTTCATATTCAGTTACGGTCATACGACCATACTTCAATTCTAAAAATTTTTACGTTTTTGATCGATAAATCTCTGGCTGATGTATTTCTTACGAAACTCAGTTTGGAAAAATTCCCAGGTCACTTTCTCCTTTGGAACCATTGATACTAGTGTATTCTACCAGTGATATGCGATGTCTCGTAATAAGGATATGGCACATTTTTAACATTCATCCGGAGTACAGGATAGCTCGTCAAACACACGGATAGTATTATCAAGCCACAGCTTAGCTCGTTTGGCATCATCATCATCATTAGCTTTAAACTCCTTGGCCCTTGCTTTTTGATTTTATCTATAGGGGGCCTACTAAATCTCATCGGATCTATCATCGAGGGAACCATAGGTATTGGAGATGGATTATTCGGGGGTGGAGGTTGTTGTATAGCTAGATTAGTCTAGATATATTGAGTAAACCAGTCGTTCATCATTTGATAGAAGGCTTGCTTAGCCTCCCCCTCATGGCTACTCGAGGTAGGTTGAGATTCAACCGGTGTTGTCCCATGCATGGGGTTAGGTGCTACGCTCTCATCATCATTAGCTACAGCTCTATCGGGATCCATTTACTATATAAAACACATTTTAGATGTTAGAAGTCATCACACTATCGTATTATAAATTATGGCATGTATAGCTAGACTCACGCGCACTACGGTAGTCCTAGAATCGACTAAACCGTAGCTCTGATACCAATCAAATGTAATACCCCTAACTCGTATCCATCGCCAAATTAGGGTACATATCACAACTCATGACCGACATTTATTACATTGCACAACTTTCAACAATTACAAATACGTACTTATTACATCAAATTGAACCATTCTATCATAAGTCTAAATAAACTATTTCATATTCAAATCACATTAATTCATATTAATAAAATTATACAAATCATTTCACATTATCCAACCCCAATTCATAAACTAATTTATAGCACAAAACATGCTTCTCACGCAAGTCTAAATCATGACCGAAAAATACACATATTATTCCTTATCTCAATATCGAACTTAACTACCATTTCATCTATTATATACTTAGTAATTTACCTATTAATTCAACCACATTTCATATTCTTAATAGCAAGCATAACCCGAAAATGTATATATCACATATATATGAATTGCACATTACTTTCTATACAAACATAATCCATAATTAAATTTAGACAGATCATTAGCAAAACATACCCAACCAAGATCACTTAATAAACCATGATCAGATTTAAATGAGCAAATAAAACAAATAAAACAATTTAACATATAACACAGAGTAAGCTAACATAGCTTAGTAAGCCTTAAGCAAATAAAACAATTTAAATGAGCATTCAAACATTTTAAATATTCAATTTGTATTATTAACATGATACTATAGCACAAATAAGCCATCTTGGCCGAATGCTAACATTACATTTATCATTACGTTATTCAATTTCATTTCCAAAATATCAATATCTCACTTAAGTTAACAAACACACCTATTCGGCAGAATGATTAAGATCCAAAATATCATCTCATAATTACCTACTTATATGGCTAAATACACATGGTTCTTTAGATTTCCACATATGACCTGAATATGCAAATACTATAAATATATATATATATATATATGTACATGACCGAACATACAAGTACCACATATCTATATTTCAGAGATGACCTGAATATACAAGTTCATTATAACATCACATGTACCCAAAGATTCAAATTTAATATAACATCATATGTGGTCAAGTTTATAATTTCGATACATTATCATTATATACACATTCTTAAGAGGCTGGATATACAAAATCAATTAAACATCACATATACACATACCTATTTGGCCTAATATACAAGCTCAATAAAGCCTCACATATGCACATATCTATTTGGCCTAATATACAAGATCAAATAAACATCACATATGCACATACCTATTTGGCCGAATATACAAGCTCATTTTATCAACTTACTTGCTCAATGACCATATAATTATGAGGTCTTATAACTATAAATTTGAAAATAGGTCACCGGTATAAAACCTGCTAGGCATAAGCTTGAATCACACACCAGCACTAGGCCTGCTAGACTTGAGGCCTGATATTCAATCACCGGCAATAAGCCTGCTAGGCACAAAGCCCGATTAAGTTCACCAGCACAAGGCTTGCTAGGCCTACAGCCTGAATAACGATACTATAAAGCTATCTCACACATATTTCATATATCAAAACTTTTATACACTTTATAATCTTTGTAAGAACTTTCAAACATCATATCTCAATCAAACTAAACTTAATCATATTAAATTCTATGTTTATTCACATTCGGCTACTCAATATTAATGCTACAAAATTTCCAAATCAGTATATACTAAGTTACATACATAATTTACAATGTTTTATTGCTTAAAGACTTACCTCGGATATCGACGGACGATAAAAATCGGCTATTCATTTCTTTTCGCTTTTCCCCAATCCAAGTCCAATTTCTTTTGTTCTTGATCTAAACATTTTCAAATTAAGCTCATTCAAACATATTTTCATTCAATTTAATCCAAAAACATATAAATGGGCAAATTACCATTTTGCCCCTAACATTTCACACTTTTACAATTTAGTCCTATTTGCACAAAACACAAAATATACAAAATTTGAGTATACACCTCAAGGGACGAATGTTCCTAGTCCTCATACAGGTCCATACATTTCATTTAATTCATATTTTAGTCCCTTATTATTTTTGCAATTTAGTCCAACATACTCAATTTCATCAAAACTTAAAAGACAAAACTTGTTAATCTAACACATATATATCATATTTTACCATCAAAAAACATAAAAAATAAGTTATCATCAATGGCTCAACTCAAAATATTCATCAAAAGCAAAAAATTAAAGCATGGGCTTTGTGCATCTCATAGCAACGATCTCAAAAACGTAAAAATTATCAAAAACCGAGCTAGTTACATACCTTAATCAACCTTGACAATGGCCGAATACCTAGGTTATGTTTCCTTCTTTTTCTGTTCTTTGTTTCGGTCACAACAAGATGAAAGAATGGTTTTTCTCTTTCATTTTATGTTTTATTATAAGTTAATATAATATGTTATTAATAATTATAACTTTTATAATATATAAAAATATATATTAAAGTCATTTATCATTCAACATGCCATCCACTATTTATAAAAGGGACTAATTACAACACAAATTCTCCATATTAAAAGGACATCATCAATTAAGCACTTTTACAACTAGCCATCAAATTTTCATTTTACCAAATTAAGTCCTTTTATTTAATCGTACACTCAAACAATGAAATTAAAACACGAAAATTTAACACAAGCAAATTCACATATTAAACACACAAAATATTAAAATATTTTTCAGACTCAAATTTTTGGTCCCGAAACCATTATTTTGATTAGGGTCAAAATTGGGTCATTACATGCACGCACAAGATATTACTAGAGGATTATTAAATTATGAAGGAAGTTTTCAAAAAGAAGATTATCAAATGGCTTGATGTTGGAATCATATACCCAATTTCGAATAGTTCTTGGGTGAGCCTTGTTCAATGTGTACCTATAAAAGGGGGTGTCATCGTGGTAAGCAATGATAACAACAAACTCATTCCTACTCATACCGTCATGGGATGGAAGGTTTGTATGGACTATTGGAAACTCAACAAAGCAACAAGGAAGGACCATTTTCCTCTGTCATTTATCGACCAGATGTTAGATAGATTAGTAGGGAAAGCCTTCTATTATCTTCTAGATGGTTATTCGGGGTATAACTAGATTACCATAGCTCTTATTGATAAAGAGAAGACCACATTCACATGTCCTTATAGAACTTTTAAATTCCAATGAATACCATGTAGATTATCCAATGCCCTTGCAATATTTTAGTGTTGTATGATGGCAATATTTTTGTGCATGGTGGAGAAATTTTTAGAAGTTTTTTATGGATGACTTATCAGTGTTTGGATATACTTTTGAATATTGTTTAAAAATATGGAGTTAGTTCTTTATCGGTGTGAAGAAACCAACCTTGTTCTTAATTGGGAGAAGTGCAACTTCATGATTTGTGAAGACATTGTATTGGGACATAAAATTTCCCAGCAAGAGATTGACGTTGACAAAGAAAAATTAAAGTTATTGAGAAATTGCTACCACCCTTAACAATTAAAAGTATTCACAGTTTTCTTGGCTATGCAGGATTCTATCGATGATTCATCAAAGATTTTTCAAAAATATCAAAACCCCTGTGTACATTGTTAGAACACAGTAGATCTTTCAATTTTGATGAGCAGTGCTTACAAGAATTTAAGTTGAAAAAGCTGCTAGTCACATCACCAATAGTCATAGCACCATATTGGACTTTACCTTTCGAACTTATGTGTGATGCTAGTGATTTTTTTGTAGGGGCAATATTTGGGAAAAGAAAGGACAATGTATTTCATGCTATATACTACACAAGCCATATGTCAACTGATTCACTACTATGAATACTAATGCTGCTCTATCAACATCTCACAGTAACTTTGAGTAGAAAGTGATTGATGCACTTGAGATGTTGCAACAACAATTCTAAAAGAAGTTGAAACACAATTAAGGCTAGCCATTGATCATGGCTAAGCTCAAGTGGAAATGTGTAACAGCCCGATTTTGGGCCTAGTAAGAACAGTGGTTTTGGGACCAAAATTTGACACAAAAAGTTCATTTTTATTATATTTTTATGGTTTATAATTTCACGAATGATTTTGTGAAAATTTTGTTCAAAAATTTTGACGTTTGGGCACTCAATTTAGTCAAAAGGACTAAATTGTAAAAAATGAAAAAGTTGAGTTCAACATGTTAGAGGTGTCTAATTGCTATGGGATTTTTAAATTAGAGGTCCTTATATGATAATAAGACTATTTCATTAGATAGTGGACAAAAATGGACATGGCGAGATAAAATTTTAAAGTTTGGCAAAAAGGGCATTTGGGTCATTTGGTTAATAAAAGAATAAAAAGGGAAAATAAAGCCAAAATTTTCTCATCTTTCTTCTACCTTGGCTGAATTTCATTAGAACACCATAGCTAGGGTTTTTCTACCTTGGCTTAATTTCATTAGAACACCATAGCTAGGGTTTTTCATCTTTTAAGCTTGATTGTAAGTACATCCTAGCCCTCCTTTTAATTCTCTTTATGTTTTTGAAGTCATTATCATCCTATCTATTTATTTCTACCATTAATCTAAGGAAAGATCAAGGTCCAGGGTTTGAACCATGTTGGATATTTGTGTATTTTGATGTCTAATGGTAGACTATGTATGTTTGATGGATAAACAACTTTTGCTAGGTGGTTTTTGATGAAAATGTCAAAAGGACCTATTTGTAAAAAGATTATAAAATTTGTGTAAAAGTGTGATTAAACGAAGAATGTGGACTTCTATAAGTATGAAAGAGGATCGGTTAGGCTTGGGAATTGAAAAAATTGAATAGATATCATTTTTCGAGCCTAGGGGCAAAAATGTACATATGTCAAAGTTTAGGGGCAAAAATGTAATTTTTACATAATGTGGTTTTTGGATTGAATTGAATAATGTGAATAATAAATAAGTTAATTTTTCTATTATAGATCAAGAAAGACAAGGTTCAGACCTTGATCGAGGGAAAAACAAGGTTATTAACGATTAGGTCCATTTCTGCTATTTTTGTACTGAGGTAAGTTTGTATGTAATTAATACATTATTATTTATGCTTTACTTGTGTTATTGTTGTATGAATTGTGATTTAATCTTTGAATAAATTTGAAAAAGTTTGACAAGCTAGAAAAAAATCTCGGTTGAACCTTAGGAATAGTTAGGATACAAATGTTATGACATTAGGGTTAGTTGAGATTACGTGTAAGACCATATCTAGGATATGGCATCGATATGAGATTTTGTGTAAGAACCATAGTTGGGCTATTGGCATCGATATGAAATTCCATGTAAGACCATATCTAGGATATGGCATTGGTATAGTACTATGTATGTGAAATTTCTTGAGTATCCTTTACTATTCCAAGTGGTTCAACAGGAAACTTAACGATAAAGTTGAAGTTGTGAAAGACTATGTTATGATGTGAAAGATTATCGTAAGTTGCAAGTTGGTATAGGTATATACATAAAACTCATGCTTAATGAGCTCGATGTGTGATGAAACCTCGGATTGGTATGGTTGAGTAAGTTTTGATGTTAAGATTTTAGTAACATCTATGCTAAGCTTGATTATGAATTCACAATGACATTTATGTTAATTTACTTTATGTTAAATATATGTTAAAGTGTGTATGATGCTTATTATTTGCATAGGAACTTACTAAGCTTTAAAGCTTACTCCCTTTCTCTTTCTCTTGTCTTATAGTGTTACCAAGCCAGCTCGGGGATCGAAGATGGTCGGAGATCCATTCACACTATCAAATTATCATTTTGGGTGTTTATGATTACATTAGTTTGAGTTATGACATGTATAGGGACTTAGTCTTTTTATTATGTGTCATAATTGATTTGGCCATAGGCATTGGCTTTAATAGTTGATAATTCATTTTGTAAATGGCCATTTGATATTGGCTAATATTGGTTAAGTATATATACATATGATGATGTTCTCATGAATGTGAGAAATTGCATGGTTTGAGATGCTAAGTAGATGATGTGTGTATGTGATAAATGATAGTATGTAAATGATATGTGGATACCTAGTGTATAGCTAATTGGGTTGAAAGTATATGCTTGGATTGATGCTATGTTTTGTTGTGTAGGTTGGTGTATGGAAGGGTGGAAAAAAAGCTTGGTAAATAGCCTTATATTTGTCCACATGGGTAGACACACAAGTGTGTGTCTAGGCCGTGTGCGACACACAGCATGCCCCATGGGCATGTGTTTTGGTCTTGTGTCCCCTACAGCTTAATTATTGCAAAACAGAATGCTCAGTAATGAGCACTCGAGTAGAGAAACGAGCGTGTGTCTCAGCCGAGTGGACGGCACGGCCTCAAACATGAGCGTGTGCCTTGGCCGTGTGAAGTCTGCACCTATTTTATGAAAAAATATGAAAATTTAATCGATCACAAGACCTAAAGACACGGGCGTGTGACTTGGCCGTGTGACCTCAATTTGATGATGATGTCATAAACATAAAGCTCCCTAATTTGAACACGGCATGAAGCACGGGCGTGCGACCCCTTTTACATGAAAATTTTTCTAAGTTTTCCAAAAGTTTCCAAAGTTCTCAGTTTAGTCCCGAACCACTTTCGATGCATGTTTTGGACCTTGTAGGCTCGTTTCAGGAGATATGAATGTTTTTAAGAAGTTTTAAATTTTAATGGAAATTCATGTCTCGATTTTAAATGTTTGCTTGTGAATAAGTCCGGTAATGCTTCGTACCCTATCCCAACGTTGGATACAGGTTAGAGGTGTTACACTTAGTGGTATCAGAGCTGTGATTTAGTCGATTCTTAGACTAATGTAGCGTGTGTAAGAATATAGCTATACATGCCATAAATCAATTGTGATAGTGTGATGACTCCTGACAACTTTAAGTTGTGTTTTCATATAGTAATGGATCCCAATCGAGTTGAGGCTGATGAAGTCGAAAGTAATGCGCCGGCTCCCGCTCAAGGGATAGCGCCATCTGATAGTAGACTCCCTACAGTTAGTCAAGGAAAAGGAGGCAAGGAAGCCTTTCTCGATATGATGAATGAGTGGTATACGGAATTCGTTCGAACAAATCCGAATGCCCACCTCCTTCACCCCCACCCATTCCTCGATCAGTTCCCGTAGTCCCACAAGGTATGGACTTTGTAAGGATGAATAAGCCCCCGGTTGATAAAATTCGAAAGCATGGGGCTTAAGATTTCTGAGCTAATGTGGATGATGATTCTGAGAGAGCCGAGTTTTAGCTCGAAAACTCCATTAAGGTATTTGATGAGTTTTCCTGCACACCAGATGAGTGTTTAAAGTGTGCTATCTCACTTCTGAGAGATTCTGCATACCATTGGTGGAATACACTTGTATCTATAGTTTTGAGAGAAAGGGTCTCTTAGGACTTCTTTCAAGAGGATTTCCGAAAGAAGTATATTAGCCAATAGTTCATCGACCAGAAATGTAAAGAATTTCTTGAGCTGAAACAAGGCCGTATGATAGTGACCGAATATAAGCGAGAATTTGTCAGACTGACCAAATACGCTCGAGAGAGTGTTTCTATGGAAGCTATTATGTGCAAAAGATTTGAGGATGGATTGAATGAAGATATTCATGTGTTAGTTGGGATCTTAGAGCTGGAAAAGTTTGTGGTGCTGGTTGAATAGGCTTGTAAGGCCAAAGAATTGAACAAAGAGAAGAGGAAAGCTGATCTTAAAGCTAGAGACTCGAGGAAAAGACCGATGAGTAAGTCATTCCCATCTTAGTCTAAGAAATTGAAAAAGATGTATTCCCGTTCAAATGTTTGAGCAGGTTATTCATGCAGAGATCGTGAGAAACAATATTCGAGTTTTAAATCTCAAGCTACTTCGATAGCAAGTGTGGGTAATGTAAAGTTTAATAGGCCCGAATGTAAACATTATGGAAGAAGGCATCCTAGCGAATGTAGAATGAATGACCGGGCTTGTTTTAAGTGTGGTTCTCAAGATCATTTTATCAGAGATTGGCTAGAGATGGCAGAGAAAGAGAAATTTTAGAGTGCAAGGCCTAGTAATACTGCTTCTAGAGGAAAACCCCCAAGGAATAGTAGAAATAGAGCAAGTAGTAAAGGTGTGACAAAATAAACCACGGTGAGATTTGAAGCTCGAGCACCTGCTAGAGCCTATGCCATCTGTGCTCGCAAAGAAGCGACATCTCCCGATGTTATTACTGGTACTTTTTCTCTTTATGATACTGACGTTATTGCATTAATTGACCCTAGATCTACTCATTTGTATGTTTGTATGAATTTGGTAAATAATAAAAAATTACTTGTTAAGTTAACCAAATTTGTGATTAAGGTGTCAAACCCTTTAGGCAAACATGTTTTAGTTGAAAAAGAATGTAAGAAATGTCCTTTGATAATTAGAGGTCACTGTTTCCCGGCTGATTGGATGTTGTTTCCATTTGATGAGTTTGATGTTATTTTGGGTATGGATTGGCTGAAGTTGCATGATGCTATAGTAAAATGTAGATAGAAAGTTATTGAGTTGAAATGTGAAAATGGAAAAATTCTTCGGATTGATTTAGATAAACAGGGTGAGTTATCCATTGTAATTTCTTTGATGTCTTGTAACACCCCTAACCCGAGACCGTTGTTGGAATAGGTTTAAGAGGCATTACTGAACAAACATAATAATTCAAATCCATTCCACAGCACAAAGTCTATCATTAATCATACATACTCAAATACGAACATACAGTCTCTCATCTAGATCTACAAGACCTTAAACATGTGTTAAAAAAAGATCGAGACTAAACCGAACACTAATAAAAGTTTTCAAAATTTCAAATACTCTTCAATACTGTTGAGGTCAAATGCCCATGCAATCAGGCCGTGTGCCTTACACAATCACTAGACACCCCGATGTGTCCAGACCTTGCCAAAGCAGAGCATATATTCTGACTTCTTCACACGGCCACCAGGCACGCCCGTGTGCGGAGGCAGTGTACTCTTAGGCAATATACTAGCTTATCCATACGGCTATTAGGCACGTCCGTGTACCATGGCCATGCATACTTGGGCTAGCTACTGACTTTATCCCACGGTCACTAGGCACACCCGTGTGCCATAACCGTGTAAGCAAAACAGGCTATTTGCAAAGCCAATTTGCCAGCCACACAAGGGTTTAACAACAAGCTTTAAAACAATGCCAATTCATGCTTTTAAATGCACTGAAATACACCATTTCATGCACTCAATACCCATCAACATTACCATCTACTTCCAAGCCTAATATCATCACCTTAAGTTCATTCAAAGTAACAATGGTATATCTTAAAACATACATATATCAAGCAGTAGGTAATTCATGCCATAATTCATTTTCAAACCATATCTTTTATCAACCACAAAGTCATGAAATATACCACATTCATAACTCATTCATAAATTCTACATCATTCAACTTCCAAGCCAACTCACATGGTAAGGATTAAACATTTCAAGACATATCTTAACTTCTAACCTATACATGCCATATTTCAACTATATACATTTTTCCAAAAGTACCAAAATAGATTGTAGATAGTGTGATAGAGATGCTGACGATTCCCAAATCCGAGCTAGCTTTACTAACACTGCAAAGCATAGAAACAAATCACACAGTAAGCTTTCAAAAGCTTAGTAAGTTCGTGACAAAATACATTAAGCAAAACAAATCATCACATAGATTATTTCACAATCTCATATCTCATATCATCCAAAACTAACATGTTCAATTAGTCTTCCATAACTCATTCATAGGTTCATCAACCACATAGGTTCTGAACGTACCTTAGCCAACACTTAGTTGTCGATTACATTTGCTACTCAATACTCACTATTTCATTTAGGTCAACTTTCATTCCTTCTTCGATTCATCGCACACTTAGTGCCCAAATAATTAGCCGAAGCTTAATTAGCATCGCACACATAGTGCATCTACATCAAACCAATCTTAAATCGGTATCGCACACACAGTGCCAACCACAGAGCAGGAGCTTATATTATTTCGCACACACAGTGCTAATCATCTCAGTCACATTTTTGAATACACACACTTAGTGCCACATAACTTGAACCCTCACATAGCATTCACAATTCAACAATATCATATCATTCATCTCATAACATTAATACAGTTAAATACACGTATTATGTTCGAACTATCGAAACAGTCGATTAATCGAGCACTTTATCTTTGCCTTGATCTCGATCCAAACCTCTCCTTTCTTGGTCTATACACATTCAAATTTAATCCATTCAATCACCAATTCATTTAATTTAATCCACACACACTTATTTAGGGCATTTTACAAAATAGCACTCACATTTTCACATTTCGACACTTTAGTTCCTATTTCACAAAATCATTAAATTCACATAATTTCTTTTCACACAAGCCTAACCAAATTTTCCTTGTGTCCATACAAGCCCACACATTTCATTTATTTCATATTTTAGTTCTTCAATTTACACTTTTCTCAATTTAACCCAAATTACTCAATTTCATTAAAAATCCAAACACAAACTATGTTAACCCAATACGAAGTTTTCATATCTCACTATCAACTAACACATAGCTTAAACATTCATCAATGGCTCATCACAAAAACATTATAAATTCACAAAATTACAACATGGGTTAGCTAGAGCACGAAGCAATGATTGCGAAAACGTTGAAATTATCAAAAATCGAAACAAAAATTATCAAAAATCGAAACAAAACTAACCTTTAATCAAGGACTCAATGTGCTGAAACCTTCAAAACTCCTAACCTTTACTTTATTTTCTAATTTCGGTGGATGAACATTCACTAAATGGCTTATTTTAGCCTTTTATTTTCTGAATAATAACTTAATTATTCAATTCCCATTTTACCATTTTATTAAACATATAAAACAAATATATATTATGGTCATTTTGTCATTTATCCAACCACTAACCTATTATTGGTTTAATTTCATCATAAGGCCTCCTCATTAATAAGCTGCATTAAATTAAGCACTTAATAGTCAGCACACAGCAATTTACACTTTACGCAATTAAGTCTTTTTCTTAATTAGACACATAGTTGATAAAATTACCATACAGAATTTTCACACAGGCTATATCACACATAATACAAACTAAAAATAATATTAAAATACTATTCTGACCTCGAATTTGTGGTCTCCAAACCACTGTTCTGACAAGAGTCTAAACCGATCTATTACAACTCTCCCCCTTAGGGATTTTCGTCCCTAAAATCTTACCAATGAATAGATGTGGATGTTGCTCTCTCATAACATTCTCAGGCTCCCACGTAGCCTCTTCAACTCCATGTTTGTGCCACAACACTTTCACTAAGGAAATTTTTTATTTCTCAACTCTGTGGCCTCTCGTGCCAAAATTTGACTCGGTTCCTCACTATATGACAAATCTGACTGAATCTCAACCTCAGTAGGAGTAATCATATGAGACGGATTAGATCTATACCGTCGAAGCATCGACATATGAAACACGTTATGAATCTTTTCTAACTTAGATGGCAACATTAATTTATATGCAACTAGCCCAACACGCTCGATTATCTCATATGGTCCGATGAACCTTGGACTCAACTTACCTTTTCTGTCGAATCGGAGTATTTTCTTCCACGGAGACACTTTCAAAAACACTTTATCATCAATCTCAAATTCAATATCTTTCCATTTCAAATCAGCATAAGACTTTTGTCGATCTGAGGCCGCTTTCAAACTATCACAAATCACTTTCACTTTCTGCTCAGTTTCTTTTGTTAAATGAACCCCATGAATCTTATTCTCACTCAGCTCAGTCCAATATAATGAAGTTTGGCATTTTCGACCGTAAAGAGCCTCATATAGTGCCATTTTTATACTAGATTGAAAACTGTTGTTATACGCAAATTAAATCAATGGAAAATATTTTTCCCACGTACTCTCAAACTCAAGTACACAACACCTCAACATATCCTCAAGAATTTGAACAATCCACTCGGATTGTCCATCCGTTTGTGGATGAAATGTAGTGCTGAAATGTAATTTTGTGCCTAAAGCCTCTTGTAATTTCTTCCAAAATCGCGAGGTAAATCTCGAGTCTCTGTCAGACATAATAGATAGTGGCACCATGTGCAATCTCACAATTTCAGCAATATACAATTCTGCTAATCTGTTGAGTGAATAATCTATTCTTACCATAATGAAATGAGTAGATTTCATCAATCTGTCAACTATCACCTAGATTGCGTCTTTCTTTCCCGAGATAAAGGTAATCCCGACACAAAGTCCGTAGTAAATTTCTCCCATTTCCACTCAGGAATCATGATCGGCTGTAACAAACCGGACAGAACCTGATGTTCAGCTTTAACTTGCTGACAAATTAAACATTTCGACACAAAGTCAGAGATGTCCCATTTCATACCATGCCACCAATAAAACTGTTTCAGATCATTATACATTTTTTTACTCCCCGAGTGAACAGTCAATCGACTATTGTGAGCTTCATTCAAAATCATTTGAATTAACTCTTAATTTCTCGGAACACAAATCTGATTTCTAAATCTCAGACAATCATCACTATCAACTCGAAATTATGAATCAACATTCAATTCACACTGAGTTCGTTTAGTTATCATTTCAACATCACTTTTCTGAGCATCACAAATTTGACGTACAAACACTGGCTTTACTTTCAACTAGGTCAAAACCGCACTATCATCACACAGATCTTCTTGAGCATTTATTATTCTCAAAGCATATATAGACTTTCGGCTTAAAGCATCAGCCACAACATTAGCTTTACCCAGATGATAATTGATTACTAGTTCATAGTCTTTCAACAATTCTAACCATCTTCTTTGTCGCAAATTCAATTCTTTCTGAGTCATCAAGTATTTCAAACTCTTATGATTGGTATAAACATGAAATTTCTCACCAAATAAGTAGTGACGCAAAATATTTAATGCAAACACAATTACGACTAATTAAGGTCGTGCATCGGATAGTTTTTTTCATGTGGCTTTAACTGCCTTGAAGCATAAGCAATAACTTTGCCTTCTTGCATCAACTGTTAATCCATTCAATGATGCATCATCAGAACTATAAATTCTTTGCCCGATTCAAATTTGAACTAACATTGGCGCCTCTGTCAACAATACTTTCAACTGATCGAAACTCTGCTGGCACTTTTTTGACCATTCAAATTTAACATCTTTCTGTAGAAACTTCGTTAATTGAGTCACAATCATCGAGAAGCCTTTCACAAACCGTCTATAATATCCCGCTAGTCCTAGAAAACTATAGACTTTTGACACATTTCTCGGAGGCTTCCATTCTAGAATAGAAGAGATTTTACTCAAATCAACTCGAATTCCTGCGGCTAACACAATATGCCCCAGGAAACCAACCTCACGCAACCAAAATTCACATTTTCTAAACCTAGCATACAACTATTTCTTACGCAGAGTTTGTAACACAATTCTCAAATGTTCGGCATGCTGTGTCTCCTCACATGATTAGATCAAAATATCATCACTGAACACCACAATGAAACGATCCAAATACGGTCTGAATATTTGATTCATTATATCCATAAACACTGTAGGAGCATTTGTTAGTCCAAAAGGCATCACTAAGAATTCATAATGTCCGTACCTCGTTCTGAAAGCAGTCTTTGGCACATCTGACTCTTTGACTCTCAACTGATAGTAGCCCGATCTCAAATCTATTTTTGAGAACACTATAGCTCCTTTCAGCTAATCAAACAAATCATCAATACGAGGCAACGGATATTTATTCTTTGTCATCACTTTGTTCAACTGCCGATAGTCAATACACATCCTCATAGTGTCGTCTTTCTTTTTCACAAATAGCACAGGAGCACCCCATGGAGAGAAACTCGACCTTGCAAACCCTCTATCAGTTAACTTTTGCAACTGTGACTTTAACTCTTTCAATTCCGTTGGTGCCATTCTATACGGAGCTATCAAAATAGGAGTAGTCCCAAGACTAATTCAATACCAAATTCAACTTCCCAATTCGGAGGTAATCCCGATAGTTCTTCAGGAAACATATCTAGAAACTCACAAACCACATGCACAGATTCAACTTTCTTTTCTGACACTTTTGTATCAATCACATATGCCAAATAAGCTTCGCAACCCTTTCTCACATGGTTCAAAGCTTTCATCGGAGATACAATAGTTGGTAACCCTTTCAAATCACTATATTCAATTCGAACTATCTCACCATTTTGACTTCTCAATTCAATACTCTTTCTTTTACAATTCACAATGGCATTATTCAAAGTGAGCCAACCTATACCTAGAATAATATCAAATTCATTGAAATGGTAACAACATCAGATTAACTAGAAAACATATATCCCAAAACATCAATGGGCAATTCTTGCACACTTTATCCACCAAGACACACTTGCCTAAGGGGTTCGATACTCTAACCACAAATTCAGTAGACTTAACAGGTAGAGTCTTATTCAATACTAAATTCACAAACACATATGAATGAGTAGATCCTGGATCTATCAATGCAATCACATCAGTATCAAATAGAGTAAAAGTACCAGTAATGACATGTGGTGAAGACGCTTCCTCTCGTGCACGTATAGCATAAGCTTGGGCTGGTGCTCTCGCCTCTGATCTCACAGCTGTATCAATAGTCCCTCTTTGGCTTTCGTTCACATTTTCGAGGTTCCTGGGTGGTCTACCCCTAGCCTTCACATTACTCGATCTCACATTTTGAGCATTTTCTTCCTCAACCATCTTTGGACAGTCTCAAATAAATTGATCTCGTGATCTACATTTATAACAAACTCTATTGTTGTATTTGCCCCAGTATTCTCCCACATGTCGTCTTCCACATTGTCTACACTCAGGTTTGTTACTTTTGGCACTATCAACACTTGATTATATTAGAGCTTGATTTTTGGAACAATACTTAGTCTTGCACGATCTTTATTCGGATGTCCAAATGAAGTATGTGATCAATTACTTGTATCTCTAAATCTCTTCATCGAAGGTTGAGAAAACTTACTCATCGATCTTTTTCTTTCATCACGAGCTTCAGAATTAGCTTTCTTCTTTTCTTTACTGAGATCCTCAGCTTTGCATGCTCTTCGACTAACACAACAAATTCGTTTATATCAAGTATCCCAACCAACAACTTAATGTCTTCATTCAGCCCTTCTATGAAGTGTTTACACATAGTAGCTTCGGTCGAAACACATTCCTAAGCATACTGGCTCAATCTCATAAATTCCCGCTCGTACTCAATAACTGACAAATGGCCTGTTTTAGCTCTAGAAACTCTTTATGTTTCTGATCAATGAATCGTTGACTGATATACTTTTTTCTAAACTCAACTTAAAAGAAATCCCAAGTGATTCTCTCTCTCGGAACCACAAATGTCAATATCTTCCACCAGTTATAAGCTGTATCTCTCAACAAAAAACTGCAAACTTGATACAATCATCAGGAGTCAACGACATCTCATCGAATACCCAAATTGTATTCTCGAGCCAAAACTCAGCTCGCTCAGCATCATCATCAACTGTGGCCCTAAACTCTTCAGCCATGTACTTTCAAATCTTATCCACAGGAGGTTTATTCAGTCGAATCAAATCTATCACTTGTGGGGTAGAGGTTGTGGAGCAACCGAATTTGTTCGAACGAACTCCAAAAACCACTCACTCATCATACGGAAGAAGGCTTGCTTAGCCTCTCCTCCTCACTACTTTCATTTGGCCTAGATATGGCCAGCGCTGTCCCTTGAGCGGGAGCAAGCGCGTTATCTCTACATCGTCAGCAACTGCTCGACCGGGATCCATTTGCTATATGAAAACACATTTTCAACTATCAAAATTCATCACACTATCGTAATTTCATATATGGCATGTATAGCTAGACTCACACACACTATATTAGTCTAAGGATCGACTAAATCGTAGCTCTGATACCAATCAAATGTAACACCCCTAACTCGAGACCGCCGCTGGAATAGGGTTAAGAGGCGTTACCAAACAAACATAATAATTCACATCCATTCCACGACACAAAGTCTATCATCAATCATACATACTCAAATACAAACATACAGTCCCTTATCTAGATCTACGAGACTTTAAACAAGTGTTAAAAAGGATCGAGACTAAATCAAACACTAATGAAAGTTTTCAAAATTTCAAATATTCTTCAATACTGTTGAGGTCACACGTTGTGCAATCAGGCCGTGTGCCTCATACGAGCACCAGACACCCCCATGTGCCTAGACCGTGCCAAAGCAGAGCATATATTCTGACTTCTTCACATCACAACCAGGCACGCCCGTGTGCTGAGGCCGTGTACTCTTAGGCAATATAATGACTTATCCATACGGCTACTAGGCACGTCCTTGTACCATGGCCATGCATACTTGGGCTAGGTACTAACTTTATCCTACGGTCACTTGGCACGCCCGTGTACCATAACCGTTAGGCTATTTGCAAAGCCAATTTGCCAGCCACACAAGGGTTTAACAACAAGCTTCAAAACAATTCCAATTCACGCTTTTAAAAGCACTCAAATATACCATTTCATGCACTCAATACCCATCAATATTACCATCTACTTCCAAGCCTAATATCATCACCTTAAGTTCATTCAAAGTAACAATGGTATATATCAAAACATACATATATCAAGCATTAGGTAATCCATGCCATAATTCATTTTCAAACCACATCTTTTATCAACCACAAAGTCATGAAATATACCATATTCATAGCTCATTCGTAAATTCTACATCATTCAACTTCCAAGCCAACTCACATGGCAAGGATTAAATATTTCAAAACATATCTTAACTTCTAGCCTATACATGTCATATTTCAACTATATACATCTTTCCAAAAGTACCAAAAGAGATTATCGATAGTGTGATAGAGATGCTGACGATTCCTGAATCCGAGCTAGCTTTACTAACACTGCAAAGCATAGAAACAAATCACACAGTAAGCTTTCAAAAGCTTAGTAAGTTCATAACAAAATACATTAACCAAAACAAATCATCACATAGATTATTTCACAATCTCATATCTCATATCATCCAAAACTAATATGTTCAATTAGTCTTCCATAACTCATTCATAGGTTCATCAACCACATAGGTTCCGAACGTACCTTAGCCAACACTTAGTTGTCAATTACATTTGCTACTCAATACTCACTATTTCATTTCGATCAACTTTCATTCCTTCTTCGATTCAATCGCACACTTAGTGCCCAAATAATTAGCCGAAGCTTAATTAGCATTGCACACATAGTGCATCTACATCAAACTAATCTTAAATCGGTGATCGCACACACAATGCCAACCACAGTGTAGGAGCTTATATTATTTCACACATACAGTGCTAATCATCCCAGTCACATTTTTGAATACGCACACTTAGTGCCACATAACTTGAACCCTCACATGGCATTCACAATTAAACAATATCATATCATTCATCTCATAATATTGACATAGTTAAATACACGTATTATGTCCAAACTTACCTCGAACGTCAAACTATCACAACGGTCGATTAATCGAGCACTTTATCTTTGCCTCGATCTCGATTCGAACCTCTCCTTTTTTGGTCTATACACATTCAAATTTAATCCATTCAATCACCAATTCATTTAATTTAATCCACACACACTTATTTAGGGAATTTTACAAAATAGCCCTCATATTTTCACATTTCAACACTTTAGTCCCTATTTCACAAAATCATCAAATTCACACAATTTCTTTTCACACAAGCCTAACTAAATTTTCCATATGTTCATACAAGCCCACACATTTCATTTATTTCACGTTTTAGTCCTTCAATTTACACTTTTCTCAATTTAACCCAAATTACTCAATTTAACCTAAATTACTCAATTTTATTAAAAATCCAAACACAAACTATGTTAACCCAACACCAAGTTTTCATATCTCACTATCAACTAACACATAGCTCAAACATTCATCAATGGCTCATCACAAAAACATCATCAATTCACAAAATTACAACATGGTTTAGCTAGAGCGCAAAGCAACAATTGCGAAAACGTAGAAATTATCAAAAATCGAAACAAAACTTACCTTCAATTAAGGACTCAATGTGTCGAAACCTTCAAAGCTCCTAACCCTTACTTTCTTTTCTAATTTTGGTGGATGAACATTCACTAAATGGCTTATTTTATCCTTTTATTTTATGAATAATAACTTAATTATTCAATTCCTATTTTACCATTTTATTAAACATATAAAACAAATATATATTATGGTCATTTTGTCATTTATTCAACCACCAACCTACTATTGGTTTAATTTCATCATAAGGCCCCATCATTAACAAGCCACATTAAATTAAGCACTTAATAGTTAGCACACAACAATTTACACTTTACGTAATTAAGTCTTTTTTCTTAATTAGATATATAGTCGATAAAATTACCACACAAAATTTTTAGACAGGCTATATCACACATAATGCACACCAAAAATAATATTAAAATATTATCCTGACCTCAAATTTGTGGTCTCAAAACCACTATTCTGACTAGGGTCTAAACCGGACTGTTACATGTCTGCCCAAAGATATGTAAGGCAAGGTTGTGAAGCTTATCTTGCTTATGTATTGAATACAAAAGTGTCCGAATTGAAAATTGAATCAATTCTGATAGTTTGTAAATATTCGGATGTGTTCCGAAAAGAATTGCGTGTTACCACCAGTTAGAGAAGTTGAGTTTGGTATTTACTTAGTACCAGAGACCTCACCGATATCTATTGCTCCGTATAGAATGGCTCCGACTGAATTGAAAGAGTTAAAGACTCAGTTGTAAGAATTGACAGATAAGGGTTTTGCGAGACCAAGTTATTCTCCCTAGGGTGCTCAATATTATTCGTAAAGAAGAAAGACGGGTCCATAAGACTTTGTATAGATTACCGCCAGCTCAATAGGGTAACCATTAAGAACAAGAATCCTTTGTTGAGGATTGATGATTTATTTGACCAATTGAAAGGAGCGACAGTGTTCTCAAAGATAGATTTGAGATCTGGCTACTACCAGTTGAGAGTTAAAAAATCAGAAGTGCCAAAAATCACTTTCAAAACAAGGTACGGGCACATGAATTCCTTGTTTTGCCCTTGGACTGACTAATGCTCCTGCAATTTTTATGGACTTGATGAACCAGATTTTCAGACCATACCTAGATAAGTTTGTAGTGGTGTTCATTGATGACATCCTAATTTATTCTTGAGATGAATTCGAGCACACTGAGCATTTAGAACTGTTTTACAGATTTTGAGCGAAAAATAGTTATATGCTAAATTTAGTAAAAGTGAGTTTTTACTTCGAGAGGTTGAATTTTTGGGCCATATCATTTCTGGTGATGGCATTCGAGTTGACCCGAGTAAGATTTCTGCTATAGTTGAATGAAAACCACCAAAAAGCGTATCCAAGGTTAGAAGCTTTTTGGGCTTAGCCGGTTACTACCGCCGGTTTGTCAAAGGGTTTTTGATGATTGCTACCCCTATGACCAAGCTATTGCAAAAAGATGTCAAATTTGTATGGTCCAAAAAATGTCAACAAAGTTTTGAGAAGTTGAAGGCTTTATTGACTGAGGCACCGATTTTAGTGCAACCTAAACCGAGAAAAGAGTTTGTGATTTATAGCGACGAGTCATTAAATGGATTGGGATGTGTGTTGATGCAAGAGGTCAAAGTGATAGCCTATGCCTCGACACAATTGAAGCTACATGAGAAGAATTACCCAATGTATGATTTAGAATTAACCGCTATTTTGTTTGCTCTAAAAATTTGGGGACATCATTTGTACGGTGAGAAATGCCATGTTTTTACTGATCACAAGAGTTTGAAGTATTTGATGACTCAGAAAGATTTAAATTTGCAGCAATGAAGATGGCTTGAGTTACTGAAAGACTATGAGTTGGTGATTGATTATCACTCGTAAGGCGAATGTGGTCGCTAACACCTTGAATAGGAAATCTTTATTCACTTTGAGAGCGATGAATACACAATTGACTTTGTCTAGTAATGGTTCAATTATAGCTGAGTTGAGAGCTAGACCGTTATTTCTTTAGCAAATTTTTAAAGCTTAGAAATGTGACTGTGATTTGTAAGCCAAGAGAGCTTATTGTGAATCGGTTAGTGATTCAGATTTTCATGTCGAATCCAATGATTGTTTGATGTTTCTAGGTTGAGTGTGTGTACCAAAAAATGATGAACTTATTCAAAAAATTCTTCATGAGGCGCATAATGGTTGTTTATCTATGCACCCGGTAGTACGAAAATGTATAATGATTTGAAGAAATTGTATTAGTGGACTAGTTGAAAAGAGATATCTCTGAGTTTGCTTTGAAATGTTTGATATGCCAACAAGTAAAAGTCGAACACCAAGTGCCTTCGAGTTTACTTCAGCTAGTAATGGTGCCCGTGTAATAGCCCGATTTAGGGGGCTAGTCAGAATAGAGATCTTGAAATCACTAATCTGAGATTTATTTCCATGTTATATTATGATTTAGAGCGTGATAGTACATGTGCATAAGAAATTTGGTACTAATTTTAGCGATTTCATGTTTAATCGCAAAAAGGGACTAAATCACATAAAGTGTGAAAGTTTCATTCTATAAGCTAAAGGTATGAAATAACCATAGATGGACAGCTGGGGGTCTTTAAGGGGCAATTAGACCCCCCAAAGTTGGCTTGGCCAGCCATAGATTTCAAAGGGGGACAAGGATTGACCAAGTTGGTCAAAGTTAGTGGTGGTTGGTGGACTAAATTGTGGGTTTAATATTAGAATAAAGAAAAGATGATGCCCATCTTTTTGCTCATCCTTATCCATCAAAAATAGTAAGAAAATAGGGGGTTTTGGAAGCCCACAATTTTAGCAAGCTCTCATCCATTCAAGTAAGTGATCTAGTGATCTTTTCTTGAAAATTATTGTACTTTTGAGACCCCTAAGGCTTAAGCTTTCAAATGAAGGGACTATTGTGCAATATGGTAAAGAGTTTAAAGTTTTTCCATGAGAGCTATCTTAGTTATTTGCTGCATTTTTATGGAAGAAATTGAGTCTTAGTTGTTAGATGAACAACTTTTGTAAAAGGTGTTGTCTTGGAAACCCTAATTGGACCTTGATGAAAAGGTTACAAGTTGTAGTAAATATGTGAAGTGTTGAGTTTTAATTATAGCTATAAGAATATTAAATGTTTATCTAGGCTTATAGAAGGTAGAAATATGATTAGAATTCATTTCCGAGCCTAGAGGCAAAATGGTCATTTAGTCAAAGTCTAGGGGTAAAATAGTAATTTTGCCTAAGCATGATTTTTAAAATGCTTTTATTAATATAGTGGTTAAAATGTGTTAAATTGCTATTATAGAGTAAGAAGAATCGAGGACCTGCCTTGATCGGGGAAAGAACAAAGTCCTAGACTAAACCAACGAGTTAGCTCATTTTAAAATCGAGGTATGTATTGTAATAGATTCAACATTTATGTTAGCATGTTTGAGAATGTTTCACATTATATTGATGCATAAATGCTTTACTAAATTGAGAAATTAATGTTGAATGGGATGTTATAGTCTTAGTGGACCATATTGAATATGATAATGCTATTATCGAGATATGAAATAGATAAAGTCTAGTATAAGACCATGTCTGGGACATGGCCTCGACACTGAGTTGAGATCCTGTAAGACCATATCTGGGATATGGCTTCAGTAATAAATATAAAAATCAAATAAGACCATATCCGGGATATGGCATCGATACTTGATGTGAAAGTCCATATAAGACCATATCCGGGATATGGCATTGGTATTTATAAGTGTGTAACATCCTATATTGGGGCTTTACATTTGTGATATGTTGTGTGTGTATGCCATGCTATGTGTGTGTGTTTGATATGTTTAGAGCTTTCGGGAAGGCTTGAGGTTAAGTCTAAGCCTTGGAAGAAATTCTGTTTTTAGTCACAAAAAGGGAGAACTAGGTGAAGTGGGCCTTAAGGGTACTTGAATGGGAAAGTTAACACAAAAATTCAGTTGGTAAAGTGGCAAGGAGGCACCACTAAGGGAGCAAATAGGTGACGCCACAAGCATGTTTGGAGGGAGCAGGTTCGAATCCCATGCTTAGCAAAAAGGAGTGTTTTTCTTATATGTGACTAAGGAGTGAGAGGTGGTTTCAGCTGGGACTCTAAAGGAGTAAGTGTGGATTGAGTTTATAGATAGAAAGATGAGGATAGGAGAAAAATAAGGGATAGGATAGAGGGGGAAGAGATGGTCGAATGTGGGACTGTGTGCAATGGAAAATCGGCTGAATGGCTAAGGGTGTGCTGAAATTCCCATTTGTGAATAGTGTGCCAAATTTCATCTTTTCCTAGAGCATAGCTTTCGATTTTTTTCTCTTCTTCTTTTCTCCTCCTAATTTCGGCAACAAAGGATTCTTCTTCTCTTTTTCTGCCCAAACCGAAAAACTCCTAACTCTACTTTCCTCTCTACTTTCATACCTTAGCCGATTGATCTTGAAAAGCCAAAATGCCTAAGCCTCTTTATTTTTCTTTTCGGCTTTCTCATCCAGTTCTTTCCTAATCGTTTTTGAATCCTATCCACTAGTAGGCTAATACTGAAATCTCCTAAGTATCATTCGAATTTGCTGTGATAAAGTAAGAGCATTCTCTTATTCCTTTGTTATTTTCGGTTTTTAGAGACCATAGCCGAATGGCTAAGTTGGTTGTAAGGCCATCATTAGTTTGGTGTTTCTATTCACTGATCTCATGTTTTCTTTGGGTGGCATTCTAGGATTTGAAGGAGATCTAGTCGCCTAGTTTCTAAGATAGAAATCGGTAACTTTCGAATCATACTATTTTTTTCGAGATTTTAAGGTAAGGGTTTCGATTCTCCTTAAGTGTTCAATCGGTTTCTTTTCGTTATTCATGCCTTAACCTAATGTTTCATTAAGCAATCGTTAGAGTACCTTTTGACCAAGATCATTAATGGACTCGAATGTCAGCAAATCAAAGGAAGGGTTGGATCGTAGTCCCATTAAAGTTCAAGAAACACTGTGAGTCTCTTTGTTCGAGATTGGCCACCGGGTTTGGTTTTAGGTGAAAAAAAACCACGAAGTTGGCGATAGGCCTTAAGAATAAAATATGGAGGAAAATGACACAAGTGGAGTGTGGTGTAGTGGCAAAGTGGCCACATAAGAGACAAGGAGTGGCGCCACAAGGAAGGAAGGAGGTCCAAGGTTCAAGTCTTGGCTTTTGCATTTTGGTTTCTTTTTGCTTGGACCTTAGAATTTGGCCCATAGTTTATATTTAGTTGCGCATGGTTTAAGACACAAGAGGAGCTTGTGGCCAAGTGGTTAGCGGCGTGGATTATGTTGCAAGAGAGCCTAGGTTGAATCTCATGAGAAGCAAGGAGTATTTATTTTGTGGTTTGACTGGCAAGAGTTTCAGTTGGATTTAAACTCTACTGACGAAGGGATCCCACATCGGAAAGATACAAAGAAGGATGGTGAAGAGCTAGCTATATAAAGAGCATCCTAGGAGGAGAGTAAACACATCTTGGAGGGCGTTTGGGCACAATAGTGATCGGCGCGGATTAGCCCAGAGTCCTATCGGTGTGTAACTCTCTCTACTCTAGTTGTAGAAGCGGCAAAATGCGAAATGTGATTACACGACATTAGTAGCCACACAAGCGTCGGCGCGCGCATGTGTGGGCTTCACGCGATAGTTGAGGCCATCGAGTAGTATTCTCGTGGGTTGAAATTTGTTTGGGCCTCGATGGGCCAAAGTGGGCCCAATGGGCCGTGGGCCCATATGAGTAAATTGTATGATTGGTTAGTATATGTTGAACTAGACTAGGTGGAACTTATATACGTGGCTAGATTTGTGCTAGGTGGGCCACACAGTATGTGGGCCGGATGGGTCGAAATTGGGTTTTAGGCCCAATCGTCGTCTGACCTAAATGGTAGTGAGTCGCTAGTGGCGACATTAGGCCTTCGAAAGGCCATTACTGATTGTGAATTCTGAAAATACCCTTGGTGGGTAAATTATAAAATGCCCTTAGTAGGTAAAATTACTAGTTATACCCTTAGAGGTTGATTAGCATGATTATGTTGTTTAGTTTTGGCCAATTGTAGGGAAGGCGAACCTTTTAGGGCGTATAGTCGGCATTTGCGTAGTGATCTCACCGAGATTTGGAGACTTGAGACTTTTAGGAGCCACGTGTGATTTCGGGTTTAGTCAATCTGTGCTAATCGGTGCGTAATCATCGCCTTTGCTTTCTCCTGTTAATTGTTTATTAATGTGTATACTTGAGTATGATGTGTGATAGCCGACAATAAAGGCTAAAGTGATGGATACCCATGTGTGGGGTAATCAGTTAACGAGTTAGTAAATTGTGATATTAAATTATTTATGGTGCTGTGTGATATAATAATGAGCATGTGAGGTATACTCATTCGATATGATGATTTGACATGATACATTTCCATATTTGCATGGGGATTGGTTTTGATCAAGGAAGGGCGGGTGTACATATTATGTACGTGGTCTAATGTTAGCCTCGTGCTACATTAGCGCTTGATGATTAGCTATGTGCTTCATCAAGGAGATGTTAGCTAGGTGCCCATCTCGGCGGTTGATAGTGAGTGCATCACCGTGAGGCGGATTAATGTTGGGATCACTTATGTGATCGGTGGCTCTGCCACGACCTTGAGCGAAAAGTCCGCAAGGTAGGATTTGAGGATCACGATGTGATCGGTGGCTCGACCACTGACCTTGTGCTGACAGGTCTCTAGGGTAGGATATGTGGGATCACTCGATTGTGATCGGTGGATTAGCCACGGACCTTGGGCGAAGTCTGCTAAGGTTGGTGTAATGGATGGACTTAGGTTGGTGGGATACATTTGGCATGGTGGTTGCATGGATGTGTGGATATGGGTCAAGCCCACACGTGTGGAAACATGTGTAATGATTATGCACTTGAGTCTGTGGACTCACCCAATTTTCTTAACCATTTCGGTGATTCATGAGCTTGGACCGGGTTGGAGTGGATCTGAGGTGGCCATCGAGAAAAGAGATTTTGATTATTTTACGCATTTTGAAATTAAGTATTTTGTTTAAATATTGGGTTGTAATAAGGGCCTTGTTATTATTTTTAGTATTATTTTATTATGGGCTTAATTTAATTAAATTACTATGTGAAGATGATTTTATTTTTAGCCACCTATTTATTCAAAGTATATACATAAAAGTTTTAATTTGGACATTTTATAATAACAAAGTTTTACTTATAATTTTAAATGGACATGGTTTTCAAAAGTTAACAAATTTACATGTTTTATTCTAAAGTCAAAAGATTTTCAACCGTTCTTCATGGTGACATACGAGATCCGGTCGGGGCTTGTGGGCGGGTTTGGGGTGTTACAAATTAGTATCGAGCCCGATTCAAAACTCGACTTTGGGGTTTTGGGCCCAAAATGTTTTCTCATTGGCTTTTCAAGAATTTGGGCTTTCATAAAATTTTTCGAGTTATTCGGCATGGCACTTTGTACCTCAGGCAAGTCCACCGGTAAGTACTTGAACTTTGAAGTGATTTGTTATATGAATTGTTATGGGTTTAATTGGGCTCGTAGATTAGAATATTAGGACTATTGAACCTTAGGACTAGTCTACTCAAACATATGCATAAAACTTAAGGATTATTAAACAAACACATGAAGTTAGTCGCCGAGAGTTAAGGTGTGGCAACCACTATGCGCATGTCTAGGATTGGTATTCATGAGCTTGGTACTTAAGCAGTCCTAGCGACTCACCTTCTCTTTACTCGAATCCTACACAGTGCGTAGCTACTGGTTCACCTTAACCAAGAGGACTTATTCATAGGCTAAACCAATTATTAAAACCCGAAAGGGGTTTGCCTTACTATTTTAAAACCCTTGTTTTTTTTAAATTTTCAAATTTACCCTTTTGGTTTGTAAACCCAAAATCTAATTTTAAAAGATGTTTTTCTCGATTTACAAAATTACCAAAATGCCCTAGTGGTAAAATTACAAAAATGCCCCTGTGTTGTAAAATTACCGTACTACCCTCAACTTTTGTTAAAATGGTTTTACTTTACAAAATACCAAAATCCAGAGTTTTACATATTATGATACTACGGTTTGGGAAATTTACTGAAAATACCCACAGTTGATAAAATTTTCAACATGCCCTTGGTTTCTAAATTTTCATATGATCCTCGACTTTTACTAAAATATACTCATTTTACAAAATATCAAAAAATCCTATTTTTGCAAAATATTGAGATATCCAGTTGAAATTTACAAGAATACCCCGACTTACGTAATTACCAAAATAACCCCCAATTTACGAAATTTCAATGACATCTTTAATTTGGAAATTTTCAAAATACCTTTAAGTTCTAACAATTTTGAAATGCCTCGATTTGTAAAGATTTTTCCAATTGACCCCGATTTATTACAAAATACCTACAGGACAAATGACGAAATACCCTAGGGTAGAAGCAGTAGAAATGTCTCGAATAGTGAATGTGTGTGGTAGATACCACTGAATGGATGTGTTTTTAGTGAAGAATGTGAATGTTTGAATTAGAATAGAGAACTTGAGATGAAACTTTGTGTGATCGAAAGAACCACTTCTGGAACTCCTATTCATAAAATTTGCTTGTGGATAAATAGAGGAACAAAATTTCTAATGCATAAAACTTTCTAAACAGATTAAGTCGTGACGCTAGATATGAGTTCTAGGGGGCGTGGTCGCAATACTACGTGGGCGTGGTAGAGGCACGATGACGATATCAAGAACCTTGAATGTGGACTTAGAAAGCGATTGCCTAGAGAATGTGGTTAGTTTTATTAAAATCGAGTCTTGTGACAGGCGTAGTGTGGTAGGTTAGGATGTGCAACTGTAGTTAGTTGGAAATTTCGAGGACGAAATTTCTTTAAGGAGGGTAGATTTGTAACATCCCAAAATTGGGCCTAGGAGAATTGAGCCCAATGGGCCTTAGGCGTAGTAGCGTTTAAATTTTTAGAGAATAAGAGATCGGCTTAAATACAAGTTAGACCTATTGGATAAGTGATTTTGGAAGGTTAGAGGGCCTCTATGAAGTCCCGGGATCAAATATTGGCTTTGGGGAAATTTTGGTTTTAGGTGAAAAAAACCCTAGAAGTTGGCAGATAGGCCTTAAGAATAAAATATGGAGGAAAATGACACAAGTGGAGTGTGTGGTGTAGTGGCAAAGTGACGCCACATAAGAGACAAGGGAGTGATGCCACAAGGAAGGAAGGAGGTCCAAGGTTCAAGTCTTGGCTTTTGCATTTTGGTTTCTTTTGCTTGGACCTTAGAATTTGGCCCATAGTTTATATTTAGTTGCGCATGGTTTAAGACACAAGAGGAGCTTGTGGCCAAGTGGTTAGCGGCGTGGATTATGTTGCAAGGGAGCCTAGGTTGAATCTCATGAGAAGCAAGGAGTATTTATTTTGTGGTTTGTACGGCAAGAGTTTGAGTTGGATTTAAACTCTCTTGTGAAGAGATCCCACATCGAAAAGATACAAGAAGGATGGTGAAGAGCTAGCTATATAAAGAGCATCCTAGGAGGAGAGTAAACACATCTTGGAGGCGTTTGGGCACAATAGTGATCGAAGCGGATTAGCCCCAGAGTCCTGTCGGTGTGTAACTCTCCTACTCTAGTTGTAGAATGGCAAAATGCCGAAATGTTGGTTACACGACATTAGTAGCCACACAAGCGTCTGGCGTATGTGTGGGGCTTCACGCGATAGTTGAGGCCATCAGTAGTATTCTCGCGGGTTGAAACATTTGGGCCTCGATGGGCCAAAGTGGGCCCAATGGGCCCGTGGGCCCATATGAGTAAATTGTATGATTGGTTAGTATATGTTGAACTAGACTAGGTGGAACTTATATCGTGGCTAGATTTGTGCTAGTTGGGCACACAGTATGTGGGCGGATGAAATTTGAAAATCGGGTTTAGGCTCAATCGTCCGATTTAATAGGAAATGGTAGTGAGTCGCTAGTGGCGACATTAGGCCTTCAGAAAGGCCATTACAGTTGTGAATTTACGAAAATACCCTTGGTGGGTAAATTATAAAAATGCCCTTAGTAGGTAAAATTACGGTTATACCCTTAGAGGTTGATTAGCATGATTATGTTGTTTAGTTTTGGCCAATTGTAGGGAAGGCAGAACCTTTTTAGGAGGCGTATAGTCAGCATTTGCAGTAGTGATCTACCGAGATTTGGAGACTTGAGACTTTTAGGAGCCACGTGTGATTTCGGGGTTTAGTCAACTGTGCTAATCAGGTGCGTAATCATCGCACTGTTTCTCCGGTTAATTGTTTATTAATGTGTATACTTGAGTATAATGTGTGATAGCCAACAATAAAGGCTAAAGTGATAGATACCCATGTGTGGGGTAATCGGATAACAGGTTAGTAAATTGTGATATTAAATTATTTATGGTGCCTGTGTGATATAATAATGAGCATGTGAGGTATACTCATTCGATATGATGATTTGACATGATACATTTCCATATTTGCATGAGGATTGGTTTTGATCAAGGAAGGGCGGGGTGTACATATTATGTACGTGGTCTAATGTTAGCCTCGTGCTACATTAGCGCTTGATGATTAGCTATGTGCTTCATCAAGGAGATGTTGGCTAGGTGCCCATCTCGGCGGTTGATAGTGAGTGCATCACCGTGAGGCGGATTAATGTTGGGATCACTTATGTGATGGGTGGCTCTTACTGACCTTGGCGAAAAGTCTCGCCAAGGTAGGATTTGAGGATCACGATGTGATCGGTGGCTCGACCACGACCTTGTCTGAAGCAGGTCTACCGAGGTAGGATATGTGGGATCACTCGATTGTGATCGGTGGATTAACTGACCTTGGGCGAAGTCTGCTAAGGTTGGTGTAATGGATGGACTTAGGTTGGGTGGGATACATTTGGCATGGTGGTTGCATGGATTTGTGTGGATATGGGTCAAGCCCACGTGTGGAAACATGTGTAATGATTATGCATCGAGTCTGTGGACTCACCCAATTTTCTTAACCATTTCGGTGATTCATGAGCTTGGACTTGGAGTGGATCTGAGGTGGCCATCTGAAAAAGAGATTTTGATTATTTTACGCATTTTGAAATTAAGTATTTTGTTTAAATATTGGGTTGTAATAAGGGCCTTGTTATTATTTTTAGTATTATTTTATTATGGGCTTAATTTAATTAAATTACTATGTGAAGATGATTTTATTTTAGCCACCTATTTATTCAAAGTATATACATAAAAGTTTTAATTTGGACATTTTATAATAACAAAGTTTTACTTATAATTTTAAATGGACATGGTTTTCAAAAGTTAACAAATTTACATGTTTTATTCTAAAGTCAAAAGATTTTCAACGTTCTTCCGGTGACATACCGGATCCGGTCGGGGCTTGTGGGCCGGGTTTGGGGTGTTACAGGGTTGTGGGCTGACTTTTGAGAAGAATAGTAGGCAGATAGCCGTAGTTTTGGCTAGTGATAGCGTCGACATAGAGAGTGTCGTCTTACGTGTTATCAGGTGTGTAAACTTTCACACACTATAATATAATTGTGCTAACATTTGTATGGGCTAAAAAAGCCAGAAAGTGGGCTATATATACAGTCGTGATACCCTTAGGGGTAAGGCTAGGATTGCCAAGTACGTGATCGTATCGCTTCTTTGCATAGCCGAATGTATGTGTGACAAGATGATATAATATGAGTAGCATGTTGCATTGTTAGGATTTGTATGTAGATCATGGATATGGGCTTGATATGAAAGGGAAGTGCTTAATTGGTCATGTAATGATCGGTGGCTTTGCCACGATATATATATACATGTGTTCATACACTATTTCTTTTGGTCACACTGTGATCGGTGGCTCAACCACGATATATATATATATTGGTCACATAGTGATCGTGTTTATTTGGTCACCTAGTGATCGTGTTTAATTGGCAGCAAGACTGTCATGATGGTGTGTAGCGGATGGAGGGTTGATTGTAGAAATCCCCACGGTGTGATTGGTTGGTATGGGTTGGTATGTAGCGGATGGAAACACTAGGTTTGGGTTGGGCTTAATGCATTCATATGTTGTTGCTGATATGTGGGCTCAGGCCCAATGTGTGATTGTGGGTTAGTTGCAGTATATTTAATGTGGAAGGTTTTACACACTGAGTCTTGGTGACTCACCCCTTTCTCTTTAACCTTTCAAGTGAGTAGTAGCTCGTGGATGCAGGAGCCGAGTTGGACTCGTGGAGGCCATGTTTTCATTTTATTTCCTTTACTTTTCGACATGTTTTCATTTTATTTTATTATTTACTGTTTATAACGAACTTGTCACTTCGACAGCTTAAATGTTTAAGTTAAATTGGAGTTTTATTAAACCAAACATCCTGTTTTCAAAAGCCGATGCAATAATAGAAAAAGTTATCTTCCAAAATGCCAGTTTTTCATAAATTTAACAAGACTTGGTTTTACTTCACCCTGTGACATTCCAGATTTGGTCGTAACGCATGGGCCAGGTTTGGGGTGTTACATTTTTGGTATCAGAGCCAGGTTCAAAACTTGGGCTGTGAATTGGGTCCAGTGGTATTTTATGGTTTGAAGTGAGTTTGAGAAAAATGTTTGGGTTGAGATATGGCCTTCGAGTCTGGTGGCACTTGATCCACCCAGGTAAGTATTCTAACCTTTGTTGTGGTGTGCATGATTGGATTTAATGGGCTTTATGGGGACATAGGCGAGTATGATAGGGTTTATGGACTTTAGGCCTAGTTACACAACTCTTAAAATCCATAAAACTTAATTACTCTAATTAAACATGTCCATGAATAAGTCGTTGGGTTGGAGTGTGGCAGCAGGCATACACATGTCTAGGATTGGATCTAGGGAGAGCCTGGTATTTAAGCGGTCCTAGTGGCCCACCTCCTCTTTACTAGAATCCTACTTGGTGCGTAGTGTTTGTTCACTTTAGCCGAGAGGACTCGTTAATGGGCCAAAATTCATAACTAAAACCCGAAAGAGACCAATACCCTATTTTTGTAAACTTACTTATATATCCCTAGTTTTGTAAAATTACCCAGAATACCCTAGGTTTGAGAGAAATTATCGAAATACCCCTGGTTTCAAAATTACCAAAATACCCCTAATTTATGAAATTACCAAAATACCCCTATTTTGTAAAATCACCAAGATACTTTATTTTTTAAAATTACCAAAATACCCTTGTAGGTAGAATTACGAAAATACCCTTAGGTAGTGAAATGACGAAAATACCCCTGTATGATGAAGAAGAAGTTATGAATGTCACTTTTGTGTTTGATGCTGTTATGTGATGCTCTGTTTGTGATGTATACGGATGTGGAATGTATGAGACTTCTAGAACTAAGAGATACAGACTTGAGACTGAGTTTGAATTCGAAAGAACTACTATTTAAACTACTTTCCATAAGACTATTTGTTATTAATTAGTGGAAGAAAGTATTAATTCATAAAATTTTTAATTAGATAAATCGTGAACGCTAGATATGAGCACTAGGGGACGTGGTGTGCGTGGCCGAGGTAGAGGTAGGATTGTTGACGTCGAACCCAGTGAGAGTCGGTCATGAGTCGTGGAATGAGGTACCAGTGCCACTAGCTATGGAGGTGATGTCGGGACCAAAAGGCGGAGACGATCACGGTGTCTCAGCGATGCCCGAGTGTTGGAGAGAGTTGTAGGAGTGGCATGGGTGCGGAGCTCGAAACTGCATGCGAGTGACTTAGGGCTAATGGAGCGAAAATGTTTAGGGAATTTCTCGGCGTAGCTCTAAATGCATTGAGTATTGGATGGAAGCCATGGAGCGGATTATGGATGATCTCGACTTCACGGAAGAAGAGAAGCTGAAGGGAGTGGTGTCTCTTCTTCGGGATGAAGCGTACCAATGGTGGCTTACGGTCAGGGATGGTGCGGTGGCTGACCATATTACTTGGGAGTTTTTTAAGACGGCATTCTAGAGCAAGTATATCGGATCGAGTTATGTGAATGTGCAGCGTAGGGCATTTCTAGATCTGATCCAGAGAAGTAAATCGATAGCTGCATATGAGGCATAATTCCTGCGTTTGAGTCATTATACGAGAGGATAGTGGCCATAGAACATGAACAATGTGTTTGATTTAAGGATGGCCTGAAGGATGATCTACGTGTTTTGATAGCTCCACAGCGGGAGAGAGAATTTACTGTGCTTGTGGAGAAAGCTAAGATAGCTGAGGAGGTAAAGTGGACAGAAAAACTGAATCGGGATAGAGATAGGAGTGGAAGTAAGAGAAATGTTAGATCGTTTGGGTCAAGGGGTGTTTCCAGAAGAGACCTAAGGTGGATGGCCCAAGACAGGGTGTGAGATCTGGGGGTAATGGTCAACCTCAGAGGTGTGGCGGTGTAATAAGTTGCATTCGGGTGAATGTTGGGTAGGTGAAAGGAAATGTTTTAGGTGTGGGTCTACGGATCATCTGGTTAGGGATTGTCCATAGGATCGGGGTGGCCCAGAGCCGGTAGAACAGACTAACGCTCAGCCTGATAGAGGAGGTCCACAACCGCAGAGAGGTCGAGGTCCAGCCAGAGGAGGTAATGGTTATGGTTGGGGCTGTGGAACACAAGGCAGAGGTGTAGGAAACACCGATGCAAGACAACCGGGGTTAGTCTATGCGGCTAGGCGTCGTGATGAGGGGGATGCACCGGATGTCATAACTGGTACGTTCTTGATTTTTGGTTTTCCTTTTTATGCATTAATTGATATTGGGTCGATACACTCTTATGTTGCTAGTATAGTCTCTGGAACTTTAAGTATGAACTTTGAGATTGTTCCTAGGAAGATGACTGTAATTAGCCGCTAGGTCAATCTGTAGTGGTGAATAAACTGTATATGGATGTACATCTAGAAGTGCAAGTGGTAGTTTTTCTGGCGAACTTAATGGAACGCCTTTTGGGGAGTTCGACCTAATCTTAGGTATGGACTGGTTAGTGAAATATCGATCGAATCTAGACTATGCACTAAGCGTTTGGTACTAAAGACTAGTAGGAGGATGAGGTGGTGGTAATAGGTGAAAGGAGGAACTACTTGTCTAACGTAGTATCCGCTCTAAAGGCTGAAAGAATAATGAGAAAAAGATGTAGGGCATTCGTAGCCTTTGTTTGTGCTTTGGGGTCCAAGATTCAACGGTGGGGAATGTTAGAACGGTGAGGGAGTTTTCTGACATTTTCCCAGAAGAACTTCCCAGACTACCTCCAGATCGCGAGGTAGAATTTGGAATCGATCTTCTTCTAGGAACAGCACTAGTATTTATTACACCATATAGGATAGAGTGAAAGAATTAGTGGAACTAAAAGCCTATATTCAGGAATTGTTGGATCGGGGTTTCATTCGACCAAGTGTATCGCCTTGGGAAGCGCCGGTGCTATTTGTCAAGAAGAAGGATGGATCAATGCGTATGTGCATTGACTATCGTCAGCTGAACAAGTTGACTATCAAGAACAAGTATCCGTTGCCAAGGATAGATGACTTGTTCGATCAACTGAAAGGGGTGTTAGTGTTCTCAAAGGTAGATTTGAGATCAGGATACCATCAGCTTAAGGTCAAGGAATCGGATATTCATAAGACAGCTTTCAGGACCCGTTATGACCATTACGAATTATTGGTAATGCCATTTGGGTTGACCAATGCACCAACAATGTTTATGGATATGATGAATCGGGTGTTTCAACCCTATTTAGACCAGTTCCTAATGGTATTTATAGATGATATCCTGGTGTATTCAAGGTTGGAGGAAGAGCATGATTCGCATCTGCGAGTAGTATTACAAATCCTAAGGGAGAAACAATTGTACGCAAAATTCAGTAAGAGAGAATTTTGGTTAACGGAGGTTACTTTTCTAGGACACATTGTATCGGCTGAAGGGGTCAGAGTTGATCCTCGGAAGGTTGAAGCTATCATGGATTGGAAAGCACCTAGGTCTGTGATAGAAATTCAGAGTTTCCTGGGTCTTGCTGGTTATTACAGGAGGTTCGTTGAAGGATTTTCCTCGATTGCGGCACCTTTAACCAAGTTGTTGAGGAAGGGAGTACTTTTTGTATGGGGTGGCAAGCAATAGGAAAGTTTTGAAAAGCTGAAGAAGGTGTTGACGGAAGCTCCGGTGTTAATTCAATCGGAGGCTGGAAAAGAGTTCGTGGTCTATTGTGATGCTTCACACACCGGGTTAGGATGTGTGTTGATGCAAGGAGGAAGAGTGGTTGCTTATGTGTCTTGACAGTTAAGACCGCATGAGCTAAATTATCCCACCCATGATTTGGAATTGGCGGCGGTGGTTTTTGCATTGAAGATTTGGAGACATTATCTGTATGGAGAGAAGTCCGTCATCTACACAGATCATAAGAGCTTGAAATATCTCCTCACCTAGAAGGATTTAAACTTGAGGCAGAGAAGGTGGATTGAACTACTAAAGGATTACGATTTTTTGATTGAATACCATCTAGGTAAGGCTAACGTGGTGGCGGATGCGCTAAGTCAGAAGATGATCTCAGATCTGAGGGCAATGTTTGCTCATCTAAGCCTGTATGAGGATCGAAGTTTATTAGCTGAACTTCAGGTGAAGCCAACATGGATAGATAAGATTAAAGAGAAGCAGTTGCAGGATGATGACTTGAGTGCCCAACTATCTCAAGTGCAACGTGGTGAAGTGGGGGACTATAATCTGAATGATAATGGGGTTTTGTTTTGAAAGAAGGTGTGTGTGCCAAGGGACGTGGAATTGAGGTGGATGATTCTTTGGGAAGCACATAATAGCCTATATGCTATGCATCCAGGAGGAAACAAAATGTATCGGGATTTACGAGAACAATTTTGGGGGCCAGGCTTGAAGTGGGAGGTAACCGAATTTGTGGGTAAATGTTCAGCAGGTAAAGGTGAAGCATCAGTTACCTTCAGGGTTATTACAGCGGGTAAAGATTCCATAATGGAAATGGGAGAGAATCACGATGGATTTTGTTAGTGGGCTACCCCTTACACCTACTAAGAAGGATTTGATATGGGTAATCGTTGATCATTTGACAAAGTTCGCTCATTTTGTACCGGTTCGGGTCGATTATTCTTTACAAAAGTTGGCTAAGCTGTATATAGCGGAGATTGTAAGGTTGTATGGAGTACATGTGTCAATTATCTCAGACAGAGATCCTAGGTTTACGTCAAGGTTTTGGAAGGTATTGCATCAAGCGTTAGGTACAAAGTTGGACTTTAGTACGGCGTTTTATCCACAGACAGACGAACAATCAGAAAGGGTGATTCAGATTTTGGAAGACATGTTGAGAGGTTGCATTATCGATTTCAAAGATAGCTGGGAAGACTTTCTAGCATTGGCAGAACTCACATATAATAATAGCTACCAGTCCAGTATTCGGATGGCACCGTATGAGGCATTGTACGGGCGAAAGTGTCGTACTCCTACGTGTTGGACGGAGTTGGGGGAACTATAGATTTTGGGTCCGAAACTAGTATTGGAAACGAAGAATAAGGTTGGGTTGATTCGGGCTAAGTTGAAGGAAGCGTTGGACAGGCAGAAGTCTTACACTGACCTGAAGCGGAGAGACATAGAATTTGCAGTGGGTGATCGAATCTTCTTGAATGTATCACCGTGGAAGAAAATTCTAAGGTTTGGATGGAAGGGTAAGCTAAGCCCTAGATTTATCGGGCCTTATCGGGTGTCAAAGCGTGTAGGACCAGTTGCTTATCAGCTTGAGCTAGCTTCGAAGCTAGGTAAGATTCATGATGTATTCCATATTTCAATGTTGCGACGTTACCTTTCAGACCCATCTCATGTGATACCATTGGAGGAACTTGAAGTAAAGCCTGATTTATCTTTTGAGGAGGAACCAGTTCAGATCTTGGAGCGTGATGTTAGAGTGTTGTGAAGAAAATTGGTACCTTTGGTTAAGGTTCTACGGTGGAATCACGGATCAGAGGAAGCTACATGGGAGCCAGAGGATGTTATATGATAGTAGTACCCTTACCTCTTTTGATTAGGTAATTTCGGGGGCGAAATTCTTTTAAGGGGGTAGAACTGTAACATCCTAGATTGGGAACTCTGCATCTGTGATATGTTGTGTGTATGCCATGCTATGTGTGTGTGTCTGATATGTTTAGATCTTTCGGGAAGGCTTGAGGTTAAGCCTGAGCCTTGGAAGAAATTTTGTTTTTAGTCACAAAAAGGGAGAACTAGGTGAAGTGGGCCTTAAGGGTACTTGAATGGGAAATTTAGCACAAAAATTCAGTTGGTAAAGTGGCAAGGAGGCGCCACTAAGGGAGCAGATAGGTGACGCCACAAGCATGTTTGGAGGGAGCAGGTTCGAATCCCATGCTTAGCAAAAAGGAGTGTTTTTTTTATATGTGACTAAGGAGTGAAAGGTGGTTTCGACTGGGACTCTAAAGAAGTAAGCGTGGATTGAGTCTATAGATAGAAAGATGAGGATAAGAGAAAAACAAGGGATAGGATAGAGGGGGAAGAGATGGCCGAATGTGGGACTGTGTGGAAGGAAAAATCGGTTGAATGGCTAAGGGTGTGTTGAAATTCCCATTTGTGAATAGTGTGCTAATTTCATCTTTTCCTATAGCATAGCTTTCGATTTTTGTCTCTTCTTCTTTTCTCCTCCTAATTTTGGCAACAAAAGATTCTTCTTCTCTTTTTCTGCCTAAACCGAAAAACTCCTAACTCTACTTTCCTCTCCACTTTCATACCATAGCCGATTGATCTTGAAAAGTCGAAGCGCCTAAGCCTCTTTATTTTTCTTTTCGGCTTTCTCATCCAGTTCTTTCCTAATCATTGTTGAATCTTGTCCACTAGTAGGCTAATACCAAAATCTCCTAAGTATCATTCGGATCTGCTGTGATAAGGTAAGAGCGTTCTCTTATTCCTTTGTTGTTTTCAGTTTTTGGAGACCATAGCCGAATGGCTAAGTTGGTTGTAAGGCCATCATTAGTTTGGTGTTTCTATACACTGATCTCGTGTTTTCTTTGGGCGACATTCTGGGATTTGAAGGAGATCTAGTTGCCTAGGTTTCTAAGACAAAAATCGGTAACTTTCGAATCATACTATTTTTTTCGGGATTTTAAGGTAAGGGTGTCGATTCTCCTTAAGTGTTCAATCGGTTTCTTTTGTTATTCGTACCTTAACCTAATGTTTCATAGTACCTTGACCAAGATCATTCATGGACTCGAATGTCAAGAAATCAAAGGAAGGGTTGGATCTATAGTCTCACCCCAAAGTTCAAGAAACGCGATGTCTGGTTCTTGCTTTGAGATTATTACCGGGTTGTGGGCCTTCGAAAGCGTAATAGTAGGCGATAACCGTAGTTTCTAGTAGTGATAGCGTCGACATGAGAGTGTCGCCTTACGTGTTATCGTGTGTAAACTTTCACACACTATAATATAACGTGAACGTCAATCGTGATACCCTTAGGGGTAAGGCTAGGATTGCTCGTGATCGTTTCTTTGCATAGTCGAATGTATGCGTGACAAGATGATATAATATGAGTAGCATGTTGCATTGTTAGGATTTGTATGTAGATCATGGGTATAAGCTTGATATGAAGGGGAAGTGCTTAATTGGTCACGTAGTGATCGGTGGCTTTGCCACGATATATATATATATATACATGTGTTCATACACTATTTTTTTTGGTCACACTGTGATTGGTGGCTCTACCACGATGTATATATATATTTAGTCACATAGTGATCGTGTTTATTTGGTCACCTAGTGATCGTGTTTAATTAGCAGCAAGACTGTTGTGATGGTGTGTAGCGGATGGAGGGTTGATTGTAGAAATCCCCACGGTGTGATTGGTTGGTACGAGTTGGTTTGTAGCGGATGGAAACACTAGGTTTGGGTTGGGCTTAATGCATTCATATGTTGTTGCTGATATGTGGGCTCAGGCCCAATATGTGATTGTGGGTTATTTGCAGTATATTTAATGTGGGAGGTTTTACACACTGAGTCTTGGTGACTCACCCCTTTCTCATTAACCTTTCAGGTGACCAATAGCTCGTGGATGCGGCCATGTTTGGAGGCCATGTTTTCGTTTTCTTTCCTTTACTTTTCGACATTTCTTTAAGTCATTCAAATTTGGGATTTCCATTATGTAATAAGGCCCTTCAAGATTGTATTTTGTTTTATTTTATTATTTACTGTTTATAATGAACTTGTCACTTCAACAGCTTAAATGTTTAAGTTAAATTGGAGTTTTATTAAACCAAACATCCTATTTTCAAAAGCCGATGCAATAATAGAAAAAGTTATCTTCCAAAATACCGATTTTTCAAAAATTTAACTAAGACTTGGTTTTACTTCACCCTGTGACATTCCAGATTCGGTCGTAACACATGGGTTGGGTTTGGGGTATTACAAAGTGAATCCATGTAAGACCACATCGGGGATGCGGCATTGGCTTTGTACCTATATGGATGACGATGTATATTCGTCTTTGATTATCTCTAGTGAATAATAGGATAAGTAGATGAGTTTAGAAGTATAAATGAAAATTTTGCTAAAGCCATGTGAATGAGCGAGTACAGGTATTCATGAATGAGTCACAAAGAAATGATTTCGATGTGTGGCACGGTATGTGCTGAATAAGGGCAATTGTAAGTAAGTATTGCAAGAAGCCTTGACTCGTGTACGATTAGCTAATACCGTGGATGGATTATTCTATGAGCTTATTATTGCTATTTATTTCCATGAAAACTTACTAAGCTTTATGCTTACCCTTTTTCATTGCCCTTCTTTCTTTTTGTATTGCTAAGGTAACTCGAGGATCGTGGACATAGGAGTTCAAAAATCACACTATCGACATCACTTTGGTATAACAATTTAGACTTATTTTGATTATGGCATGTGTAGGGCTCAAGTATTTTGTTAAGTTGTAATTGTTAGTCAAAGTGTTGGATATGTAAGTTAGTAAAAGTCATTTTGTAAATGGCCTTATGAGTTAGGCAATTACTTGGCAAACTCTTTTGCTTAATGTAGATGAAATTTATGAAGTGTATGTCCTTTTAATTATCTTGTATGTTGGATTAAGTTCTTGGACTTGCTTATGGGATAGGAGTTGTATTGTTTTGAGTGGAAGTATGTATGTGTGCATCGAAGGGTGACAAGGGCATGGTATATAGCCTGCTAATTGTCCACATGGGTAGACACACGGGCGTGTGTCTAGACCGTGTGGGAGGCACGGCTAGCATATGGGCATGTGCCTAGGCCGTGTGAATTCTACACCTTGCACTTGGGATTTAAATCACCACACGGCTGGGGTACACCGGCATGTGTATAGGCTGTGTGGATAAGTCAGAATGGCAAGGTTTGGCACACGGGCTAGTGCTACGGGCGTGTCAAGGCCGTGTGAAATTAGTTAGTGTCGACCACGGTGGAAGACACGGGCATGTCTTAGGGGCACACGGGCGTGCCCTTAGGCCTACACGGGTGTGTGGCCTCTATTTTGTTAAAAAGTTTCTTGAACTCGTGAAAGTTCCTGGAAAGATTCTGATACTTCTCGGCAGTATGTTTAGGGCCTCCTAGGTCAAGTATGTGCGAATGATGGTGTTAAATGAAATTTTATAACCCTATTCTAGATGTTTAAGCAAGATTAGCTATGTAATACCTCAAACCCTATTTCGGCTCGAATACGGGCAAGAGGTGTTACAGCCCGAGTAGAAATGGGATAGGATTACGATGGATTTTGTAACGGGTTTACCTTTAACTCCAAGAAAGAAAGATGTCGTATGGGTTGTGGTTGATAGATTGACGAAATCAGTTTATTTTATATCGGTATTATTCACTTGATAAGTTAGCTAAATTGTACATTGCTGAAATTGTGAGATTGCACGAAGTGCCTATTTCTATTATCTCGGATAGGGATCCGAGGTTTACTTCAAGGTTTTCGAAAAATTTGCAAGAAGACTTGGGCACGAAATTGAATTTTAGTACTGCATTTCATCCACAGACTCGACGGTCAATCCAAAAGGCAATTCATATAGTTGAAGATATGCTTCGATGCTGTGTTCTAGAATTTGAGGGTAGTTGGGAAAAATATCTACCATTGATCGAATTTTCCTATAACAACAGCCATCAGTCGAGTATAAAAATGGCACCTTATGAGGCATTGTATGGCTGCAAGTGTCGAACACCTTTGCATTGAACCGAGCTTAACGAGAAACATATTCACGAGGTTGATTTGGTTAATGAAACCAAAGAGAAAATAATCGTAATCCGTGATTGCTTGAAAGCAGCTTTAGATCGACAGAAGTCATACGCGGATTTGAAAAGAAAAAAGATTGAGTTTCAAGTTAGGATAAAGTATTTTTAAAAGTATCTTCATGGAAGAAAATTCTCAAATTTTTCCATAAAGGCAAGTTGAGTTCACGTTTTATTGCACCGTACAATATTATTGAAATAGTTGGAAAGATTTCAGTGGCATATTGAAATAGATTATTGGGTCGTAAAGGCCAGTAGCATATCAGTTAGCGTTACCAACAGAGTTGGAAAGATTTCAGAATGTGTTTCATGTGTTGATGTTTCGACGATATCGTTCTGATCCTTCACAAGTGATTTCTCCAACGGAGATTGAGATTCGACCAGATATGATGTACGGTGAAGAACCGATTAAGATCTTAGCTCGGGAAGTTAAACAGTTGAGAAATAAAAGTATAGCCCTAATGAAAGTTTTATAGCAATGACATGGGGTCGAAGAAGCTACGTGGGAACCTGAGGAGGCTATGAGAAAATAGTACCCCGAACCTATTTTCTGGTAAGATTTTCAAGGACGAAAATCTCTAAAGGGGGAGAGTTGTAACAACCCAATTTTATGCCTAGTCAAAACAGTGGTTTCGGGACCACAAATCTGACATAGCAAAGTTTATTTTTATTATATTTTTATGGTCTATAGTTTCACAGAATGACTTCGTGAAAATTTCGTTCGAAAATTTTGACGTTTGGGCACTCAATTTAGTCAAAAGGACTAAATTATAAAAAGTGAAAAATTTAGTTTTGCATGTTAAAGGTGTTTAATTGCTATGGTATTTTTAAATTAGAGGTCCTTATATGATAATTAGACCATTTCTTAAGATAGTGGACAAAAATGGACATGGTGAGATAAAATTTTAAAGTTTGGCAAAAAGGGCATTTTGGTCATTTGGTTGATAAAAGAATAAAAAGGGAAAATAAAGCCAAACTTTGCTCTCATCTTTCTTCTACCTTGGCTGAATTCCATAAGAACACCATATCTAGGGTTTTTTCATCTTTCAAGCTTGATTGTAAGTACACCCTAGCCCTGTTTTTAATTCTCTTTATGTTTTTGAAGTCATTATCATCCTATCTATCTATTTCTACCATTAATTTAAGGAAAGATCAAGGTCTATGGTTTGACCCATGTTGGATATTTGTGTATTTTGATGTCTAATGGTAGATTATGCATATTTTATGTGTGGTAAACAACTTTTGCTAGGTGGTTTTTGATGAAAATGTCAAAAGGACCTATTTGTAAAAAGATTATAAAATGTGTATAAAAATGTGATTAAACAAAAAATATGGACTGTTATAAGTATAAAAGAGGATTGACTAGTCTTGGGAATCGAATAAATTGAATAGATTTCATTTTTCGAGCCTAGGGGCAAAAATATAAATATGTCAAAGTTTAGGGATAAAAATATAATTTTGCCATAATGTGATTTTTGGAATGAATTGAATAATGTGAATAATAACTAAATTAAATTTTCTATTATAGATAAAGAAAGACAATGTTCGGACCTTGATCGGGGGAAAAATAAGGTTATTGGTGATTAGGTCCATTTATGCTATTTTTGTACTGAGGTAAGTTCGTATGTACATAATGCATTATTATTTATGCTTTAGTTGTGTTATTATTGTATGAATTGTGATTTACTCTTTGAATGAATTCAAAAAAGTTTCACAAGCGAGAAAAAAATCCTGGTTGAACTTTAGGAATAGTTAGGATACAAATTTCATGACACTAGGGTTAGTTGAGATTACGTGTAAGACCATATCTGGGATATGGCATCGATATGAGATTTCGTGTAAGAACCATAGCTGGGCTATTGGTATCAATATGAAATCCCATGTAAGACCATATCTGGGAAATGGCATTGGTATAGTACTATGTGTGTGAAATTTCCCGAGTATCCTTTTGTATTCCAAGTGGTTCAACAGGAAACTTAATGGCAAAGTTTAGGCTGTGAAAGATTATGGTAAGTTGCAAGTTGGTACAAGTATGTACATAAAACTCATGCTTAATGAGCTCGATATGTGATGAAACCTCGGATTGGTTCGATTGAGTAAGTTATGATGTTAAGATTTTAATAACATCTACGCTAAGCTTGATTATGAATTCACAATGACATTTATTTTAATTTACTTTATGTTAAATATATGTGAAAGTGTGTGTGATGCTTATTATTTGCATAGGAACTTACTAAGCTTTAAAGCTTACTCCCTTTCTTTTTCTCTTGCCTTATAGTGTTTCCAAACCAGCTCGGGGATCGAAGACGGTTGGAGATCCATTCACACTACCAAATTATCATTTTGGGTACTTATAATTACATTATTTTGAGTTATGGCATGTATAGGGACTTGGTCTTTTTGTTATGTGTCATAATTGATTTGGCCATATGTGTTGGCTTCAGTAGTTGATAATTCATTTTGTAAATGGCCATTTGATATTGGCTAATATTGGTTTAGTATATATACATATGATGATGTTCTCATGAATGTGAGAAATTGCATGGTTTGAGATGCTAAGTAGGTGAGTTTGTATGTGATAAATGATAGTATGTAAATGATATGTGGATGCCTTGTGTATAGCTGATTGGGTTGAAAGTATATGCTTGGGTTGGTGCTATGTTTTGTTGTGTAGGTTGGTGCATGGAAGGGTGGCAAAAAGGCTTGGTAAATAGCCTTATATTTGTCCATACGGGTAGACACACGGGCATGTGTCTAGACCATGTACGACACATGGGATGCCCCATGGCATGTGTTTCGGCCGTGTGTCTCCTGGACCTTAATTGTTGCAAAATAGAATGCTCAGTAATGAGCACACGGGCAGAGACATGGACGTATGTCTCAACAGTGTGGATAGCACTGCCTCGGACACGGGTGTGTGCCCTAGCTGTGTGAAATCTGCACCTATTTTATGAATAATTATGAAAATATAATCGATCATAGGGCCTAAGGACACGGGCGTGTGACTTGGTCATGTGAATTTGATGATGACTTCATAAACGGAAAGCTCCCTAATTTGAACACGGCCTAAAGCACGAGCGTGTCTTAGGGTCACACGGGCATGTGACTCCTTTTCCATGAAAAATTTTCTAAGTTGTCCAAAAGTTTCCAAAGTTATCGATTTAGTCTCGAACTACTTTCGATGCATGTTTTGGGCCTTGTAGGCTCGTTTTAGGGACGATATGAATGTTTTTGAAAAGTTTTAAGTTTTAGTGGAAATTAATGTCTCGGTTTTGAATGTTTGCTTGTGAATAAGTCTGATAATGCCTCATACCCTATCCCGGCGTAGGATACGGGTAAGAGGTGTTGCAAAATGGCTCTATTTTGGGGGTATGTCCGATGAAGAGATAAGGCCATAAATAAATCTCTTTAAAAGAAATCTCTTCAGAAGAAATTTACCGAACCTATGCCTACATTCCTTGTTTTTCCTACAGAATTCTTATTGGTGCCAAATGATGATGAAGAAGATGGCGAAGAAGCCACTGAGGAGAAGAAAACCATAGAACAAGAAGGAGAAGTGGAGAAAACTTAATCTGTGCATGTTGAATTTGATAAGGATGAAGCTGATGTGACTCAAGCTACTACACCTGCTAACTACTGCACCTATGATCGAACAAGAACGTGCGGTTTATCAACTGATTGATTATCTTACGAAGTCAGATATTGATGATGAAGAAGAGGTGTCTATTAATCAACTAAAACGGAAGTGCTACAAGCGAGCTGCTGGAAAATTCATTTAAGATGATACTGGTGAAGTAGAAAGGAAACATTGTTACAAACGTTCTGCAAAAAATCAACCTACCCCAATTAGAGTAACCCCAATTCCTTTCAAGCTTTTGTTTTCTTCTTTCATTTTATAACATATGTTTCATGCACCCATATTTGGTTGCCATTGCATTTTTTATAATTTTCAACTGTTGTTTTTGCATTTTGACTTGTTCAATTGTTCATGCATTAAGGACAGTGCATCCCTTAGGTTTGGGTGTGTGGTGTGTTGTAAATATAGTATGCTGTAGATATATGCTTTAATATATATGCATCTTGTCATTCATTTTGCCATTACATACAAATGCAAAATAAATGCCAGACTATGCTGAGTATATTGTTATCGATGATGTTCGATGAGGTTAATAACTCTTCGATTAATTTAGAAAATTGTGACAGTTGATTAAACATGTTTAGCTTACGATAGTTGTTTAAAAATTGATTCATAAAAGTATAATAACTTAAGTATCAATCCAATTTAATCTTTAGTAGGGTTCTTTTAATGCATTTAGAATTTCCTAAACCTAAATTCAATAATTTGGTTATGAATAATAAGGAATACTCAAGCAATAGTTTTACACTCCAATGTTTGAAACTGTTGAATAGGTCAGTAATGCTTTGTTTGACCTATTGTGTTATTGATCAGAAAAATGAGTTCAAATAAGAGTGAGTAAAAAAAATTATTAATAATAATTTAGGGACATTCCACTGTAATAATAGCCTGATTAGCTACAAAGGTAATTGTTTGCTCAATCCATCTCTTTAGTTAAAAGCCTTAGCTTCATAAGTTAAATACATTCAAATTGTGGCATGATATACTACCTGGTAATCTAGTGTATGCTCCATTGAGATTTTCAAGTAAAGAAACAATTCAACAAGATGAATTCCTAAGAAAATATAATATCTGTAATTAAAATTTTAAAATGACTGAATAAGTGAGAATAGAGAAACTAAGTTTAGAGGAAAGATATCCTAAATACATTAGGAAAGGTCTGTTATAGTCAGAATTGCATAATTATTTAGAAAATTTTATTTTTAGGAAATGTTTTCTGCACTTCATTCTCTAAACAAGCCTATAAAACTCGAACCAATTTTTTTTAATAGAAGATTGCTGAGAATGGAGGTATAAAATATACTTCATATGGTTTAACAATGCAAATGGTAACTATTGAAAAGAGTTATACTTCAAGCCTCTAGATTGAATTAATTGTTTATAATTAAGTAAATATGTTTGCATTTTTAGATATTTTTAGAACATTGCATAACAAAGCTTAGATTGTGCTATAAGTGTTATTACTGGTTACTTTTATTATTGGGGAAGAAAGGTGTTGGTTGTGGTTGGCAGCAGGTGCAGGATGAAGAAAATAAGAGAAAAAAAAGAGCAGGAAAATGAATGAAGTGAAATATCGCTATGAAAAAATATGGTTAGATTTCTAGTAAGAACGCCATGGCAATTCCAAGAAGATGTCGCAACACTCAGTCCACGTCACTCTTTGCCAGCTGTACTTGTACCAAATAAACCACCCTGAAAAAGAAGAAGCAAAATGTGTGTATGCTGAGAGGGAGGGACCTACCTTATAAAGAAGGAAAGAGAAAAGAGAAAAGGGGACCTAGAGAGAGATGAATTGGAGAGCAATTTTTTCTCTCTACATCATATTCTCATGAAAAATCTTAGAGAAAAAAGAGATGAGAGGGTAGCAGCTTACATAGCAGAGCAGTCATAAATGCAAAGAAGGGGAAGAAAAATCTGCCCTAAATTTTACATCAAACCTCATTGTTAAAGTGAAAGCTAAAGTGGCAAGAGCTTCTTGCAGTTCTACCTTTATTTTTTATTTGAACTTTGTGATTCATAAACTTAAATGAATAAGTTGAATGGTTTTGTTATGGACTTGAATGTCCAATCCATGAGCTAAATCTTATTAGGTTGAAATTATTTGGGTGAATTTTTATTATCTTTAATGCCCATGGTTTGATTTTGAGTAGATTACTATTTCATTAGATTTGTGATTATTTTAAATGCATGCATGAAAGCTCTAGACATAGATGACTGTATGTTATGTTATTAGATCTGATTTAATTCTTGAAAAATTAATTAGACTGGATTATTATCAGATGATATAGGTAAGTATACGAAAGAATATTTGCAACACTTTAGACGTAGAAGTTGCAATCTGTACAGGGAAAGGAAGAACAATCTATATATCATTCTAGAGTTTTGTAGGCATACAAAAACTTAGAATGATAGCTTAAAGTCTAGCTCTTGAAAGAAGCAAATTGCAGTAGAGAGTCCCTGCTGAGCAGTATAATGGTCAAGATTTTACCATGACATTATTCTGATATAAAAATAAAGCCTAAGTAATTCCAACCTTTATCATTCAATAGTACAAATCTTCCCTACTTATCTTTGAGAATTGTCGCAGCATTTAAATTGCCATAGCATATTTTCATTCATAATTGATTTTATTAAGTTATTCCTTAACTTTCTTTATCAATTTGTCATATGTTTCTTTTGTGCAGTTTAATTAGTCAATTTCATAATAAATAACCAATTATTTTAATAAATTTCGATCCCTATGGAGACGATACTCACTCATCACTTTATTACTTGATTTGACGTGTATACTTGCACATTCGCATTACACATTCACACGCGATAGGAGACACATGTTTAGCTCTCTATGGATACACGGTCAAGTTTGAGAGGTTCGTTGTAAGGTCTAGGGAGCGCATTACACATGGTATAGCATGGGTAAACTACCGTATTGGTCACTCTAAATAAGGACCGTTTCTATTTTGATCAACCTATTTTTTTTGTTAATTTGGTTACCCAAAAAAAATTGGTCGAATTATTCACTCCACTCTTAAATAGTAATAGAAGTGTAACAATGCATTTCCACATTAGTCACCCTAAAATTAGGATAAATTATCTGTTAGTCACTCTAAATACGAGTCATCGCTATTTTAGTCAATTCAATTTTTTTTTTTAAAACAAATGCACTGTTAGTCTCCTGCTACCATTTAACGGTTGTGTGACCAATTTGATCATTTTCTTTATTAAAGTAACCAAATTAACAAATAAAAATTTAAAATGACCAAAATAAGATAAACTCGACAATTAAAGGTATAATTTATTAATGATATAATTTACTCTAAATTAATTTTATCATTATCTTTTTTTTTTTTTTTTTTAATCGGATGGCAGCTGGCTCGTGGACTAACCAAAACATGACTGCATTTGTTTTCTGTCATTTTCCCTCGTAGGTGTATATTATTAAAAATGGCCAAAAGCCGGCATTCGTTGTGAGTATCTCCAACTTTGTAAGCGATTATTTCCAAGGAAAGTCTTGGTTGGACCTACTTTATATCCTTCCAAATATATACGTGTATATTGATTTTTTGTTTCTTTTTTCAATTATGTTCCTTTTCTTTTCTTATATCTATATATCTATATATATAGATATATTCCTTTAATTAATTAACCGGAATCAAAGTTGATTTCAAACTGTTTTATCTTGGTTTTAAATCCCCATTTTGTATTATAATAGCTGGACACATTGAAATTAATAAAATTAAATATTGAATTTGAAAATGGAAATGGAAAATGGAAAATGGAAAATGTTTCGTTTATTTTATTGTAAACTAATTTCTTCAATGCACTAAATAAGTGTGTCTATTAATTAAAATATGTTAAATCATTTTATAAATTTTATATAATTTTCATAAAAACATTGTAAAAAATTACCCATAATATTTCATAGATCAAATATTTTAGAATTAATTGAAATATTTTAATAACTCCATGTAATTAATTACTTAAAATTCTTTTTTTTTTTTACATTATACATTTAAGGTCGATTAATTTATAATAGTTAAATAGTTAAATAGTTAAAGTGTAATTAGTTATTTAAATTTTTTATGATTTAAATAATTTCTCTTATTTTTCAACAATTAGGATTACATTAATTTAACAAAAATAACTATGTCACGTAAAAATTTCTTTAAATATTTTTATACTTTATAATAAATAATATATATAATTATTGGAATAATTATATAAGATTTTGCTTCGATGAGTGTTGTAATATTTGAAGACGATTTTGTATAATTTTGTAAATGAAAATTTAGTTTTAATATTAATACCAATGTGGTAGCTTTTAGGGTTTACTAATTGTATACGAAAACATTTAGATTTATTCATTCTGTTAAATATGTACAATAAATCAAAACTAATGCTCCATCTTTATAGAAGTAATTAAATCAAAATTTTATACCTATTATTTCATTAATTAAAATTCATGTTATAAGCACTAAATTTTGTTCATTCGATTTCTTGTTTAATTTTAACATTAAAAAATTAAAAAATTAAAAATCAAAATCATATTTTAACCCTCAACTTTTCTAAAATTATATTTTGACCTCTCATCTTTTTAAAATTACACTTTGACCCTTAAACTTTTCAAAATTTCATTTCAACCCTTAATATTTTCCAAAATTACACTTTGACCCCTCATCTTTCTCAAAATTATACTTTGGCCCTGCCTATTTTGATGTGTTTGCACTTCAATCCTTCAAAAAATCTCCAAAATCATGGATTTACAAGACCACCCTTGATTTTCCAAACACCTAAGCCTAAGGGATGGCCTCCTTCCCTTAGCCACCTAATACCGCAAAAAACACACTATAAAAGAGGAAATCAACAAAAATCAAAGGGAAGACCAAAGAAAAAGAAAAAAAAGAAAAAGAAAAAAAAAGTAGAGAAGAAGAGAGAAAAGAGAAGAGAGAAGGAGAAGAAGAGGAGGCATCGCACCACCAGGGAGGAAGAGGCGTGTAACACCCCAAACCCGGGCCAAACACTACAACCGGATCTGGTATGTCACTAAGGAATTTTTGTAAAACATGTCGTATTTTTAGAAAATATTTTTCTTATGTTTAACCCTTTATTCGGGAAAAATTAATAGTTAATAGTTTAAATAAAATATGCCTTTATGAATTAAAAACCCAAATTTAAATACATGCCTTAGTTCAATTAAAATAAAAATTTAAATAACTAAAGATACTAAAAGCCCATAATAAAACAAAATATAAACTAGTGGCCCATTGCCTTATTACAACGAGATTTAATACCCATTAAATATATATATATATATATATATATAAAATAAATTAGAGTCTTTTGTGAATCCAAATGTTCTTTTGCATGGCCACCTTACGCTCCTCTCCATTTGGTCCGATCACTAAATGCTACGAAATGTTAATTAATTGGTTGAGTCATGAGACTCGGTGTGCAACCTCATGCACCATTAGATTTGGGCCTTAGCCCCATACAACTAAAATAATCGAATTAATATGCATAATAAAAATAATATGCAAGCCCAACCCAAATCCTAGGTTTCCATCCGCTACACGCCCGTACCGACCATTCACACCATTGGGGATTTCTACAATCAACCCACACCGCTACATCGCCTTGATGGCGGTCGTCTTGCTCATCATCGATAATGGCCGTAGCCACTACAATGATCACGGCAAAAGCAAATACAACAGATCACGGTAAAACCGTTACAATAGATCACGGTAAAAAATCGCTACAATAGATCATGGTAAAACCGCTACAACATATAACTTCCTCCTTTCATCAAACCCAACCCATGCAATCACATAAAATCAATATACTTATATGGTTTAATCGAACATTCACTAACACGATGATTTGTTTTACCCTATTTGGGTTTCTTCTATTATGCGGATTTGGCATTTATCAAAACATATAAGACTTATAATCATATATTAATCAAACAGATCTAGATGGTGGGAAAGTGTTACACACCTGATATCGCGAAATCCAATATTCTTAGTCGATATCCTTGTTATCCCGATCTACAACTTTGCTCAAAAAGTCGGAAAGATGTGAAAATAGGGCCTCTCCTTGAAATCTCGAAAATAACACGACTTGAGTGTTACTGATCTTTGACTTAGAGATCTAAGCGTTGGACTCCTCTATTGTTTTCTTCAGATTCGGTACAAGCAGACTTTACTGAAGAAAATTTGGCAACTTCAAGAGGTGAGATCTAAGAATTTCGGTTTTTAGAAGATTTAAGAATTGAAGAGATGGCTAAGAGAGATTTGGCCAATGAATATTAAGGAGAAGAGTAGAATAATAGAGATGTGATTTCGACTTTTAGGGATTAGAAGAAAAATAACAATAGATGTTAAAAGATTCGCCCAACAAGGAAATTTTAGAGAGGAAGAAAGGGTGAAGAAAATGGTGGTTTTCGGCTTTTGAGAGGAAGAAGATGAGAAAAGAAAATAAAAGAAAGGCTTCCAAAATTTCTAGCACACCTCTTTATATAGAAAACCGATTCCTCCCTTTAGCGAGATTGATTTTCACCAACACCGCCACACGTGATAGCTCCTATCCCTTTTCCTTATCTTAATCTATTATCTCCTCAAAATAGTCTTCATCTGCTTATTATCCTTAAAGACTAAATCCCTAAATAATAGTCTTTATCTGCTTATTATTCACATAGAATAAATATAATAAAATTCCTAAAAAAATTAGCCTTGTGCAGTCCACTTCCCTAATCCCTAATGCCAAATTTAACTAACTTAAATTAGAAGATTTGGGCTCCTTAAAACTTAAAATTTGGGCCCTAATACTTAAATTAACTCATTCCACATATTCACCTATTAAACGATAGGCCCAAAAATTTAGGATGTTACAAAGGCGGCGGCGTTGACGACAGCAAGATTAAAAAAAGAAGAAGAAGAAAAAGAAAAAAAGAAAATAGAAAAAAAGAAAGAAAAAAGAAAAAAAGAAAGAAAAAAATAAAAAAATAAAAAAATGTACAGTCGGGCCAACTCGACCCGACCCGCAGAGACCCCCAACAGGTCCAAGCCCGAGCAAAGAAATTTCATCGAATTTAAAAAAAAAAAAAAGAGAGCAGGCCGAATCAAAAAAAAAAAAAAAAGGTGCATAAGCCCAACAAAGGCCCAAATTTCAGCAGCCCAAGTCTATAATTTTTGGGCTTTGGTATACTCTCAATCTATTTTTTTTATTCATGTTGTTTTATTTTAATTAATTTAGCATTTTTAACTTCTTTTTTTGAAGTATTACTTTATGATTTTAGTTATAAATTTTAATTTTTAATAATTTTAATAAATAAGGCAACGAATCGGTTTAACACTAGTCGTTGATTTCATTCCTATGTTGGGTGAATATTATCAGTTCGTGTTAAATATGATACGCCATTTTAAAAAATCAAAAAATCTAAAAAAAATTTGAGTTTCAAAACTTTTTTGTGTTTTCAAAAAATTCTTGTATTTCAAGAGTTTTGTGTTTTTTTTTTAAAAAATTCGCGTTTTCAAAAATTTTAGTATTTCAAAATTTTCGTGTCTTCAAAATTTTCGTGTTTTTAAAACTTTTCATGTTTTCAGAAAATTCTCGTATTTTAAGAGTTTCGTGTTTAAAAAAAATTGTGTTTTCAAAAATTCTAGTGTTTCATAATTTTCGTATTTTCAAAATTTTCGGGTTTTAAAAGAATTCTCGAGTTTCAAAAAAATTGTGTTTTCAAAAATTCTTGTATTTCAAAATTTTTGTGTTTCAAATCTTTCGTGTTTTCAAAAATTCTCGTGTTTTAAAAATTTTCGTGTTTAAAAAAAAATTCATGTTTTAAAAAAAAATTAGTGTTTCAAAAATTTCGTATTTTTAAAAATTTCGTGTTTCAAAAATTCTTGTGTTTTCAAAAATTTCTGTGTTTTAAAAATTTACGTGTTTTTCAAAAATTCTCAGGTTTCAAAAAAATTTCTCCAATTTCAAAATTTTCGTGTTTTCAAAAAAAATTCACGTTTCAATTAGATCACGATTAAATATTAAATTGAACTTATATTTTTGAAAATTAAGACAACACGCGTTTAACGAGATACTAATTTTGGGCGTCGCGAGGGTGCTAATACCTTCCTCGCGCATAACTGACTCCCAAACCCTATTTTTCTCTAGAATTTTAATGTAGACCTAAACTCGGCCCCTTTTTAAAAAAATTCAAAAAATAATTTTTCTTTTAAAAAAGAGGATTTATTAGGTGTCCGATCACACCTAGAAAAAAGATCGGTGGCAAATCCCTTTTTAAATAAAATCGAAACTCTGTTTTCAAATGTTCAATAATTTTCTCAATTAGCGCCCTTACTAAATTTTACGTCGCTACAGTTGGCGACTCCACTGGGGACTTTTTTTTTAGAGTCGAGTCTGGAATTAAACGCGTGTTGTCAAAATTCTCGAAACTCCTTGTTCAAATTAATATTTAGTCGTGATCCTTAAATTTTGAAAAGTCATGCATTTGCATCATGTTGTAAATATTTTTCTAACTTGTTTTATTTTTTTGTTTTTCAGCTCTAAGTTTTTATGGTTTTAGTTTTTTTTAGTTTTAAAATAAAAATAAAAAGGTTTGTGAGTTTCTCCCCACACACCGTGCACTTGCATTTTTGCATAACATGAGCTCTCTACCCGGGCTCCGTCCGCTTAAGTGGAAGTAAATGCTATGCCTTCGTAAGTTAACTCGTCCCTCCGCACAGGCTAGTGAATACTTCCGGGTTACATATGACTTATGGTTTCGTGAGTTAACTTGTCCCTCTAAGTAAATGTAATCCCTCGAATTGAGCTCGCGAGCCTATGATGGGCGATAATCGAGGCTCCGTACTAGCCTTAGTAGGCAATAGTACGGACAATTAGAGTACCTTTTTAGAATAGAAACCGCATATAGTGAACCGTATGAGCCACCCGATTAGAGCCTTGCCGAAACTTCGTCCTTCGAATAGTCACCAAAATAAGTACATGGGAGAAACACCTCTTACCTTTTATTTCTTTTACATTTACACTTTTTATACAATGGAATCGAGTCCGTTTAATAAAATTGGATTGGGTAGATTATCTGATGAGCATGTGGGGTAAGTTTATTTTGTAAAGTATGATGGGGTAAAAAAAAAGGTAGGTCAGTTTCATCAAAATGCACGATCAAATAGCTTAATTTGTTAGATTTGCCATAGTTTTTCTTTGTTTATATTTGTTGTGATTACTAACCAAGGTTATTTGTCTTTATTTTTATTTTTATTTTATCATGCATCATAGGCATCTTATTAGGAAGGTGTTGATTAGAGATTGGTTGCCAAAATGGGTTTCTGATGGAGGATTCAATTACACAAGTAACCGAGAAAAATGTCGTGGTTCGAGACTAGTCTTTGAAAACCCAGAAAGCAAAAGGGGACAGTTTAAAGGAAGGATGTATCTTCAATCTTCCCGAGCATGTAACTTCGAATGCTCGTTAGAATAACCTCGAAGACTTGACTTGGATCTGGAAACAATGGGACTCAGACACTAGGGGCATTTTCACTGAAAACTACAGGGATATAGCTCATTTGATCGCCGTCAACGTAGACGAACAGTTGATTCAAGCCATGGTTCAATTCTGGGACCCAACTTATCAATGTTTCACTTTCAATCAGGAAGATATGACTCCGACAATAGAAGAGTATGTCGCCTTGATTCGCATTGACAATGCACAATTCAACAAGATATATGTGAAGGAGCCCAAACCAATGACCTTCAAGAAAAAGCTAATGAAGTTGACGGGAATGACCGATACATGGGCTGAAAAATAGATAAAGAAAAAGAAAAAGTCAGTTGTGTTCCGTGGTTTTCTTTGCGGACTTAGCTCAAAACCATCTAGATATTATGAAGAGAGTGGATCTATTTGCTTTGGCCATTTACGGATTAATCGTCTTCCCAAAGGTCCTTGGGCACATAGAAATTGTGGTAATGGATTTCTTCGAAAAGTTGAGGCAAGGAATCAACCCCATCCCAACTATCTTGGCCGAGACTTTTAGATCTCTAAGTAGTTGTAGGAGGAAAGGGACGTTTTATCGGATGCGTGCAGTTACTTAATGTTTGGATTCTAAGCCACTTCTGGAAAGTGGAGCGCACACCTTTCCACATGTTTTCAAAAGCATTCTCTCCATTGGAAGCTTACATTGGGAAAGAATGGCCGAAGGATGTCACTGAACAACACTGGGTTTCGATTTTTCAGAACCTCCGTGCTGAATATATAACTTGGAGAGCACCATAGATCCGTCATTCGATTCTGTTATACAAGTGTGGAAGCCAAGATTAGGTGCCTTTACTCGGATTATGGGGAGGAGTTGATATGCTCCGTTAATGGTTCAAAGACAGTTTGCTTCACGACAGTTCATACCAGCTACCGGGGGATTTGCGCAGTCTAAGTTTACTTTTACAGGTGAAGGTTACATGAAAAAAGTCTAAGATACTGCAAAATCTTGGAAAGAAATTTACCTAATGGAGTTAGCTCTCTATACTGATACTATCACTCAAGATTATGACATATGGAGACAACGACAAGTGAATAGTCAAGAAATCTCACCGAAGGATTATACTTTCCAGAATCCTTTCTCAGAAGAAATGTTGTCCAAGCTAGAAATGGAAAGACATGAATTTGAACGTGAAAAGGCCAAGCTGTTACGGGATATTAGTTCTCTTCAAGAGGAAAATTACTAGCTGAAAATCGATGTTCAAATTGAAAAATCCAAAATTAAGAAAGTCCAGAAAGAAGCTTAGATCATGAGAAATGACTTAAAGGATCTTCATTTGGAAAATAAGAAATTAATAGGCACTATAAGGAATAATGGACTGGGCAAATCATTGGCAGAATGGAAGGAAGAACTAAGCAACATCAAAGGTGGATAGAATTCTGGAGAGGGAAAGCGAAGAAGGAAGAGGAAAAAGCTGCACGTGCTATGATAGAGTTAAGGAAGAAGAATGTTGAATACGAAACTATGTCGGCAGAATTAATGACTAGTCAGTGTAAGCGTAAAGAGCTAAGAGGAAAAATACGAGATTTAGAAAATACACTACAAGCTCATCAGCAACATTTAGATACTCTCCTAAAAACCTTAGAAGAAAGGAATGACCAGCATGATAGAGACACTCGCGACTGTGAAAGAGCTCTCGAAGAAAAAGATATGCATCTCGATAGTTTGATAAATGAAATTCGCAAGGTGACTGTACAAATTGTGTAATTATTAGATGAAGCCAAGGCTCTCAGTTGCCAATTCCCCCCGAGCCAAAGATCAAGCATGTTAGAATTCCTAGAATGAGTGAAGAAACAACACGATGTGGCTAGGAAATTTGTGTAACTATTAAATCAGAGATGGCAAAACGTTTTGTAATGGACTCTTTTGATTAATGAAATGCCTAAGTATGGAGCTATCTTGAAATCAACACCAAATTCTTGCATATTTATTCATGACTAACATTTATTTGTCATTTATTCATTTATCCATCTATTGCATGTGCATATCACCCTAATCATTCACTGAGGCTAAAACCATACAATCCACAATTGCAAAAAGATCAAGAAAGGAGGATTACAAGAGCCTCAGGTCGGGAATTAGAATGGGATCCCATAGCGTATCCTCCTTTGTCAAAAACATTTACATCTGCAGGAATGATGTACCTAGGGTGAGATAATTCACGACGCACGCTGTTATTGATTGAAATGGGTCGTTAGAACGTCAGTATAAATGTTATTGACAAAGGGGATGATGAAATTAAAGATGTTTCAATGATACGCCCTTGTCCTCCTGGATTCGTTTTGAACAACTGGACTGTTGTGGATCTTCTTGTAGTTTCTAAGTCCTCTCCAAAGTAATGCTCAATGTTAACTCTCTTTTTCTGTGCCCCTAAGTAATAGTGGGATTCTTTTGTAAGAGCTTATGTTTGTTCTTTATCATTTAAATGAATATTAATGGAGATGTATTTTGTCATGGTCTTTTCATTCTTATTAACTTCATAATTATTCCCTCTTCTCACTGTCTGTCCTTACATATACCTCATATCATGCCAAAACATTATGTTTGTTGGTTCCAATACCTTGATACTCCTCTATAGTTTTCTTTTCCATTCACCTCTCAGGTGCTCAGATATCAGCGACATGAGCAATCCCGTTATAAGTCCTGAAATCAATTTCGAGAAAGCTATTTGTTTAGGAGAATTCAAAGTTGAGGAAAGTGCTGAAGATTATATCTCGTCTCCTGACTTACTAAGAATGGTAGAACAAGAAGATAAACAGATTTTACCCCATTAAGAATTAGTTGAGACAGTAAACTTGGGAAATGAAGAAAAGAGACAAGAAGTGAAGATTGGGACCTCCATTTCAGAGGACACCAAACATGATTTGATCGCCTTGCTTCGTGAGTACAAAGATGTATTTGCATGGTCATATCAAGACATGCCAGAGTTGAACGAGGATGTAATGGTCCATAGACTCCACTGAAACTAGAATGCAAACCCATTCAACAGAAGTTAAGATGAATGATACCTGAAATGATGTTAAAGATAAATGAAGAAGTCAAGAAACAATTTGATGCTGGCTTCCTACAAGTCTCTAAATATCCAGAATGGGTAGCTAATATAGTCTCGGTACCGAAGAAAGACGGCAAGGTGTGAATGTACATAGATTATCGCGATCTGAATCGGGCAAGCCCTAAGGATAATTTTCCTTTGCCACACATTGATACGTTGGTGGTTAATACAACAAAACATTCACTATTTTCTTTCATGAATGGATTCGCGGGTTATAATCAGATAAAGATGGCTCTCGAGGATATGGAGAAAACTACCTTCGTAACTATGTAGGGAACATTCTGCTACAAGGTGATGCCATTCGGATTAAAGAATGCTAGGGCAACATATTAGAGGGCCATGGTGATGTTGTTCCATGACATAATGCACAAAGAAATAGAAGTCTACGTCGATGATATGATTTCCAAATCTCGGGGGGGGAAGAGAGCATGTTGAGAACCTCAAGAAGTTGTTCGAAAGACTAAGAAAGTTCCAGCTAAAGCTTAATCCACCAAGTGTACGTTTGGGGCTACCTCAGGAAAATTACTAGGCTTCATTGTCAGCAAGAGAGGTATTGGGGTAGATCTAGATAAGATAAAAGCCATACAAGAACTACCACCTCCGCGCACACAAAAAGAAGTCAGAGGATTTTTAGGGAGGTTGAACTACATCGCTCGATTCATTTCTCAACTTACCAACCAGTGTGACCCAATTTTTTGACTCATTCGAAAACATAATCCGGGAGAATGGAACGATGAGTGTCAAGTGGCTTTTGACAAGATAAAATAATATTTTTTAGCCCCCCGGTGCTAGTACCACAACTTCCGGGAGACCATTAATATTGTCACTGACTATGTTTGAAAACTCAATGGGTTGTGTACTGGGGCAACATGATGAGTCAGGAAAAAAAGAAAGGGCAATTTACTACCTCAGTAAGAAGTTCACAGAGTATGAAGCAAAGTACCCATCAATTGAAAAATTCTGTTGTGCTTTGGTCTGGGTAGTTCGAAGGCTCAGACAATATATGTTGTATCATACGACATGGTTAATTTCAAAGCTGGACCCAATAAAGTACATGATGGAATCACCTGCACTCTCAGGAAGAATGGCACGATGGCAGATCCTATCGTCTATGTGAGCCAAAAGTCGATAAAGGGAGCGCAATAGCTGACTTCTTAGCAACTCGAACAATGGAGGAATACGAGCCATTGGGATTTGATTTCCCAGACGAAGACTTGATGTGCATTACAGAAAAAGAGTGTGAGTCGGCAAAGAGAAATCATGGAAGATGAGCTTTGATGGTGCATCGAATACATTAGGGCATGGGATTGGAGCAGTCTTAGTGTCACCAAAGGGGAACCATTATCCGCTCACTACCAGATTAAATTTCTTCTGTACCAATAACGTAGCGAAATATGAGGCTTGCATCATGGGACTTCGTGCAGCTATTGAACGAAACATCGAAATCTTAGAGGTGTACTGGGACTCAGCATTGGTGATTTACCAAATCCATGGAGATTCGAAATTAGTTAAATATCGTGATCTAGTTACAGAACTGATTAAAGAATTCAAAGAAGTGACTTTTAATTACTTCCCACGAGAAGAAAACCAATTGGCTGATGCCCTGGCCACTTTGGCTTCAATATTCAAAGCAAACAGAGAAACGAAAATAATGCCTCTCCAAATGAGCATATATGAGGTCCCTGCACATTGTTTTAGCATTGAAAAAGAGACAGATGGACTGCTATGGTTCCATGATATCTTAGAATATATCAAGAATCAAAGGTATCCTGAGCAAGCAAATGAAAGCGACAAAAGAACAATCAGAAGAGTGGCGGTGGGATTTTTCCTTGATGGGGATATCCTGTACAAAAGAGGAAAAGATCAAGTGCTCTTGAGATGCGTGGATGCTGTTGAAGCTAGAAAAACACTTGAAGATGTCCATGAAGGAATTTGTGGGATGCACGCTAATAGTTTCGCTATGGCTAGGCAGATTATGAGACTCGATTATTACTGGCTGACGATGGAAAACAACTGCATCAGTTATGCACGAAAGTGCCACAATTGTCAAATTTATGGCGATAAAATTCATGCAGCCCCCGAAAGCTGGCTGAAGTGTACTTTTTCTATGTGGGCATGGATGTTATAGGGCCAATTTCCCCGAAAGCTTCTAATGGACACCGATTCATTTTTGTTGTTATAGATTACTTCACAAAATGGGTAGAAGCCGCTTCGTTTGCTAATGTGACGAAGACTACAGTTTTCAGGTTCTTAAAAAAGGAAATCATATGTCGATACGGTTTGCCTGAGAGAATTATTTCAGATAATGCTTTAAATCTGAACAAAAAGATGATAAAAGAAGTGTGCGAGCAATTTCAAATAAAACATCATAATTCCTCACCCTATTGCCCAAAGATGAACGGAGCAGTAGAAGCTGCTAACAAAAATATTAAAAGGATTATTGGGAAAATGATTGAGACATATAAAGACTGGCACGAGAAGCTACCATTCGCTTTGTATGCATATCGCACATCTGCGCGGACATCTACGGGAGCAACTCCTTTCTCTCTGGTCTATGGAATGGAAGCTGTGCTGCCCATCGAAGTTGAGATCCCCTCTCTGCAAGTCTTAATAGAGTCGAAACTAGAAGAATCAGAATGGGTTCCTGCTCGATATGACCAACTAAATCTTATCGAAGAAAAACACTTGAAGGCAATTTGTCATGGACAGATGTACCAGAAGAGAATGATCAACGCCCATGACAAGAAGGTGCGGCCAAGAGAATTTCGATAGGGAGAACTCGTACTGAGAAAGATTGTTCCAATACAAAAAGACTTTCGAGGAAAATGGGCACCAAATTGGGAAGGGCCATACGTCATAAAGAAGGCTTTCTCGGGTGGAGCTTTGATTCTCATTGAGATGGATGGGAGGGAGTTACCTAATCTAGTGAACTTAGATGCTGTGAAGAAATATTATGCCTAAAAAAATAATAATAATAAAAGATCAAGATGAAAACCCGAAAAGGGCGTCTTGATAAAAAATATATATATAAAAATAAAAAAAGAGAAGAAAAAGAGAGATCAAGATGAAAACCCGAAAAAGGCGTCTTGATAAACAAAAATGATTAGGATGAAAACCCGAAAGGGCGTCCTAATGAAGCAGATTTGGTCTTAAGGAGCAAGGCGATTTGAACAGAGAGTCAAATGGCGAGATTATAATGTTTGAAGCAAACTCGGAAGCTCAAAATCTTCTACACAAGAAGCTTTGCTCGAAAAGATCCAGGATGAAGAAACGTGGAGAAGTTCATGCGTTGGATATCTAGAGCATTTGCGACAATTGAATCTGATTTCCTTTCTTTATAATGTTTTCTTTATTGAATTATTCCTTGTCAATTTTCTTTGCTTGTTGCTTTTGAAATAAATATGAATGTGAGGTATTTCTTTCATACCTACCATGTCATTGTCAAGCATATCATGTTTGGTTCATTTAAATGATAAATAGTGAGATGACATACTCTAAACAAAAGGAATGTTGAGCATTACCCAGATGAGAACTTGGTAAGTACAAGAGCCTTAAAGCAAGGACAAAGTTCAACAGGGGGCAAAAGGGTGATATACGAGAAACGCAGATTACTCGTAAAACTCGAGGACAAGTACAAAACCTGAAAGGAAAGTCAAGAGTCGAAGCAATGAATGCAGGTCATCATGGAAGTCGTAACGAAAAGGGATATATGACAAACAAACCCAATGCGCACGGCATGATCATGTAGGCATGAAAGCATTTAAGACAAACACGTGCATATCATGATAACATCACGCATGACATATACAGGTACTCCAGTAGAGTAAGAGATTTTGATGATAGTTGTGCTGAATCAAGGAAAAAGAAGACATCCGAGTTTAACCAGATGATATGTTTTGAAATTTTGATATATTTTTTTAAAAATTATTTCATTTCTATTTTTCAAAAAAAAATCAACTCATATTGCGAGAAGTGAGTTGAGCCTCGGGTCATATGCAAGGGTATTTTTTTTCAATTTCTTTTTCAAAAAAATCAACTCATAATGCGAGAAGTGAGTTGAGCCTCGGGTCACATGCCGATGAATTTTCAATTTTTGTTTTTTCCAAAAAAAATCAACTCATAATGCGAGAGGTGAGTTGAGAGCCTCAGGTTACACGCTGAGGTATTTATTTTATTTTATTTTATTTTATTTTTTCAAAAAAAATCAACTCATATTACGAGAGGTGAGTTGAGCCTCAGGTCACACGCTGAGGTATTTTTTTATTTCTGTTTTGCAAAAAAACCAACTCATATTGCGAGAGGTGAGTTGAGCCTCAGGTCACACACTGAGGTATTTTTTAATTTCATTTTTCAAAAATCAATTCATATTGTGAGAGGTGAGTTCACCTCGTGTCACACGCCGAGGTATTTTTAATTTCATTTTTCAAAAAATCAACTCATATTACGAGAGGTGAGTTGAGCCTCAGTCACACGCTTAGGTATTTTTTAAAAATTTACATTTTCAAAAAATCAACTCATATTGCGAGAGGTGAGTTGAGCCTCGGGTCACACGCTGAGGTATTTTCAATTTCTTTTTTTTTTAAAAAGAATCAACTCATATTGCGAGAGGTGAGTTGAGCCTCAGGTCACACGCTGATGTATTTTTTTAATTTCTATTTTTTCAAAAAAAAATTAACTCATATTGCGAGAGGTGAGTTGAGCCTTAGATCACATGCTGAGGTATTTTCAATTTCTGTTTTTCAAAAAAAAAATCAACTCATATTACGAGAGGTGAGTTGAGCCTCAGGTCACACGCTGAGGTATTTTCAATTTCTGTTTTTCAAAAAACAAATCAACTCATATTGCGAGAGGTGAGTTGAGCCTCAGGTCAGACGCCAAGGTATTTTCAATTTTCGTTTTTTTAAAAAAATCAACTCATATTGCGAGAGGTGAGTTGAGCCTCGGGTCACACGCTGAGGTATTTTCAATTTCTATTTTTCAAAAAAAAAAAAAAAATCAACTCATATTGTGAGAGGTGAGTTGAGCATCAAGTCACACGCTGAGGTATTTTTTTTTTAATTTCTGTTTTTCAAAAAAAAATCAATTCATATTGCGAGAGGTGAGTTGAGCGTCAGGTCATACGCTGAGGTATTTTTTTTTTAATTTCTGTTTTTCAAAAAAATTCAAAAAATAAAAAAAAATCAACTCATATTGCGAGAGCTGAGTTGAGCCTCAGGTCACACGCTGAGGTATTTTCAATTTATGCTTTTTCAAAGATCAACTCATAATTCGAGAGGTGAGTTGAGCTTCGGGTCACATGCCAAGCTATTTTTTATTTCTATTTTTCAATAAAGAATAAAAATTGAACAATCAAACAAAATTTAGTGCTTTTAAATTTTTGCTCTATCCCTGTTTCACAGCGATGAACAAAGAGGGGCAGCTGTAAGCACTAAATTTTGTCCGGCTCGATTTTTGTTTAATTTTCAACATTAAAAAAATAGAAAAAAAATCAAAAATCAAAATCACATTTTGATTCCTCAAATTTTCCAAAATTATATTTTAACCCCTCATCTTTTCCCCTAAACTTTTCCAAAATTTTATTTTGACCCTAAACTTTTCCAAAATTACACTTTGACCCCTCATCTTTCTCAAAATTACACTTTAACCCCGCCTATTTTGATGTGTTTGCAATTCACCATTCTGTCAGAAAATCTCCAAAAATCTGGCAGATTAAGATACCCACCCCCTGATTTTCCAGTCACCGGCCTAAGGGATGGCCTCCTTTCCCCCTAGCCACCTAATACCTGCAAAAAACACACTATAAAAGAGGGAAATCAACCAAAAATCAAAGGGGGGAAGATTCAAGCAAAAAACCCACGAAAAAGAAAAAAAAGAAGAAGAAGAATAGAGAAAGAGAAGAGAGAAGGAGAAGAAGAGGAGGCGTCGCACCACTGGGAGAGGAAGAGGCGACGGCGTTGACAACGGCAGCTGTTGGAGAAGAAGAAGAAAGAAGAAGAAGAAGAAGAAGAAGAAGAAGAAGAAGAAGAAGAAGAAGAAGAAGAAGAAGAAGAAGAAAGAAGTAAAAGAAAAGAAAGAAAAAAGAAAAAGAAAGAAAAATTAAAAAAATTTACAGTCGGGCCTACCCGACTTGACCAGAGAGACCCCAAAGAAGCCCAAGCCCGAGCAAAGAATTTCATCGAATTTAAAAAAAAAAAGAGCTGGCCGAATCAAAAAAAAAAAAAAAAAGGTGCACAAGCCCAACAAAGGCCCAAATTTCAGCAGCCCAAGTCTATAATTTTTGGGCTTTGGTACACTCTCAATCTTTTTTTTTTATCCATGTTGTTTTATTTTAATTAATTTAGCATTTTTAAATTTTTTTGAAGTATTATTTTATGATTTTAGTTATAAATTTTAATTTTTAATAATTATAATAAATAAGGCAACAAATTGGTTTAACACTAGTCGTTGATTTCATCGCTATGTTGGGTGAATATCATCGGTTCGTGTTAAATACGATACACCATTTTAAAAAAAAAAAATTCTAAAAAAAAATTGAGTTTCAAAACTTTTTTGTGTTTTCAAAAAATTCTCGTATTTCAAGAGTTTCGTGTTTTTTAAAAAAATTCACATTTTCAAAAATTTTAGTATTTCAAAATTTTCGTGTCTTCAAAATTTTCGTGTTTTCAAAACTTTTCATGTTTTCAAAAATTCTCGTATTTTAAGAGTTTCGTGTTTAAAAAAAATCGTGTTTTCAAAAATTCTAGTGTTTCATAATTTTCGTGTTTTCAAAATTTTTGGGTTTTAAAAAAATTCTCGAGTTTCAAAAAAATTGTGTTTTCAAAAATTCTGGTATTTCAAAATTTTCGTGTTTTTAAAAATTTCTGTGTTTCAAATCTTTCGTGTTTTCAAAAATTCTCGTGTTTAAAAAAAATTCGTGTTTTCAAAAAAAAATTGTGTTTCAAAAATTTCGTATTTTCAAAAATTTCGTGTTTTCAAAAATTTCTGTGTTTTAAAAATTTGTGTGTTTTTCAAAAATTCTTAAGTTTCAAAAAAATTTCTCCAATTTCAAAATTTTCTTGTTTTCAAAAAAAATTCGCGTTTCAATCAGATCACGATTAAATATTAAATTGAACTTGTATTTTTGAAAATTAAGTCCACACATTTAACGAGATACCAATTTTGGGCGTCGCGAGGGTGCTAATACCTTCCTTGCGCGTAACTGACTCCCAAACCCTATTTTTCTCTAGAATTTTGACGTAGACCTAAATTCGGCCCTTTTTTAAGAAAATTCAAAAAATAATTTTCCTTTTAAAAAAGATGATTTATTAGGTGTCTGATCACACCTAAAAAAAAGATCGGTGGCCACTCTTTTTTTTAATAAAATCAAAACTCTGTTTTCAAATGTTCAATAATTTTCTCAATTAGCGCCTTTATTAAAATTTAGGTCGCTGCACATGTGACCACCCTTTACATATTAAATCAAAATTAAAATTTATTCGTATATTCATAAATTATATGCTAGGCCTTTGCATTGTTTTGTCTCATTCTCTTATTTAACCCCATAAATTCAACATGATTCTAAACACTCAAACCATCACCAACTCACGTTCTTCCTCTAACGATGGCTGCCATCGTCTCTCATTTCGCCTTTGTTTTTGCCATTGTTGGTCTCTCTAATCTTTCCCTTATTCAAGCTCAAAAGGGTGGTTTCAGTATTGAATTAATCCATCGTGACTCCCCAAAGTCTCCCTTATACAATTATTTACATACTACCTACAATCGTGTAACGAATGCCTTGCGTCGTTCTTTTAATAGAGTTCATCGTTTCAAACCGACTTCTGTGTCAACAATGGAAGCCGAAGCCGATATTATTGCAGATTCGGGTGACTACTTGATGAATATATCAATGGAACTCCAGCTTTTGATATTGTCGCCATTGCTGATACTGGAAGTGATCTTATTTGGACTCAATGCAAGCCTTGTTCTCAGTGTTTCCCGCAAACCGCCCCTCTTTTCGACCCCACCGCATCATCAACATATAAAACGTTTTCTTGCATAACAAGTCAATGTGGCGATGTTGAAGGAACATCTTGTTCAAGTAACGATTCTTGCAAACATTCAGTCTCTTATGGCGATGGATCTTATTCAAATGGCGAAGTTGCTGCTGATACACTCACCTTGGATTCCACAACGGGTAGTCCAGTCGTGGTTCCAAATGTTATTATGGGTTGCGACATGATAATGATGGAAGCTTCGACGAGAATACATCTGGCATCATCGGCTTTGGAGGTGGCGACTTTTCGTTGATTTCCCAATTGGGAACTACAATTGATGGCAAATTCTCCTACTGCTTGTTGCCCTTTTCCGAAGCTGGAAATTCAAGCAAGATGAATTTCGGTTCCGATGCCATTGTTTCTGGTAACGGAGTTGTGTCGACTCCATTAACCAAACAATCCCCTCAAAATTTCTACTTCCTCACCTTGGAAGCAATCAGTGTGGGAACCAACCGAATAAACTTTACGGATAAACCTTTTGGAACAGACCAAGGGAACATCATCATCGATTCCGGTTCGACATTGACTCTTTTACCAGATGATTTTTACTCGGAACTCGAATCAGCGGTGTCTAGCATGATCAATGCGACGAAGGTTAATGGTCCCAAGGGTCTGAATTTATGTTACGATGCTACAACAGAGTTTGCAGCGTAAGATATTACAGTTCATTTCAGTGGAGCCGATGTAAAATTATAGCCATTGAACACCTTCGTCTTGATTTCTGAAACAGTTGCTTGCTTTACATTCAGTCCCCTTCCAAATTTTGCCATCTATGGTAACTTGGCTCAGATGAATTTCTTAGTTGGATATGATACTATTAAGCAGACGGTGTCGTTCAAGCCCACAGATTGCTCCAACAATTAGTCTCACAATTGTTTCCTGCTATTTCTGGTATGACTTTACTTTTATTACTTTGAACACACATAATTATGAACTTGGAACTTAATTTAATTGCTTTATGCAATTATTTTAAGAGCTGGCATTCAGTAAATCTAAAATTTGACTTCCAGTAATGCAACATGTTTGTTTGTTTGTTTGTTTGTTTTTTTTTTTTTTTTTTCTTTTTGTCATTGAGTATTTTGTCATTGTTGAAGTATTTTTCGTGTAAGATCTTTTTAATTTTTTTAAGGATCCTTTCTCTATTTATTGATTTTTATTTTCTTTAACTTTCTTTTGACATAATTCTATTTTGAATAAGGTTTGCAATAAATTATAAAGCCTCTTAAAATAATACAATTGAATTGTGGATGAGAATAAAATACTATTGTAATACAATAGATTACTTAAAAGTAAAATAAAAACTGAATTGTTTCAATAAAAAGTTAAGATAATGGTAATATATGCTGAGGGGAGGTTAACTTTGTCAAGAGAAGTTTATGAAATGTAATGTTGGGAGTCGATAGACCTCTCAACGGGTCCGTATTATCTTTAGAAAGGGTTTTGTCTCTCGACTCTACTAAGAACTAGAGTGCCCGAAGAATCGATGGGTTTAGACTTGTTGGGGGTGTCTGAGAAGGTGAACCTTACACGTTGTTCATGGCCACTCACCAGGAAATTTTCATATTCATGCTTGGTTGGATTTGAAACAATGCATTCACTATAGGAAAATAGGTTTTTAGCGGTTTTTGGGCCTATAAGCGCCGCTAAAACAATTTGCGGCGTCTTGATAAGCGCTGTAAAAAATGCTTCTATAGATAATACCGCTAAAATTTGTGGCGTTTATTTGAAAAAACGCCGCTATAGAACATGACCTTTAACGGCGCTTTCCCCATGAACGCCGGTAAAGAACATGACCTTTATCGACGCTTTCCCCACAAATGCCGCTAAAGAACATAACCGTTAGCGGCACTTTTCCCAAAAACGCTGGTAAAGGTCATGTTCTTTGGCGGCGTTTATGGAAAAACGCCACTAACTTTAGCAGATTTTTACCAACCCATTTTCATTCATATAGAATGTAACAACCCATTTTCGATAAAAATCGGAATAGTAGTTTCGGGACCACATATCCGAGTCCGAAGAAGAAAATTATTTTAATAATATTTTATGATCTATAGTACGACAATAATGTCGTGTGAAAATTTCGTAAAGAAATTTTACCGATTACATGTCTAATTTGATAGAGGACCAAATTGCACAAAGTACAAAAGTTGAGTTCTAATAGTTAAAGGGATTAAATAGGTATAGAACTTAAAATTGGAGGTCCTTATATGGTAATTAGACCATTAAATAAAGTTAGTAGATATTTTTGGATGAATCATCCATGGAAAATTAGAAAAAGAAAAGGATGAAATTGGAAACTTGAAAAGTTAATGGATGATAAGTTAAATTAAAGGAATAAAATAATATCATATCATCTTCCCCAAAATAAAAAGCATGGAAACCCTAGTTATGGAGATGAAAGAAAGAGAAAATTTTCTTGGCCAAAAAGGTAAGTATTCAAGCCCCGTTTTTAGTAATTTTCATATTTTTGAGATTGGGATAGCTTAATTTATCTATTTTTGGGGTTAAATTGAAAAGATATCAAAGTATGAAATTTTTACCATGGATGATTATGCTTGAAATTTGAAATTTATGGTAGAAAATGAAAGGTTATTGATAGATAAACAACTTTTACAAAGTGAATTTTGATGAAGTGATTTAGGGACTAAATTGTAAAAATGTGAAATCCATGGAAAAATTTTGATTTTTATGAAATATATCGGCTGTAAATATTACATGAAAAATTTGCTTAGGCTCAAAATAAGGAGTAAATTGCATGAATTTCATTTTTCGAGCCTAGGGACGAAATTGTCATTTATCAAAAGTTTAGGGGTAAAATAGTAATTTTTCCTAAAGTGTAAATTGGACTAAAATGAGTATGAATTACATTAAATTAATGTTAAATTTACTTGTATAGATTCGGGTAGATCGAATATGGAGTTAGAACGAGGAAAGGAGAAAATGTTGGATTAATAGATTTTATGTACACGAACAATTAACGAGGTAAGTTCATGTAACTTAACTGTGTATGTTATTATGCTTGAATTAAATTGTATGAATGTGATGGTATATATGTATGTGATGATATAAAAATCATATATATATATATTTTATGAAATTAAAGATGTTCAATAAAGCCCAATAAATGATAATATCCCATAAATGGTAAGTCCCGATTGAATAATGAATATCGATGGATAATGGTAATTTCTCATATGAAATGAGGTCCTGCATGTGTTGCAGAAAGGATTTAGCTCGGACGAGTAATCAATTGATCTCATTATGGAAAGGATTTAGCCCGGACGGATAATCCTAAATGAGCCTCTCGAGCATATGTTTCAATAAGGATTTAGCCTGAACTGGCAATCCTAATTGACTGGATTTAGCCTAGACTGGTCATCCAGATCGGACTTTATAGGGAATTCGTTGTCATATAAAGGATTTAGCCTGGATTGGTAATCCGACAAAGCCCTTAGAGTATATGCATTACAGACAGAATTTAGCCTGGACTAGTAATTCTGCTGTATAATATGTGGCTCGAGAGTGTAACTAAAAGGTATTACTGGATATGAATTGACGGATTATGATTTTGTACACTTTAAGTGTACTACATGAGTATCCATCGATAATTCAAATAAATTCAACAGGCAAAGTTCTAACATGAGAAAATATGGATTTGAGATAAATGGTTATAGATTGAGACATGATATGTGGAAGTATGAAATGTTTATACATGAACATGAAATGGTTTGATGAATATGTTCATCTATGAGAATAGATTTGTACACTTTAAGTGTACTACCCAAGTGATTATCAATACTTCAATTGACTATTGAGTAAGGTTCTGACAAGAAATGTACTGGAACTTGAGATGAATTAATATAAAGTACACCTGAAATACATGAAGAAAGTTGAATACATGTTATATGAACACATGATGTGGAAAAACATATGTGCATGAGAATCCAAATATTAATGAGTTCATATATGTGTTTCTTGAAGTTTATATGAAATATGTGACTGATAAGGGTGATGAGAATGTGTGATAGGGCTTGTGAGATTAAATGGTTTGATTATGCCCTATGTATTTATTTTGATGATGAATGGGTGGTAAGTTTATTACTAAGTTATACGGACTTACTAAGTATTATATGCTTACTCCGTTTTATTTTTCCTTGTCATATAGTAAATCGGAAGCTCGTTGGATTAGAAGCTCGACGGAGATTGCTCATACTATCCATCAATTCAATTTGGTATATAAGGTAAAACAAATGTGGTTATAATGGCATGTATAGGTTAAATTGATCAAGAAATGGCATGTAAATATTTGATAATGACTAGCTATTGTACTAGCTAGATATGGTTATGTTTTAGTATAATTATAATAAATAATTATATAAAGTATGAATAATCAAGATATGATAATAGTCATGTTAGACAATGGTAAAAACATAGCTATGAAGGTAGGTAAAAATATACTATATTAAGAGATGAAATAACCTTAGCTATAATGTTTGAATTGGTTAATATGAATTGGTATGTTTTAGTGCAGGTAAATGGTTAAATTTGGGTGACAAATGAAGCTAGGAAATGATTTTGTTTTGTCTATATGGGTAGACACACAGGCGCGTGTCTAGATCGTATATCACACATGGCATGGCATGTGAATTGGCCATGTGTCCCTGCATCTTAAAATTTAGAAACAGAATGCTTTGAATTGATCACACGGGTAGAGACAAGGGCATGTCTCAGCCGTGTGAGAGACACAGCCTAAAATACTGGATTGTGACTTGGCCGTGTGAAAACTGCACCTATTTTATGATAATTAAATTAACCACATGGCCTAGCACATGGGCGTGTGGCATGGCCGTATGCACAAGTCAGAGAGTTACACGAGGTAAGACACAGCCTGTACCATGGGCATGTCTAAGGGTCACATGGGCGTGTGAGCCTTAGGTATTCTCTTTTTCTCTCATATTTGCTCTCTTTCTTTGAAGCTTTGATAGCGAAAGTTGTTCTTCAAAACACTCTCTCTTTCTTTTCTTCCAAAACCGAAAATACCTTCCTCCATTTCGTTTCTTCTCAAAACCGAAAGCATCTTTTTCTTTTCCCATTTTGTTGTGGCGAATAGCAACTCCTTCTTCTTTACAACTTTCTCTTGCTTCTTTCTTTGTGTAAGGTCGAATCTTGGTGGTTGCTCAATCGTAAGTGAAGGTAAGTACATGGCGAATGTTATTCTTTTCCTTCCTTGTTACGTGTCAATTCGGTTTGGTTAAGGCCGATTTTGGTATCTATTAAAAGGAGTTAATCACTTGTATTGGTAATCGTTTTTCAGTATAGGGCCTTTAGAGTTCGAAATCAAGCAAGGAGAGCCTTCTTACTCTGTTAAGCAATCGGTAAGTGGTGGTAAGAGGTTGCTTTAATGGTTTCTTTAGAGTTGTTAAGCCAAAGACTGATGAGACTAATGGTTTATGTTTTAGAGGGGAGGCCGATTAGCAGAAGGAACCAGTGTTGGTTCGGGTTTGGTTGGAAATCGAACCATTTGCAAAGGTAAGGCTTAACGCAACCCTTTGGTTTAAATGGTTATGGCCGAATGGTTTAAGTGATTAACCCATGGTTGGCCGATTGTTTTAGGAGCGAGAGGATTGAGGGTTTCAGATCGGGTTCTTTGGAATTAAGGCTTGCGGTATACCAGGTGTGTAAGCTAACACACTGAATCTTAGTAATAAATTAATAACCTGTGTTATAACAAGTGAAACAGTGATGAGTGTCATGATACCGGTAGGGTATGTTCACGGATTCGGTAAGTCCGTAGCATTACGAGTTCTATTGTTGATACGTTTGATATGATGATCCATGATATATATATGCTATGAGATGCAATGTTGGGCATGTTGGCATGAATTACATGATTTGCATATGGCATGAGTTAGTATGACATGTATGGGTAATGTGAGAAGAGGGGAGTATGATATCCGTGTCTTTGGGACACTGTGTCTTTGGGACACGGAGGTTTGGCACCTCCGGTGGTTTGGTACCACATATTTTGTGACTTTGGGTCACGGAGGTTTGGCACCTCGGCGTCTCGTCCAGTGGCTTAGTACCACGGTGGGTTGGCCCACAGTTGATTATACGGGATTGACGCCATGATTTGGTATCACACGATGGGTTGGCCCCATCATCGGTTTATGGACTGTGGTCACCGGTGATTTGGTATCACTGCTGTGTCTTTGGGACACCGAGGTTTGGCACCTCATTGCGACTCGTCCCCGTGGTTTGACACCACCGTGGGTTGGCCCCACTTATGAGATCTGGGATTGTCGCTAGTGATTTGGTATCACACGATGGGTTGGCCCCATCATTGGATTATTTGTGACTTTGGGTCACGGTGGTTTGGCACCACATTATGGATATCGTGACTTTGGGTCACGGTGGTTTAGCACCACCGGTGGTTTGGTACCCCTTTTAAAATTATGTTTTGATATGTTTATGCTTGAGAAAATTCTTAGTGATCCGATTTCAAAACTACTGATTTAGTCCTGTTTTGGTTCTAATGTTCGTTTTGGGCCTCGAGGGTCCAATCAAGGGACGTCATGATTGTTCTCAGGAAATGAATAGTATTTTACTCGAATAATGTGAAAATGTTCAGTAATCATTGGTAATGTTCCGTAACCTTATTTCGACTACGGATATGGGTTAGGGGTGTTACATAGAACCTGAATTGTCAACATAATTTCCTGTAACATTAAATCCAACCAGAAACTGCAAATCTAAATGAAACTTCAAATCCAATGAAAGAAATATGTATATGATCTAAATTAATAAATGAAATAAAAAAATATATTATATTCAAAAGTTATATTGTTAAATTATTCTCACAATAAGAAAACAAACGTCTAAGATGGAGGATTCTGCGACTGCTGAAACATCTTCATCATATTCTGAAGTTGTAGCTGGAGTTCGTCATATTTTTTGCTTGCCTTTGCTTCCCTCGTTGTTGCCTCCGCTTTAAGTTGTAGCTAGAGTTCTTCATATTTTCTTTGAGCCTTTGCTTGTCACGATGCTGACTCTTCTTTAAGTTGAGCAATTTGCTTAACTGTGCTCGCTTGCATCTGAGCCATCTGGTCTCTTAACCTTTGAACTTCAGCTTGAGCCTGATTCCCCGAAAGCATGTATTGTTACGAGCTAGATCCAAAATATTGGGTTTGGTTAACAAAAGATCCTTGAAATCGAACATGACCATACCTTGCAGGACCCAAAACATCAGTAATAAGTCGGTTATCAATGTCGTTAAGATTAACAAAACTATCACTTGAAGCGATCGCTTCATACTCTGCCCTTTTATCCTTTAGTTTCTCCTAATAAATTAATCAAAGAGTTAGAAACGAAATATATAATCAAAACAAATGCAACATAACTTAACATTATTTTCATTACAAACGACGAATTAAACCATTATAATTAAACATGATAAATATTTTAAATAATTCAAAATTTATTAAGGAAATATAGTAGTTATAGGAAATCCATATTTTTTTCTATGTGTAATGTCAAAAAGCTAAAGGCGTCCAACTTTTTGACCAGACGACAGTTCCTACAATATAGTAGGAAAAATATTATTTAGTAGAAAGTAATTAATATTTGAGACAATTAATAAATTCAAAATACCGCGTTATCAGCTACACAAGCAAATCTTTTCGACCCAACTGTGTGCGTGAATTTTTGTTTTTGCCTGCTTGTAGTTCTAACTTGCTCACGATCCTACATTATGAAATTATTATTACGTATATAGTAAATACTATAAATTGAAATAATTATAAGAGTTTGGAAGTACGTAATACCACTCATTTCTTTGAATTCCAAAATCTAACTGCATCTTTTCATTGGTACCTCAGCATTCCCGGTGGGACATTTGGCAATTTCTCTTCGAGGCTTATATTTTTCTTAAAATATTCCTTCTTTAAAGCACTTTTATGGTCTCTCCATTTTTTTCCTAATGCCTTCTTCACATAATTATCCGAGACCTCTAAAGCAAATCTCTCCTACAAATAACACAAGTTTAGAAAGTAAATATAAATGAAACTTAAACCAAAATATTATAAATTACATTCACGTTATTACCTTAATATTATCGAGAGCTTGATTTTTGTTACTATCAGGCATATAATGCCATGACTCGTAGTTGATAGGCAACATATTGGCATTTCGTGCTATAATGCCCAAGTATCCTACTAAAAGTCAAGCTTTTGATCCAATAGGCTAACCATGACTGTTTCTAGCTACTTTAACACGCTCGACATAATTTAACTCGTATAAATCTTTTAATAGCGTACTTCCTCGAGTTTTGCGCGTCCCACCACTTTCAGCTAAAAAAATGGTATATTATAATATAAGAATTTGAAACAAAAATCAATAATAAAAGTCAACACAAATGTAAATTAAAGTTAACATTACTTTGAAATTCTGCGGGTTTGTCAGCTGTATTCGAAACATTCAAAAATCCAATAGCAATCTGTTGTCCACTATTTGTTTCTTCCGAATTTGGAGAATTTTGAACAATACTTAGATATCGCAATCTTCTTTTAGGAATTTTATCTACAATATACATAAAATAGTTGAAATATTAGTAACTAATTACAACAATAATAGTACATATAAAATAGTTGAAATATTTAACAAGATCAAGATTTAAATTATAATTGTAGTAGCCGTTTTTAGTAAAGTCAGAACAATGGTTTTGGGACCACAAATTCAAATTTGAAATAATTATATTATTATTATTTTAATGTTTATGGCATGAAAATATGATTGTGTGAAATTTTCGTTAAGAAATTTTATCATTTGAGTGTTTAATTTGATAAAAAGAACTAAATCGCGTAAAGTGTAAAAGTGGAGTTTTATTAGCTAAATGCATCTAATAGCTATGGAATATTAAATTAGAGGTCCTTATGTTGTAATTATACCATTATTAAAATAAATGGACAAAGATGGACATCATTTGGGATTTATTAATGGTTTATTATTAAGGTTAACTATGGTATTTGTAAATTAAAGTTAAAATAAGTAAAATAAAACTAAACTTCATCCATTACCATCTTCCTTAACCGAAAGTACAAAGAATGAAGAAGCCATGGAAGCTATTTAGGGCTCGGTCATTGCATTGCTCAATTATCAAGAAAAGCAAAACTTGGATCTAGATCAAGGGAAAAATAAAGTACTCAACTAATCGACCTATTTTTCCGTTTTAGCGTCCGAGGTAAGTTCATATAGTTAAACTTAAATGTTTATTTATTAAATAGATGAATGGTATCATGTATTTATTCATATCTATTGTTGAAAATAAAATTATTGTTGAAATTATGAAATTGAATTAAATGTTCAAAACAAGTACAATGCATGATTGAGTATAATCGTTTTGTGGCAAATGATGAATTGACAGATAAGACCATGGTTGTACCATGGCAATGTTTATATGTAAGACCATAGCTGGGCTATGGCATTTTAATTAAAAGACCATAACTGGGTTATGGCACCTTGAACGTAAGACCATGGTTGGACTATGATAGTATTTATAAGTAAGGCCATAACTAGGCTATGGCATTCTAATGATAAGACCATAACTAGGTTATGGCACTACGAATGTAAGACCATGGCAGGGCCATGGCACTGTATGTGTAAAACCATAGTTGGACTATGACTCAAGGAAAATGATGTAATCATATCCATAAGCCATTCTCCAATTCAGAAAGACTTGGTAAGTGACATATGAAATTAATATTGAAAGACTTATGGTTATTACTAGTATTGATCTGAACTAAGTGTATGCATTGATATTTAAATGATTCAACGGGTATATCAAAGATGAATAAGTATGAGATTGATATGAGATGATACATGTATGTACATGAATAATATAAACTTTAAATAGAAGAAATTGTGAAGTTCATATATAATCTTATGATTTAAAGATGTGAAAAGTTTGTTAGATAATATGAGTTACATATTGATATATTTGAATGGTTGAATTGTGTATTTATGATTTCATTGAGTTTATTTCATACGAGCTTAATAAGCTTTATAGCTTACTTTGTTTATTTTTCCATGTTTTATAGTGATTTCAAAGCTAGCTCGGATTCGGGGATCGTCGGAGATTACGTCACACTATCCTACTATCACTTGGTACTTTTGAACTTTGATATTTTGGTATATGGCATGTATAGGGACTTTGGTCATTTTGGTTATGAGTTGATAATGATTTTGGTCATTTGAAATGGCTTGTAAATGTTAAATGTTTTGGTTTGTATATAGCCATGAGAGTTGGCTTATTTTGGTTGATGTGGTTGTGCATTTATTTGTGCATATGGCTCTAATTATGTGTTTGAATATGGTAATATGTTGTTGGTTGGTATTTGGAAATTAGAAGTACTAAATTGATTGAAATCAACTTAGCATTTTTATGAGATTAGGCTAAATGATGCAAAACTTGAAAGTGTTCATATTGGTGATTTGAGTTAATTAGATTTTATATGAATTGAGTGGTATATTATGGTATGAATGTGTTCTAGATTGGTTGGAAATAAAATGGTATGGATTATGCTTATTTAGAGTTAATTTAAGTGTTCATATATGCTATGTTTAAGTGCCATTGAGTTTGGTGTAGGTGTACCAAAGTTTGGGTGGAAATTGGCTTGGTAAATAGCCTATTTTTGTCCACACGGGCAGAGACACGGGCATGTCTCTCAGCTGTGTGTGATACATGGTCATATACACGACCGTGTGTCCCCTGGTGCTAAATTAGAAACCAATTCAGTATGCTCCACACGGCCTCACACACGGGCGTGTGACTTGGCCGTATGGCATAAGTCAGTATACCCTACAGGTTTGGCACGGCCTAGTACACGGCCTGGCACACGGGCGTGAATGGCCATTTGTAGGGCACACGGGCTAGCCATACTAGCATGTGTGTTGGCCATGTGACCCAAGCCAGGGAGTTACACGGGGTTGGACACGGGCTGGGACACAACCATGTGCTCCCATTTTTAATGTCCACATGGCCTGTGACACGGGCGTGTCTTTGGCCGTGTGAGACACACGGCTGGGCCACATGGGCATGTGGCCCTTATTTTTTGAGAAAATTTTCTAAATGTTCAAAAAGTTTCTAAAGTTATCGGTTTAGTCTCGAACCACTCCTAATGCATGTTTAGGGCCTCGTAGGCTCGTATTAGGGACAAAATGATTGGTTGTGAATGAATTGTATATGAATTGACTACTTGTATGTGAAATATATGTTTAAATGTGTTAAAAATCTAGTAATGCTCTATAACCCTATTCTAGCATTAAATACGGGTGAGGGGTGTTACAATAATATTACATATAATTAAAAATCATAAAATCTTACTAGATCTGTAACATCCAGGATTTAGGGGTTATGCATTTTAACTTAAATGTATGTAGTAGCATGCCTATGTGTGGGTTGAATATGTTTTGGGGACTTCGAGAACTTTAGAATGTAGGAGAATGCCTTAGAAAAATATTAGATTTTGAGTCTTAAAATGGAGCTAAGCAAGATAGACCTTAAGAAAAATTGTATAGGATTTTAAACACAAGAATTCAGTTGGCAAAGAGGCAAGGGAGATGCCACTTAGGGCCTTGGAAGGTGACGCTACAAGCAGTGAAAGGGGGCTTAGGTTCAAACAGCATAAGAAACATTTTGGGCTTAAATTTTTCGACAAAGAGGAGTAGCGATGGATGGAACAAGGACTTTAAGTGGATGAGGATGAGACTTGGTCATATTCTTTTAAAAATTTGGCTAAAGGAAGGAGATAAGAGTTGACTCATTCAAATTATTTTGAATGAGTAAAGAAGAGGAAAAATAGGAGAAAAAGAAGGAAGCTGATAGGGGGAAGAAGAGTTGGCCGGCCAAGGGACTTCTTTGGTGTCAATTTCGGTCATGTTGAAGGGGGAGGAAGCCGAATATGCATAGTGAAGTTTAGGCATTCTCTTTGTGCAATTTCTTTGTCTCGAAAACTTGTGTTTTTTTTTTGTGGAACCAAAATAGGAGATCACTTGTGCACCTTTTTCTCTCTTGACCAAAATCTGAAACCATTTGTGCATTCCCTTCTCAATCTCCCCATTGCCAAATTCTTTTAGCCTTCTTCTATACTTCTTTCCTTTCTCTCAACCGCAAGTTTATACCTACTCTTTTGGTGGCCGAATATCCCATTTCCATTTGGGAGTATTAGCCGAATCTTATGTCCCTCATTCTCTTTTCTTTTTCGCAAATCCTTAAAGCTGAAACATTCACCATCTAGCCGATTCTTTCATCTATTTCTCCTTCAAAGTCAATCACTTTTCTATAGTAGCCGAATTCCTCTGTGGTTCTAAGCAAGAGTGCAATCGATTTCAACATTAGGGGTAAGGATCAACAGTCATTCATTTTTCTTTCTTTTTCTTTTGGATTAGCCGAATCTAAGGATCTAATCCCTCTTATTCTCAATTGGCCGAAACCTTGAAAGGGGATTTCAGGATTCTTTTATAGACGACGATTAGGGGGAGATCATTCGGGATTTGAATACCCAAGGTAAGTGAAGTGTGATCTTAGGCGGAAGGCCATTTACTTTGGTTTATTAAATGTTAGAATCAAATCTAACATATACCATATAGGAATTTCGACAGACTCCACAGACAAGTAACGGATTCGAGATTTAGACGATCAAGGTAAGGGATATTAATATTCAGCTAAGGTCCACTTTTTGTTCTAAGACTATGCCGATTCTAACTATGGTGTCTTAAGGGGGTTTCGACAGATCTTCGGGATTTGGCTAAGCAATCTAGGTAAGGTCTCTAATGTTCCAGATATGTTTCCTATTCGTTCAAAAGCCAAAAATTAACCTTTTGAGTATACTAATGCTTAGCCGATTGTAAGGGGGAACATCACGAAGTTTCAAGATTTGGTTGGTAATCAAATTGGCATCAAGGAAAAAAAGGGATCTAGAGCATTAGATCGGGATTTTTGGGATCTCGATTAGATCTACGAGTAATCAGGTGTGTAACCCACCCTAAATTTCCAATTAACAATAATATTGATTTGTATATGTTAATAAGGCTATGCATGAATAAGGCTAAGGGTACCATTCCATGGTACAGTGCATTCAGGTACGTTACCCCTAACTCTCAGATAATTAAAGTTTATGAAATATGAATGTGGATATATGAGAAATATCGTTATGGCTATGGGGTAGGGTATAATGCATGATTATTCGCATGTTTTGTATGTTGCATGGGCATATGGGTGATTATGTGAAAGGGGAAGTGATCTGGTGGTTCCTACCACAATATCTGGTGACTCTGTCACATTATCTGGTGACTATGTCACATAATATGAATCTGGTGACTCTGTCACATTATCTAGTGGCTATGCCACAATTATAAGGGCGATGTGCAGTTGACTACGATGGCGCCTTCGATGGTGTGTAGCGGATGGAGGGTCGGTTTAGTAATCCCACGGTGTGATCGGTAGAATACGGGTGATGTGTAGAGGTTGGATCTAGGTGGTTTGGGTTGCATCATGGTTTATAGTCATTTTATGTGAATTAATATGCAGGTATGTTTTGGGAGTCTATGTTGGTAGTTACACACCGAGTCTGTTGACTCACCCTAAATGGGCTAACTTTTGCAGATGGCATTCGATAAATGGACCAAGATTGGCGGGAACTTAGTGTGGCCATGCACAGCTCAGATTTTCGATTTTCTTATTAAGTTTATCTTTATTTATTTTGGGTTACATTTTGATGTAATAAGGCCATTATTACTTAACCATTTTATTTTCATTGCGTTTTAAATTTCGGATATGATACGAACAACATCAATTGTTTTGAAACTCAATCACCTACGGGTTTTTTTTCAAGTTACAAAAATATTAAACTCTAAAATTCAGTATTTCTTTAACTTGTAACTTTTGAAATATGAAATTATCGATTTAGTACAAAATTAAATTACAACTCAATTTTTAACTTGAGAACAACCCGAATCTATTTTCTTCGAAACCACCACGATTTTCAAAATGTCATACGAGACTTAACTACGTTTTACTCAAGGAGCATGCCAGATTCGGTCAGGGCTTGTGGGCCAGATTTGGGGTGTTTCAATTTGGTATCAGAGCCCGGTTCAAAACTCGACCTTGAGGGCTTTTTGGGCCCAAAAACGTTTTTGTATTTTGAAATTGAGTTTTTACAGAAGAATGATCAGGTTTTTTGGCCCCTAACCATTGTGTGATTTGTATGTCGGAATTATGGGGATGTAAATTAGTAGATTAGGAACTATTGAACCCTAGGATTAGCTTCCTCCAACACCGAATTACATAAAATTTAAGGTCTAACCAAACAAACCTGTGAGTGAGTCACCGAGTTAAGGGTGTGGCAACCGTTGTGCGCATGTCTAGGATTGGATTCAGGGGGAGCTTAGTATTTAAGCAGTCCTAGTGACTCACCTCCTCCTCTCCGCTCGAATCCTACCTGATGCGTAGTGACGGTTCACCCTAACCAAGAGGACTCAATCACAGGCTAAATTCAATAATTAAAACCCGAAAGGGACCAGTCACCTTGTTTTGTATAATCCTAAAATCAAACCTTGGTTTCGGAATTGCCAAAGAACCCTTGATTCAAAAATGACCAAAATACCCCCGATTTGTAAATTGACCAAATTACCCCTAACTTGTAAAAAAATTATCAAGCTACCCTCGGTATGGAAAGTTACCGAAGTACCCCCGAATTGAAAATTTCCAAAATACCCTCAATTTATAAAATTACCATACTACCCTCGATTCCTTTTATCAAAATATTCCTATTTTCCAAAAATACCAAAAATCCCTATTTTGTAAAATTTCAAAATACCCTGATTTGGAAAATTACAAAAATACCCCTATAGAATAAATTACGAAAATACCCCTAGGTTGGAATGAACGAAAATGTTCGAGAGATGAATGTGTGTAGTAAATACTACTGAATGAATGTGTTTTCTCTAAATTAGGGTAGAAAACTTGGAATGAAAACCTTGAAATGATCGAAAGAACTGCCCCTAAATTTCTTTACATAAAATTATTGTGGATAATTAGTGGAACCTAAAAACTAATTCATAAAATTCTTAATCAGATAAACACAACTCAGAAGAATGAGTTCTAGAGGATGTGGCCGTAATGTGCGTGGCCGTGGTAGAGGCCGAATGATCGTGTCGAAACACATTAGGTCCGATTAAGGGTCCGAGAATGGGATGCCACCACCACCACCGTTGGTGGGGAATATCGAGATCGACGGAGATGATGCGATGTCGTAGCGATCTTTGCGAGTTCTTGAGAGGGTGGTGGAGTAGGTGGAGGTATGGGAGCTCAAAATCAGACTCGGCGACTCCAAGCCAATGGAGTGAGTTTTTCGTGGTATATCGGTGTGGCGCCAATACAACCGAGTATTGGTTAGAGGCGGCGGAGCAAATTATGGATGATTTGGACTTGACTGCTATAGAAAAACTGAAAGGGGTAGTGTTGCTACTCCGTGATGAGTCATATCAATGGTGGCTCACGGTTCGGGATGGTGCTACAGTAGATGATCTCACTTGGGAGTATTTTAAGGTGGCGTATCAGAAGAAGTATATTGGAACTAGCTATATTGATGCGCAGAGGAAGGCGTTTTTGAGGCTGGTTTAGGGGAATAAGTCTGTAGCGGAGTACGAGGCGAAATTCCTAAGGTTGAGCCGATATGCTCGAGGTATAGTGGCTACGGAGCATGAACGATGTGTTCGGTTTGAGGACAGACTAAGGGATGACCTGAGATTGTTGATTGCCCCACAGCAGGAGCGGGAGTTTGCTGTGTTGGTAGAAAAGGATAAGGTTGCTGAAGGAGTTAAGGAGTCTGTAAGATAGAACACGGATAGGAATAGGCAAAAGAGAGGTTTTGGATCATCAGGGTCATCTGGGAATGTTCAAAAGAGACCTAGAACGGATGGGTCGTGAGGTCGGCAAGTTACTACAGGAAGACAGTACCGTACTTGTGCTCAGTGTGGAAAGATGCACTTGGGAAAGTGTTGATAGAAGACGGGAGGATGTTTCAAGTGTGGGTCCAAGGATCACATGATTAGGGACTACTCTATGAAAACAGACGGGAGCCAACCAACAAGTCAGGGTCCTAATCAGGCTGGAAGAGGAGGACAGCAGCCACCACGGGATCATGGTCTGGCTAGCAGAGGTAATGGTTCTGGAAGAGGTCAGGGAACACCGGGCAGAGGTGTCGATAACACGGAGGTGAGACAGTCGGGTCTAGTGTATGCAATTCATCGGAGGGAGGATGGTGACACACTTGATGTCATAACGGGTATGTTCCTTATCTCTGGATTACCTTTTATTGCGTTGATAGATATTGGGTCAACTCATTCATACATTGCTAGTAAGGTGTCTAGAACTCTGCATGTGAATTCTGAGACTGTACCTAGGAAGATGACTATACTTAGTCCTTTAGGGCAATCAGTAGTATTAGACAAACTCTTTAGGGCGGTACCTTTGGAAGCTCAGGGGGCATAGTTTCCAGCTGACTTAATGGAGTTGCCATTTGAGGAGTTTGATCTAATCTTAGGCATGGATTGGTTAGTGAAGTACCATGCGAATGTGGATTGTGCTGCTAAGCGCATGTCGTTAAGAACTTCTAACGACAAAGAAGTTGTGGTGATGGGCGAGAGACGAAATTGCTTGTCAAATATGGTATCTGCCCTTAAGGCAGAGAAGATGGTGAGAAAAGGGTGTGTAGCTTTTCTGATGTTGATCAGTGCCTTGGAGGCTAAGGAAGCAGCAATAAGAGGAGTTAGAACAGTAAGAGAATTTGTGAATGTCTTTCCGGAAGAGCTGCCTGGGTTACCCCAGACAGGGAAGTGGAGTTCGAATTGACTTACTGTCGGGTATAGCTCCTGTGTCAATTGCTCCATACTGAATGGCACCAAAAGAGTTAGTAGAGCTTAAAGCTCAAATCCAAGAGTTACTCGATCGTGGGTTTATATGACCTAGTGTGTCTCTATGTGAAGCACCGGTCCTATTTGTGAAGAAGAAGGAAGGGACTATGCGCATGTGCATAGATTACCGGCAGTTGAATAAGCTGACCATCAAGAACAAGTATCCATTGCCAAGGATAGATGACTTGTTCGATCAGCTTAAGGGGGCCGTAGTATTTTCGAAGATAGATCTAAGGTCAGGATATCACCAGCTTAAGGTGAAGGAGGCTGATATCCATAAGACAGCTTTTCGGACTAGGTACGGGCATTATGAGTTCTTGGTAATGCCGTTCGGATTGACAAATGCCCCAGCTGCGTTCATGGACATGATGAACCGGGTTTTCCAACCCTACTTGGATCGGTTCATCGTTATGTTCATAGACGATATTCTAGTGTATTCTAAGTCTGAGGAAGAACATGACGAACATCTTCGAGTTGTGCTACAAGTGTTAAGGGAAAAGAAGCTATATGCCAAGTTCAGCAAGTGCGAATTTTGGCTGAAGGAAGTTACGTTCTTAGGGCATGTGGTGTTTACCGAAGGGATAAGGGTGGATCCTCGGAAGATTGAGGCAGTATTAGATTAGAAACCACCTAAGTCTGTGGTAAAAATTCGTAGTTTTTTGGGGTTAGCAGGCTACTATAGGAGATTTGTCGAAGGGTTCTCGTCAATAGCGGCACCTTTGATGAAGTTGTTAAGGAAGGAGGTACCTTTCGTATGGGCGAATAAGCAGCAGGAGAGTTTTGAGAATCTTAAGCAAGTATTGACAGAAGCTCCGATTTTGATTCAGCCGGAAGCAGGGAAAGGCTATGTGGTATATTGTGATGCTTCCCATACATGATTGGGATGTGTTCTTATGCAAGACGGGAAAGTGGTCGCTTATGCGTCTCGGTAATTGAGGCCACATGAGGTTAACTATCCGACGCATGATCTGGAGTTGGCGGCGGTGGTTTTCGCTCTAAAAGTGTGGAGGCATTACTTGTATGGAGAAATGTCAGTGATCTACACGGACCACAAGAGCTTGAAGTATTTGCTGACTCAGAAGGAGCTGAATTTGAGACAGCGTAGGTGGGTGGAGTTGTTGAAAGATTACAATTGCTCAATAGAGTATCACCCGGGCAAGGCGAATGTTGTGGCGGATGCCCTAAGTCGAAAGTAGTGACGGAGTTAAGGGCAATGTTTGCACATTTGAGTTTCTATGATGATGGAAGTTTGCTAGTAGAATTACAAGTGAAGTGACATGGCTAAGTCAGGTTAAAGAGAAACAACTGGCAGATGGAGAATTAAGTACTAAGCTGCTACAAGTACAAAATGGGAAATTGGAAAATTTTGGTGTAAACAACAATAGAATGCTATATTTTCGGGGTAAGGTCTGTATGCCGAAGGATGAGGAGTTAAGACAGAAGACTCTTCGGGAATCACATAGTAGCCCTTATGTTATGCTTCCTAGAGGAAGTAAGTTGTACAAGGATTTACGGGAATAGTTTTGGTGGCCTGGTCTTAAGCGGGAGTTCTGAGTTTGTAGGGAAGTGTTTAACATGTCGACAAGTCAAGGTTTGAACACCAAGTCTTGTCGAGGTTGCTTCACCGATAAAGATTCCGCAATGGAAGTGGGAGAGAATTACCATGGACTTCGTTAGTGGGCTTCCCTTACGCCTACTAAGAAGGACTCGGTATGGGTGATAGTAGATCGGTGACGAAGTCCGCACATTTTATCTGGGTCTTGAGTTGACTATTCTCTATAGAAATTGGCAAAGTTGTATGTAGCAGAAATCGTGAGGCTGCACGGAGTGCTGGTGTCAATTATCTCGGATAGAGATCCGAAGTTTACGCCTTGGTTTTGGAAGGCACTACATCAAGCTTTGGGCACCAGGCTAGACTTCAGTAAGGCATTCCATCCGCAGTCGGACGGCCAATCTGAGTGGGTAATACAAGTGTTGGAAGATATGTTGAGAGGTTGCGTGATAGACTTTAGGGAGAGTTGGGAGGAGTTCTTGCCTTTAACGGAATTTGTGTACAATAATAGCTATCAGGCAAGTATTCGGATGGCACCGTACAAAGCGCTGTATGGACAAAAGTGTCGCACTCCTACATGCTGGACGGAATTGGGAGAACGTCAGATTTTGGGTCTGGAAATTGTGGCAGAATCGGAAGAAAAGCTTAAGATAATTCGGACACGGTTGAAGGAGGCATCTGACTGGCAAAAGTCATACGCAGATCTTAAGCGGAAGGAGATTGAGTTTGCTGTGGGAGATTATGTGTTTCTCAAAGTTTCACCGTGGAAGAAGGTAATAAGATTTGGTCACAAGGGAAAGTTAAGTCCTAGGTTTATAGGACCTTATCGGATTCTGAAGTGGGTTGGACCAGTTGCATATCAGTTAGAGTTGCCTTCGGAGTTGAAGAAGATGCACGATGTGTTCCACGTGTCGATGCTACGTTGCTACCGGTCAGATCCATCTCATGTGATACCAGTTGAGGAGGTGGAGCTGAGATTAGATCTGTCCTATGAGAAAGAGCCGATTCGGATTCTGGAACGGGATGTGAAGGTGCTTCGGAGAAAATCAGTCCCTCTAGTCAAAGTGCTGTGGCGTAACCATGGATCGGAAGAAGCTTTGTGGGAGCGGAGGAAGCGATCTGACGATAATACCCTCACTTATTTTAGCTGTAATTTTGAGGTCGAAATTATTTTAAGGGGGTAGAACTGTAACATCCGGGATTTAGGGGTTATGCATTTTAACTTAAATGTATGTGGTAGCATGCCTATGTGTGGGTTGAATATGTTTTGGGGACTTCGAGAACTTTAGAATGTAGGAGAATGCCTTAGAAAAATATTAGATTTTGAGTCTTAAAATGGAGCTAAGCAAGATAGACCTTATGAAAAATTGTATGGGATTTTAGACACAAGAATTCAGTTGGCAAAGAGGCAAGGGGGACGTCACTTAGGGCCTTGAAAGGTGACGCTACAAGCAGTGAAAGGGGGCTTAGGTTCAAATAGCATAAGCAACATTTTGGGCTTGAATTTTTTGGCAAAGAGGAGTAGTGATGGACGGCACAAGGACTTTAAGTGGATGAGGATGAGACTTGGTCATATTCTTTTAAAAATTCGGCTAAAGGAAGAAGATAAGAGTTGACTCATTCAAATTATTTTGAATGAGTAAAAAAGAGGAAAAGTAGGAGAAAAAGAAGGAAGCTGATAGGGGGAAGAAGAGTTGGCCGGCCAAAGGATTTCTTTGGTGTCAATTTCGGTCATGTTGAAGGGGGAGGAAGCCGAATATGCATAGTGAAGTTTAGGCATTCTCTTTGTGCAATTTCTTTATCTCGAAAACTTGTGTTCTTTTTTTTTTTTTTGTGGAACTGAAATAGGAGATCACTTGTGCACCTTTTCTCTCTTGACCAAAAGCCGAAACCATTTGTGCATTCCCTTCTCAATCTCCCCATTGCCAAATTCTTTTAGCCTTCTTCTATACTTCTTTCCTTTCTCTCAACTGCAAGTTTATACCCACTCTTTTGGTGGCCAAATATCCCGTCTCCATTTGGGAGTTTTAGCCGAATCTTATGTCCCTCATTCTCTTTTCTTTTTCGCAAATCCTTAAAGCCTAAACATTCACCATCTAGCCGATTTCTTCATCTATTTCTCCTTCAAAGTCAATCACTTTTCTATAGTAGCCAAATTCCTCTGTGGTTCTAAGCAAGAGTGCAATCGATTTCAACATTAGGGGTAAAGATCAACAGTCATTCGTTTTTCTTTCTTTTTCTTTTGGATTAGCCAAATCTAAGGATCTAATCCCTCTTATTCTCAATTGGCTGAAACCTTAAAGAGGATTTCGGGATTCTTTTGTAGACGACAATTAGGGGGAGATCATTCAGATTTGAATACCCAAGGTAAGTGAAGTGTGATCTTTGGCCGAAGGCCATTTACTTTGGTTTATTAAATGTTAGAATCGAATCTAACATATACCATATAGGAATTTCGACAGACTTCATAGACAAGTAACGGATTCGGGATTTAGACGATCAAGGTAAGGGGTATTAATATTCAGCCAAGGGCCACTTTTTGTTCTAAGACTATGCCGATTCTAACTATGGTGTCTTAGGGGGTTTTCGACAGATCTTCGAGATTTGGCTAAGCAATCTAGGTAAGGTCTCTAATATTTCAGATCTATTTCCTATTCGTTCAAAAGTCAAAAATTAACCGTTTGAAAATAAAGCCACTGATTCGGTGGCACAGGATGCAATAAGGGCTCGGTGTCATTATGTTAATAAAAAATGGCTCGGTGGTATGTTAACAAATTGGCCTAATGCTTAGCCGATTGTAAGGGGGAACATCACGAAGTTTCGGGATTTGGTTGGTAACCAAATCGGTAGCAAGGAAAAAAAGGATCTAGAGCGTTAGATCGGGATTTTCGGGATCTCGTTTAGATCTACGAGTAATCAGGTATGTAACCCACCCTAAATTCCCAATTAACAATAATATTGATTTGTATATGTTAATAAGGCTATGCATGAATAAGGCTAAGGGTACCATTCCATGGTATAGTGCATTCAGGTACGTTACCCCTAACTCTTAGATAATTAAAGTTTATGAAATATGAATGTGGATATATGAGAAATAACGTTATGTCTATGAAGTGGGGTATAATCCATGATTATTCACATGTTTTGTATGTTGCATGGGCATATGGGTGATTATGTGAAAGGGGAAGTGATCTGGTGGTTCCTACCACAAAATCTAGTGACTCTGTCACATTATCTGGTGACTATGTCACATAATATGAATCTGGTGACTCTGTCACATTATCTGGTGGCTATGCCACAATTATAAGGGCGATGTGCAGTTGACTGCAGTGACTACCTTCGATGGTGTGTAGCGGATGGAGGGTCGATTTAGTAATCCCCACGGTGTGATATTCGGTAGGTACGGATGATGTGTAGAGGTTGGATCTAGGTGGTTTGAGTTGCATCATGGTTTACAGTTATTTTATGTGAATTAATATGCCTGGTATGTTTTGGGAGTTTGTGTTGGTAGTTACACATGAGTGCATTGACTCACCCTCGTGGGCTAACTTTTTGCGAGATGGCACTCGATAAATGGACCGGTCGGCAGGAACTTAGCAAAGGCCATGCAGCCTTCAGTTTTGGTTTTCTTATTAAGTTTATCTTTATTTATTTTGGGTTACATTTTGATGTAATAAGGCCATTATTACTGAACCGTTTTATTTTCATTGCATTTTAAATTTCGGATATGATACGAACAACATCAATTGTTTTGAAACTCAATCACCTACGGGTTTTTTTTCAAGTTACAAAAATATTAAACTCTAAAATTTGGTATTTCTTTAACTTGTAACTTTTGAAATATGAAAGTATCGATTTAGTACAAAATTAAATTACAAATCAATTTTTAACTTGAGAACAACCCAAATCTATTTCTTCGAAACCACCACGATTTTCAAAATGTCATAGAGACTTAACTACATTTTACCCAAGGAGCATGCCAGATCCGGGCAGGGCTTATGGGCCGGGTTTGGGGTGTTTGAAGATCATGATTCATAAAAATCTTCATCCACATCTTGGCGAACCAATTGAAATTGTGTACTAGTACTAGGGATAGTTTCATTTAAGTTTTGTTCTGGAAAAGGCACAGTTTCTAATCTTTCGTCGATGTCATCTCTACTTCCATTGCCCATGTCAAACAATTCTCTAGGGGTGTGACGGAGTAGAATGTACCAACCGTCACTAGTTGGATCTTTCGAGTAAAAAACTTGTTTAACTTGAGAAGAAAATACATACGGCTCGTCTATCAATTGTTGTCTAGTGTGAATTAATTGAGAGAAGTTCACCATTGTAAAACCAAATTGATCTTTTTTAAGTTCACCATTGTGGAACACTTTTGGGATTTCTCTGTATGCAAATTCTACCTCGAAACATCAAACATTCATCAGGCCCTATTCGAAACTATGAATCAGAAGTCGACTCATACTAGTTCGTTTTGCTTGCAATTCGTTATCAAATTTTTGAGCCTCACAAATCTACTATAGAAATAGCGTCTTGCTTTCAGCTTGGCTACTATTGAATCGTTGTCAGACAAAGCTAATTGTGTGCTCAAAGCACGTAAAGCTAATAAGGACTTTCGACTCAAAGCATCAGCAACTATATTAGCTTTCCCTGGATGATAGTCAATCACTAATTCATAGTCTTTTAGCAATTCTAACCATCTTTTCTGTTGCAAATTCAAATCTTTCTGAGTCATCAGATATTTCAAACTTTTGTGGTCTGTATAAACATGACATTTCTCACCAAACAAATAATGATGCCAAATTTTAAATGCAAAAACTATAGCAACCAACTTTAAATCATGTGGCGGATAGTTCTTTTCATGCAGTTTCAATTGTCTGGAGGCATAAGCTACAACTTTTCCCTCTTGCATCAATACACAACCCAAACTGTTAAGTGACTCGTTGCTATAAATAAAAAATTCTTTACTCGACTCAGGTTGAACCAACAATGGTGCCTCAGTTAACAATGCTTTCAATTGTTCAAAATTCTATTGACATTTTTCTGACCACTCGAATTTCACATCTTTCTAAAGTAGTCGTGTCATCGGTGTCACAATCACCGAAAATCCTTTCACGAATATTCAGTAATAGCCCGATAAATCCAGAAAACTATAGACTTTAGATACATTCCTCAGAGGTTTCCGGTCAACAATAGAAGAAATCCCGCTCGAATCAACTCAAATGCCATCCGTCGAGACTATATGTCCTAAAAATCTGACTTCTCGGAGCTAGAACTCACATTTGCTGAATTTAGCATAAAGTTGCTTATCTCTCAAGGTTTGCAATACAATTCTCAAATGCTCAGCATGCTCAGAATCATCTCGTGAATAGATCAGAATGTCATCAATGAACACAACAACATATGTAACATTCCTTACCCGTGTTCAACGCCGAAACAGGGTACGAGGCTTTACCGGACAATAACACTTGCACCTAAACAAATTCAAGGCATAATTTTTTTTAGAATTTAAAACTTTTATTTTATATCATCAAGTACCTAAAATGGGCTTACGAGGCCCAAAACATGCTTTGGAAGCGATTCGAGATTAAATCGAGAACTTTTAAAACTTTTGGAACATTTAGAAAATTTCCTTGTTTTGGAGAGTCACACGCCCGTGTAGGCAGGCCGTGTGGTTACACCCGTCCGTGTGGCCCAGGAAACGCCCGTGTAACTCTCTGTTTATGATGTCATCATTCATTTTGGGTTACACGACCAAGTCACACACCCATGTGCTAGACTGTGTCCTCCACACGGCCAAGACACACGGCCGTGTCTCTGCCTGTGTGGTCAAGAAGTTGGCTATTTTCCAAGCCAATTTCTACCCTATCATGCCCATACTTGAGTATAACTTGAGTATAACATCCACCACACAAATGTAATAAGTCATAGCATACAACTTACTCAACCATGGAATGCATCATCATGAGTTTATAGCATAACCAATTTATTGCCACATTAAATGGCCTAATACAACAATGAACTCCGAATATCATAGGTCATTATTCTAGGACAACTCATAGTAACATATACACATGACCAAGTTCCCTATACATGCCATAACCATAAGTATAAAATCATCGATACCTAAATTTTAAGCTTGATAGTGTGATACGTTCTCCGTAGATTTCCAACCCGAGCTAACCTGAGTACATTATAAACATGGAAAACAACGGAGTAAGCTATAAAGCTTAGTAAGTATGTACTAAATAATAAAAAATTAATTACCATGCTTTTAACAATCCTCATTATAATCTCTCAAGATAATACCATCATTATTGCATAAAATTTCACAATTCATTTATGTTCATCTTGAGTTGTTTACTTGAGTTACAGTGACTAAATTATTTTTATCTAGAGATATGGAACTCCAAATTAAGATCCGCTAATTTTCCATGAAACTAGACTCACATATCTTCTTACCCTAAAATTTCCAGAATTTTTGGTTCAGCCAATTAGTACAGTTTATTCTTTAAAGTCTCCCCTGTTTCGCAATCAGACAATTCTGACCCCTCTTCACTAAAAATTAATTATCTCGTTGTACAGAACTCGAATGACATTCCCATTTGTTTATCTTGAAAATAGACTGAAATTCAAGAATATAAATTTTATCCCATTATTATTTTTGTAAAATATTTAATGAATTTCCCAAATCAGAACAGGGGATTCCGAAATCATTCTATCTCTATCTCACAATATTTCAAATATCTCAGAATTTGAAATTCTTTTGCTTACATTGTTTCTTTTATGTGAAAATAGACTCAATAAGCTTTAATTCCATATCTTATTCAACCTCTAATTTGATTTCCACCATTTTTGGTGATTTCTCAAAGTGATACAATTGTTGTTGTTCAAACTGTTTTATTGTTGATTTCACTCTATGATGTTTTCTTTATATTAATTTTTCATTTACACATATATAACACCAAGGTAAATCCATGGTTAGCCATTCCAATAACTAGTCGTTATCAAATATTTACAAGCCATTCATTGGCCAATTTAATCTATACATCAACAACAAAGACTTGAACATATCATTTCTCAACTTAATTTGGCCTAAAAGCCTCACACATAATCATCAATCACATTTACCACATATTCATACATCATAGGCATGGACTTATAATCACAAGGTTATTCTCATAGGTATAACTTACTCATTTACGTTCTTACCCAAATTTGATCACATACCGAGCACATTGCTCATGAGTGTATACATACATATATATGCACTTAATCATCACATAATCAATTTATTTACACTTTAGTCCTTTTTCCATCTTTGACATAAAATTTAATTCTTTACCCCGTTGAACCACTTGGAATATCGAAGGATACTCGAAAATTGTCATACACGTAGTAAGATAGCAATGCCATATCCCAGATATGGTCTTACATGGGATCGAATGTCGATGCCGATGCCATATCCTAGATATGGTCTTATACGAGATCTCATTCGATGTCGACGCCATATCCCAGATATGGTCTTACACGAGATCGTATGTCGATGCCATGCCCCAAACATGGTCTTACACGATTTCATACCGAAGCTAGGTCCCAGACGTGGTCTTACACAAAATCATTATTCAATGTCAATTCCATATCCCAAATATGGTCTCACACGGGACCTCAATTGGTGCTGAGGCCATATCCCAGATATGGTCTTATACGGGACCTTATTAATCTAATGTCGTGATAAAGGGTATCCTTTCTATTCCTAAGATTTAAGCGGGACTTCGATATAGTAAAACTTCATCATTTTTTTCATCGAGACCTCATTAACCAACTTCATAAATAAAAATATGCATTTCATGTAATATCAAGCATTTAAATACATAATAACAAAATGTTGATTTATTACACACAAACTTACCTCGACTTAAAATGGCGAAAGGGACCAAGTCGTCCAATATGCGTCTTTCCCTCGTTCTAAGTCTGAAACTCATTTTTTTTATCTAAAATATCACATTTGGCTTATTAAGTTATTATAATAGTCAATTTAATTACATTTTGCCCCTAAACTTTGTCATATTTACACTTTTGCCCCTAGGCTCGTAAAATTATTTTTATTCAATTTCCTTGTATTATAGGCCTAGCCAAACCATTTTCATAACTATAGTAGTCCACAATTTGCATTCATCCACACATTTTCATAAATTTTCAAATTTTTACAAACTAGTCCTTTTATGCGATTTCATCGAAAATCACTTAGTAAAAGTCGTTTATTACACACCGAGCATTCATATTCTACCATTAGACATCAAAAAACATGCATTTCATCCATGGGTAAATTTTTAAACACAATCCCTAGCTCAAAATAATGGTAGAAATAGCTAAACCGAGTTACGGAGATCTCAAAAATGTAAAGAACATTAAAAACGAGGCTTGGATACACTTACTATTGAGCTTGAGAGCTTGAAAACCCTATCAATGGCTTCCCCCATGCTAAATTCGGCCAAGAAAGAAGATGGACAAGGGTTTTGGCTTTTATTTTGTCTTTTAGTCCATTTGATTACCAAATTACCAAAATGCCCCTAACTTAAAAATATCCTATTTCACTTATCTCATGTCCAATTTTTTCCAAAAACTTAACCAATGGTCTAATTACTATCTAAGGACCTACAATTTATAATTTCATAGACATTGGACACTTCTAACATGTGGAACTCAACTTTTGCACTATTTACAATTTAGTCATTTTGACTAAATTGAGTGCCCAAACGTCAAAATTTTTGAACAAAATTTTCATGGAATCTTTTCGTGAAATCGTAGACCATAAAAATAAAATAAAAATAAGATTTTTCTCGTCAAATTTGTGGCCCCAAAACCACTGTTCCTACTAGGCCTAAAATCGGGCTGTTATAACTCTCCCCCCTTAGAGATTTTCGTCCCCGAAATTCTTACCAAAATAAATTGCTTTCAACTCTCATGAATCACTTCCACTAATTTCTCAGAATCAGAAATCAAAGCAACGTCGTATTTCTTTCTAGTCACCTTTGAACTTTAACACCTCGTGTAGGAGCATATCGTCAAAGTTTTGTATTACTCTCTCAGACTTACCACTGATTTACAGGTGTATTACCTTGCCAAGATGCAATTGCGTATTTATAGTTTCCTGTAGCTCTTTCCAAAAATGGGATTTAGCCCTCGGATCTCAATCCAAAATAATGGAGACTAATACTTTGCATAATCGAATAATCACAAAAACATCTTAGTCGGCTGGTTTGTTAAACAAGAAATCTTTACACGAACGATCAATCACAACCTGAAAACATCTGTGACTATATATACTTTCCAAGAGATTAATCAATAACTACTCGCGATCTTCCGATAGCTAGGGTCTTTAACACTATCTTAACTTCAGATCTTTCTATAACATTCGTTACTTTGATCCTTGAAATCAGAGAACATGTGACACCTTTCATCGAATAAACGTTATCACCAAATTCTCAATATGAACATAAAAGTGACTGACTCTAAATCACTAGTCGAACAGTTCTCCTTTTAATGTGGTATTAATGTGGTATTAACCATATAAAAATATGAACCATCACTTTACATTTTAGTACTATTTATACCCAGGTCATGCAATAATACTTAACTGAAAAACATAAACCTTTTTCTGAACTCAGGCTTAATCAGAATTGGTGATTCTATTAATCATGTTTCAACTATTTCTAACTTTACTAATAAGTAATACCACTAATTAGACTTCTCAAGCACGAGGTCCCTTCAATTTCACCACTTGATTAACATTAATATTTTCTGATTTTCACATTTATCAATGTCAACTCTGTAACAACCCGATTTAGGGGCTAGTCAGAATAGTGATCTAGGAATCACTATTTTGAAATTTTAGAAATTATTCTCATGATATATTATGAGTTCGAACATGATAGCATATGAGCATTAAAAATTTTGGTACTTTAATTTTAACGTTTTTGTGTTTAATTACGAAAAAAGACTAAATCGCATAAAGTGTGAAAGTTCTATTCTATATGATAAGAGTACCAAATGGCCATGGATTGTTAATTGGGGGTATTTAAAAGGCAATTTAGCCTTTGAAAGAAGCTTGGCCGGCCATAAGAGAGCATGGGAGACAAAATTTGTCAATTAGTGTCAAAGTTAGTAGTGGTAGGTGGATTAATTTGACTTGTAATAATAAAATAAGGAGAAAAAAGTTATCATCTTTTTTCTCCAATCATCTTCCATCGAAAATTGCAGCAAATAAGGGGTAGAAACCTTTAAAAATTTTAGCAAACTCTCATCCATTCAAATAAAGAAAAATGAAGCCCCGATCAAAACCGAGGCAAGAACAAAGTCGAAGACTGAATTGCTTATTTTCACACATTTTGTATATCGAGGTAAGTTTGCATGATTTCCAAGCTTATGATTACTATCATTAAATTGCTTAGTATGATATACATTGCTATTTTGTAATGCCTATCGTTTTTGTGAACAAAAGATTAAACATGAGCAAGCCACGATTGAATATGAATTCCCGGATATACCACATAAGATATACCACATAAGATATCATGTAAGTCCAAGGCAAGATTGGCATTGATCAAGATATCATGTAAGTCCAAGGCAAGCTTGGCATTGATCAAGGTATCATGTAAGTCCAAGGCAAGCTTGGCATTGATCAAGATATCATATAAGTCCAAGGCAAGCTTGGCATTGATCAAGATATCATATAAGTCCAAGGCAAGCTTGGAATTGAGTAAGTTATCAAGGGCAAAACTTCATGTAAGTCCACGTCAAGACATGGCCTTGAAACCAAGATGAGAAATTCCATGTGAGACCATGCCTATGATATGGCTTTGGTGGCATGTTAAGTGGAAAGAGGTCCAGTATCCTTGGGTATTCGTAAAAGTTCATCGGGCAAATAAGAAGGCTAAGAAAGCAAAGCTAGCATCAAAATGAATTTAAATATTACTGATGTTACGAATGAAGAATTAGAAGTCATAATAATTATTGTTTAAGTACGCTAATCAATGTGATCGAGTGATACAAGTATCATGTTTTCTTTACAAAAATGAGTATAGTGAGCATCATGAGACATGTAAGAACCAAATATGAGTAAGTAAGCTTTAGAGCTGAAATTATGATGCTATTGTTATGCTAAATGGTTTTCATTAAGCAAGTTTATTTATATATGTTTTAATGCAAGCTTACTAAGCTAAATGCTTACGTTTTCAAATTTTTCCTTCCTATGTAGTCCCGCCAAGCTGACTTGTGGATTATCGAACTCGAGCTCATAGCGCACTATCAACTTACAATTTGGTATAGCCAAGTTACCTTATTTTGTATGGAATGTATAGGAAACATTCATTTTGTGGACATATTTTAAGAAGGGCCTTTATAAAGGCTATCAAGTTTATTGTTCTTTTGTATATGGTTATGTGATTGGCCAAATTTGACTAAACATGTATGTTTATTGAGATCAATGAAGCATGTAGTATTATTCATAAAAATTGGGTTGTTATTGCATCATTAAATTGTATATGGATATGATCTTCATTTTAGGGTGGAAAACGGCTTGGTAAAAATCCTATAAGTGCCCACACGATTTGATACACGGGAGTGTGTCAAGGCCGTTGTAACCCTGCACCTTAGTATTATTAATCAGAATAGGCCACAGGCAAATCCCACGGCCGTGTGTGTGTGCCGTGTAAGACACACGATTTGGACATGGGCGTGTTCCCAGACCGTGTTGATTTAGTTAGTATATCAAGGATTAGCACACGGCCTAAGCCCACGGACGTGTCATGGTCGTGTGATATTAGTCAGTAGCCTTCCACGGTTGAAAGACACGGGCGTGTCATTACCATATGGAAATAGTCAGTAGCTCCCCACGGTTTGAGGACATGGGCGTGCTTAAGGGTACACGGGCGTGTTCTAAGTCACACAGGCGTGTGAACCCTACTTCAAACATGAACTATTTGATTTAGTTTTGAAAGTTTTCAGGCACGAGTTTAAGGCCTCGTATGCCCTTGTAAAGTATATGTTGACTAAGAAAGTGAAATTTTTAAGTTGGAACGAATCTTATAGCCATAAGTACGTGTTTAAATGAGTTCAATCATGGTAATGTCTCGTATCCAGACCTGGCTTCGATCTCAAATAATGGGGTGTTACATTTAGTGGTATCAGAGCTATGATTTAGTCGGTTCTAGGACTAACATAGCCTGAGTATGAGTCTAGCTATACATGCCATACGTAAGAATGTTTCCATATTGATAGTGTGACGACTCTTAATGATTTTAAATTATGTTTATACATATAGAAATGGATTCCGAAGGGAATGTGGCAGATGACATAAAAAGTAATGCACCGGCTCCCGCTGAAGGGATAGTGCCGAGTGAAAATGAGAATAGACCCATTACGGTGAGTCAAATGGCATTCCATTATCGCGGAAATATTCCCCCATGGCACACCCAGAATATGGGGCCAGAAATTGCAGAGGAGCAGGATCCGAAGCGGTGGCTGCTACAAGAATGGAATATTCCAAAGCATTTGCTTCTGAAAGAATTTGAACTAATTGTGCCACAGTTGAGCTCACATGCCCCAGGTAACCTACTCCTCAAACCTCAGAAAATGGAAAGGGAGCTCGTCAGGTCAGAGGGTAGCACCAGGAGAAGAGGCTAGAGAAGCCTTCCTCCACATGATGGACACATGGTATACAGAGTTCATTCGGGCGAACCCGAACGTACAACCCCCTCCACCCCCGCCTGTTCCACAACCTACTCCAGTAGCCCCTCAAGTAGTAGAGGTGGTAAGAGGAGGTAAACCTCCAATTGATAGGATCTGGAAGCAAGGGGCAGAAGAATTTTGAGCTAGAAAGGATGATGATCCAGAAAGAGCTGAGTTCTGGTTAGAAAATACCATCAGAGTATTTAACGAGCTGTCCTACACTCCTGATGAATGCATGAAGTGTGTAGTCTCTCTCTTAAGAGATTCTGCTTACCAATGGTGGAACACCCTTGTGTCGGTGGTACCAAGGGAAAGGGTCTCATGGGAATTCTTCCAAGAAGAGTTTAAGAAAAAGTATATCAGCTAGAGATTTGTAGACTAGAAAAGAAAGGAATTCCTAGAGCTGAAGTAAGGCAAGATGTCAGTGACAGATTATGAGCGTGAGTTTGTACGACTCAGCAAGTATGCTCGCGAATGTATATCCACAGAGGCCATTATAAGTAAAAGGTTTGAAGACGGGTTGAATGAGGACTTCAAACTAATTTTTGCCATCCTAGAATTAAAAGAATTTATCGTGTTAGTGAAAAGAGCTTGTAAAGCCGAAGAGCTAATAAAAGAGAATAAAAGTCTGAAATAGAGTCTCGTGACTCTAGAAAGAGACCGTGGAATAAGTCATCCCAATCTTCATCTAAAAAGTCAAAAGATTTCCCTACTCGATCAGCTACTTCCATTGGCTTTTCCAAGAAGGACAAGAGTAAGTGGTATTCGAGAAAAAAAAGCACAACCACTTCAGTTGTAAGTGTTGGAAATTTTAGATCTGACAGACATGAATGTCCACAATGTGGCAGACGCCATTTGGGAGAATGACGAGCACATGAAAATGCATGTTTTAGATGTGGTTCCCAAGACCATTTCATAAAGGATTGTCCAGAGATGACTAAAAAGAGAGACCTCAGAACCCGAGATTCAGGAGTATGGTCAGAGGGAGACCGCAGAGGAACCCAAGAAGTGGGGCAAGTGGAAGAGGTAACCCTAGAGAGCAGTGTGAGACCCGAGGGTAGAGCACCTGCAAAGACTTATGCCGTTCGCGCTCGCGAAGAGGCATCTTCTCCTAATGTTATTACGGGTACCTTTTCTCTTTACAATACTAAAGTTATTGCTTTAATAGATCCTGGATCCACGCACTCTTACATTTGCATCAAATTACATCCAGTTTGAGCATGCCTATAGATACCACCAAATTTGTAATTAAGGTGTCTAATCCATTAGGCAAGAGTGTATTAGATGATAAAGTTTGTAAAGATTGTACATTGATGATTAGAGGTCATTGCTTTAAAGCAAATCTTATGTTATTACCATTTGATGAATTCGACCTCATTCTTGGAATGGATTGGTTGACTACTCATAATGTAATTGTAAATTGTGGGAAGAAATATTTCGAGATGAGATGTGAAAATGGGGATAATCTTCATGTAGAATCAGATGAACATGACAAATGGCCAGTGATAATTTCCCATATGATGGTACAAAGATGTTTAAGAAAAGGGTACGAATCATATTTGACCTTCGTGTTGAATGATAAGAAGACAGAGCTAAAAATTGAGTCAGTACCGGTAGTATGTGAATACGTGGACGTATTTCTCGAAGAATTACCCGGACTATCGCCAGTTAGAGAGATTGAGTTCAGCATTGAATTAGCTCCCGGTACTGTACCGATATCCATTACCCCTTACAAAATGGCTCCAACAGAGTTGAAAGAGTTTAAGTTACAGTTGCAAGAGTTGACAGATAAGGGCTTTGCAAGATCAAGTTGTTCACCATAGGGTGCCCTAGTTTTATTTGTGAAAAAGAAAGATGGTACCATGAGATTATGCATAGATTACCATCAGCTTAATAAAGTAACAGTAAAGAACAAGTACCTATTGCCTAGGATCGATGATCTATTCGATCAATTGAAAGGAGCGACTGTGTTCTCCAAAATAGACTTGAGATTAGAGTACTACTAGTTGAGAGTGAAAGACTCGGATGTATCCAAGATGGCCTCTCGATCGAGGTATGGGCATTATGAATTTTTAGTCATGCCCTTTGGGTTGACCAATGCTCCTGCGGTATTCATGGATTTGATGAACCGCATCTTTAGACCATACCTCGACAAGTTTGTAGTCGTTTTTATTGACGACATACTGATTTATTCCCAAGATGAAAAGAGCATGCTGAACACCTACGGACAGTTTTATAGATCTTGCGAGAAAATCAGCTGTATGCCAAATTCAGTAAAAGTGAATTTTGGCTCAAGGAAGTAGGATTCTTAGGACATATTGTCTCGAGGGATGAAGTCCGAGTTGATCCCAGTAAGATCTCGGCCATAATGGACTGGAAGCCGCCTAAGAACATTATTGAGATTAGAAGTTTTCTAGGCCTAGCCGGCTATTACAGACGATTTGTCAAGGGGTTTTCCATGATCGCGACCCCGATGACTAAACTGTTGTAGAAAAATGCAAAGTTTGAGTGGACAGAACGATGCCAACAGAGTTTTGAGAAGTTGAAGCCAATGTTGACAGAAGCTCCAGTTTTAGTACAACCTGAGTCAGGGAAAGAATTTGTAGTCTATAGCGATGCATCCTTAAATGGATTGGGTTGTGTACTCATGCAAGAAGGCAAAGTGATTGCTTATGCCTCAAGACAATTAAAACCTCATGAGAAGAATTATCTGGCGTATGACCTAGAATTGGCTGCCATAATCTTCGCATTGAAGATTTGGAGATACTATTTATTCGGTGAAAGATGTCAAATTTTTACCGATCACAAAAGTTTGAAGTATTTGATGATACAGAAAGAGTTGAACTTAAGACAAAGAAGATGGTTAGAGTTGATAAAAGACTATGAGTTGGTCATCGACTACCATCCAGGAAGGGTGAATGTAGTCGCTGATGCTTTGAGCAGGAAGTCTCTATTTACTTTAAGAGCATTGAATTCAAGGATATCCTTATCCGATAATGGCTCCCTTTTAGTTGAGTCGAGAGCTAGACTAATGTTTCTTCAAGAGTCTTTGAGGCTCAGAAAGAAGATAGTGAGTTGCAAGTCAAGAGAGCTCAATGAGAGTCAGATGCTGAATCTGACTTTCAGATTAATTCTGATGGATACTTGATGTTTAGAGATAGAGTTTGTGTTCCGAGAAAAGAGGAGCTTATACAGAGAATTTTTTATGAAGCACATAATGGATGTTTATCTGTACATCCGACTAGCACCAAGATGTATAATGATTTAAAGCAACAGTATTGGTGGCCGAAAATGAAGAAAGACATTTTAGAATTTGTTACCAAGTGCATGATTTGTCAGCAAGTAAAGGCTGAACACCAAGTACCTTCAGGTTTACTTCAACCTACCTTGATTCCCGAGTGGAAATGGGACCGTTTCACCATGGATTTCGTAACGGGATTACCGTTGTCTCTGAGCAAGAAAGATGCTATTTGGGTAGTGGTTGATGACTCACAAAGTCAGCCCACTTTATACCTGTACGAGTGGATTACTCCGTAGACAAGTTGGCAAACACAGTATGTTTGAAATAGTAAGACTTCACGGAGTTCCCTTATCGATCATATCGGATAGAGATCTGAGATTCACATCCAGATTCTAGAAGAAGCTACAAGAAGCTTTGGGTACAAAATTGAGTTTTAGCATAACTTTTCACCCTCAAACTGACGGTCAGTCAGAGAGGTTAATTTAAGTACTCGAGGACATGCTCAGATGTTGTGTTTTAGAATTCCAAGGCAGTTGGGAAAAGTTTCTCCCATTGGTAGAATTCGTCTATAATAATAGCTTTCAGTCGAGCTCAAAGATGGTGCCTTATGAGGCCCTATATGGGCGTAAGTGCATAACTCCCTTTTTTTGGACTGAACTCAAGGAGAACCAAATTCACGGGATTAATTTGGTCAAAGAAACTGAAGAGAAAGTGAAATTCATTCGAGAATGTCTAAAAGCTACCTCAGACAGGCAGAAATCCTATTCGATTTAAAGAGAAAAGAGATTGAGTACCAAGTTGGGGATAAAGTCTTTTTGAAAGTATCACCGTGGAGAAAAGTTCTCATATTTGGCCGTAAAGGCAAGTTAAGTCCACGCTTTATTGGACCTTACAAGGTTACTGAGAGAGTTGGGCCGGTAGCATACCGTTTAGCGTTGCCATCAGAATTAGAAAAGATACATGATGTCTTTCACGTGTCAATGTTGCAAAGCTACAGATCAGACCCTTCACATATAATCACTCCATCAGAAATAGAGATTCGTCCCGACATGACTTATGGTGAAGAACCAGTCAAGATCTTAGCTCGGGAAGTCAAGCAACTAGAAATAAAAGCATTGCTTTAGTGAAAGTTCTATGGCAAAGGCACGACAATAAAGAAGCTACATGGGAACGAGAAGAGAGCATGAGAAACCAATATCCAAACCTTTTTACTGGTAAGATTTTCGAGGACGAAAATCCTTAAGGGGGAGAATTGTAACAAGCCGATTTAGGGGCTAGTCAGAATAGTGATCTCGAGATCACTATTTTGAGATTTTAGAAATTATTCTCATGATATATTATGAGTTTGAACATGATAGCATATGAGCATTAAAATTTTGGTACTTTAATTTTAACGTTTTCATGTTTAATTGCGAAAAAGGACTAAATCGCATAAAGTGTGAAAGTTCCATTCTATATGCTAAGAGTACCAAATGGACATGGATTGTTAATTGGGGGTATTTAAAAGGCAATTTAGCCTTTTAAAGAGGCTTGTCCAGCCATAAGAGAGCATGGGAGACAAAATTTGTCAATTAGTGTCAAAGTTAGTAGTGGTAGGTGGATTAATTTGACTTGTAATAATAAAATAAGGAGAAAAAAGTTATCATCTTTTTTCTCCTATCATCTTCCACCAAAAATTGCAGCAAATAAGGGGTAGAAACCTTCAAAATTTTAGCAAACTCTCATCCATTCAAATCAAGAAAAATGAAGCCGTGATCGAAATCAAGGCAAGAACAAAGTCGAAGACTGAATTGTTTATTTTCACACATTTTGTATATCGAGGTAAGTTTGCATGATTTCTAAGCTTATGATTACTATCATTGAATTGCTTAGTATGATATACATTGCTATTTTGTAATGCCTATCGTTTTTGTGAACAAAGAGATTAAACATGAGCAAGCCCCGATTGAATATGAATTCCCCAGGATACCCGATATACCGCATAAGATATCATGTAAGTCCAAGGCAAGCTTGGCATTGATCAAGATATCATGTAAGTCTAAGGCAAGCTTGGCATTGATCAAGATATCATGTAAGTCCAAGGCAAGCTTGGCATTGATCAAGGTATCATGTAAGTCCAAGGCAAGCTTGGCATTGATCAAGATATCATATAAGTCCAAGGCAAGCTTGGAATTGAGTAAGTTATCAAGGGCAAAACTTCATGTAAGTCCACGTCAAGACATGGCCTTGAAACCAAGATGAGAAATTCCATGTAATACCATGCCTAAGATATGGCTTTGGTGGCATGTTAAGTGGAAAGAGGTCTAGTATCCTTGGGTATTTGTAGAAGTTCATCGGGCAAATAAGTAAGGTTAATAATAAGGTAACAAGAGGGCTAAGAAAGCAAAGCTAGCATCAAAATGAATTTAAATATTACTCATGTTACGAATGAAGAATTAGAAGTCATAATGATTATTGTTTAAGTACAATGATCAATGTGATCGAGTGATACAGGTATCATGTTTTCTTTACAAAAATGAGTATAGTGAGCATCATGAGACATGTAAGAACCAAGTATGAGTAAGTAAGCTTTAGAGCTGAAATTACGATGCTATTGTTATGCTAAATGGTTTTCATTAAGCAAGTTTATTGATATATGTTTTAATGCAAGTTTACTAATCTAAATGCTTACGTTTTCAAATTTTTCCTTCCTATGTAGTCCCGCCAAGCTGACTTGTGGATTATCGAAGTCGGAGCTCGTAGCACACTATCTACTTGCAATTTGGTATAACCAAGTTACCTTATTTTGTATGGCATGTATAGGAAACATTCATTTTGTGGACATATTTTAAGAAGGGCCTTTGTAAAGGCTATCAAGTTTATTATTCTTTTGTATATGGCTATGCGATTGGCCAAATTTGACTAAACATGTATGTTTATTGAGATCAATGAAGCATGTAGTATTATTCATAAAAATTGGGTTGTTATTGCATCGTTAAATTGTGTATGGATATGATCTTCATTTTAGGGTGGCAAACGGCTTGGTAAATAGCCTATAAGTGCCCACACGGTTTGATACACGGGCGTGTGTTAAGGCCGTGTTAATGTAATAGCCCGATTTAGACCTTAGTCAGAACGGTGGTTTCAGGACCACGAATTGAGCCAAAAAATATTTTAATATTATTTTCTACGCTTATTATGTGTCAATTGGTGTGTGTGAAAATTTCGTATTAAAATTTGATCGTTTTGGTGCTTAATTGTGAAAAAGGGCTTAATCGCATAAAAAGAAAATTTGGTGGTTAAATGTGTAAATCTTGAATTGATGATGTCTTTATAAATTGGAGGTTTAAAGTAGCAATTTGACTAAAAGGGACAAAGTGGCCGGCCATGATGAGCATGTATTAGTGATTTGAAATTGTTTATTATATTTTATGTTATGGTGATATAATTTAATATATGTGAAACACCCCACACCCGGCCCACGAGAATGGACTGGATCTGGTATGTTCCTCGAAGTAACCCGGTTCAAATTCATTCGAATACTTTGAAAACTGTGAGTTTTGGAAGATAGTTCATTGTGGGTTGGGCTTGATTTGAAAACGAATTTATTTTTATAACAAAAACCCATTTGCTTCAAGTGACAAAATATTTAAACTTATTTCATACTAAGTGGGCTTACTCTTTATAAAGCCCTAAATTCATAACATAGTAATTATAGTAGAAATAAAAATTCGTCACGGTGGCCTTATTACATAAAATGAAACCCAAAATAATAAATTGTACAGTACTTAAAATACAATAAATATTCAAATTAAACTGAACTTTAAGTCGATCATGGCCACCACAAGTTCTGCCGTCCCGGTCCATTACTGCTCATCACATGAAACATATTCCCACAACGGGTGAGACGATAGACTCAGTGTGTAACCAACACTAAACATAATAGAAATAGGCACACCATAAAAAATCATATGCATATAAAATTTCAAGGTAATGATGCAAACCCAACCCAAACCTATATGCCATCGCTACACTCCACCCGTACCAACTTTGTACAATGGGGACTACTAAGTCAACCCTCCTTCCGCTACACTCCATCGAAGGCGTCATTGCAATGACGTGCTCATCGCCCATCGATAATATTGTGGCATAGCCACCATCAGTAATGTAACCGAAGTTACCACTTAGTGAGACCAAGTCATCACATTCACTTAGTGAGACCAAGTCATCACATTCACTTAGTGAGACCAAAGTCATCATATTCACTTAGTGAGACCAAGTCATCACATCCACTTCCCCTTCTTCAATTGACCCAAATGCCCCAAATAATAAATATCATGCATAACATATTTTTATTTCACTTTCACATCACTTTTCACTTGTATAACATTTTTTCAAATCCTAGTAGAAGTAGGAACACGTACCTGAATACTTTGTACCATAATATGGCACTTTAGCCACTTTCCTTCACTTTTACATTAACATATATAACATATTTAAACCATAAAACTATTAAGAATAGTGTGGAATACACACCGATTTGTTTAGCGATTCCTTGAGATTAGAAAGCAAGATCTAATGTTTAGATCCTTAATTCCTACATTTGGTTTATCGTATTACTTAGCATAAATTCTATTTTGGGCTATAATATCCAAATCCTAGTAGGATTTGTAAAGAGGCTTACCTTTGATGCCGATTTGATGTTTATTCAAATCTCGAAACTTTGTTCTCCTTCACTTGATATTCGCCAACCTTAAATCTCAACATAAATTAGTTTTCGCTTTTAATAATTATAGATCTTATCTATGTAATCACACAACCTTGGCGAATACTTTCAAATGCTTACCTTATGGATTTTAAATCCAAAACTTCACCTTCCCTTTTCCTTGTAATTGGCCAACACCTAGATCTCCGATTAGGTTAGTTTTGATCAATTTGATCTAATTGACTAAGATTTGGCCTTGGCCAATGTATAAGCTTACTTACCTCAAGTTCTCAAATCACAAAGTTGATCTTTATTTTAATTCTGCGAAATCACTTGTTAGTTTTGAACTATTATTCAATTATGGAAGGACCTTTTGTCGAATGTATGTTGATGTACTTACCTCGTTTTGAATCCGGATGATCCCTTATAATATTCGCTATGGCACTATTATGGATCTCAAAGTTTTGGCTTTTATGGAAGGATAGTAGAAGAAAAGAAAAAGAAAGGAAAAGAGATGGAGAGAGTTTTGACAAGGAGGATTGACTAAAGAAAAGAGAAAGATTGTTGTTACTTTGACTAGGAGATTTCGCAAGAAGATGAAGAGAAGAGAATGGCTCTTTACTTTTCTCTCTTTGGCGAAACTATTAGCCTTAGAGTCCCTAAATCCTCCAACTCTTCATTTGTGATAAGTTTTAATTTTAACAACTATGAAATTCCATCAAATCTCCTAATTAGCCAAAAGTTCTATTGAATAAAACTCCTCTTCTTAGCTTCCCTTGTGCCGTCAACTCCCCACTCATGGAAGCAAAATAAAATTTCTTTTATTTGCTTCCTAGATGACTCAAACTCAGCCCAAAACCTCTTGCATTTGGGCCATTTCCTAAGGCCTTAGGTGGCATCTTGAGCCACATTTCCAAGTCCGTTATTGGGTCAAATTTCATGTACTTTATATTTTTAGGGTCACTCGCCCTAAGTTCCCTTTGGGCTCTTAAATTGAGCATTCCGGTCAATTTTAAGTTTCCTAAAATTTTCGCGCGGCTCTGTATTTTCCAAGTTTCCAAAATGTTTAGTTTCCTATTTTGGCTTGGTTTCCAAAATGTTTAGTTTCCTATTTTGGTTAGGTTTCCAAAATGTTTAGTTTCCTATTTTGGTTTGGTTACCAAAATGTTTAGTTTCCTATTTTGGTTTGGTTTCCAAAATGTTTAGTTTCCTATTTTGGTTTGGTTACCAAAATGTTTAGTTTCCTATTTTGGCTTGGTTTCCAAAATGTTCACTTTCCTAATTTACTTAGGTTTCCAAAAATGTTCACTTTCCTATTTTCGACGTAACATTTCCATACATCCTCAGGTTTCCAAAATCATTCCAAATTTATTCCAAAACACATAAAACATGTCTTATTGTACAATTAGGCCAAAATGCATAGGCCCTTTTTAGGATGTTACAATTCTACCCCCTTAAAATAATTTCGTCCTCGAAATTTTCTAACTAAACAATTGAGGGTATTGTTGTCTCATTGCCTCTTCTGGCTCCCACGAAGCTTCCTCCGATCCATGATTGCGCCACAATACTTTAACTAGAGGAACCGACTACCTCAGTAGTACTTTCACGTCACGTTCGTAATCTGAATCGGCTCTTCCTCGTAGGTTAAGTCCGCCTTAGCTCCACTTCTTCTCTGGTACTATGTGAGAGGATCCGATCGGTAATGACGTAGCATGGACACATGGAACACGTCATGCATTTGTTGCAACTCCGGTGGCAACTCTAGTGGTATGCCACTTGGTCCCACTCGCTTTAGTACGATAGGGCCCGATAAATCTTGGGCTTAATTTCCTTTCCGACCAAACCTCATCACTTTATTCCATGGTGAGACTTTTAGAAACACTTGGTCTCCTACTTCAAACTCTATTTCCTTCGCTTGAGGTCGGCATAAGACTTACGCCTATCGAGGCTTCTTTTAACCGTGTTCAATTATTTCAACCTTCTCTTACATCTCGCCACTATCTCTCGGTCCCAAAACTCGACGTTCTCCTAACTCGCCTAACAAGTAGGAGTCTGAAACTTCCGTCCGTACAATGCTTCATATGGTGCCATTCGAATGCTAGCTCGATAATCTGTTGTTGTAGGCGAACTCGCTAAAGGCAAGTAGTCCTCCCAACTTCCTCGAAAATCCATCACACATCCCTCAACATATCCTCCAACACTTGTATTACTCGTTCGGATCGCCCGTCCGATTGTGGATGAAAGGCCGTAGTGAAATCCAACTTGGTGCCTAAAGCTTGATGAAGTGCCTTCCAAAATCGAGGCGTAAACCTTGGGTCTCTATCGAGATGATCGACATTGGTACTCCATGTAACCTCACAATTTACGCCACATATAACTTGGCTAGCTTTTGAAGGGGATAGTCCATTCTTACTGGGATGAAATGTGCGGACTTAGTCAAATGGTCTACTATAACCCATACCGAGTCCTTCTTAGTAGGCGTAAGGGGAAGCCCACTAACGAAGTCCATGGTAATTCTTTCCCACTTCCATTTGTGGAATCTGGATTGGTGAAGCAATCCCGATGGAACTTGGTGTTCAACCTTAACTTGCGTCGTCCGACATCTTCCCACAAATTCAGTAACTTCTCGTTTAAGATCCGCCACCAAAATTGTTCTCTTAAATCTCTGACAGACTTAATGCCTCCGGATGCATAGCATAAGGGCTACTATGCGCTTCTCAAGGATTTTCTGTCTTAACTCCTTGTCTCTTGGCATCTGACTTTCCCTTTGTAGCACAATACTCCTTCATCATTAATCTCATAGTCCTCCAACTCTCCGCTTCTGCACTTTTGTAGCTTAACATTTAAATCTTCATCAACCAACTATCCTCTTTCACTTCCTTTAACCATGTTGGCTTGACTTGTAACTCGGCCAACAAACTTCCATCCTCAAATAAGCTTAAATGAGCAAACATTGCTCTTAGGTCCGTCACAACCTTCCTACTTAAAGCATCAGCTACTACATTTGCCTTGCCCGGATGATATTCTATCGAGCAGTCATAGTCTTTCGATAATTCCACCCACCTTCGTTGCCTCAAGTTTAACTCCTTTTGAGTCAACAGTACTTGAGACTCTTGTGGTCTATGTAGATCAACGACCTTTCTCCATCTGATAATGCCTCCACACCTTGAGAGCGAAAACCATCACTTGCCAATTCCAAGTCATGGGTTGGGTAGTTCACCTCATGCGGCCTTAATCGCCGGGATGCATAGCGACTACCTTTCCATCTTGCATAAGAACACATCCTAACCCGTATGTGAAGCGTCACAAGATACCACAAAATCCTTTCCTCGCCTCAAAGTTGAATCAACACCGAGCTTCATAATACCTTTTAAGTTTTTAAAACTCTCCATTGCTTATCCGTCCACACAAAGGGTACTTCCTTCCTCAACAATTTTGTTAATGGCGCGGCTATCGACGAGAATCCTTCCAACGAACCTTCTGTAATAGCACGCCAACCCTAAGAAACTACTGAATCTACGCCATCGACTTAGGTGGTTTCCAATCCAACACCGCTTGATTTTCTTAGGATCCACCCTTATTCCTCGGCAGACACCACGTGTCCTAAGAAAGCAACTTCTAAGCCAAAATTCACACTTGCTGAATTTGGCATAAAGCTTCTTCTCCCTTAATACTTGTAACACAATCCGGAGATGCTCATCATGCTCCTCTTCAGACTTAGAATATACCAAGATATCATCGATGAATACCACAACAAACCTGTGTAAGTAAGGTCGGAACACTCGGTTCATCATATCCATGAACGCGGCTGGAGCATTCGTCAACCCAAACGGCATTACTACAAACTCAAAGTGACCATATCTTGTCCTAAAAGCGGTCTTATGGATATCAGCCTTCTTCACCTTCAACTGATGGTATCCCGACCAGAATCGATCTTCGAAAACATCTGCGGCTCCTTCACCGATCGAACAAGTCATCGATCCTTGGCAAGGGATACTTGTTCTTGATGGTCACTTATTCAATTGACGATAGTCTATGCACATACGCATAGTTCCGTCCTTCTTCGCACAACAGACCTGGTGCTCCCCACGGAGACACAATTGGGCGAATAAACCCACGATCCAATAATTCCTAGATTTGAGCCTTAAGCTCCACTAATTCCTTTGGCGCCATTCGGTATGGAGCAATTGACACAGGCGCTGTTCCTGGTAGTAGGTCTATTCCAAATTCAACTTCTCTATCTGGGGGTATTCCTGGTAATTCCTCTAGAAACACATCCTCGAAGTCCTTTACCGTTCTGACTCCTTCGACACCTTCCTTATTTCCATCCAATGCACTTACAAAGGCTAAGAATGCCTCGTACCCTTTACGTACCATCCTTTCAGCCTTAAGCACCGAAACTACATTAGTCAAATAGTTCCTTCTCTCTCCTATCATAATGACCACCTCATCCTCAAGGGTCCTTAGTTCCATTTGTTTAGCCGCACAATCCAACACTACTCGATGTTCTACTAACCAATCCATACCAAGTATAAGGTCAAATTCCCAAGGGTAATTCCATTAGGTCACCAAAGCTTACTCCTCAATTTCTAGGGTATATTCCAAAGATCTTATTTACTACTATAGTTTGGCCTAGTGGGCTTACCACCGTCATCTCCTTATCGAAAGTTCGAGTCTAGGCCTAGTGTCTCAACTTCACTACAGAGCAACATAAGAATGGGTCGAGCCCACATCAATTAAAGCATAATAGGGTTTACTATGAATGAGGAACGTACCGGTTATGACATCCGGCGCATCTTCATCCTCCCTTCGGCGAACCGCATAAACCAAACCCGGCTGTCTTGCCTCAGTATTGGTGACACCTCTACCACGTCCTCTACCAGCACTATTACCTCTATTATTCGAACCTCGACCTCGTTGAGGTCTGTGTCCTCCCTACCTACCGATTAACATTCTCGAGTTCTTTGGTCATCATCATCGATATCTTTGGATAGTCCTTGAGCATATGGTCCTTAGACCCACATTTAAGACATGCTCCTATCTTTTTCCAACACTCACCTGAGTGCTTCTTTCCACAATACTCACAAGGACGATACTGCCCTCTGGTATCAACTTGTCGACCCTCACCCCTCGCCTCGGGCCTTTTCTACACATTTCCCGACGATCCATAACCTCTCTTGGGTCTATTCCCGCCGAGTTACGCCTAGTTGAGTCCTTGATTCCTTCACTACCTTAGCCTTTTCAACCAACGTGGAGAACTCCGCCCCGATGTGGAGCTATCAATAACCTTAGGTCATCCCTTAATCCGTCCTCAAAACGGACACAGCGTTCATGTTCAGTCGCGACTACTCCTCGAGCATATCGGCTTAACCTCAGAAATTCAGCCTCATATGCCGCTACTGATTTGTTCCCCTGAACTAGTCCTAGAAAAGCTTCTCGCTGCTCATCAATATACCGAATGCCGACATACTTCTTCTGATATGCCTCCTTAGCATACTCCCACGTCGGATCCTCCGCGTGGCACCATCACTGAACAGTTAGCCACCATTGGTATGCTTCATCACGTAATAGGCTACCATCCCTTTCAACTTCTCCTCGTGGGTCGGTCGAGTTCATCCATAATACGCTCGATTGCTTCCAACCAATACTCGTGATCTGGTGCTACACCGGACACTCCACGGAACACCTCGGCCCGTTGGATCAAGTCGCCGCATGATTTACGAGCTCCCAAATTTCCACCGCACCAACCACCATTTCCAATACTGCAACATGGCTCTGCGACACGGCCTCATCCCGTCCCGAGCCTGCGCTCGACATTAACAAATTGGGGTGGTGGTGGCGGTGGTAAATCATTGTCGAACCTTGACCGATCTAACGGGTTCGACACGCTTATTCTTCCTCTACATGTTCTTGTGACCGCGTCCTCTAGAACTCATTTTCTAGCGTCGAGATCGATTAAGAAATTTTATGGATTAGTCTTTGTTCCACTTATTTATCAATGAAGGAGTTTTATGGAAAGGATTTAAGAGTGGTTCTTTCATTATTCATACAAACACACAGTCTTTTCCATTCATTCATTCATCCATCAAACAAGTATGAACTTTCGCTCATTCGAGAAACGTTGTAGTTTTTGTTGTTGTTGTTTTCCTCTGCCCGGGGTATTTTCGTAATTTTATCCTCTGAGGGCATTTTTGTAAATTTTTTTCAGAAGAAAAACATTCCTTGGGTTTTTGTCAAAAATTATTTTGAAAATTTTAAAGTCTAGGGTAATTTGGAAAAATTTTTAAATCTGGGGTTATTTCGGTAATTTTTTGACCTTAGGGGTATTTTGGTAATTTTTCACAAATCAGGGTAAATTTGTAAAATTTAATAAATCAGGGGTATTTCAAAAGTTGTAAAACTCTGAGTGTTCTTTTCGGAAATTGTTCCTTCAAAAATGGGAATGTTGCAAAAATTTTGAAATTCAGGGTCATTTTGGTAATTTTGTAAGTCAGAGGCAATTTTGTAATTTTTTCCAAAATCGAGGTATTTTGATATTTTGCAAGTTAGGGCTTTTGGAATGTTTATAAAATAATAAAATTTTGGTAAACCTGTTGAGTAGTTGAATCATTTTATAAACCAATGGCACTTTGGTAATTTTACCACTAAGGGCATTTTTTGTAATTTTTTATGGATCAAAAATTTTTCAAAAATAATTGTGTACAGAAATAGTTTTTGTGAATTAAGGATAAGAGAAAGAAAGTGATTTTAAGAATTTTAATATTAAGTGTTAAAAAAATGGCTAATTCCCTTCGGGTTTTAGTTATTGAGTTTAGCCTATGACCTGAGCCTTCTTGGTCGGGGTGAACCAAAGCTACGCACTGTGCAGCGATTCGAGTGGAGAGGAGGTGAGTCACGCGGATGCTTAAATACCAAGCTCCCACCGAAACCATTCCTAGACATGCGTGTGGGTTGCCACACCCGCTAAGTCCTCTAGGTTAGGGTGAACCAAGCTACGCACTGTAGGATTCAAGAAGAGGAGGTGAGTCACTAGGACCGCTTAAATACCAAGCTCTTCAGATCCACTCCTAGACATGCGTACCATGGTTGCCACACCCTAGCTTAATTGACTTAGTCATAGGTTGGTTTAGTGCCTTAAATCTTATGTGTTTGTGTTTGAGTAGTCTAATCCTAGGGTTCAAGTTCTTATCATGCTATTCTACGCTCCATGCCTTTTCTACCCTTATATAAATCATGTAATCACACATAGAGTTAGGGGTACTTACCTGATGGACTGCGGGTCGGAGACTTAGGGGCCATGTCTTTATACCTGTCCATTTGTAAAAATACTTTCATAAAACTCATTTGGCCTTGTTTAAAAACGTTTTGGGCCTTAGGCCACAGGACGAGAGTTTGAATCGGGCTCGATACTAAATCGAAACACCCCACACCCGACCCACGAGAATGGATGGATCTGTATGTTCCTCAAGTAACGAGTTCAAATTCATTCAATACTTTGAAAACTGTGAGTTTTGGAAAATAGTTCATTGTGGGTTGGGCTTGAGTTGAAAACAATTTATTTTTATAACAAAACCCATTTGCTTCAAGTGACAAAATATTTAAACTTATTTCATACTAAGTGGGCTTACACTTTATAAAGCCCTAAATTCATAACATAGTAATTATAGTAGAAATAAAAATTAAATCACGGTGGCCTTATTACATAAAATGAAACCCAAAATAATAAATTGTACAAGATTTAAAATAAAATAAATATTCAAATTAAATGAACTTCAAGTCGATCATGGCCACCACAAGTTCTCGTCCGTCCGTCCATTACCGCTCATCACCAAACATATTCCCACAACGGGTGAGTCGATAGACTCGGTGTGTAACCAACACTAAACATAATAGAAATAGGCACACCATAAAAAAATCATATGCATATAAAAATTTCAAGGTAATGATGCAAACCCGAACCCAAACCTATATGCCATCCGCTACATTCCACCCGTACCAACCTGTACACCGTGGGGACTACTAAGTCAACCCTCCTTCCGCTACACTCCATCGAAGGCGTCATTGCAATGACGTGCTCATCGCCCATCGATAATATTGTGGCATAGCCACCATCGTAATGTAACCGGTTACCACTTAGTGAGACCAAGTCATCACATTCACTTAGTGAGACCAAGTCATCACATTCACTTAGTGAGACCAAGTCATCACATTCACTTAGTGAGACCAAGTCATCACATCCACGCCCCTTCTTCAATTGACCCAAATGCCCCAAATAATAAATATCATGCATAACATATTTTTATTTCACTTTCACATCACTTTTCACTTGTATAACATTTTTTCAAATCCTAGTAGAAGTAGGAAAACGATTCACAATACTTTGTACCATAATATGGCACTTTAGCCACTTTCCTTCACTTTTACATTAACATATATAACATATTTAAACCATAAAACTATTAAGAATAGTGTGGAATACACACGATTTGTTTAGCGATTCCTTGAGATTAGAAAGCAAGATCTAATGTTTAGATCCTTAATTCCTACATTTGGTTTATCGTATTACTTAGCATAAATTCTATTTTGGGCTATAATATCCAAATCCTAGTAGGATTTGTAAAGAGGCTTACCTTTGATGCCGATTTGATGTTTATTCAAATCCTTAAACTTTGTTTTCCTTCACTTGATATTCACCAACCTTAAATCTCAACATAAATTAGTTTTTGGCTTTTTAATAATTATAGATCTTATCTATGTAATCACACAACCTTGGTCAATACTTTCAAATGCTTACCTTATGGATTTTAAATCCCAAAACTTCACCTTCCCTTTTTCCTTGTAATTGGCCAACACCTAGATCTCTGAATAGGTTAGTTTTGATCAATTTGATCTAATTGACTAAGATTTGGCCTTAGCCAATGTATAAGCTTACTTACCTCAAGTTCTAAAATCCAAGTTGATCTTTATTTTAATTCTGCCAAATCACTTGTTAGTTTTGAACTATTATTCAATTATGGAAGGACCTTTTGCGAATGTATGTTGATGTACTTACCTCGTTTTCGAATCCCGGATGATCCCTTATAATATTCGGCTATGGCACTATTATGGATCTCAAAGTTTTGGCTTTTATGGAGGGATAGTAGAAGAAAAGAAAAAGAAAGGAAAAGAGATGGAGAGAGTTTTGACAAGGAGGATTCTACTAAAGAAAAGAGAAAAGATTGTTGTTACTTTGACTAGGAGATTTCGACAAGAAGATGAAGAGAAGAGAATGGCTCTTTACTTTTCTCTCTTTGGCAAACTATTAGCCTTAGAGTCCCTAAATCCTCCAACTCTTCATTTGTGATAAGTTTTAATTTTATCAACTATGAAATTCCATCAAATCTCCTAATTAGCCAAAAGTTCTATTGAATAAAACTCCTCTTCTTAGCTTCCCTTGTGCCGTCAACTCCCCACTCATGGAAGCAAAATAAAATTTCTTTATTTGCTTCCTAGATGACTCAAACTCAGCCCAAAACCTCTTGCATTTGGGCCATTTCCTAAGGCCTTAGGTGGCATCTTCAGCCACATTTCCAAGTCCGTTATTGGGTCAAATTTCATGTACTTTATATTTTTAGGGTCACTCATTCTAAGTTCCCTTTTGGGCTCTTAAATTGAGATTCCGGTCAATTTTAAGTTTCCTAAAATTTTCAGCATATCAGATTTTCCAAGTTTCCAAAATGTTTAGTTTCCTATTTTGGCTTAGTTTCCAAAATGTTTAGTTTCCTATTTTGGTTTGGTTTCCAAAATGTTTAGTTTCCTATTTTGGTTTGGTTACCAAAATGTTTAGTTTCCTATTTTGGCTTGGTTTCCAAAATGTTCACTTTCCTAATTTACTTAGGTTTCCAAAATGTTCACTTTCCTATTTTCGACGTAACATTTCCATACATCCTCGTGTTTCCAAAATCATTCCAAATTTATTCCAAAACACATAAAACATGTCTTATTGTACAATTAGGCCAAAATGCATAGGCCCTTTTTAGGATGTTACAATATGTTATTATATTATAATGGAATGAAAAAAAAAATGAAAGAGAAAGTGCTCATCTTTCTCAAGTGACCGAAACCAAGAGAAAGAAGAGAATGTTTAAGCTTTGAAACTTTCGGCCATTTCATGCTTGATTTAGGTATGTTCTTTGCTCGATTTTTGATAATTTTTACGTTTTTGAGATCGTTGCTTCGTATACTAGCTAGCCCATGTTTTAATTTTCCAGATTTGATGATGATTTTGTGATTTGCCATTGTTGATAGCTTGGTATTTTTTGTTGTTTGATGATGAAAAATAAATAAATGTTGGTAGTTATCATAGTTAATTAAGTGATTTTTGATAAAAATGCATATTAAGGATTTAATTGTGAAATTTGTAAATTGAGAGGTTAAAATGTGAAATAAATGAAATTTATGGGCTGCTAGGGACCTATGGAAGATTCGGCCAAGCATGAGTTTAAGGAAATTTTGTGTATTTTGTGTTGTTTTGAATTGGGGACTAAATTAAGAAAATGTGAAATATTAGGGGCTAAAGTGCAAAATATTCATTTATGTGTTTCTGGACTAAATTGAATGAAAATATGTTTGAATGAGCTTAATTTGAATATGTTTAGATCAAGAACCAAATAAATCGGACTTGGATCGGGGAAAAGCAAAAATAGTTGAATAGTTGGTTTTGTCGTCCGTCGATATCCGAGGTAAGTCTTTAAGCGATTAAACATTGTAAATTATATATTTTAATTATTAATATGCTGATTTGGAAATTGGAAAATTAGTACTGAGTTACTCGAATGTGATTAATTATAAAATTAATATGTTTAAGTTTGGTTTGATTGAGTTCTAATATTTGAAAGTTCGAACAAAGATTATGAAGTACAAGAAAAGTTCGATATATGAATTGGTTGTGAGACAAATTTAAAAATATGATATTCAGGCTTTATGCCTAGCTGGCTTTGTGCTTGGTGAGAAATATTCGGCTTTATGCCTAGCGTGCTTTGTGCTTGGTGAGAAATATTCGGCTTTATGCCTAGCGAGACTTTGTGCTTGGTGAAATACTGGGCTTTATGCTAGGCTTTGTAAATAGAAATATCGGGCTTTATGCCTAGCGTGCTTTGTGCCGATGAGAAATATCGGCTTTATGCTCTAGCGTGCTTTATGCTTGGTGAATTATATTATAAGTGTATGCTTAAAAGATTCTTGCTGATGTGGAATTTAAATTGGTAAATGAACTCAATGTTCGGTATGTGTAAGCTTATTGGTTGTTTGAGATAAGGTAACTTAGTAACTTGATATTTGTTACTAATTATATGTGATACAATTGAAGATTTTATGTGAATTTTAGTAAGTTAAATGTCACATTGCGAATATGTGTATGGACTTGGTATAAGTTGGTGAATGTGAGGTTGCTCGGAGGTTGGATTTAATTGCATGAATTGGATATTTATATGTTAATGATGCAAATGGATATGAGGGATACTAAACTAGGATATGAATATATCTAAAGGAAAGGTTAGTTACATGAAAATGTCTTGGCCGAATATGATATAGACTTGGATAGAAAATAATAAAGTTATATCTATGTGTATGTGTTTATATGTGAAGTTGTGGATTGGATCTTGTATATGTATGTGTACATTCGAATGAATGACATGAAAGGCACCGAGTGTGCGAGCTTATAACCGAGCACTAAGTGTGCGAAATTGGTTACAAGGCACTATGTGTGCAAATTTTCAAAGTAACAGCACTAAGTATGCGATACGTTACGGAATCTTGGCACTAAGTGTGCAGAACGTTAAAGTAACGAAACTATGTGTGCGATACGTTACTAAATTCTTGTAACAGATCTACAGGTTTGATGCTTTTAATAGACTCGTATTATTAATGTTGATAAGGATAATAAAATGTTCGAGTATACAATCATATGTTATGCTTGGGTGGTTAAGGTTGGAAAGGTAAATGACCCAAAAGGTATGTATTAATTATAACAACTTGTGATTGATGGTGGCTTGAAATGAAAGTAGGAATTTGGTAAGTAAAAGAGGCATATGCTGTTATTTTATCGTGTGAAGGTGATGTATGGATATATACATATTTATAATGTTGTTATGAAATCTATTTAGTATGTTTGACTATTCGGCAAGGAAGTTGTAAATGAAATAATTTATTAAATCATGCTAAAGCGTATATATGAGTTAAAATGCTTAAAACTTGCTAAGCTTAAATAGCTTACTTTGTGCTTCATTGTCGGTTTTCTATTTTATAGATTTTGGATTCGTTACGAGCTCGGAGATCGTCAGCAAGACTATCACACTATTGACAACTTATTTTGGTATTTTGGTTATGTTAATTACGAATATATGGCATGTATAGATTAGAAAAAAAAAGCGTAGATATGAATTGAGTATCTAAGTAATAGCCATTCGAAAATGGCTTGTCCATCTTGTTAATCTTGAAATTTATATTTTGGCTTGATGATCATGTTTGATTTGGTTTTGGTATATATATAAGTTTGGTTAGAGTTTAAATGAAACGGAGTAAAGATGTTATAAATTAGTTAACCATATTTTGCAATGAAATAGTTTTTAGTTAGCAGCAGTGATGTAATTTTGAAAAATCATCAAACATAGGAGAAATAGAATTATAAGGTAAATAAAATATATAATTAAAGCTTATTGTGTCTATTTTTATATGAAAGAAACAGAGGAGGCAAAGGAATTTTATATTATGAGATATTTAAGTTTTAGTGAGACTAGTTCTGAATGACTTTGTGATCCCCCATTCTGTATTGGAAAAATTATTAAAAATTGTACAAAAATAATCATGGAGCATAGTTTATATGCTTAGAATCCTTAATGAGTCTATTTGTTAATGAGAACATTATTTGAATTTTGTACAATGAGATAATTGAGTTTTTGTAAAGATAGGTCAGAACCATTGAACAATGAAATAGGGGAAATTTTAATGAATAAACTGTACTGATTGGCTTCATGAAAAATTATGGAAAAATTATAGTAAGAATATATATGAGTCTAGTTTCAAGGAAAATTTACGGATCTCAATTTTGAGTTTTGTAACTCGAGTTATAGTCAATTTATTCAATATGATGCAGATGGACAGTTTAAATTTTTATGCCCCAAATTAGTAGTTAAGTCTAGTAATGCCTTACGCTCGACTCTGGTAACGGTATCGGGTAAGGGGTGTTATAGTTAACCCTGCACCTTAGTATTATTAATCAGAATAGGCCACAGGCAAATCCCATGGCTGTGTGTGTGTGTCGTGTAAGACACACTATTTGGACATGGGCATGTTCCTAGACCGTGTTGATTTAGTCAGTATATCAAGGATTAGGACACGGCCTAAGCCCACGGGCGTGTCATGGCCGTGTGATATTAGTCAGTAGCCTCCCACGGCTGAAAGACATGGGCGTGTCATTACCATGTGGAAATAGTCAGTAGCTCCCCACGGTTTGAGGACATGGGCATGCTTAAGGGTACACGGGCGTGTTCTAAGTCACACGGGCGTGTGAACCCTGCTTCAAACATGAACTATTCGATTTAGTTTTGAAAGTTTCCAGGCACGAGTTTAAGGCCTCATAGGCCCTTGTAAAGTATGTGTTGACTAAGAAAGTAAAATTTTTAAGTTGGAACAAATCTTATAGCCATAAGTACGTGTTTAAGTGAGTTCAAGCATGGTAATGTCTCGTATCCAGACCTGGCTTTGGTCTCGGATAACGGGGTGTTACAAACTTAATTACAACTAGGAAGGACGGTGCATATCCAAATCGTCTTTCATTACTAATCATCACAATGTTGAACTTTGATAAAGCCATAACCATCGAATGTTTTTAAAATCAAAATGCCAAAATAGAGTCAATATTTCAACTGTATAGATAAATAATATTCCAGCTATAAAACTATACCAAAATTTAAGAACATAACTCCTGCCAAATGATAAATACCTCAATGAGGTCCGTAACACCCCTAACCCGTAACCATCATCGAATAGGGTTAAGTGGCGTTACCAGATATTTTGAAACTTTTACAATCATATCACAATCGTAAGATACAACATCATCATATCATAGCAAATCATTTACAAAGAGTCCCTTTAAAAGGTCTACGAGACCTTAAACATGCATTGGAAAAGGGTCTGGACTAAATCGAGCACATACAATATTTTCCCAAAAACTTAACATTTTTCAAAGTTATAGAGGTCACACACCCGTGTGGGTAGGCCATGTGCCTCACACGGCATCAGACACACCCATATGTCATGGCCGTGGTAAAACAGGGCATACATACTGACTTATCCATACAGCCACAAGACACGCCTTTGTGCTAGACCTGTGGGCAACACTAACTTAATTCACATGGCCTGTCACACACCCGTGTGTCTGGCCCATGTGTGAGTCTGACTTGTTTCGAATTACAACCTTAAGAGACATGATCGAGACACACGCCCGTGTGCTCAACCATGTAGGCAAATATAGGCCATTTGCAAGGCCAATTTGCCACCCAAATTTTGGGTCAAACCTACAAGCACACAACAACACAATTCATGATCTAATAGCAATCAAAAACATACTAAATCATGCACAAATTGACCTTTAACCACATAATTTATTTTCATAAACAATTCCTACTCGAATAAATCAATTCAAAGTATCAATTATACATCAAGAACATATAACTATTACTTCATCTAACCAATTCAATCCATAGCAATTTCTCATCATTTATATATAAAAAAATCAACCATGAACTCACCTATATATATACCATTTCATTTAGCCATTTATGAGCACATTAAAACCTACCAACTTAAGTATCATTAATCATGAACAAAACTCATTCATAAACACATCCATTAACAACCCATATCACATGGCTAATTTTTACACATCACAAAACATATTCTAAGTTCTCTAGACTATACATGCCATACTTAAATATGTACACATTCAAAAGGTACCAAAATATAGTTTGATAGTGTAGTGATGATCCTTGGTGATCCACGAGCTTCTTCTAGCTTTAATAATCTATAAAACAACGAATAAACATACACACAAAGTAAGCTATCAAAGCTTAGTAAGTCATAAGCAATTAATGAACAAATAAACATTTGCATTAAAACAACTAGTCAAATCAAAACAAACCTTAACCAAATGTACATTTATTATGCTTGCAAACTCAAATTTTATCTCATTTACAAAAACATTGTAACATCAATGGCCAATTTCATATATACTCATAAGCACATATAAATTTCTCTTTTATCATGCCTAATTCATATTCTCATCCCAAACACATATACTTACCTTACTTTCATATTCATATAACATAGCATGTACCTGAACCTTTTTGGTTCATTTTCACATTTGATCTTAGCTCCATAATGCCCATTGAACCATTTGGAATTAGTAAGGATACTCGGATAGTCAGAAAGCTCGTATAATGCCAACGTCCCAACGTGGTCTTACATGTAATCACACATCGATGCCATTGTCCTAAATAGGGTCTTACACGAATCAAATACGATGCCAATGTCCCAGACATGGTCTTACACGTATACACAAATCGATGCCAATGTCCCAGACGTGGTCTTACATGAATCACATATGGGAATCCTATGTCATGACATATGTATCCTAACTATTCCTAAGGTTCGTACTGGACTTTCGGACGTAGAAACTCGATCATTTTAGGCTCGTGAATATTGTTCCCATGCTCAATTCATTTTAGCATATTATCTACACAAGTAATAATTCAATTTTGCACTATTAAAATGAATACAATAAAATTTATCGATATTTATTTACTTATGAACTTACCTCTGATAACGACGGATGAAATCGACTACTCGTCTACTTTAGATTTCCCCCAATCTAAATCCATTTTCTTTTGTTCTTCATCTAAATAAATTTAAATTTAACTAATTTAATCACACATTCATTCGAATTCATCCTAAAACACATAAATGGGCCAATTACACTTTTTCCCTTTACATTTCACATTTTTTACAAATTAGTCCCTATTGCATAAAACACAAAATATGCAAAATTTCAATGTACCATGCTTAGGACAAATCTTCCTCATGGTCATACAAGTCCATACATTTCATTTATTTTACATTTTAATCCCTCAATTTATTATTTTTACAATTTAGCCCTAATTACTCAAATTCATCAAAAATCCAAAGACAAAACATATTAATCTATCACATATATTTTATTTTCCATCATAAAACAGCAAAAATCACAAGCTATCATCAATGGCACAAAACAAAATCATCATCAAATTCAAAAATTAAAACATGGGCTTTATAGTATGCAATGCAATGATCACAAAAACGTAAAAATTATCAAAAATCGAATAAAAAACATACCTCAAATCAAGCTCTCAATGGCCAAATGTTTGAAAAGCTTAAAACCTATTTCTTTTTCTTATTTTCAGATAGAAGATGAGATGATAATGGCTTATTTTTATGTTTGTTTTATTTAATATAACTTTAATAATCAATTTACATATTTATCCTTTTAATTAACATATAAATATGTGTATATTATGGCCATTAATGTCCATTATCATAAATAATGGTTTAATTACCTCATAAGGCCACCATATTCACAAACCAACTCAATTAAACATATTAACATATAGATTGTCACTTTTTCATTTTATGCGATTAAGTCCTTTTATCAAATTAAGCACACAAACGGATAAATTAAATCACAGAAATTTCACACATGTCAATTCACATATGATAAAGATGGAAAATAATATTTAAATACTTTTTCAACTAGGATTTGTGGTCCCGAAAACACTATTTAGACTAGAGTCTAAACCGGACTGTTACAAGGTCTCAGAGTAACTTCGAAAGAAACATCACTCATCCACACTACAATCAATTGTAACAGAAGCAACACAATCTTCTTGTACACTAAACAGAACAATGACCAGTAGGAACCGGATACCATCATCACACAAATTCTGTCATCATCTTTTCTTTAATAAAAGAAATGAAATACAAATGTAAGATAATAAAAGGCCGAACATAATCCAAACAGGTCAACAAGGCCATCGCCTACCTGTATCTTTAGCTGTAGAACCCCTTGCGGTAAAAATTTTACATGAAAATAAAAAACCTCATATACCTTTGAGATTTATCGAACACATAATATACCCAGAAAGAACTAAGGTAGGTTACTCAACTAAAATCATTGCACTTAGCTATCGATACCATTCGAACATTATCTCACTATCTAATTCTGCCATCATTAGGTTTATATTATTCCATTCACTATCATAAACCAACTCAGAAAAACTTCCAATTAGTACATTCTTTAGGTATCATACCTGTATGTTTTGTTTCATCGAAGTTGACTTCTTTAACCTTAGCCTTGCATAATCCGAATGATCTTTAAAATGATTGAATATCTCTTTTAGTTCTATCCTTACTTATCGACTCATTATTTTATCTGGCCACCATAATAGTTGATCCGCTACTAAATTCTTCAGCCTCTCATTTGTGAGTTCATTCAACATAAATCTCATAAAATTTCATCATAACACATTAGTTGTTTTAGGCACTTTAACACACATATTCATATTACACAAATTTTTCGATTATCTTATTCGAACAAACGCGTTTATATATACATTCGATAAATTTTGAAAAATTTTCTTATCGCATTCACCTAATCACACAAGTTAGGCACATTACATCATGTGAATGCCTAACAAACATGAATGCTTGTCATAATATAGACCTCCATTTAGTTTCACTTTCCCATATTAGTTTCATACATCAATTATCGAACTTTAAGTATCCATTTACAACATGTAATTTACTATCACATCCTGCCAGACACAATATTTCTTTAATAAAATCATTCATTCAAGCTCAATTTCATGTTCACTACAAACTTATCCTTTAAATCCTCGTATACTTTCATTTACTACACTTGGTCAAATTAAAGAACGTCTTACGAAATTGGGTACTTCGTTTTGCACAATATCATAGTTCAACTATGGTCTTTCACATATACACACATTACATACCGAAGCCATAGCCTAGCTGTGGTCATATACGGAAATCACATAGTCACATTTTTCACATGTTGCCATGGTCAACCCATGGTTTTTATCGTTAACTCATCACATGTCTCTAAACGAAAGTACCAGTTTCCAGCGTTCTACTCGGTTTACACATTTAATTCCTTTTTCATAACTTCTCAACATTTATAACATTTTATCTATTGCATAAAATCACCATAATTTATCGAAATACAACATTCAACCAGGACAGTAACATTGTACCCAAAATTCTCAAATTATGGTTGTCATTTTATACATCATCATATACATACTATGAACTCTTATTCGTACCTTACCACATTTCAACTTATCACAAACAAATTTTCAAACATCTCCGTGTCAATGTTAGCATTTCGAAAATAGCTTGGTTGGAAAGAACTTTTGTCTCAACAAAATAATTTCGTTAGAGCCCGGAGATATCACACTATCACGGTCCACATATGGCATGTATTGTTAGATTCTTACTCATGCATGGTTAGTCCAAGAACCGACTAAACCATGGCTATGATACTACTAAATGTAACACCCCTTACCTTTGTTCAATGTCGAATAGGGTACGAGGCCTTGCCGGACAATAACACTTGCAACTGAACAAATTCAAGGCATAAATTTTTGTCTAGAATTTAAAACTTTTATTTTATATCATCAAGTCCCTAAAATAGGCCTACGAGGCCCAAAACATGCTTTGGAAGTGATTCGAGGCTAAATCGAGAACTTTTAAAACTATTGGAACATTTAGAAAATTTCCTTATTTTGGAGAGTCACACGCCCGTGTAGGCAGGCCGTGTGGTTACACCCGCCCGTGTGGCCCAGAACATGCCCGTGTAACTCTATATTTATGACATCATCATTCATTTTGGGTTACACGACCAAGTCACACACCCATGTGCTAGATCGTGTCCTCCACATGGCCGAGACACACGGCCGTGTCTCTGTCTATGTGGTCAAGAAGTTGGCTATTTTCCAAGCCAATTTCTACCCTATCATGCCTATACTTGAGTATAACTTGAATGACACATTTCATGACATATTAAAGCTACCAAAACATCCACCACACAAATGTAATAAGTCATAGCATACAACTTACTCAACCATGGAATGCATCATCATGAGTTTATAGCATAACCAATTTATTGCCACATTAAATGGCCTTATACAACAATGAACTCCGAATATCATAGGTCATTATTCTAGGACAACTCATAGTAACATATACACATGACCAAGTTCCCTATACATGCCACAACCATAAGTATAAAATCATCGATACCTAAATTTTAAGCTTGATAGTGTGATATGTTCTCCGACGATTTCCAACCCGAGCTAACCTGAGTACATTATAAACACGGAAAACAACGAAGTAAGCTATAAAGCTTAGTAAGTATGTACTAAATAATAAACAATTAATTACCATGCTTATAACAATCCTCATTATAAGCTCTCAAGATAATACCATCATTATTGCATAAAATTTCACAATTCATTTATGTTCATCATGAGCTATTTACTCGAGTTACATTCACTAAATTATTTTTATCCAGAGCTATGGAACTCCAAATTAAGATACGCTAATTTTTCGTGAAATGAGACTCACATATCTTCTTACAATAAAATTTCTAGAATTTTTAGTTTAGCTAATCAGTACATTTTTTTCTTTAAAGTCTCCCCTGTTATGCTGTCTGATAGTTTCAACCCTCTTAACTAAAAATTAATTATCTCGTTGTACAAAACTCAAATGACATTCTCGTTTGTTTCTCTTGAAAATATACTCATTAATAAATTCAAGCATGTAAATTTTATCCCATTATTTTTTTTACAATTTTTAATGAATTTTCAAATAAGAACAGGGGATTCTAAAATCATTCTAAATTTGTCTCACAAAAATTCAAATATCTCAGAATGTGAAATTCTTTTGATTACATCGTTTATTTTATGGGAAAATAGACTCAATAAGCTTTAATTTCATATCTTATTCAACCTTTAATTTGATTTTCACCATTTTTGGTTGATTTCTCAAAGTGATACAACTGCTATTGTCCAAACTGTTTTATTGATGATTTCACTCTATCATGTTTTCTTTATATTAATTTTTCATTTACACACATATAACACTAAGGTATATCCATGGTTAGCCATTCCAATAACTAGTCATTATCAAATATTTACAAGCCATTCATTGGCCAATTTAATCTATACATCAACAAAAAAGTCCTGAACATATCATTTCTCAACTTAATTTGGACTAAAAGCCTCACACATAATCATCAACCATATTTACCACATATTCATACATCATAGGCATGGACTTATAATCAAAAGGTTATTCTCATAGGTATAACTTACTCATTTACATTCTTACCAAAATTCGATCACATACCGAGCACATTGCTCTTAAGTGTATACATACATATATCTTGTAACACCCCATACCCGAGTCCGATACTAAGACTGGATACGAAACATTGCCATGCTTGAACTCACTTAAAACATGTACTTATGGTCTATAAAATTTTGTTTCGAATTAAAAACTTCTCTTTCTTAGTCTAATCATACATTTTATGGGCCTACGAGGCCTTAAACACATATCTGGAAACTTTTGAAACTCAAATGAAAACTTTTCCTTAAAACAGGGGTCACAGTCCATGTGACTTGGGATACACCCATGTACACCTACCACATGCCCGTGTCTTCCACCAGTGGTTGACACTGACTAATTAAACATGGCATTGACACGCCGTGGATGTAAATCATGTGCTATACCTTGATATACTGACTTATTCACACGGTCTGGGGCACACGCCCATGTTCTGACCTTGTATCACATACGGCCTAAACAAACGACTCTGGGATTTTCCCGTGGCCTATTCTGACTTAAATCACTAAGGTGCAGGGTATGCACGGCCTAGACACACGCCTGTGTGTCTAACCGTGTGGGCACTTAGAGGCTATTTACCAAACCAATTGCCACCTTGAAATTAAGACCAAACTCATGCTCAATTCAATACATTTTTCATAAACATTACTACATGCTTCATTGATCTCAATAAACATACATACTTAGTCAATTTTGACCAATCACTTAGCCATATACAAAAGAATAATAAACTTAATAGCCAACACTTTGGCTCTTCTTAGAACATATTCTCAAAATGAAATGCTTCCTATACATGCCATACTTAGTAAAATAACTTGGCTATACTAAAATAGCGATTGATAGTGTGCTCCGAACTCCGATGATGATGATCCACGAGATTAACTTGGCGGAACTACATAGAGAGAAAGAATAAAAGACATAAGCATTTAGCTTAGTAAGTTTGCATAAAATGTACATAGAAACATACTTGATTTATATAAACCATTTGACATAAACTATGGTATCATAGATTTCAGCTATAAAGCTTACTTAGTATCATAGATTTCAGCTATAAAGCTTACTTACTCATACTGAATCTTACTTATCTCATGATACTTACTAATCTCATCCTCGTGAGATAAATAAGGTACCTGTATCACTTGATCACATTGATCAGTATACTTTAACATGATATTCATAAATCTTTCATTCATCATTCTTAACATGGCAATCCTCATTCACAACTTAATAGTAGTTTTGCTTACTTAGTTTTCTTATTACCTCATTTGAGCTTAACTCTTTTGCCCGATGAATTTTTGTGAATAACCGATGATACTAGATCTAGATCCACATATAAATTGATGCAAAAGCCATATCCTAGATACGGTCTTACATGGAATTTCTCATCTTGGTTTCGAGGCCATGTCTTAACATGGACTTATACGAAGTCTTTCTCATGTGTTCCCTTGGGAACTTACCATTGCCATGTCTCGACATGGTCTTACTTGGTATTTTTACTCATGAACTGGTCAATGCCGAGCCTTGGCTTGGACTTAAATGAAATCTTCCTTATTCTCACCAATCCCATGCCTTGGCTTGGACTTACATGGAATCTATATCTCTTGATAGCTTTTCACTGCCAAGACTTGTCTTGGACTTATATGATAACTTTTCAATGCCAAGACTTGTCTTGGACTTACATGACATCTTTGCTTGGAGACTCACCAATGCCATGCCTTGGCTTGGGCTTATATGGGTCTTCATCTCATAATAACTCTTCAAAGCCAAGACTTGTCTTGGTCTTACATGATAACTCACTTGATTGCCGGTGCCATGCCTTGGCTTGGTCTTATACGGACTTTCTCATTTCTTGTGGTAGATCGAGTATCCTAGGTAATTCATCTTCAATCGGGACTTTCTCATACTTAATCTCATTGATTTCATTGTTTAACATAACATTAAACATTTTCATGATAATATTGTACATTACACTAAGCAGTTCAATGATATAAATCATAAAGCGTAGAAATCATACAAACTTACCTCAATATACAAAATGTATGTAGATATGCAATTTATTCCTCGACTTTGTTCTTGCCTCAGTTTCGATCCGGGCTTCATTTTTCTTGATCTATAATAATAATTCAACTCATTTAATAATCACATTGACTAAATTGGCCCTTAACACATACTTTGGCAAAATTACTATTTTACCCCTAAACTTTCTCATATTTGCACTTTTGCCCCAAGGCTCGTAAAATGATTCTTATTCAACTTTCATAAACTTCATGCTTAGCTGACTCATTATCTCAACTATAGCAATAACATATTCTCACTATTTCTACCATGTATGACCAAATCTCATAAATTAACAAACTAGTCCCTACATGCATTTTTCATGAATTTCATATAGAAAAATATGTTTATCTAACATCAAACTCTCATAATCTTTCATAATACATCATTTAACATGCATGTCATTCATGGGTATATTTTTGAACATGCATCTTAGCTCAACTTATAGCTAAAAATAGCTAATTCATAATATGAGAACTCCAAAAATCCGAAGAATATTAAAAACGGGACTAAGATGAACTTACTAGCAAGCTTGAAAAATTGAAGAACCCTACTTATGGCTTCCTTCAAATTTTCGGCAATAAGGGGAAGAAGATGAATAGATTTTTATCATCTTTTTCCCATTTTAATCATTTAAATTGATAAATGACCAAAATGTCCTTCTCTTTAAATTTTTACAATTTACTATCTCATGTCCAATTTTGTCCAAAAATTATAATTTGGGAAAATTGCTACTTAAGGACTTCTAATTGATATTCTAAAGCTATTTCATACAAAAAGCTTCTAGAAACTCATATTTTGCAACTTTTGCAATTTAGTCCTTTTGGACCATTCAACCTCAATTTAACAAAATTGCTTCATGAAACTTTCACACTAGCATGCAAATATGGCATAAACCTTAAAAACTCATAAATTCACCTTGGATTCGTGGCCTCGCACCACTATTCTGACTAAGCCCTAAATCGGGCTGTTACAGTTCTCCCCCTTAGGTATTTTCATCCTCGAAAATCTTATCGGTAAATAAGTTTGGGTACTGGTTTCTCATGCTATTTTCTGGTTCTCATGTAGCTTCCTCTATCCCATGACTTTGCCACAATACTTTCATTAGAGAAATACTTTTATTTCTTAACTGCTTGACTTCCCGAGCTAAAATCTTGATTGGTTCTTCCTCATAAGTCATGTCAAAATGAATCTCTATCTCTGACGGGGCAATTACATGTGAAGGATCTGATCGGTAGCGTCTCAACATTGACACGTGAAACACATCATGTATCTTTTCTAACTCTGATGGAAAAGCCAATCTGTAAGCTATCGGCCCAACTTTCTCGGTAATCTCAAATGGTCCAATAAAACATGGACTTAACTTGCCTTTCCGGCCAAATCTAAGAACTTTTCTCCAAGGTGACACTTTCAAGAAAACTTTATCCCTGACTTGATACTCTATCTCTCTTCTCTTTAGGCCCGAATAAGATTTACATGCATCGATGTAGCTTTTAAACATTCTCGTATCACTTTCACTTTCTCTTCAGCTTCTCTAACCAAATCAACCCCGTGAATTTGGTTTTCTTTGAGTTTAGTCCAAAATAAAGGTGTTCTGCACTTACACCAATATAAAGCCTCATAAGGCGCCATCTTTAAGCTTGAAAGAAAGCTATTATTGTAGGAAAATTCTATCAATGGGAGAAACTTTTCCCAACTACTTTGAAATTCTAGAATACAACATCTAAGCATATCATCGAGTACTTGAATTAATCTCTCCGACTGATCGTCAGTTTGAAGATGAAAAGCTATGCTAAAACTCAATTTTGTACCCAAGGCTTCTTACAACTTCTTCTAAAATCTGGAGGTGAATCTCGGATCTCTATCCGATATGATTGACAAAGGAACTCCATGAAGTCTTACTATTTCTGAAACATACAAGTTTGCCAGCTTGTCGAGTGAGTAGTAAACTCATACATGTAAGAAATGAGCTAACTTCATGAGCCTATCAACTATAACCAATATAGCATCTTCTTGCTCGGTGATAATGGTAATCCCGTTACAAAATCCATAGTGATACGGTCCCATTTCTACTCGGGTATCATAATTGGTTGAATCAAACCCAAAGGTACTTGGTGCTCAGCCTTTACTTGCTGACAAATCAAACATCTTGAAACGAACTCTAAAATATCTTTCTTCATTCTCGGCCACCAATATAATTGCTTCAAGTCATTATACATCTTGGTACTACCGGATGTACAGATAGACATCCATTATGTGCCTCATACAAAATTCTCTGAATAATCTCCTCTTTTCTCAGTACACAAACTCTATCTTTAAACATCAAATATCCATCAAAATTAATCCGAAAGTCAGATTCAACATCTGGCTCGCATTGAGTTCTCTTGGCTTGTAACTCTTTGTCTTCTTTTTGAGCTTCAGTGATCTCTTGAAGGAACATTGGTCTAGCTTTTAACTCAACTAGAATAGAACCATCATCAAATAAGGTCACCCGTGAATTTATTGCCCTTAATGCAAAAAGGGACTTCCTGCTTAACGCATCGGCGACCACATTCGCCTTTCCTGGATGGTAGTCAATGACCAACTCATAGTCCTTTATCAACTCTAACCATCTCCATTGCCTTAAGTTCAACTCTTTCTGCGTCATCAAGTACTTCAGACTTTTGCGATCAGTAAAATCGACGTCTTTCACCATATAAATGGTGTCTCTAAATCTTCAAAGCGAAGACTATGGCAACCAAATCTAAATCATGCGTCGGATAATTCTTCTCATGAGGCTTCAACTGTCTTGAGGCATAAGTAATCACCTTGCCTTTTTGCATGAGTACACAGCCTAATCCATTTAAGGATGCATCACTGTAAATCACAAATTCTTTCCCTGTCTCGGGTTGTACTAAAACTGGAGCTTCTGTGAACATTGCTTTCAATTTCTCGAAACTTTGTTGGCATCTTTCTGTCCACTCAAACTTCACATTTTTCTGTAACAATTTAGCCATCGAGGTTGCGATCATAGAAAACCCCTTGACAAATTGTCGGTAATAGCCGGCTAGGCCTAAGAAACTCCTAATCTCAGAGATATTACTTGGTGGTTTCCAATCCATTATAGCCAAAATCTTGCTTGGATCCGCTCGGACTCCATCTCCCAGACCATATGTCCCAGAAATCCTACTTCCTTGAGCCAAAATTCACTTTTATTTAACTTGGCATACAACTGATTTCCTTGTAGAATCTATAAAACTATCCGTAGGTGCTCAACATGCTCATTCTCATCCCGGGAATAAATCAATATGTCGTCAATGAAAATGACTACAAACTTGTCGAGGTAGGGTCTAAAGATACGGTTCATTAAGTTCATGAACAACGTAGGAGCATTGGTCAAACCAAAGGGCATGACTAAGAATTCATAATGCCTATATCTTGTTCGAAAAGCTGTCTTGGACACATCTAAATCCTTTACTCTTAATTGATAATACCCTGATCTCAAGTTTATTTTTGGAGAACACATTAGCTCCTTTCAATTGATCGAACAAATCATCGATCCTAGGAAATGGGTACTTGTTCTTCATTATCACTTTATTAAGTTGATGGTAATCTATGCACAATCTCATGGTGCCATCTTTCCTTTTCACAAATAAAACTGGAGCACCCCAAGGAGAACAACTCGACCTAGCAAAGCCTTTATCTATCAACTCTTGCAACTGTATCTTCAGCTCTTTCAACTCTGTTGAAGCCATTTTGTAAGGAGTAATAATATCAATATAGTACCGGGAGCTAGCTCAATATTGAACTCAACCTCCCTAACTGGTGGTAGTCTTGGTAATTGCTAGGGAAAAACATCCACGTACTCACGTACTATCGGTACTGACTCAATCTTTAGCTCTATTTCTTTATGATTCATCACAAAGGCCAGATATGCTTCATACCCTTTTCTTAAGTATCTCTGTGCCATCATAAGAGAAATCACTACCGGTGACCTACTCTGTTCATCAGATTCTTTATAAAGAGTGTCTCCATTCTCACATCTCATTTCAATGTATTTCTTTCCACAATTAACTATTACATCATGGGTGGTCAACCAGTCCATTCCAAAAATGATGTCAAACTCATCAAATGGTAGCAACATAAGATTTGCTTTAAAATAATGACCTCTAATCATTAGTGGACAATCTTTACATACTTCATTAACTAACACTCTCTGGCCTAAAGGATTAGACACTTAACCGTAAATTCTGTAGAATCTATAGGCATACTCATACTGGATACTAGTTTTATACAAATATAAGTGTGTATGGATCTGGGATCTATTAAAGGAATAACTTTTATATCATCAAGAGAAAAGGTATCCGTAATAACATTAGGAGAAGATGCCTCTTCGCGAGCGCGAATGGCATAAGTCCTCGTAGGTGCCCTACCCTCGGGTCTCGCCGTCTGCTCTCTAGCGTTACCTCTTCCACTTGCCCCACTTCTTGGGTTTCTCTGCAGTCTGCCTCTGACCATACCCCCAGATCTCGGGTTCTGAGTTCTCTCTTCTTTCGCCATGTCAAGACAATCTTTTATAAAATGATCATGGGAACCACATCTAAAATAAGCATTTTCATGAGCTCGACATTCACCGAGATGGCGTCTACCACATTGTGGGCATTCAGGTCTATCAGATCAAACGTTTCCCACACTAGCAACTGAAATAGTCTGTACTTTATTCCCCGAATTCTGCTTACTCTTATCCTTCTTTGAAAACCCAGTGGAAGTAGCCAATCGGGTAGGGAAATCTCTTGACTTCTTGGATAAAGATTGGAATAACTTATCCCACTGTCTCTTTCTAGAGTCACGATACTCCATTTCAGATTTTCTCTTCTCTTTTACTAACTCTTCAGCCTTACAAGCCCTCTCCACTAACACCACAAATTCTTTTAATTCGAGGATAGCAACAAATAACTTGATATCATTATTTAGTCCATCTTCAAATCTCTTACTCATGATGGCTTCAGTGGACACGTATTCTCGAGCGTATTTTCTGAGTCGTACAAACTCTCGCTCATAATCAGTCACTGACATCTTGCCTTATTTCAGTTCTAGGAATTCCTTCCTTTTCTGGTCCACGAATCTTTGATTGATATACTTTTTCTTGAACTCTTCTTGAAAAAATTCCCATGTGACCTTTTCCCTTGGTACTACCGACACAAGGGTGTTCCACCATTGATAGGCAGTATCTCTTAAAAGAGAAACACACACTTTATACATTCCTCAGGTGTGCATGACAACTCATTAAATACCCTGATAGTATTTTCTATCTATAACTCAGCCTTTTCCGGATCATCATCTTTTCTAGCCCAAAATTCTTCTGCCCCATGTTTCCTGATCCTATCAATTGAAGGTTTGTCTCCTCTTACCACCTCTACTACTTGAGGGACTGTGGGGATAGGTTGTGGAACAAGTGGGGGTGGAGGGGGTTGTACATTCGGGTTCGTATGAACGAATTTCATGTACCATGTATTCATCATATGGAGGAAGGCTTCTCTAGCCTCTTCTCCTCCTCCTTGACTCATCGTAGTGGGTCTATTCTCATTCTCATTAGGCACTGTTCCTTCAGCAGGAGCCGACACGTTACTTTCTACATCATTCGCTTCAGCTCTTTTGGGATCCATTTACTATATGTATAAACATAATTTAAGTTGTCAGGAGTTATCACACTATCATTATAAAAACATTCTTACATATGAAATGTATAGCTAGACTCGTTCTCGTGCTACGTTAGTCTTAGAACCGACTAAACCGTAGCTCTGATACCACTAAAATGTAACACCCCATACCCGAGTCTAATGCTAAGACTGGATACGATACATTACCATGCTTGAACTCATTTAAAACATGTACTTACGGGCTATAAAATTTTGTTCTGAATTAAAAACTTTTCTATCTTAGTCTAATCATACATTTCATAGGCCTACAAGGCCTTAAACACATATTTGGAAACTTTTGGAACTCAAATGAAATTTTTTCCTTAAAATAGGGGTCACACGCCTATGTGACTTGGGACACGCCTGTGTACCCCAAACACATGCCCGTGTCTTCCACCCGTGGCCGACACTGACTAATTACACACGGCCTTGACACGCCCGTGGATGTAAACCATGTGCTATACCTTGATATATTGACTTATTCACACAGTCTAGGGTACATGCCCATGTTCTAACCGTGTATCACACACGGCCTAAACAAATGATCGTGGGATTTGTCCGTGGCCTATTCTGACTTAAATCACTAAGGTGCAGGGTACGCACGGCCTAGACACACGCCCGTGTGTCTAACTGTGGGCACTTAGAGGCTATTTACCAAACCAATTGCCACCATGAAATCAAGACCAAACTTACGCTCAATTCAATACATTTTTCATAAACATTACTACATGCTTCATTGATCTCAATAAACATACATACTTAGTCAATTTTGACCAATCACTTAGCCATATACAAAAGAATAATAAACTTAATAGCTAACACTTGGGCTCTTCTTAGAAAATATTCTCAAAATGAAATGCTTCCTATACATGCCATACTTAGTAAAATAACTTGGCTATACCAAAATAGCGATGATAGTGTGCTCCAAACACCGATGATGATGATCTACGACATTGACTTGGTGGGACTACATAGAAAGAAAGAATAAAAGACATAAGCATTTAGCTTAGTAAGTTTGCATAAAATACACATAGCAACATACTTGATTTATATAAACCATTTGACATAAACTATGATATCATATATTTCAGCTATAAAGCTTACTTTCTCATACTGAATCTTACTTATCTCATGTTACTTACTAATCTCATCCTCGTGAGATAAATAAGGTACATGTATCACTTGATCACATTGATCAGCATACTTTAACATGATATTCATAAATCTTTCATTCATCATTCTTAACATGGCAATGCTCATTTACAACTTAATACTAGTTTTGCTTACTTAGTTTTCTTATTACCTCATTTGAGCTTAACTCTTTTGCCCGATGAATTTCTGTGAATAACCGAGGATACTAGATCTAGGCCCACACATAAATTGATGCCAAAGCCATATCCTAGATACGGTCTTACATGGAATTTCTCATCTTGGTTTCGAGGCCATGTCTTAACATGGACTTATACGAAGTCTTTCTCATGTGTTCCCTTGGGAACTTACCATTGCCATGTCTCGACATGGTCTTACTTGGTATTTTTACTCATGAACTGGTCAATGCCGAGCCCTGGCTTGGACTTACATGAAATCTTCCATGTTCTCACCAATGCCATGCCTTGGCTTGGACTTACATGGAATCTCTATCTCTTGATACCTTTTTAATGCCAAGACTTGTCTTGGACTTACATGATAACTTTTCAATGCCAAGACTTGTCTTGGACTTACGTGACATCTTTGCTTGGAGACTCACCAATGCCATGCCTTGGCTTGGGCTTATATGGGTCTTCATCTTATAATAACTCTTCAAAGCCAAGACTTTTCTTGGTCTTACATGATAACTTGATTGATTGTTGATGCCATGCCTTGGCTTGGTCTTATATGAACTTTCTCATTTCAAGTGGTAGATCGAGTATCCTAGGTAATTCATCTTCAATTGGGCCTTTTTCATACTCAATCTCATTGATTTCATTGTTTAACATAACATTAAACATTTTCATGATAATATTGTACATTACACTAAGCAGTTCAATGATATAAATCATAAAGCGTAGAAATCATACAAACTTACCTCAATATACAAAATGTATGTAGATATGCAATTTATTCCTCGACTTTGTTCTTGCCTTAGTTTCAATCCGGGCTTTATTTTTCTTGATCTATAATAATAATTCAACTCATTTAATAATCACATTGGCTAAATTGGCCCTTAACACATACTTTGGCAAAATTACTATTTTGCCCCTAAACTTTCTCATATTTGCACTTTTGCCCCAAGGCTCGTAAAATAATTCTTATTCAACTTTCATAAACTTCATGCTTAGCTGACTCATTATCTCAACTATAGCAATAACATATTCTCACTATGTTTATCTACGTGCATTTTTCATGAATTTCATATAGAAAAATATGTTTATCTAACATCAAACTCTCATAATCTTCCATAATACATCATTTAACATGCATGTCATTCATGGGTATATTTTTGAACATGCATCTTAGCTCAACTTATAGCTAAAAATAGCTAATTCATAATATGAGAACTCCAAAAATACGAAGAATATTAAAAATGGGACTAAGATGAACTTACTAGCAAGCTTGAAAAATTTAAGAACCCTAGCTATGGCTTCCTTCAAATTTTCGGCAATAAGGGGAAGAAGATGAATAGATTTTTAGCATCTTTTTCCCATTTTAATTATTTAAATTGATAAATGACCAAAATGCCCTTCTCTCTAAATTTTTACAATTTACTATCTCATGTCCAATTTTGTTCAAAAATTATAATTTGGGAAAATTGCTACTTAAGGAATTCTAATTGCTATTCTAAAGCTATTTCATACAAAAAGCTTCTAGAAACTCAAATTTTGTAACTTTTGCAATTTAGTCCTTTTGGACCATTCAACCTCAATTTAACAAAATTGCTTCATGAAACTTTCACACTAGCATGCAAACATGGCATAAACCTTAAAAAATCATCTAATGTTGTGACAAGGGTATCCTTTCTATTCATAAGATTCAACTACGACTTCGATTTAGTAAAACTTTATCATTTTTTTCATCGAGACCTCATTAACCAACTTCATAAAGAAAAATATACATTTCATGCAATATCAAGCATTTAAATGCATAATAACATAATGTTGACTTATTACACACAAACTTACCTTGACTTAAAATGGCAAAAAGAACCAAGTCGTCCAATAAACGTCTTTCCCCCATTCTAAGTCTGAAACTCATTTTTCTTTATCTAAAATATCACATTTGGCTTATTAAGTTATTATACTATTCAATTCAGTCCAAAAATCATATTATGGAAAAATTACATTTTTGCCTAAACTTTGTCATATTTACACTTTTCCCTAGGCTCGTAAAATTATTTTTATTTTATTTCCTTATATAGGCCTAGCTGAACCATTTTCATAACTATATTAGTCCACAATTTGCATTCATTCACACATTTTCATACATTTTTCAACTTTTTACAAACTAGTCCTTTTATGCGATTTCATCGAAAATCACTTAGTAAAAGTCGTTTATTACACACCAAGCATTCATATTCTACCATTAGACATCAAAACACATGCATGTCATCCATGGGTAAATTTTTAAACACAATCCCTAGCTTAAAATAATGGTAGAAATAGCTAAACCGAGTTACGAGATCTCAAAAATGTAAAAAAAATTAAAAACGGGGCTTGGATGCACTTACTATTGAGCTTGAAAGCTTGAAAACCCTATCAATTGCTTCCCCAATGCTAAATTCGGCCAAGCAAGAAGATGGACAAGGGTTTTCGCTTTTATTTTGTCTTTTAGTCCATTTAATTACCAAATTACCAAAATGCCCCTAACTTAAAAATATCCTATTTCACTTATCTCATGTCCATTTTGTCCAAAAATTTAACCAATGGTATAATTACCATTTAAGGACTTCAATTTAAAATTTCATAGAAATTGGAAACTTCTAACATGTGGAAATCAACTTTTGCACTATTTATAATTTAGTCCTTTTAACTAAATTGAGTGCCCAAACGTCGAAATTTTTGAACGAAATTTTCACGAAATCTTTTCATGAAATCATATACCATAAAAATATAATAAAAATAAGATTTTCCTCATCGGTTTTGTTTCCCCAAAACCACTGTTCCGACTAGGCCCAAAATCGGGCTGTTATAACAAATCTGTCTAAATATGGTCTAAAAATTCGATTATCGAATCAATAAAAATGGTAGGAGCATTAGTCAATCCAAAAGGCATAACAAGGAATTCATAATGCCCATACCTTTTTCTAAACGCAGTTTTCGGTGCATCCGAGTCTTTTACTTGCAACTGATAATATCCCGATCTCAAGTCAATTCTTGAAAACACTGTTGCACCTTTCAACTGATCAAGTAAATCATCTATCCGCGGTAGAGGGTATTTGTTATTTATAGTCACTTTATTCAACTGTCTGTAATCGATACACATTCTGGTCGTGTCGTCTTTCTTCATTACAAACAATACAGGCGCACCCTAGGGTGAAAAACTAAGTCATGCAAAACCTTTATCCGTTAACTCTTGTAACTGAGCTTTCAACTCTATCGGGGTCATTCTGTATAGAGCTATTGATATCGGTGTTGTTCCCGGTACTAATTCAATACCAAACTCAACCTCTCTAATAGGTGGAAATCCTGATAATTCTTTAGGAAATACATCCGGATATTCACAAACTACTAGCACTGATTTAACCTTCTTTTCATACACTTTAATATCTAAAACATAAGCGAGATAAGCTTCGCAACCTTTCTCACATACCTCTGAGCTGACATCGATAAAATCACTATTGACAGTCAGGTTTAACATCTTTCACATTGCCAACACTTGATACCGATGTAGTTTGAGCTTTAGGACTGATATATTGCTTTCCACGATCCTAATTAGAATATTCCACTGAAGCTGTTGATCGGTTAAAATAGTCTTTGGATTTCTTCGATGAAGATTGATACGGCTTACTCATTGATCTTTTCTTGAGTCCCTAGCTTCTGAATCTACCTTTCTCTTTTCTTTGCTAAGATCCTCGGCTTTACAAGCCTTTTCAACAAGAACGACAAATTCTTTCAACTCTAGAATTCTGACTAGTAGTTTTATATCTTCGTTCAATCTATTGACAAATCACTTGCACATAATTTCTTCAGTGGAAACATATTCCCGAGCATACTTGCTCAAACATACAAATTCTCTTTCATACTCTGTTACAGTCTTTCGACCCTATTTCAACTCTAGAAGTTCTTTATGCTTCTGATCGAGAAATCTTTGACTAATGTTTTTCTTTCGAAATTCAGATTGAAAGAACTACCAAGTAACTTGTTCTTTTAGAACTACAGATATCAACGTGTTCCACCATTAGTACACGATATCTTTCAGCAAAGATACAACACATTTAATACATTCATCAGAAGTACAAGACAATTCATCGAATACTTGAATCATATTTTTGAGCCAGAACTCAGCTCTCTCTGTATCATCATCAAATGTAGCCTGGAATCTTCAGCCCCATGTTTACATATCTTATCTACGGAGGCTTGTTCAATCTTAAAAGCTCAACTCCTTGAGGAGCTACTAGTACAGGTTGAGGAATATGAGGGGGTGGAGGTTGTTGAGCAGCCGGGTTCGTATTAATATATTGCGTGAACCATTCGTTCATCATTTTGAAGAAGTCTTCTTCAGCCTCTCCTACCTAGCTACCCGTCACAGGTTTAGAATCAGATGGCACTGTCCCTTGTGCGGGAGCATGTGCATTACTCTCAACCTCATCAGCTATAGCTCAATTGGGATCCTTTACTATATGAAAACACAGTTTAAAACGTAATGAGTCATCACACTATCAAAGTTTATATATGGCATGTATAGCTAAACTCTCACACACGTTACGTTAATCCTAGAATCGACTAAACAGTAGCTCTGATACCAATATATGTAACACTCCCACTCATATTCAACGCCGGAATAAGGTTTCAGAGCATTACCGGACTTACAAAATAATTAAATAACTATTTAACATATGGCTATTTAAATCAATCATTCATCATTCAATCTCAATCAATTTGTCCCTATTAAGAGCCTACGAGGCCTTAAACATGCTTTAGAAGTGGTTCGGGACTAAACCGATATCATACAAAAATTTTGGAAACTTAGAAATTTTTCATGTAAACAAGGGTCACACGCTCGTGTGAATAGGCCGTGTGCCTCATACAGTTGATAGACAAGCCTGTGTATCAAGCCGTGTGAAAATAGGACATACATATTGACTTGGGTCACACGGCCGACCACAAGCCCGTGTGTCTAGCCCGTGTACCCTTCAAATGGCCATAAACACCCGTGTGTCATGCCGTGTGATAGGTCGTGTCAAAACTGTAGGGTATACTGACTTATGCAACATGACCAAGTCACACGCCAGTGTACTAGGCCGTGTGCCAATTAGGGGGTATACTAACTTGTACCACACGGCCAATCACACGCCCGTGTGTGAGACCATATGGAGCATACTGACTTCAATTTAATTTCAACACCAGGGGACACACGGCCATGTAACATAACTGTGTGTCACACACAGCTAAGACACACACCCGTGTCTCTGCCCGTGTGGACAAAAATAGGCCATTTGCAAGGCCAATTTGGCTCCCTATTTTTCACATACCTACATAGTACAAATGGTACCATTTTAAGGCACAAATATGCAGCCAAATCAATCCAAATTCATGCACATTTTATGCTTTACAATTACAACTATTTCACTTACTCAAATATAAACCAAAACAACATCAATAATATGGTTCATTTATAATAATTCACATATACAATTCAAACAACTAAACCATTCCATACATACATTATCAATCATCACAATTCACAAGCACATAGCTTTCCAAATTACCTAATATCATTTAGCATTATAGATTCAACTTTAACCACACAATATAGGTAAATTTCCATACTCAAAATAGAACAATTTACACATGTATAAACATCATCAAATTCATTATCATAAGCCAACTCAAATGGCTCAAAATACATGTTCATCAAACATACCAAAATGACTCGAGCCTATACACACAATTCAAAAGTACCAAGTAGATGGTTGGATAGTGTGACGTAGACTCTAACTATCCCCAAATCCGAGCTAGCTTTAATTCACTATAAAACAAGGAAAAACAAACAAAGTAAGCTTCAAAGCTTAGTAAGTTCGTACTAAATATACTCAACAATTCATAAAATACAAATCATTAATTTGAACAAGTTAATGTATAATTCATGATAATATCAAACCTTCCATAAGCTTATTCATATACTTATATGCAAAGTCATAACCTTTTCTATTTGATTTTCTTACTTACTTGTACATACCTGTACAAATTCATAACGAGCTCATACATTCCCATAACATTGTCGAATACTCAATGTTTTGCACACTAAGTGCCATTGCATAGTCGAAGCTATTATAATTTCACACACTAAGTGCCTTACTAGATGTTTTGCACACTAAGTGCCATCTCAATGTCTCACACACTAAGTGTTGTACATAGTCGAAGCTATCTCAAATTGCACACTAAGTGTTATATTTAGCCGAAGTTATGTCGAATCGCACACTAAGTGCCATAATTAGTTGATTTATCGTCAAACATAAATATAGTCCCGTATATAGAATTTATGCAATATCAAAGCATTAAAAAGCATAATTATAACAATGCTTATTGCATACAAACTTACCTCAGATGCTAGAACGGCAAATCGAGTCATTTAGTCGATCACCTTCGTTTTCCCCTAATCTAGATCTGAATTTTGCTTTCTGATCTAAATGTATTCAAAATTAACTTATTCAATCATCTATTCATTAAATTTTGTCCAAAACATACTTTAAGGCATATTTTCCCTTTTACCCCTAAACTTTCACAATTTTTACAATTTAGTCCTTGTTTCATAAAATAACTAATTCATACAATTTAATCCAATTTCATGATATCCGAATTTCACTAGTGTCCATATTAGCCCATATTTCTAATTTATTTCACATTTTAACCACACATGTCTCACATTTCACAATTTAACCCCTAATTTGCATTTTCACCAAAAATTACTTAACAAAACTTGTTTAAATAACATAAAATGTTCATAATCTATCACTAAACATCAAAAATCATACTATTCATCAATGGAAACATTCAAAATCTTTAACAATTTTGCAAATTAGTCCCTAGACTAGCTAGAACACGAAGCAACGATCTCAAAAACATAGAAATCATTAAAAACGGATTGAAATTGCATACCTAATCAAATGGCTTAGGGTTACCGAAACTTAAACTCCCATGGCTGCCATTCTTTCTCAATTTTGGTTGTTAATATGATAGTGGAAGATGATACATAATTGGTTTTTGTTGATTTTAAGTTTAATTACCAAATTACAATTATAACCTTAATAAATATTTGTTATTTCACTATATGCCAAACCATTATCATCCATTAACTCACTAATGGGTTAATTATCACTGAAGGACCTAAAATTTAAGGTTCTATAGCTATTAAACACCTTTAGCTAATAGAACATCAATTTTGCACTTTACGCGATTTAGTCCCTTTTATCAAATTGACCAACTAAACGATAAAATTTCTTAACGAAATTTTCACACAAAGCTACCTGAAAAAAGGCAAGGTGCACCTTGGATTGAAATCAATGAATTGTTGCTGTAAACATTAAAATAATAATAAAATAAATATTTTGACCTCAGATTTGTGGTCTTGAAACCACTTTTCTAATTTGACCAAAAACGGGCTGTTACACAAAGCTCGAATTAAACTATGCTTCACAACTGGGTAGAACACATTTGTGAAGTCCACTTCTGGAATTTGACTGTAGCCATTTGCAACAAGCCTTGCTTTATATCTGGGTTCTTCAACTCCTGGAGTCCCTTCTTTCTTTTTGAACACCCATTTACAATGAACAACCTTTTTATCTTTAGGAAGTTTCACAAGATCCCATGTTCTGTTTTGTGGAGTGATTCCATCTCCTATTGCATAGAAAACATCCACTTTTCTCGAGTCTTCACAGCTAACCACCTCAGAATAATTAGATGGCTCTTGGTTTGCATCTATATATTCAGCCACATTTAAAGCATAAGCAACTAGATCAGCCTCAACATACTTCTTTGGAGGTTTAATTTCTCTTCTAGTTCTATTTTTGGCGATAGAGTATTGTGGTGAAGAAGCAACTCTATTCTAAATTTTTGTACTAGCTTTAAGAGTTGACTCTGTTGTAGATTTTGGATTAATCTGATGCTCCACCTGCTTTTGATTTTCTTTATTGGAAGAGTCTTTAAGAGATAAGTTAGGTAGCATAGTAGTTTCATCAAAAACATCTCTGCTAATTACAATTTTTCTATTTTCAAGACACCATAACTTATACCATTTTACACCAGCTTTATAACCAAGAAAAACACATTTAATGGATCTCAGTTCCAATTTTCCATTATCAACATGAGAATACGCAGGACACCTAAAGATCTTTAAATTAGAATAGTCAGCAGGATTACCAGACCATACCTTTTGTGGAGTTTTTTCTCAATGGCAGCGATGGAGATTAGTTGAACAAAAAACATGCAGTAGAGGCTTCTTCAACCCAAAACGACTTTGGTAAGTTGGCATTTGACAACATACATCGAACCTTCTCCATGATCATTCTATTCATTCATTCTGCAATGCCATTTTTCTGTGGAGTATGATGAACTTCCAAGTGTCTCACGATCCCTTCTAACTTGCACAGTTTATTAAACTTATCAGAATAGAACTCTAAGCCATTGTGTGTGGAGGTATTTTATTTGTTTTCCCATCTGTTTTTCAATCATAGTTTTCCAAGACTTAAATGCGAAAAACACATCAATTTTCTGCTTCAGGAAGAACGCCCAAACTTTTCTGAAAAAATCATCAATAAAAGTTAGCATATAATTAGCTCCACCTCTCGAAGGCACTCTGGATGGGCCGCACAGATCAGAATCAATATACTCCAACATTCCCTTCGTGTTATGGATTCCTCTGATGAATTGAACTCTCATTTGCTTCCCAAAAACGCAGTGCTCATAGAACTTCAGTTTGCAAGTTCGTTGCCCATCAAGAAATCCTCTTTTGCTCAATTCTGCCATGCCATTCGCACTCATCTAACAAGGAAGAGGAAGCAACAACTGTATCACCAGTAATAGTAGAACCCTACAAAACATATAACTTGGCAGTCTTTCTCTCCCCTTTCATCACAACAAGGGAACCTTTGAAAATCTTCAAAACCCCACTTTCAGCTGTGTATCTGTACCCTTTTGAATCAAGAGTACTTAACGAAATTAAAGTTCTCTTTAATTCTAGAACATGTCACACGTCACTAAGTGTTCTGACAACTCCATCAAACATCTTAACTTTAATTGTTCCAACACCTACAAATTTACACGAAGCATTATTTCCCATCAAAATAACACCTTCAAACACTATTTCGTAAGTTGTAAACCAATCCCGATTGGGACTCATGTGGAAGGTGCAGCCCGAATAAAGGATCCACCCCTCGCTCACTTTAGAATTGTTGATAGAAGCGACTAGAAGTTCACCATCACTGTAGTCTTCTACAACATCAGCTGCACTAAATTTTTCTAGTCGTTTTCCTTTTTTATTTGCAACCTCCTTTTGATCTTGTTCTGCAGCTTATAGCACTCAGATTTAATGTGCCCTTTTTTCTTGAAAAAGTTACAAGTTTTACCTCTGTTTGAAGACTTTGATATACCTTTAGATTTACCGCGAGGATTTCATTCCTGTGTCTTTCCACGATCATCATCAGCATTTCGATCTTGTCTCCCATGAACAATGAGACCCTCTCCCTGAAAGTTGGAATTAACCATAATATGCTTCATCTTATCATACAATGTCAAAGAATTGTAAACCTCATCAACTATGAGAGACTCGCGGCTATATAAAATCGTATCTCTAAAGGTTGAATAAGACGGGGGCAACGAACAAATTAGAATCAACCCTAGATCTTCCTTATCATACTGAACTTCCATGGCCTCCAAGTTTGAGAGAATTTCTTTAAACACTATTAAGTGTTCATGCAGAGACATACCTTCCTCCAAACAATGAGCATAAAGATGCTTCTTCATATGCAACTTGCTGGTTAGAGTTTTTGACTTACATATTTGTTCTAGCCTCTTCCATAATGCAGCGCCAGTCTTCTCCTTCATCACATCCTGTAAAATTTTGTTAGACAAATAACATGTAACTGTGTTAACGCCTTTTGATACTTGCGCTTCTTCTCTTCATTCATTAATGACGAAGGCATCTTATCTATCCCTAGCAGGGCCATCCTCCAGATCCATCTATGCAAGAACTGCTTGCATCTTCATATGCCTCAACGCAAATCTGGTGTTGCGATCCAACAGTGGAATTTCATACTTCAAAGACGCCATTACCATGATCGAGATGAACAACTTGAGAGCTCGAATACCAATTTGTATAATAAATAGAATTTTGGTAATGATAATATATCACAAAGAAAAGAGAAATAAAAATAAAGAACACACAGATTTATATGTGGAAACCCTTTCAGGAAAAACCACGGGTAGAGGAGAAGAAAATTCACTATGTCGAATTTGAATAATTATAAGAGGAGTAGACTATGTCTATTTATAGGCATGTAAAACCATACTATAATAGAAGTGTAGTAAGATTGAAACACCTTATTCTAATCAATATCAAATAGATGGAGTTTAATAAGGTTTATAAAACCTTATTCTAAAATAAAATAAAAAAGTGTAGTTCTATATGGATTTTACTTTTATTTTATTTTACCACCGTATTTTATTTAAATAAAGATTCGGTCACTTAATTCTAACAAGATAAATAATCAAAACCTTAATAACATAACCATTGCTGTTGCATGCAAACAGATTCCTACGAAAACATGAAATCTAAGAGGAATATAATTATATAAAAAGGTAAAAGCCTAGGAGAATAATATGATATTTGATGGAAAGTTTTCGAAATATAGTGCAAACTCATTTCATAAATCATCTAACTTGCAAAATCTTTCATATTTAAAGGAATCTTCATCATCTAACAATAAACAACTTAAGCCGTTAGATATCTTTAATTCGTAATCAATAAGAAATATGGAATTTCATTGTAAATGTAAAAGGAAATTTGCATATTTCTGGATACTTCAGCTTGAGTCATATGTACTAACAATGTAGCAAGGATCAACCATGTCAATGCAAGTTCTCAACATACATAGAAATATAAATAGAGGAGTGAATACAATCATGTGTGGTAGATGTTTAGTTTTCTGATAAAATGAAGTGCTTCAAACAACAATGTGATTTTCTTTTTTCGGAGTACACATGGTTTAGGGGGCGGCATTTTAGATTAGCATAAAAAAATACAAGTAATATAAAAGGAAATAAGGATAATGGTAATCCATATGATGAAATCCACTTATTATGATAATATATCTAAAAGGGGACAACGTGCCAACGGGCCTAAAGTAAGAGCCAAACAAGCAATTAAATACATGGTTTATCTTATTTTAATCAGTATCAGTCAACAATTATACACAAGCCAAATAGATAGGTTACAAAATCTTGCACAACTCTAGGGAAAAAAAGAAAAAGTATGTCTTGAAGCCAAACAAACAAATCCATCGCAAGTTATACACTTTAAAACCAAGAACAAAACCAACATATGCTAATAGAATATTGAGTAAATGTCCAGTTAATTGCAAAACATATTAAATCGAAACAAATAACTTAAATTAGAAAAAAGAACTATCATCCTTAAAAACGACAATAAGCATCAGTCCAACAAGCAGTAGCAAACCCCCATTGTTCTGAAGCCAATTTACCCACATTTCAACAACGACAAAAGTATTATCATCGATAAAAAAGGAAACAAAATTCTATCTATCATTTAAAACTTAGCATTGCAATTGTCCAAATCCCTCTGAATGGATTTCTTCACATAACCCATCAATCTTAATGGCATGTAATTTATTAATCCAAATCCAAAATCTGAATAACTGACATTTAATGAATAAAGTACATTTGAATTACTCAAATTAAAATTTCTAAAAATTTTAACATGATTGAAAACTAAAGGAAGTAAATTTTAACAAACCCAAACAAAAAAAAAAATCAAAAACCTCACATACTTGCTAAGACTGAGTTCACTGCTGGGTAAAGTAGCTAGGCATCAGAAAACTAGGTAAACGGTTGCTCGATTACAGCCTCTAAGGAAAGGGGGCACAATGGGTGTTTAGGGTTTCAAGAAATCAAAGAACAGATTGAGAAATAAATTAGAAGAATAGGTTGAGAGGATTTTCAAGTATACAAATAGAAGAATAGGTTTTAATTTTAGTCAAGTAAAGAAAAGGCTGGGAAAGAAAGGGGAATCGAGAAAGAAAAGGGAATTGGGGGAAAAATTAAAATGACATCGTTTACGAAATAAAAGGGAATTGATTTGTATCACAAAAACAGCGTTGTTTCAATCAAAATTAAAAAATTGCGGCGTTTATGGTTAAAACACCGCTATTGCCTTACCTTTTGCTGCATTTATGGTAAAAACGCCGCTATTGCCTAACCTTTTGTGGTGTTTATGGGAAAAATGCCGCTATTGCCTTACGTTTTGCGGCGTTTATGGGAGAAATGCTGCTATTGCCTACCCTTTCTAGTGTTTCTAAGAAAAATGCCACTAATGGCATATATTTGTGGTGTTTTTGGTCCAAACGCCTCTAAAACCTTAATTTGTTGTAGTGGTTATAACATATAGGGCTTTGTTAGGTAAGAATGTTATCACTTGGGCTAGCTAGCATTCTTACCCATAATTGTCCTATATATTATAAGGCACGAGCTTAAGTACAATCATGTGCACATTGTTCGTCTAGTTAGGTACCTGATGAGGTGCTCCCACCAATAACAACTCGTTAGCCTACCTTTATAAAACCCCTTACCCAAATCGAATTCAAGCACAAATGATAGACTTTGCATTCGATGTCTTGAGACACCATACTACTTTTTAATCCATTATTCAACACATCATTAAGCTTAGTGCCAATCATATTATTCATGTGAAATAAGTGATATGATTCTTCATAATATTCTTAAGGGGATTGACATTCACCTTGGCATATATCTTATCAGAAACATCATGCAACCTTACAGGTAAAAAAATGGGAAATAGTATGTTGTTGCTTTGAGATAACTGTGATTAATGTTCCGTTCATTTCTTTTAACGAAACCTCAAAATTTCTAATTTTAAGCCATTCATTTGTGATTTATCTATTGGATTTATCAATTGATCAAACTAAAATGAAATTTTATAAATTTAGGTAGTCCAAAATGTGTAAGTAAAAATAAATGTCTTGAGTCTAGCTCACCCTTACCATAGACATTTTTTTCATACATATACAAGGTTCTCAAAGGTGTTGAATTGAAAAGGAAAATGCATATAATTGATTACGGAGAATATAAGATTTGGAATAAAAAAACTCAAATCTCCAAGTTTAACAAATGAAAAAAAAAACAAACATAGGGGAAATAAAAGAAGATAATTTATCTTATTCTACCTCTAATCAACTTGTGACTCGTAATAAGAATAATAAAATAGTTTTGCATTAAACCACCTCTAATCAACATGTGAGTAAGCCTAGTAACATAAATTGTAACACCCCAAACTTGGCCAAGTTGGTTCGACCCAAATCTGGCATGCCACATTATCCACCAAAAGGACTCTTAATTAACTCCCTACCTAACCTCTAACACACCATAATTTTACAGTACCAAAAATGTACTAAGTTATCATAGTGCAGCAAAATGACATATTATCATGCAAGAATCATAGAACATGGGATTTCACAGTATCAATTTCATAAAGAAAGTATGCAAAGAGTTATTACTGAGTAGCGGACTAACAAACATGCATATAAGAACACAAAGCAAGACATGCGAACTCACAACATACATATCACATAGGTAAGAAGGGTTCTTGTAATATCCGGGATTTAGGGGTTATGCGTTTTAACTCCAATGTATGTAGTAGTGTGCTTGTGTGCTATTTGTATGTGTTTGGGGGCTTTGGAAACCTTGGGGTGTAGGTAGAAGTTTTAGGAAAATAGTTGACTTTAAGCCTTGAAGAAGGAGCTAAGAAGAGCTAGGCCTTAAGAGAATTTGTGTGTGTGTTATGACACAAGTACTGAGCTAGTAAAGTGGCAAGGGAGGCGCCACTTGGAGCATAGAGCAGTGACGCCTTAGGGAGTCAGGAGGGACCTAGGTTTGAGGAGCAAGGGAGGCATTTTGGCATTTATTTTGCGTCAAGGAGAGGGAAGAGTTGGTGTTGCCGTGGACACTTCATGGATGAAGTGTAGGTTGGGTCAAACAGCTCAAATATTCAGCTAAGTAGGAGGAAAAGAAGGGATTTGGATGAGAAAGGAAGAGTTGGCCGAATAGAGGGGTCTTGGTGTGGCATTTTCGGCCAAGAGGGAAGTGGCTAGGCTAGGGGCTTTAGGTGCCGAAACAAGGGGAGAGTGAGGCCATTTTCTCTATTTTCCTTTCATTTGTGTTTCTTGTCAAAATTCTTTTCCTCCTCTTTTGACCAAAAATCGAAAGTGAAAGAACCAATTGTGCATCTTCTCCTCATCTTATTTTCTTTTCTTCATTCACTCTTTAAAAATCGAAACCTACCCTCTCATTCCCATTAGAATCGAAACCATACAAGCCCCTTTTTTCTTCTTCTCACAATTTCTTCTGTCATCAAAAGCCAAAAGCACATTTGACCATAGCCGATTGCATCCTTAACCCATTGAAACTGATTGTTCCTAAGCACTAAAGGCCGAAAGCTGATCATCCTTCTCCTCTGAATCTATTTCTCTACTTCGGGTTTCTTCTTGTCGATTTCTTAGAGCCAGTTGACCAGTTGCGTTTTGGTCACTCTTTTGCGTGGTAAGGATCTCTGTGGGCTGATTTCTTTTTCTTTTTCCTTCTTGAACTGTCGAAATAAAGGACTCTAATCCCCTATGTCTCTTTGGCCGAAACCATGAAGGTGGGTTTCGAGATTCTTTTGTAGCCGACGATTAGGGAGAGATCTTTCAGAATTTGGATATTCGAGGTAAGTAGGATGTAACATTCGGACAAGGGCCATTCTTGTAGATCTTATGCAATAATCTGAATCTAACATAAGTCATGTAGGGGTTTCGGCAACCTTCAAGGGTAGGTGATAGATTCCGGGACTTAATCAAGCAAGGTAAGGGGGATGGAGTATTTGGCCAAAGGCCATACCTTTTTTTAAGTGTTAGCCAATTCTAACTGTGATGTTATAGGAAGGGCTTGACAGAGATAAAGGAGGAGTGTCAGGGTCGGAAGCATTGTTTTCAGTGTTATCAGGTGTGTAACCCCACCCTAATTCCCGATTATTAAAGATAGTGCTAAATATGTGTTAATAAGGCTATGAATGAACATGGCTAAGTGTACCATTCAATGGTATAGTGTATTCAGGTATGTTACCCCTTAATACTCAGTTAATAATGTTTATAAACATTGATATGAAAATATGTGAAATTCCGTTATGACTTTGGGGTAAGGTACATTGCATGATATCTGAATAATATGTATGTTGCATGGGCATATGGGTGAAATGACAAGGGAAGTGTTCCGTGGTTTTACCACATTATCCGTGACTTATGTCACATATTATGAATCCGTGACTCACATTATCCGTGGCTATGCCACAATTATAAGGGCGATATGCGATTGATTGCGCAATGACGCCTTCGATGGTGTGTAGCGGATGGAGGGTCGATTTAGTAATCCCCACGGTGTGATTGGCAAGTACGGGTGGTGTGTAGAGGTTGGTTATCTAGGTGGGGTTGGGTTGCATCATTGCTTATATTTGTTTATATGTGATTTAATATGCCTTAATCGATTGGGAATCTGTGTTGGTTGTTACACACTGAGTCTGTTGGCTCACCCTTTGTGGGCTAACATTTTGCAGGTGATACTCAGTGAAATGGACCGGGTCGGCAGGGACTTAGTGGTGGCCATGCCCAGCTCAACATTTCGGGTTTTCATATAATTAAACTTATCACGTTTTTTTATTATGTTTTCGAGGTTTATTTCGGGTTTTGTTTTGTTGTACTAAGGCCATTACTATTTAACTGTTTATTTATGCGTATTAATTTTTATTCTGATACGATCAACATCAAACAAATGGTTAAACAATTTTTCATAAAACAACTTCTAATGTTTTGACACCTAAACACCTACGATTTTCAACTTAATGATAAGATCTAAAATTCGGTATTTCTTTTAACTTGTAATTTTTGAAACATGAAGATAACGTTTTAATGAAATACAAACTTTTATAACAACACGGTTTTCAACTTGATCATAACACAAATCTATTTTTTCAAAACCACCAAGCTTTCCAAAATGACAAAACGAGATTTAGCTACGTTTTACTCAAGGAGCATGCCAGATCCAGTCGGGGCTTGTGGGTCGGGTTTGGGGTGTTTCAGTTCTCGTGTGACATTAAATAGAAAAATAATAAGGTTCACATATTTATACATAATTACAAAAGTACCTAGAACTTTCCTCTAAGGTTTGCATAGCAATATAGGTTCATATAACAACATATGTTCATGCATAATGTGAGCTTCGCGAATGGAAAGGGTCATACTGTAATGCCCTCAACCTGACCCAATTCACTGGGTCTAGATCTCAGGAGGTTACTACACACAATACTTAACAAATTAACAAAACAGTTTATAATTTCTCACTTCTTTAAAATATTATTTATTAATTTAAATGAAAAGCTTAACATTTAAAAACAAGGAGGTGTTTAAAATAACTTATTACATTAGTCTTGATACATATCATTACAATATAGAAGTCAGTTAACTACTGACGCAATAAGCATATCCTAACTATGCCACACTTTCACTAGTATGCATAATGACCCACTTCGCCGCTACTTTGACATACTCCTGGCATGATCTTTTTCCAAACACCTGAAAACAATAACAAACCTTATGAGTACAAGAGTAATTAGTGAGCTTCATCACATCATACCTTGGCTAATACTTTATATTCCTGGAAGAAAATTTACGTGTCAATCATCATTCTGAACCACTTATATAAGGTGGATAACATTACAGTTTTGATACACACATATACACCAATTATCATACCCTTACATACCGATTATTTCTTATCTAACTAACTAAATATTCTTTCAGACATTTCTTAATTCTCTTTATTACATAAGTACTTATCATCAAAACATACCTTCAAAATGTTTTTTATACAAACCATATCCTAATAATACCTGCACTTATCTCAAAATAGTTGATCACAAACATAATTCATGGGCGAATAGATACACATTTTGGCAAATACATATGTAGATCTGAGTACCATCAAACTATTAATCAAATCATAATCTAAAGCAATGCCACTCAACCTATACTGATAATATACTACGTAAATCAATCAGATGACTTTCATGGCATTTTACTTCAGAACCCCAGATGCTCAAAATAATCAATAATCATATAAGATTTCATATGATTTCAGATGAATTCATTATACCACCTAGATATGACAAATTCTAAATAACTCTGATTCAACCATTTCATAACACAAACGAACCCAAAATGACAATTTCTTATGTCACACATAGGGACAAATATATCTATATCCAAAATCATACCATCATGGCGAATACCTTTATTAACATACATATACACAGTTCTTTTAAAAAATTATTCAATTTTTTTCACAAATCTTGCTCAACCCTTAACCCTGAGCATATTAGTATCTTATCATAGACATACTTTAATACAGAACAAACAAAATTTATTTATTACAGAACTAACAAAATTTATCTTTGATTTACCATAAAAACATACATACACATCTTACCAAACATAAATGACAGATCACATTACAAGGGCCAAACAGAACACGTCATAAAGGCATCATACAAAATCTCATGTTTATTGTCTCGATGAACTTTACATAGGATGCCATGGGTTTCTCCCTCATGGACTTATACAAAATTTCATGTATCGTGATATGCCATTTTGATTTACACATTATCGAAGGTTACACCATGAACAATACATACAGACATATCATATCATGCCATAGGACTTAACCATATTGTCTCACACACATTCATGTATTGTGTTCTGCCATTTCAGTTTCATCTTTATGGAGGCTACACCATAAATGGTTCCAAATCATACCAAATTTCCATGGGCCTATACCTCTTGTTCTTACACTCGTTTTTAATCTATGACATGCCAGTCTAGTTAGCAATATAACTAACTTACCAGAGGCTTCACAATGAAACATTAGTTTAGCATCAACTTACTTAGATAATCACTTTATTACTATCTCATACATCTAGTATACCGAACTTTACCTGCATGCTTATAAAACATCATTCTTTTAGCAGAACTCTATACAAACTAATACATCAAACCTCTCATCTTTAATGCACTCATGCCCCTACCATTTTCCATAGACATCATCATCCTATTTATGTATATGTAAATATATTTATACTTCTTATTTGAGCAGTTCATATAAAAGAGTTAGGATGGACACTCACCTAATTCTCACTTACTACACTTCTAAGCTTCAGGCTCAAACATCCCTTTCAAACCAGCGACAACCACTGCTTAGAGACATAAATTCACTATTACAACTCTTTTACAAACAATTTACTTATTATCTCAATTACTGAAAACCTCATGCAAAAACCTTATACTTAAAGCTTTACTGTTCATATAACTCTTACAATCTTACTCATTTAGAACTTAACATGTAAAGCTATAATACCTACCCGAAAATGGAATAACCACTGATTAAACTCAGAATCGTAGCTTCCAACTTAAGAAGGAAGAGATACCATTTGATTTAAGAAAAAGAATTAGAGAAAAACATGTAAAGAAGAAAAAGAATCTCTTTCAGAACCCATCTCACACATATATATATGACCCAACTTACTCAGTGGAACTTAACAAGTGTCACACGTTTAAGAATTTTCCTTTTTAATGGTCTATAGTTTCCAAGATAAACATAAATAAGTACCCTGTATTCATAATTATCAAGCTACGCTATCTAGTTCATTTTTAACTAGATGACTTATAATCTAGCTAGCATAGTACTCCATGAAAACAAAGTGTACTATACCTTTGGCGAAAACTCATACCATTTTTACCCTTTTATCGCTTAACACAGACTTCTCCTTAATACAACAGAATATCATGAAATAAATTACTTACATACTTATGTGGTGGTTACTATATGCCTAAACGTATATGCCACAATATGAAATTGGGTGGATTGCACTTCGCCAGATAGACTGTTTTACTACTATACGCCAAAACCTTAGACCAACCAGACCTGGGGTGTTACACATACATACAAGGGTTCACAAACTTTAACTGGGCTTACAAATAAATGTTCTATTTACAAGGATTCAAATTTATATCAGTGTCAAAAACTTATAGGGGGCCGCATGCTCAAGTACTTCATAACAATCAGGCTCACTTATGGGGTTAATTTATATTTTACATAAGATTTGAAAGACATTATCATGAGCATGCATGCAAAGAAGAGTGATGTAACTTTGTACTTCATTCATACTAAAAGAAAATTAATGTAATCAAATAAACAAGTACTACATAACTTTATTGGTTACCAAATATAATAAACATAAGGAAAATTGAGTCCTAATACAATGGAAAAGTCATTAAACAATTTACCACTAATCCCAAGGAGATATTCACATCACCTTTTGTCCCGGGTTCACTGTAACTATCCTGATTTTAGCCTCACTCAGATCATTCACCTTACCACTACCTTCCGTGTGATCTACTTACTTGCAAAGTGAGAGAGGAGTGGGTGAGTTCTTTAAGAACTCGGTGAATATATAGGAACAACACAACATTCTCAAAATAAAAGATAAACAAAAGTACTGTTCTACAAGCTGGGCTCGCTATAAAGATGTGAGACTTTGTTTGCAAATACCTGTTTGTGATAAAAGCATAAAATGTAGAAGTTGTGAAACAGTTTCACTTATTCATGTTAAAAACATAATCAAATATTGGCTTCTTCATGTTGAAAAGCATAAAACATATTCAGGTACTTATTATGTCTTTCTATTGGATAAACAGATCTCCTTATAATGTCTCACTTATAACTGAGAGAGTCGTTAACATGTCCCATAAGTGTAGCTTGAAGCTAAACACTCTCCATCACACTAACATGTTGTAACATCCCAAACCTGGTCATCACACCACGACCGAATCTGGTATGTTACAGGGAAAAAGAATTTTGAGAGGTTTAGGTTTAAGTTTAAAAGTTTGATGAATCACTTTGCCATATTTTGATCTTGTAGAAAAACTGAGCAGGATTTTGAACAAATCGATAGTGTACTTTGGAAACCCGAAAATTTTGAAAACTTACTCCGATGTGTAGGCAAAACAAGTTCGTCTCATTTGGAAGTTTGAGTTGTTTATTATTGTTACTAAACATTTTGACTTAGTAGAAAAATCGAGTTTTAAGTTAGAAAAACATTTGAGTTCTCTTTATTCCAAAACTTAGTGTGATACTCCGATGGTATAGTTTAAAATGTCGCTTTTGTAGTTTTGAAATCGTTATCTTTCCAAGTTTTAGCACATTTTAACCCAATTAATTTGTTAGGCATATTAAAATCTACTTTAAGCATAAACATAACAAAATATAATTTTAAAAGGCCTTTTACAAACCAAAATAACCAAATAGAAATAAATAAGCTAATGTACCAAGCTTTATAAGAGTCTACGCAACTCCTTATTTAAGCATGGCATGAGCACCTCGAGTCCATCCCGGCTCCATGTCCGCATCTAAGTGTCACCTGAAATGTCAAAGGAGAGAGTGAGTCGCAAGACTTAGTGTATAAATCCCTCTCCCGGTATATCATGCCAACACACATCATAACAAAATAATGCAAGTAATGCACCCAATCCTAACCAACCATATCACCTTTTCTACCCCGTGTGGTACCAAACCACTGGTGGTGCCAAACCACTGGTGACCCAAAGTTACGATATCCATAATGTGGTGCCAAACCACCGGTGACCAAGTCACAAATAATCCAATGATGGGGCCAACTCATCGTGTGATACCAAATCACTAGCGACAATCCCAGATCTCATAAGTGGGGCCAACCCACGGTGGTGTCAAACCACGTGGACGAGTCGCAATGAGGTGCCAAACCTCCGTGTCCCAAAGACACAAGCAGATACTAAATCACCGTGACCGCAATCAAATTCGATAATGGGGCCAACCCATCGTGTGATACCAAATCAATGGCGCTAATCCCAGATAATCAACTGTAGGGCCAACCCACCGTGGTACTAAGCCACTGGGACGAGACACCGAGGTGCCAAACCTCCGTGACCCAAAGTCACAAAATATGTGGTACCAAACCACGGAGGTGCTAAACCTCCGTGTCCCAAAGACACAAAGTGTCCCAAAGACACGAATATCATACTCCCCTCCTCTCATATCACCCGATAGCATATCATACTAAATGCAAAATCGTGCAATCATGCTATCATGCTCACATGCTTAATACGGCATCTCAAAGTATATACATCAACAATCATGATATCACATATCATCACATATCTCATAATGAAACGGACTTACCCGAATTCGTATCCATACCTCAATGGGTATCAAAATAGTCAACCACACTGTTTCATTTACACAAACAAAGTTATCACATTACTCGCTTAAGAAAGTGTGTTGGTTTACACACCGAAATAGCAAAGATGTTAATCCTAAGAACGAGTCAAAGTCCCTTGATCACCTCGACAACCCCGAGCCTACATTCGCCAACAAGGGATTAGCACTTAACTCATTCGCCAAAACCATTTACACAAAAAGGGTTAATCTTTGATCTCTTACCGCCTCGAATCGGTTACCAACCAAGTCTCGAACCAACAAAGTGGTTCCTCCACTAATCGACTACACCATAAAAGAGAACAATAAATCCTTTTGAAACCTTATACTTAATCGAAACTAACCAAATAGACCATGAGCCACCATTTCACCATCACTTACCAAACAATTGAATCCGTAAAAGTTTTCTTGATCGCTTGGAATCCGAAAGCCCTATAATGAGATGTTAAACAAAAGATTAACTCCAACCAAAATCCACATAGGCCTAACCAACCCGAAATCAACATAGCACTAGGGAGAAAAGAGAAATGGCCATTCGCCAAGAACTTACCCTTCCAACGCTTGAAAACAAAACCCAAAAATGATCCACACCACACCTCACAATTGGCCAAGATGGAAGAAAATAGAAGAAGGAAATTTCTATGAAGGGATGATGGTTCGCTAGCACCCTTTAATCAAGATGGAAAGGAGGTTCGGCCTAGGTGTTTAATACACACCTATGCTCGGTTTTGAGTGGAAAGAAAAGGAGTAGAGATGAGAAGAAATGGAGGTTACGGCACACAAAAGAGATGAAGAGAAAACAATGGAGAAAAATCGGCTAAAGCTCTGAGAAGAAGAAAGAAATAAAAGATGAATAGAGAGGAGGGTATGTTCGGTTTTGAACAAGAAAAAGAATTGGAGAGAGTGTTTTGGAGATGAAAGCTTTGGCTACCAATGCTCAACAAAGAAAGAAAAATGTGGAAAAAAGACAATACCAAATTCGGTTTACACAAATGACAAAGAAGGAAAAATGCAAAAGAACACTCGGCTTCACCAAAATGTAGAAAGAGTGCAAAGTTTAGCAAATAAAGTTGCTTTGTGTTTCGGTTTCAAGGAGCAAAAATGGAAGGTTCTTTTCGGCTTAGGCTATTTGCAAATGAAGAGATCTTTTGCTAGCTTTTGACTAAACGAAAATTAGCTTACCAAAAAAAATTGTGACCGAAAATGCACATTTGCCTAAGTGGAAATTTCGGCACTCTCCTCACTCACTCACAACACTCACCAACCGGCCAAACTCCCCCAAAGAATCTCCTAAAAACTGGCCAACCTCCCCCCAATCACTTTCAAGCCACTAATTCAAATGACTATGACCAAGTCTTCCTCCACCATTTGCTCTCCACCCATCCTTTGAATGTGTTGACTTAGTCCAAGGCAGAGTTTGAACTGCCTACAACTCCTCCCCTCCATGCCGTCAAAATGGGAGCCAAAATGTGGGATTTTCGCAGCTTGAACACAAGACCTCACCCCTTGCAATTGACGCCATACACATGCTCCAAGTGGCGCATGTTTTGCCACTTTGCTAGCTCTTCATTTGTACTCAAGAACACCAATTAAAATATATAAGACCCAGCTCCTTCAGCTCCTATCACATAAAGCCCAAAAACTAAAATTTTTCCACCCACTCAGGCTCACTCCTAGCCTACAACTAAGCCTCGAGACCACACAAACAACAACATAACAAGCCATTAACATGCAGACAATGCCAAATAAAATAGCCCTTAACCCGGGATATTACAGTTCTACCCCCCTTAAAAATAATTTCTACTCGAAATTACCCGGTCAAGAGTTATGGTATTGTTGTCTCATCATATCCTCGGGTTCCCACGTAGCTTCTTCCACGCCATGATTCGGCAAAGAACCTTAACCAAAGGCATAGACTTCCTACGCAGAACCTTCACATCCCGATCTAAAATCTGTACAGGCTCTTCCGCCATGGTCATATCTGGGTTTACCTCAATCTCTCCTACTGTTACCACATGTGACGGATCGGAACGATATCGCCTAAGCATTGAAACGTGGAACACGTCGTGAATCTGACTTAGCTTTGCTGGCAACTCGAGTTGATATGCAACTGGTCCCACTCGTCTTAGTACCTTATACGGCCCAATAAACCTCGAACTTAGCTTGCCTTTCCTTCCGAACCTTAACACTTTCTTCCACGGCGAGACCTTCAGAAAAACTTGATCCCCCACAGCAAATTCAATATCTCTCCGCTTAAGATCGGTATAGGACGCTTTTGCGGTCAAAGCTTCCTTCAATCGAGCTGAATCAACTTAACCTTGTCTTCGCCTCAAAGAACTAACTCTGGTCCCAACAACCGACGCTCACTTAACTCTCATCCAACAAGTAGGTGAGCGACACTTCCTACCGTATAACGCCTCATATGGTGCCATCTTGATGCTTGCTTGGTAATCGTTGTTATAGGCGAACTCACTAACGGTAGATACTCCTCCCAACTACCCTCAAGTCCAATACACAACCTCGTAACATGTCTTCCAAGATCTCAGATAACCTTTTCCGATCGCCTGTCGGTTATGGATGAAATGCCGTCTTTGAAATCTAACCGTACCCGAGCTCGATGCAACACCTTCCGTAACCTTGACGTGAATCGGGTCCCTATCCGAGATGATCGACATCGGCACCCCGCGCCTCACTATCTCGACACATACGACTTTGCAAATCTCTGCAGTGAGTAATCCACCCTCACCGAATAAAGTGAGTGATTTAGTCAACCGATCCACAATTACCCAAATCAATCTTTCTTGCTCGGTGTAAGCGAAAGAATCCAACGACAAAATCCATAGTTATCCTTTCCCACTTCCACTGTGGAATCTTCACCGGTCAAGCAACCACGACGGTAGTTGATGCTCACCTTGACCAACCGACATGTCGACACTTCCCTACAACTCACACTTCCTTTTTCGCACTTTACCACCGTAATCGCTTCTCGAGATCCCTACACATTTTGCTACCTCCGGGATGCATAGCGTAGGGCTGCTATGTGCATCCCAAGAATCTTTGCCTTAACTCGGTGTCTCTCGGCATACAAGCCTTCCCCTAAAAACACAAAGACCCCATCACTAGACAAATCAGATCCCTCCAAACCATCGCTCGCACTTGTGTCCTTTGCGCTCAAAACCTCATCCAACAACTGCTTTTTCTCGATCCGCTCAACCCAAGTAGGCTTAACCGCAGCTCGCGTAATACTCTCGTCGTCATACAAACTCAAGTGGGCAAACATCGCTCTTAGATCCGAAACAACCTTACGGCTTAACGCGTCTGCTACAACATTAGCCTTGCCCGGATGATACTATATTGAGCAATCGTAGTCTTTCAACAGCTCAATCCATCTGCTACTGCCTCGATTCAGTCTTTCGAGTTAGAAGGTACTTCGACTCTTATGATCTGTAGACTATCGATCTCTCCCGCATAAGTAATGCCTCCATATCTTTAAGGCAAAAACTACAGCCGCTAACTCCAGATCATGCGTTGGATAATTTACCTCATGTGGCCTCAACTGCCGAGATGCGTAAGCCACAACCTTCCCTTCTTGCATCAGCACACAACCCAATCCCCTATGTGATGCATCGCAGTACACTGTGAATTCCTTACCACCTCAGGTTGAATCAGAACCGGAGCTTCACTCAAAATCTTCTTCAACTTATCGAACTCTCCTGCCGCTTCCGGTCCAAATGAACGGAACCCTTTTCTCAATAATTTAGTCATCGGTCTGCGATCAATGAGAAACCCTCTACAAATCTTCTAGAGTATCCCGCCAGCCCGTAAAACTCCAAATCTCACCATCGACTTAGGCGGCTTCCAATCCAAAACTGCCTCTATCTTACGAGGGTCCACTCTAATTTGTACTCAAGAACACCAATTAAAATATATAAGACCCAGCTCCTTCAGCTCCTATCACATAAAGCCCAAAAACTAAAATTTTTTTCCACCCACTCAGGCTCACTCCTAGCCTACAACTAAGCCTCGAGACCACACAAACAACAACATAACAAGCCATTAACATGCAGACAATGCCAAATAAAATAGCCCTTAACCCGGGATATTACACATGTCCCTATGAATGGAGCATAACTTGACATTCCCTTATCTATCTACATGCCCCAGGGCCTCAATGCCCGAATCAGAAACCTTAAGGGTGTGTACTCACAATCATATGACATGCCAATTATATCTAACATATACAAAAAAATTTCACGTTTAAAACATTTAAAAACATTGAGCTCACTAACCATGAAGAGGTCATATGCAATACTCGTTTCTCATAAAGCTCGTGTAAAATAATTCGAGTATCGTAACTAATAAAACATGCTTTTAAAACATATATTAAAATTATAATTGTGAAACAGAGATTCAGAAAAGCTTACTCTTGGAACTTAGTTTAAAAATCGTAAGCTCCTAGATATCATAATGATTCACATATACAAGTGACAATCTTCGAATACCCACCAATTTTTCGAGAATTTTAAACAAGTTTTGCTTTTCCTTTGTCTTTGTTGGTAGATGGTCCGACTATTTCGCACATACATAAACATACACATATAAAAAATATAACACATTCAATTAAAACATATGAACGGACCTAGTTTCCTGGACAAAACCTTAATAGACTGAGAGTTACCTTACTTTTTAATAACTCAGTTCCTGAGCAGAGACTTGAACAATAAAATAATTAACGAGAAAATTCTCTACAAAAAGGTCTTAATTTATAGGCAGTAGGTGTTTTGGTATTCTTAAGATACCCTACTTGTCTTAGGAAACAAGGTTACGTGCATGAGTAGTGTCCTAAGTAGAATATAAGTCAACTTCTTAACTCAAGTATGACTCTACTTATACTGGAAAATACCTATTCATCCAACCAATTGGTGAATCCCTACTCACAATGAAACTGACGAACCTTCCTTTCCATGACTTCTAGCGTACACTATTTGTTGAGTCACTGGCGAACTCCTTGTAAGTCTTCTGGAAGTTTCCAATTCACCAAATTACTAGCGAACTCGTGCTTGCTATAACACTCCTAACCCGTAACCGTCACTAGAACAGGGTTAAAAGGGAATTACCGAACAATCGAAATCATTTACTGACATTTCACAGCGTATTCTAACAAAACACATCAAAGTGTCCCTTAAGTAGGTCCACAAGACCTAAAACATGCTTGAAGATAGGGCTGGGACTAAACCGAACACATACAAAAATTTTCAAAAATTTAAAATTTTCCTAAGTTACAGAGGTCACACGCTCGTGTGGGCAGGCCGTGTGCCTCCCACGGCCTTAAACACGCACCTATGTCTAAGCCGTGTCAAAATAAGGTATACATAATGACTTGACCACACGGCCTGAGACACACCCGTGGCCGCTACTGGCTTGCCCCACATGGCCAGTCACACGCCCATGTGTCCAGCCTGTGGTCGAGCCTGACTTGTTTTGAATTGCAACCTCGAAGGACATGGTTGAGCCACACGCCCGTGTTCTGAACCGTGTGGGAAAATATAGGCCATTTTCAAGGGCAAATTGCCACCCAAACATGGGATCATCCAAACAAGCACCTACAATTATCATACCAAACAAAATTGGTAACCAAAAACATACCAAATGGTCATCCATTTCAACTCATTCAAGTACATTTCATCACAACATCTTGTATACCATTTAACTCAACTAAATCATAAGTATATCTAAGTAACATTCATCCATAAACTTACCAATTCATTATGGCATCACTCCATCATGATATACCAGCTTTACATCACCAAAACATAACTCAATATTACCATATACTCTACCATTAACAAAACACATCACATAGCTCATCTACTTATTCACAACTTAACATTAACTAGCCATATCACATGGCTATTCATATATTCCCAAACATAATTCAAAGTGACTAGCCTATACATGCCATATTTAGCTATATACACATTTTCAAAGTACCAAAATTTGATTGAGTAGTGTGATGGCAATCCTCGACAATCCCTAAGCCTTTCGTAGCTTTTACGATCCATAAAATAGAGCAAACACACATAAAGTAAGCTTCCAAAAGCTTAGTAAGCCATATACAAATAAACTTAACATAAATTGGACATAGCTACATTGATACAATGACATTAATGTTTCTCATTGCAAATTCATCACATATTATTTGGCTCATTTGCTTAGCTATAGCTTGTCACATTTCTCAACTCAAATATCTTATATACACACATAGCTTATTCAAACATATAATCACATATTACCTCATAATCATACACATATCCAATTTGGTAAGCTTATACAAACACTTACCTTTCATACACTCATAGTGTACTTTTCAATCGTACCTGAATCGTTTATACTTCTCACATAGATATTCATTTCTTGGATTTGCCCGTTGAACTGTTCGAAATCTAATAGGATACTCGAAATGCTCAGAATAGTCATACAATGCCAACGTCCCAGACAAGGTCTTACATGTACTCAGATATCGAAGCCTCTATCCCAGATAGGCTCTTACACGAATCAAATACGATGCCAATGTCCCAGACATGATCTTACAAGTAAATCTCTTATCGATGCCAACGTCCCAGACGTGGTCTTACACAAAATCTCGAATCAATGCCAACGTCCCAGATGTGGTCCTACATGATCTCACATATCGAAAACCTATGTCATGACATATGAAATCCTATCTATTCCTAGGTTCGTACGGGGCTTCTCGTATATTGTTGCACTATCGATACATCATTGATTTCCATATACTTATCATTCTCGTACGCATTCATCACAACAAGATTTCACATGAACATACATAAATCAATACAAATGCATTTATATAGACTTACCTCAGATTAGGAATAAATGAGCAATTTCGACTACTCGATCACTTTAGAATTTTCGCAATCTAAATTCATTTTCTTCGGTTCTTGATCTATACATATTCAAATTTAACTCTTTTATTCACAAATTCATTCAATTCGATCCAATAACACATATTTAGGGCAATTTACAAATTAGCCTCCATATTTTCACATTTTAACATTTTAGTCCCTATTTTACAAAATTACAAAATACACATAATTTCATATTACCCATGCCTAGCCGAATTTTACTCATGCTCATATGGTTCCATAAATTTCATTTATTTCACAATTTAGTCCTCAAAATTTTATTCTTTCAATTTAATCCAAATTACTAAAAATCATAAAAACTCCAAAGACAAACTATGTTGTTCTATCACATATAATTCATATTTCACCATCAAACATCCAAAAACTCACATGTTCATCAATGGCACATTACAAAATATTCATCAATTTACAAAATTGAAGCATGGGTTTTGAAGTATTCAAAGCAACGATTACAAAAACGTATAAATTATTGAAAACCGATCAAAAACACATACCCGATTTATGCTTAGACCATGGACGAATGAAGCAAAGCTCAAGCTCTTTCTTTTCTTTCAATATTCGATGGAAAAGATGAACATCCCACTTTCATGCTTTATTTGTTTTATTATATTAACATATATTATTAATTATTTTACAATTTTTAACCTTCAATAATAATATAATATAACACATAACATTTGGTTATAAATGTCCATTGCTATTCACTATCTTTAAACATGGTTTAATTGCTTCATAAGGCCTCCACTTTTAAAAGCCACATCAATTCGGCCATTAATCAAAAAGAAAGCTACTATTACGTATTATGCAATCTAGTCCTTTGCTTAAATTAGGCACACAAACAGACAAATTAATTCACAAAATTTCACACATGCTTAATCACATATCATAGGCACAAAAATAATATTAAAATATTTTTTAACTCAGATTTGTGGCCTCGAAACCACTGTTTCGACTAGGGTCTAAACTGGACTGTTACAATTCTCCCCCTTAGAAATTTTTGTCCCCAAAAATCTTACCGTTAAACAGATTTGGATATTGTTGTCTCATTGAATTTTTAGACTCCCACATAGCCTCTTCCACTCTGTGTCGATGCCATAACACTTTCACTAACAGAATTTTCTTGTTTCTCAACTCTTTCACTTCACGAGCTAAGATACGGATCGGTTCTTCCTTATATGTCATATATGTAACATCCCGATTTAGGTTCTAGTCAAAATAGTGGTGGAGACCACAAATATGAGGTATATGTATGAGTTTTTGAGGTTTATGCCATGCTTGCATGTTAGTGTAAAAGTTTCATGAAGCAATTTTGTTAAATTGCGGTTGAATTGTCCAAAAGGACTAAATTGCAAAGGTTGCAAAATGTGATATTCTAGAATCTATTTGTGTGAAATAGCTTTGGATTACCAATTAGAGGTCCTTAAATAGTAATTTTCCCAAATTTTAATTTTGGACAAAATTGGGCATGAATGGGTTAAAATTTGAAAGTTTGACAAAAGGGAATTTTGGTCATTTGTCAATTAAATGAATAAAATGGGAAAACGATGATTGAATTTTCATTCATCTTCTTCCCCAAGGCAGCCAAAAATTGAGTGAAGCCATTGTTAGGGCTCTTCAACTTTTCAACCTGGCCAGTAAGTGTATTCTAGCTCCATTTTTAATATTCTTCATATTTTTTAAGTCCTAGTAGCATGAGTAAGCTATTTTTAGCAATATGTTGAGCTAAGATGGATGTTCAAAAATGTACCCATGTATGACATGCATGTATGTTGATGTTTTATGGAAGAATATGAAAGCTTAATGTAGTAGAAACATCTTTTGCTAAGTAATTTCCATGAAAAATGCAAGTAGGGACTAGTTTGTGAAAGTTTCGAGTTTGGTCATACATGTGTGATTTAGAGAGATTTGATGATTGCTTTAGTTGAATAAATGGTTCAGCTAAGCATGAAAATCTAAAATGTTGAATGGAAATCACTTTACGAGCCTTGGGTCAAAAGTGTGAATATTAGAAAGTTTAAGGGTAAAATGGTAATTTTGCTAAAGTATGAGATAAGGGTCAATTTAGTCAATGTGTGTATTGAATAAGTTGATTTATTTATTATAGATCAAGAAAGACGAAGCCCAGATCAAAATTGAGGCAAGAGCAAGGTGGTGGACTAAATTGCACATCCTTATACTTTTTAAGTACCGAGGTAAGTTTATGTATAGATAATGCATTCATACTTACAATTTGTTAATGCTAACTAGTGTGTAGCATGAATGAGAATGATTGAGAATGATTGAAAACCTATGTGGTTCAAGTGAAATGAATGTGGTAGATATCATGAATGAATGAGTAAGTAGATATGTGGATGTGTAGTGATAATATTTGATGGTGGGCTAAGTGTGATACCACCTTAATACTTAAAAACTATGGGCTGTGTACGATACCATAGTTAAGTATATTATTTAGTAGGCTACGTATAAACCACTATGAGTACCTTTTGGTAGGCTATGTGCGATACTACCTTATTACCGATTGTGGTGGATGAAAAGCGAAACCACCGAGTAATTTAGCTATGTGGATGTATTATTGTGATAAAATGATGTGTTGTATTTTTGAGTAAATGTGGTATTGAGTGCGGGGTGCATGTCAATGATTATGAATATATGACTCATGATGTGTTGAAAATGTGGTAAGGGATAGAAAGAATAAGCATAATTGTGGATGTGAATTTATTTGGTAGTATAATGCTAATTGTTGTTTAGTTTATACTGGAATGTTAAAATTGTTTATGTGTAAACTTACTAAGCTCAAGGCTTACTCCTTTTCTTTTCCCTTGTCTTATAGAGAATGAGGGTTGAATCGAGATACGTGGATTAACCAGAAGATCGCCCACACTATCAGCTCACTCCGGTACATTAGACTACATGTTTTGTATATGACATGTATAGGGGCTAGACAAGTTAGTGAATTTTGTTCTAAATGGCTAAGATGTATTAGCCTATAGATGGATAATCTATTTTGTATAATGCCATAGTCGTTGGCTGATTTATTATATGAAAATATGTAGTTATCCATGTGAGATTGTGTTTGAATTTGAATTGATTATTGATGTGTTGTTTGAGTTTATGTTAGAAGAACTTGAGAGGTGAGAAGAGCTTAGCACATAGCTTTATTCTTGTCCATGTAGATAGACACACGGCATGTGTCTAGCCCATGTGTGATACACGGCCAGTCCATGGGCATGTGTATTGGCCGTGTCACTTTGATGATTCGAGCAAAGATAGGCCACGTGCTAGCCATACCAAGCAGCAGTGTCTAGACTTTAGGCCATGTTCTGTAGTCAGTGTTCACCACGGGTGCTGAGCACGGATGCGTGCCCTAGCTGTGGGGCTTTGGCAGAATGCTTGGGTTTTCATGCACGGGTTGAGGGCATGGGAGTGTGTGACCTCCACGGGTGTGCCTCACCTTACACGGGCGTGTAGTCCCTGTTTAGGTGAAGAAATTTTAAAGACTCAAAAAAGTTTCGATTTAGTCTCGAGAGCCTTGTGTGTATGAGTGAGGCCTCATAAGTCTAGAATGAGGTTGTTGAGGTGACTTAAGAGAGTAGTCTCGATGAGCCTAAGTGGCGATCATATGGTTTTAATCCGGTAATGCCTCGGGCCCAGTTTTAGCGTAGAATATGGGTAAGGGGTGTTACATTTAGTGGTATCAAAACTATGGTTTAGTCAGTTTTAGGACTACCGTAGCGGGTGTAAGAGTCTAGCTATACATGCCATAAGCATATAATGATAGTGTGGTGGCTTCTGATAATTTTAAGCTTGTTTCTATATAGTGTATGGATCCTGATCAATCGGCTACTGATGATGCAGCTAGTATGCATCGGCTCTCGTGCAAGGGACCGCGCCTGTGCAGAGTGAACTCGAGATTGGGGGACAAAGAGATGAGGCTCGAAGCCTTTCTCCAGATGATGAGTAACTGGTACTCAAAGTACGTTTGAGCAAACCCTAATGCTCCACCTCCTCCACCTCCTCCTATACCTCAGCCAGTTCCAATGGCTCCTCAAGGTATAGAAGTAGTGAGAGTAACGAAGCCCCAGTGGATAAGATTAGGAAACGCGGGGCTGAGGAGTTTAGAGCTAAGGTAGATGATGACCTTGAGAGGGTAGAGTTTTGGTTGGAGAACTCGATGAGAGTGTTTGACGAACTCCCATGTATACCTAAAGAGAACGTGAAGTGTGTTGTATCTTTACTAAGAGACTCGACATGCCATTGGTGGAAGACGTTAACGTCGGTAGTCCCAAAAGAACGGGTGACGTGGGACTTGTTTTTGGAAGAGTTTCAGAGGAAGTATATAAGCCAGAGATTTACCGACCGGAAAAGGAAGGAATTCCTTGAGTTGAAGCAAGGGAGAATGTCAGTAGCAGAATATGAGCGCGATTTTGTTAGGCTTAGAAAATATGCTTAAGAATGTGTATTGACGAAGGCTGTTTTATGTAAAAGGTTCGAAGATGGACTGAATTAGGATATCAAACTCCTAGTTGGTATTTTGGAACTGAAAAAGTTTGTAGTGTTGGTTGATAGGGAAAGTAAGGCCGAAGAACTGAGTAAGGAAAATAGGAGGGCGGTGAATGAGGCGAATCCTCGGACCACTACATTAGTTGGATACTCACCTCGAGATCAAGCCAGCACTCGTTCGGGTTCAAGAGTCCAAGCCACCTCGATGGAAAGTGTGGGCAATCCGGAGAACAAACCGAGTGTCCAAGTTGTGGTAGATATCACACTGGAGAGTGTTGGGGTAACAGTTGAAACTGTTATAAGTGTGGTTCCCCCGACCATTTTATCTGAAATTGCCCCGAGAGGGATGACAAGGAAGAGAAGCAGGAGATAAGACCTAGCAATGTACCTACGAGGGGTAGGCCACCAAGGAACACAGAAGGGGGAACTAGTGGTAGAGGTGCGTCACAAGATTCTACTGTGAGATCGGAGGGTTGGGCACCTGCAAGGACGTATGCCATTCGCGCTCGCGAAAAGGCATCCTCCCCAGATGTGATAACGGGTACTTTTTCTCTCTAATTGATCCAGGGTCTACTCACTATTATATTTGCATGAGATTAGCATCTAGTTTGAATATGACCGTTGAATCTACGGACATTGTGGTTAATGTGTCAAACCCGTTAGGTAAGCATGTGTTAGTAGACAAGGTGTGTAAGAATTGTCCTTTGATGATTGAGAGTCATTATTTTCTGACAAACCTGATGTTGTTGCCATTTGATAAGTTTGATTTAATCCTTGGCATGGATTGGTTGACTACGTATAGTGTCTTAGTGAACTGTGGTACTAAATTTATCGAGCTGAAATGTGAAGGTGGAGATGTTATTCGGGTTGAATTAGGTGGATCAGATAGTCTATCAGTGATGATTTCTTCCTTAGTGGCTGAAAAATGCTTGAGAAAGGGATGTGAGTCCTATCTCGCGTTTGTATTGAATACTCAAGAGTCTGAGGTGAAGATTGAATCAGTACCGGTGGTATGTGAGTATTCGAATGTATTCCCGGAGGAGTTACCCGAATTACCTCCAGTGAGAGAGATCGAGTTTGGGATTAAGTTAATTCCAGGAATGGCACCTATTTTGATTGCTCTGTATAGGATGGCACCCTTAGAGTTGAAAGAACTAAAGGTCCAGTTTTAAGAATTGACAGATAAAGGTTTTGTGAGACAGAGCTACACACTGTGGGGTGCTCCGGTATTATTTATGAAGAAAAAAGATGGGTCTATGAGGTTGTGCATAGACTATAGGCAACTCAACAAGGTGACGGTGAAGAATAAGTATCCTTTACCAAGGATTGATGATCTTTTTGATCAACTAAAGGGAGCTTCAGTATTCTCCAAGATAGACCTAAGGTCTGGTTATTATCAGCTACGAGTGAAAAAGCAAGATGTGTTGAAAACTGCATTTCGAACAAGGTATGGCCATTACGAGTTTATGGTCATGCCTCTTGGTTTAACGAATGCACTACGATTTTTATGGATCTGATGAACCGTGTCTTCAGACCGTATGTGGACAAGTTTGTGGTTGTCTTCATTGACAACATATTGATCTATTCTCGGGATGAGAGCGATCACGAAGAACATTTGAGAATTGTCTTACAAACTTTAAGGGATAACCAGTTGTATGCTAAGTTTAGCAAGAGTGAGTTTTGGCTCCGAGAGGTTGGATTCCTAGGACACATTGTGTCGGGTGATGGTATCCGAGTTGATCCAAGTAAGATATCGGCTATTGTGGATTGGAAACAGTTGAGGAATTGCTACCCCGATGACGAAACTGTTACATAAAGATGTAAAGTTTGATTGGTCTGAGCTACGTCAACAAAGTTTCAAGAGGTTGAAAATATTGTTGACTGAGGCACCGATTTTAGTTCAACCAGAATTAGGAAAAGAGTTCGTGGTTTACAGTGATGCGTCGTTTAATGGTCTCAGTTGTGTGTTGATACAAAAGGGTAAGGTAGTCATTTATGCCTCGAGGCAGCTAAAACTACACGAGAAGAATTATTCGACTCACGATTTGGAGTTGGCTGCGATTGTCTTCGCGTTAAAGATTTGGCAACATTACTTGTATGGGGAAAAGTGTCAAATCTTTATGGATCACAAGAGTTTGAAGTATTTGATGGATTAGAAAGGTCTAAATTTGCGATAGAGGCGGTGGCTCGACTTATTGAAAGACTATGAGTTAGTCATTGATTATCACCCAGAAAAGCTAATGTGGTTGCGGATGCCCTGAGTAGGAAATCCTTATATGCTTTGAGAGCCATGAACACGAGTTTGGCATTGTCTGATGACGGGACTATACTGGCCGAATTGAGAGTTAGGCCACTATTTGTTCAACAGATAAGTGAGGCTCAGAGAAATAACAGTGAGATGCAAGCTAAGAGAGCTAGGTACGGATCAGGAAGTGATTTTGATTTTCGAGTGGACTCGAACGGTTGTTTGATGTATCATGATAGAATCTGTGTACCCAAAGATGATGAGTTGATCCAAAATGTTTTGCATGAGGCGCATAGTGGTTATTTCTCAGTACACCCGGGCAGTACAAAAATGTACAATGATTGGAGAAAGTTTTATTGGTGGTCGGGTATGAAAAGAGACATTTCAGAGTTTGTAGCTGAATGTCTGATTTATCAACAGGTAAAAGTTAAACATCAAGTGCCTTTTGGGTTGCTTCAGCCAGTGATGGTTCCCAAATGGAAACGGGATCTGGTTACTATGAATTTTGTGACGGGGTTGCCGATGACTCCGAAAAAGAAAGATGTTGTGTGGGTTGTTGTGGATAGGTTGACGAAGTCAGCTCACTTTATTCCAGTACGTGTTGACTATTCACTGGATAAGTTAGCTGAATTGTATGTGGCAAAAATAGTGAGTTTACATTGTGTGCATGTGTCTATAATATCGGATAGAGATTTGAGGTTTACTTTGAGGTTCTGGAAGAAGTTGTAAGAAGCCATGGGTACGAAGTTAAATTTCAGTACTGCATTCCATCCGTAAACTAATGGTCAGTCTGAAAGAGTGATTCAAGTTCTTGAAGATATGCTTTGATGCTGTGTGTTGGAATTCAAAGGTAGTTGGGAGAGATATCTACCTTTGGTCAAATTTGCTTACAACAACAATTATCAATCGAGTATACGGATGGTTCCGTATGAGGCCTTGTATGGTCGTAAGTGTCAGACTCCTTTATATTAGACCGAGCTTAATGAAAAGAGAATCCATGGGGTCGATCTAGTGAAAGAAACTGAAGAGAAAGTGAAAGTGATCCATGATGGTCTGAAAGCTGCTTCAGACCGAAAGAAGTCGTATGCGAATTTAAAAAGAAAAGAAATTGAGTTTGATGTGGGTGACAAAGTGTTTTTGAAAGTATCTCCATGGAAGAAGATCATGAGATTTGGACGAAAAGGAAAAATTGAGTCCAAGATTCATAGGGTCGTATGAAATTGCCGACAGAAATGGACCAGTGGCTTACTGTTTGGCCTTGCCAGTGGAATTAGAAAAGATTCATAATGTGTTTCATGTGTCGATGTTGCAACGATATCGCTTCGATCCTTCGCATGTGATTCCTTCAATGGAAATTGAGATAAGACCGGATATGTCTTATAAAGAGGAGCCGATTAAGATTTTGGCTCGAGAAGTGAAACAACTAAGGAATAAGAACATAGCCCTAGTGAAAGTGTTCTGGTAAAAACACGGTGTGGAAGAAGCTACGTGGGAGACAGAAGAAGCTATGAGAGAGCAACATCCAAACCTCTTTACTGGTAGGATTTTCGGGGGCAAAAATCTCTAAAGGGGGAGAGTTGTAACATCTCGATTTAGGGTCTAGTCGAAATAGTGCTGCAAGACCACAAATTCGAGGTATTTGTATGAGTTTTTGAGGTTTTTGCCATGTTCGCATGTTAGTGTGAAAGTTTCATGAAGCAATTTTGTTAAATTGCGGTTGAATTGTCCAAAGGAGTAAATTGCAAAGGTTGCAAAATGTGATATTCCAGAAGCTATTTTTGTGAAATAGCTTTGGATTACCAATTAGGGGTCCTTAAATAGTAATTTTCCCAAATTTTAATTTTTGGACAAAATTGGGCAAGAATGCGTTAAAATTTGAAAGTTTGACAAAAGGGCATTTTGGTTATTTGACAAAAGGACATAGCTTTGTTCTTTTCCATGTGGATAGACACACGGGCATGTGTCTAGGGCATGTGTGACACACGGCCAGTCCACGGGCATGTGTATTGGCCGTGTCACTTTGACAGAGTAGTATAGGCTACGGGCTAGCCATACCGGCGTGTGTCTAGATTTCAGGCCGTGTTGTGTAGTCAATGTTCACCATGGGTGGTGAGCACGGGCGTGTGCCCTAACCGTGGGGCTTTGGAAGAATGCTTGGGTTTTCATGCACTGGTTGAGGGCATGGGCCTGTGTGACCTCCACGGGTGTGTTTCACCTTACACGGGCGTGTAGTCCTTGTTTAGGTGAAGAAATTTTAAAGACTCGAAAAAGTTTCGATTTAGTCTCGAGAGCCTTGTGTGTATGAGTGAGGCCTCGTAAGTCAAGAATGAGGTTGTTGAGGTGACTTAAGAGAGTAGCTCGATGAGCCTAAGTGGCGATCATATGGTTTTAATCCGGTAATGCCTCGAGCCCGGTTCCGACGTAGAATACGGGTAAGGGATGTTACAATATCATATCAGATTTTAATGTCAGATGTAGAAATCACATGTGAGGGATCAGATCTATACCGATGAAGCATTGACACGTGAAATACATTATGAATCTCTTCCAGCTCAGATGGCAACAACAATCTATAAGCTACAGGTCCGATACGCTCAATAATCTCATACGACCCTATGAATCTCGGACTCTATTTGCCTTTACATCTGAATCTGAGTACTTTCTTAGACGGAGATACTTTCAAGAATACTTTGTCACCGATCTCGAATTTGATGTCTTTTCTTTTCAAATCTGCATAGGATTTCTAACGATCAAGCGCCACTTTCAGACTATCACGGATTACTTTCACTTTCTATTATGTATCTTTTATCAAATCGACCCCGTGTATCTTATTTTCACTAAGCTCAGTCTAATACAGAGGTGTTCTACATTTACATCCATACAAAGCCTCATATGGTGCCATTTTAATGCTAGACTGAAAATTGTTATTATATGCAAATTCAATCAGTGGTAAATACTATTACCACATACTGTTAACCTCAAGAATGCAACATCTTAACATATCATCCAGTATCTAAATAATCCACTCAGACTAGCCATCTGTTTGCAGGTGAAAAGCTGTACTAAAATGCAACTTTGTGCCTAAAGCTTCTTGCAATTTCTTCCAGAATCATGATGTAAATCTCGGATCTCTACCAGACACAATAGATAACGGCACTCCGTGCAATCTCACAATCTTAGAAATGTAAAGCTCAGCTAAATTATCAAGTGAGTAATCGGATTGTACCGAAATAAAATGAGCAAATATCGTCAATCGATTGACGACGACCCAAATCGCATCTTTCTTTCTCAGAGTCAAAGGCAGTCCAAAAACAAAATCCATCGTCACTCTATCCCATTTCCACTTGAGAATCAGAATCGGTTGTAGCAAACCAGATGGAACCTGATGTTCAGCTTTAACTTGCTGACAGACTAAACATTTCGACACAAAATCAGAGATATCTCTTTTCATACCGGACCACCAATAGTGTTGCTTCAAATCATGATACATCTTTGTACTTCCTGGATGAATAGATAGACGACTATTATGTGCATCATTTAAAATCAACTGAATCAACTCTGGGTTTCTCGGAACACATAATCAATATCGGAATCTCAAGCAATCATTATCATCAACTCAAAATTCTGAATCAGAATTTGAATCACACTGAGTTCGTTTTACTGGCATTTCATTGTCAACTTTTTGAGCATCACATATCTGTTGTAGAAACATCGGTGCTAAAATTGAACTACCATCAGATAAATCTAAATGAGCATTCATCGCTCAAAGTGCAAACAATGACTTTCAACTCAGTGCATCGGCAACAACATTTGCCTTTCTTGGATGATAATCTATCAGAAGCACATAGTCTTTCAACAGCTCTAACCATCTTCTCGGTCGCATATTCAAATCTTTCTAAGTCATCAAATATTTTAGACTTTTGTGATCTGAGAACACGTGGCATTTCTCACCAAACAGGTAATGGCACCAAATTTTTAATGCAAACACAATCGCAGCTAGTTCAAGATCATGTGTCGGATAGTTCTTTCCATGTGGCTTCAATTGTCTCGAGGCATAAGCTATAACTTTGCCTTCCTACATCAAAACACATCCCAGACCATTTAATGAAGCATCACTATAAATCACGAACTCTTTATCCGATTCTGGCTGTGTCAAAACTGGAGCTTCATTCAATAGAGTTTTCAACTGATCAAAGCTTTTCTGACATTTATCGGACCATTCAAATCTCACATCTTTTTGATGCAATCTAGTCAATGGTGAAAGAAATTACAAGAGGCTTTAGGTACGAAATTGCATTTTAGTACTGCATTTCATCCACAAACGGATTGTCAATCTGAACGGATCATTCAGATTCTCGAGGATATGTTAAGATATTGCATTCTTGAGTTTGAAAGTACGTGGGAAAAGCATTTGCCATTGATTGAATTTGCATACAATAATAGCTTTCAATCTAGCATTAAAATGGCACCATTTGAGGCTCTTTACGATCGTAAATGCAGAACTCCATTATATTGGACTGAGCTTAGCGAGAATAAGATTCACGAGGTTGATTTGATAAAAGAGACGGAACAAAAAGTGAAAGTGATTCATGACAGTTTAAAAGTGGCATCAGATCGTCAGAAGTCTTACGTAGATTTGAAATGGAAAGATATTGAATTTGAGATCGATGATAAAGTGTTTTTGAAAGTGTCTTTGTGGAAGAAAATACTTCATTTTTGCAGAAATGGTAAATTGAGTCCGAGGTTTATCGGGCTATATGAGATTATTGAATGAATTGGGCCGGTTGCTTATAGATTGTTGTTGCCACCTAAATTAGAAAAGATTCATAATGTATTTCACGTATCGGTGCTTCGACGATACAGATCTGATCCATCGCATATGATTGCTCCTACTGAAGTTGAGATTCAATCAGATTTATCATATAAGGAAGAACCAATCTGAATTTTGGCACGAGAGATTATAGAGTTGAGAAACAAGAAAATTTCTTTAGTGAAAGTGTTGTGGCACAAACACGGAGTTTAAGAGGCTATGTGGGAGCTTGAAGATATTATGAGAGAGTAATATCCAAACCTATTCACTGGTAAGATTTTCGGGGACGAAAATCCCTAAGGGGGAGAGTTGTAATAGCCTGGTTTAGACCCTAGTCGGAGCAGGAGTTTTGAGACCACAAATTTGAAGTTATAAAATATTTTAATATTATTTTCTGTGTACATTATGTGATTGAGCATGTGGGAAAATTCTATGTGAAATTTTATCGTTTGTGTGTCGAATTGAGAAAAAGGACTTAATCGCATAAAATGCAAAAGCTATGTGCTGATGGTTAAAGTGCTTATTTGGCATGGCTTTTTAAATGATAAGTCCTTATGTTGTAATTAGACCTTTGATAGTGGAGATGGACAAAAATGGGTTTATACTAGTTGAATTTAAATGTTATACATTAAGGGTAAAATGGTAAAATGTCAATTAAGTTAATATTAAATAAAAAAAACATTTGGTGGCCATTTTATCATCTTATTTCCACTGAAAATAGGAAGACCAAATAGGGTTTTTGAGTTTTTTTTATTCGGCACATACAAAGATTGATTGAGTTATGTTTTGAGTTTGGTTTTTGATAATTTCTATGTTTTTGTGATCGTTGCTTAGAGTATTATCAAGCCCATGCTTTACTTTTAGAATTTGATGATGATTTTGAGATATGCCATTAATGAATGTTTGAGCTTTGTAATAGTTGATGATGAAATATGAAAGATATGTGATAGGTTAACAAATTTTGTCTTTGAATTTTTGGTAAATTTGAGTAATTTGAGCTAAATTTGAATATGTATAGATCAAGAAAAGAGAAATTCGGACTTAGATCGAGGCAAGAACAAAGTGCTCGACTGATCGACTTGTTTCGTAACTTCGTCGTCCGTGTTAAGTTCGGGTATAATACGAATCGTTTAATTCATATTCATGTGTTATGAAATGAATGAATATATGTGATTTATGAGTTAGTAATGCTATATGTGGATTTGAGAAATGTGGCACTAAGTGTGCGTAATTAGAATTGAGACAGAAGTGAATAGCACTGTATGTACGAAGTAAAGGAAGCCTCAGCTATATCGATTGGCACTATGTGTGCGATACCGAGTTAAATTCAGTTTAATATAAAGGCACTAAGTGTACAATGATATTTAAGCTTCGGCTAAAAAATTGGCACTAAGTGTGCGACTAAATCGAATGAATAATGAAGATTGATCAAAATGTGGTATCGAGCATTGAGTAGCAAGAATGATCATTAACTAAGTGTTGGCAAAGGTATGTACGGAACCTATGTGGTTGATGATTTGGTAAATGAATAAATGGATGGTTATGTGAGTATTGATTATAGATGAAATTGTGTATTATTGTGAATTGACTATGTGATGATTTATTTTACATATTGAATTTTGAATCATTGAGTTAAATGTATTACATTACGAACTTACTAAGCTTTAGAGCTTGCTGTGTGAAGTTTTCTTTGTTTAACAATGTATTTAAAGCTAGCTTAGTTTTGGGGATCGTCAGTGACTCAATCACACTATCGGTTATCTATTTTGGTACTTTTGGAAGTTGTATATATTTGGAATATGGCAAGTATAGGCTAGTGAATATGGCATGTTTTGAAGTGTATAAATCTTGCCATGTGATATGGTATGATAGTATGATGATTTTGGTATATGCCTTGGGTATGTGTAAAGGATGGTTAAAGATGTGTATGTGTGTTCTATGTAGGTGATCATTTTGGTATAAATTAGTAAAATGGAATGGTATGCTTCTTGATAGATTTGGTAAAGATTGAATGATGAATGAATTATATGTTTTGGTTGTGAATTTGATACTTTGAATTGGTAAGTTTGAGTTGAAATGTGAATGTGAAATGAGTAGTAATGTTAAGAGGTTAAAAAGGTGTTTAGCTGGTATGTTTTGATTGCATTTGAGGCATGATTTGAAATTGGTTTGATGCTTGTAGGTGATTCCAAGGTGTGGATGACAATTTGGCCTTGTAAATGGCCTATAATTGCCCATACGATTGAGAACACGGGCGTGTGGCTCGACCGTGTCAATTGAGTTTGCAAATTGAATCAAGTCAGGCTCAGGGCTAGACACACGGGCGTGTGACTAGCCGTGTGGTGCAAGTCAGTATGTATGCCCTGTTTTTCCACGGCTTGGACACACGGGCGTGTGACCCCTGTAGCTTAGAAAAATGTTGTAACACCCCGAACTCGGCTTAGAAGTTAGGCCCAAATCTGGCGTGCAACTCCGAATTGTTTTTCGAAAACCATGTTTTCATTGAAAACCCTTCTTAAATAAAAGCTTGAGAAAATCCCAGTTACGTCAGTTTATTATTTTTTCTGAGGTTTATAAAAAAATTTATTACTATCAACACATTGTTTGTTGCGGAAGCTTAGTTTAAGAATAATTGAGTTACGAAAACGTGATGTTTTGAAAACAGTTTTGTTTAGGAAAATCGCAATCTACTTTTAACAGTTATAAAATATCATAGATAAATATCCCAAATAAAAACCAGAAATTAAAAGCGGCCTTATTACAAGCCAATAAGAAAGTAGTTTAGTAAGGTAAAATAAAAACTAAAATTTAAAGCTACTCGTAGTGTGGCCACCTCCGAATCCTCCCGTACGTCGAATCGCTTACTGAGGATTACCTAAAAAATTAAAAAGAGGGGATGAGTTTATGAAAACTTAGTGTGTACAACCCTCATCGGTAAAAACATGCATTACAACAATCCGGGCCTAAGCCCATTACAATAATCAATGTGGGCTTAAGCCCAACACAGTTACGGTGGCGATTGGGCCTTAGCCCATATTAGCCTCAGTTGGATCTTAACCTAATACAGTAATGGTGGCATTTGGGCCTTAGCCCATAATAGCCTCAGTTGGGCCTTATCCCATATCACAAGTCACAGATCACATCTATCTAGGCCTAAGCCCATCTCAATAACAGAACAAGTGTATGCAATGCATTAATGCCTATACCAACCCTGCACTCTTGTGGGGATTTAATCGACCCACCCATCCCTACACTCCTTATGTAGCACCGGTTGCGACACTAACCAATATTGCAGCAGAGTTGCCAATCACATAACCGGCTTAAAGTCATCGTTGGATCCACGATCATCAAGCAACCATGCGACCCTAACATGTCATATACTTCCTCCAGATCAATAATCCCATCCCTCATGCGGCATAATATCACATGAATGCAGACATAACATAAATGGCATTCAATAACAATCATATAACATGTAGGGGCATTTTAGTCATTTTGGCCTTCAGGGCATAACGGTTATTTACCCTTTAGGGGTATTTCGATCATCTTACCCTCCAGGGGTATTTCGGTTATTTTACCCTCCAGGGGTATTTCAATCATTCCTTCACGAAGGTCTACAGTAGCCTCGAGCGACACAAATAGCATATATGATCAAAAGGTGTAATTGGGCCCAAAGCCCAATACTCAACCCAAGTGGGCCCACACGCTCGTGTGGCCCATTTAGCCCAAATCTCCTTTGGCCATGTGATCGTCATGGCCTGCTCATTATTCCTATCCATCCACAAAATTTACTCGCGTAGGGCCCACTCGGCCCAATCCGATCCATTTGGCCCTAAAAGCGGCCTGAGCCCATGAGAACGCTCATGGTGGCCTCAACCATCTTACGCCCATAATTGTGGGCTTGGTCCACTACACGTGCGATTTCACGCTCGTGTGGCATCATTTACCGGTATTTCAACTTTTCGGCATTTGCCGATCTACTTGGAGTGGTGCATGTGAGTACGCACTTGGTTTATGAAGCATACTTCCAAGCTCTTAGCAACGAACCTATATTCAGTCAAGGGGCATAGTTAGCCTTTCCATCTTTAAAGATCACAACACTTTCCCCAAACTAATTAACCACTACCTACCTTGGCTGAATAGCAACGGCCTATCATTTCCTTAGATCGCTTGGTTAAGAATCGATTCCCCCTCCTCGTGGCTTATCTAAATCGCAAACATAATCTATCAGTTAACATTATTTACTAGCTAAAGTTAATCATATGCTACTACAATGAAAACGCATGCCCAAGAAGGACTAACATTCGGCCTTACCCAAAATTACTTGACCGAGTACTTACCTTGATCGAAACCTTAGAGTAGGAAGTCGCTACTATTAATCACTTGCCCTCTAATTGCCCCTCAAGGAACCTTAAACAAACCAATCATCAGTCAAGATAAGAAAGGGAGATTTGGCAGATAAAGAGGAATACCATCGATACTGAAAACGGTTAAAAACATTAACCACCACTTACTATCTCATTCGGCCAAGAGGAGAAATCCCTAACTCGAGCTCACTGGCTAAACCGTCGAAGATTTAAAACTAAGAGGATTGGAGATGGATGACGAAACAAAGAAAGTAGAAAAAGGAAAGTGTAGATAAAGATTCTAAATAGGCAAAGTGAAAGGATTCGGCTTTAGCAATACAATTAGGGACACTCGAAAAGAATCGAAGGAAAAGATAGAAAAGGAAAAAGGGGTATTCGGCTATCACTGGAAGAAAAAGGAAACAGAGGAACCTTACTTCGATTTAGCAAAAGAGGAGAAGAATAATTTCAATTCGGCACAGGCAACAATTAATGAAAAGAAAATAATAGATAAAAGGGGTATTGCTAATAGTTGATCACAAAATAGTTGATCACAAACATAATTCATGGGAAAATAGATACACATTTTGGCAAACACATATGTAGATCTGAGTACCATCAAACTATTAATCAAATCATCATCTAAAGCAATGCCACTCAACCTATACTGATAATATACTACGTAAATCAATCAGATGACTTTCATGGCATTTTACTTCAGAACCCGAGATGCTCAAAATAATCAATAATCATATAAGATTTCATATGATTTCAGATGAATTCATTATACCACCAAGATATGACAAATTCTAAATAACTCTGATTCAACCATTTCATAACACAAACGAACCCAAAATGACAATTTCTTAGGTCACACATAGGGACAAATATATCTATATCCAAAATCATACCATTATGGCGAATGCCTTTATTAACATACATATACACAGTTCTTTTCAAAAATTATTCAATTTTTTTCACAAATCTTGCTCAACCCTTAACCTTGAGCATATTAGTATCTTATCATAGACATACTTTATTACAGAACAAACAAAATTTATTTATTACAGAACTAACAAAATTTATCTTTAATTTACCATAAAAACATACATACACATCTTACCAAACATAAATGACAGATCACATTACAAGGGCCAAATAGAACACGTCATAAAGGCATCATACAAAATCTCATGTTTATTGTCCCGATTTAACTTTACATAGGATGCCATGGGTTTCTCCCTCATGGACTTATACAAAATTTCATGTATCGTGATATGCCATTTTGATTTACACATTATCGAAGGTTACACCATGAACAATACATACAGACATATCATATCATGCCATGGGACTTAACCACATTGTCTCACACAGATTCATGTATTGTGTTCTGCCATTTCAGTTTCATCTTTATGGAGGCTACACCATAAATGGTCCCAAATCATACCAAATTTCCATGGGCTTATACCTCTTGTTCTTACACTCATTTGTAATCTATGACATGCCAGTCTGGTTAGTAATATAACTAACTTACCAGAGGCTTCACAATGAAACATTAGTTCAGCATCAACTTACTTAGATAATCACTTTATTACTATCTCATACATCTAGTATATCGAATTTTACCTGCATGCTTATAAAACATCATTCTTTTAGCAGAACTCTATACAAACTAATACATCAAACCTCTTATCTTTAATGCACTCATACCCCTACCATTTTCCATAGACATCATCATCCTATTTATGTATATGTAAATATATTTATACTTCTTATTTGAGCAGTTCATAAAAAAGAGTTAGGATGGACACTCACCTAATTCTCACTTACTACAATTCTAAGCTTCAGGCTCAAATATCCCTTTCGAACCAGCGACAACCACTGCTTAGAGACATAAATTCACTATTACAAATCTTTTACAAACAATTTACTTATCATCTCAATTACTGAAAACCTTATGCAAAAACCTTACTTAAAGCTTTACTGTTCATATAACTCTTACAATCTTACTCATTTAGAACTTAACATGTAAAGCTATAATACCTACCCAAAAATGGAATAACCACTGATTAAACTCAGAATCGTAGCTTCCAACTTAAGAAGGAAGAGATACCATTTGATTTAAGAAAAAGAATTAGAGAAAAACATATAAAGAAGAAAAGAATCTCTTTCAGAACCCATCTCACACATATATATATGACCCAACTTACTCAGTGGAACTTAACAAGTGTCACACGTTTAAGAATTTTCCTTCTTAATGGTCTATAGTTTCCAAGATAAATATAAATAAGTACCCTGTATTCATAATTATCAGGCTAGGCTATCTAGTTCATTTTTAACTAGATGAGTTATAATCTAACTAACATAGTACTCCAGGAAAACAAAGTGTACTATACCTTTGGCGAAAACTCATACCATGTATACCCTTTTATCGCTTAACACAGACTTCTCCTTAATACAACAGAATATCGTGAAATAAATTACTTACATACTTATGTGGTGGTTACTATATGCCTAAACGTATATGCCACAATATGAAATTGGGTGGATTACACTTCGCAGACAGACTATTTTACTACTATACGCCAAAACCTTAGACCCACCAGACCTGGGGTGTTACACATACATACAAGGGTTCACAAACTTTAACTGGGCTTACAAATAAATGTTCTATTTACAAATTTATATCAGTGTCAAAAACTTATAGGGGGCCGCATGCTCAAGTACCTCATAACAATCAGGCTCGCTTATGGGGTTAATTTATATTTTACATAAGATTTGAAAGACATTATCATGAGCACGCATGCAAGGAAGAGTGATGTAACTTTGTACTTCATTCATACTAAAAGAAAATTAATGTAATCAAATAAACAAGTACTACATAACTTTATTGGTTACCAAATAAAATAAACATAAGGAAAATTGAGTCCTAATACAATGGAAAAGTCATTAAACAATTTACCACTAACCCCAAGGAGATATTCACATCACCTTTTGTCCCGTGTTCATTGTAACTATCCTGATTTTAGCCTCACTCGGATCATTCACCTTACCACTACCTTCCGTGTGATCTACTTACTTACGAAGTGAGAGAGGAGTGGGTGAGTTCTTTAAGAACTCGGTGAATATATAGGAACAACACAACATTCTCAAAATAAAAGATAAATGTATATTGTTTTACAAGCTGGGCTTGTTATAAAGATGTGAGACTTTGTTTGCAAATACCTGTTTGTGATAAAAGCATAAAACGTAGAAGTTGTGAAACAGTTTCACTTGTTCATGTTAAAAACATAATCAAATATTGGCTTCTTCATGTTGAAAAGCATAAAACATATTCAGATACTTATTATGTCTTTCTATTGGATAAACAGATCTCCTTATAATGTCTCACTTATAACTGATAGAGTCGTTAACATGTCCCATAAGTGTAGCTTGAAGCTAAACACTCTCCATCACACTAACATGTCCCTATGAATGGAGCATAACTTGACATACCCTTATCTCTCTACATGCCCCAGGGCCTCAATGCCCGAATCACAAACCTTGAGGGTGTGTACTCACAATCATATGACATGCCAATTATATCTAACATATACAAAAAAATTTTGCGTTTAAAACATTTAAAAACATTGAGCTCACAAACCATGAAGAGGTGATATGCAATACTCGTTTCTCATAAAGCTCGTGTAAAATAATTCGAGTATCGTAACTAATAAAACATGCTTTTAAAACATATCTTAAAATTATAATTGTGAAACAGAGATTCAGAAAAGCTTACTCTTGGAACTTAGTTTAAAAACTGTAAGCTCCTAGATATCATAATGATTCACACATACAAGTGACAATCTTCGAATACCCACCAATTTGCCGAGAATTTTAAACAAGTTTTGCTTTTCCTTTGTTCTTGTTGGTAGATGGTCCGACTATTTCGCACATACATAAACATACACATATAAAAAATATAACACATTCAATTAAAACATATGAACGAACCTAGTTTCCTGGACAAAACCTTAATAGACTGAGAGTTACCTTACTTCTTAATAACTCAGTTCCTGCGCAGAGACTTGAAAATAAAATAATTGATGAGAAAATTCTCTACAAAAAGGTCTTAATTTATAGGCAGTAGGTGTTTTGGTATTCTTAAGATACCCTATTTGTCTTAGGAAACAAGGTTATGTGCATGAGTAGTGTCCTAAGTAGAATATAAGTCAACTTCTTAACTCAAGTATGACTCTACTTATACTGGAAAATACCTATTCACTCAACCAATTGGTGAATCCCTACTCATAATGAAACTGACGAACCCTCCTTTCCATGACTTCTAGCATCAACTGTTTGCTGAATCACTGGCGAACTCCTTGTTGTAAGTCTTATGGAAGTTTCCAATTCACCAAACTACTAGCGAACTCGTGCTTGTTGTAACACTCCTAACTCGTAACCGTCACCCGAATAGGGTTAAAAGGGAATTACTAGACAATCAGAATCATTTACTGACATTTCACAGCGTATTCTAACAAAAGACATCAAAGTGTCCCTTGAGTAGGTCCACAAGACCTTAAACATGCTTGAAGATAGGGCTGGGACTAAATCGAACACATACAAAAATTCTCAAAAATTTAAAATTTTCCTAAGTTACAGAGGTCACACGCCCGTGTGGGCAGGCCGTGTGCCTCCCACTGCCTTAAACACGCACCAATGTCTAAGCCGTGTCAAAATAGGGTATACATAATGACTTGACCACACGGCCTGAGACACACCCGTGGCCGCTACTGACTTACCCCACATGGCCAGTCACACGCCCGTGTGTTCAGCCTATGGTCGAGCTGACTTGTTTTGAATTGCAACCTCGAAGGACATGGTCGAGCCACACGCCCGTGTGCTGAACCGTATGGGAAAATATAGGCCATTTTAAGGGCAAATTGCCACCCAAATATGGGATCATCCAAACAAGCACCTACAATTATCATACCAAACAAAATTGGCAACCAAAAACATACCAAATGGTCATCCATTTCAACTCATTCAAGTACATTTCATCACAACATCTTGTATACCATTTAACTCAACTAAATCATAAGTATATCTAAGTAACATTCATCCATAAACTTACCAATTCATTATGGCATCACTCCATCATGATATACCAACTTTACATCACCAAAACATAACTCAATATTACCATATACTCTACCATTAACAAAACACATCACATAACTCATCTACTTATTCACAACTTAACATTAACTAGCCATATCACATGGCTATTCATATATTCCCAAACATAATTCAAAGTGACTAGCCTATACATGCCATATTTAGATATATACACATTTTCAAAGTACCAAAATTTGATTGAGTAGTGTGATGGCAATCCTCGACAATCCCCAAGCCTTTCGTAGCTTTTACGATCTATAAAATAGAGCAAACACACATAAAGTAAGCTTCCAAAAGCTTAGTAAGCCATATACAAATAAACTTAACATAAATTGGACATAGCTACATTGATACAATGACATTAATGTTTCTCATTGCAAATTCATCACATATTATTTGGTTCATTTACTTAGCTATAGCTTGTCACATTTCTCAACTCAAATATTTTATATACACACATAGCTTATTCAAACATATAATCACATATTACCTCATAATCATACACATATCCAATTTGGTAAGCTTATACAAACACTTACCTTTCATACACTCATAGTGTACTTTTCAATCGTACCTGAATCGTTTATACTTCTCACATAGATATTCATTTTTTGGATTTGCCTGTTGAACTGTTCGGAATCTAATAGGATACTCGAAATGCTCAGAATAGTCATACAATGTCAACGTCCCAGACAAGGTCTTACATGTACTCAAATATCGAAGCCTCTATCCCAGATAGGCTCTTACACGAATCAAATACGATGCCAATGTCCCAGACATGGTCTTACAAGTAAATCTCTTATCGATGCCAACGTCCCAGACGTCGTCTTACACGAAATCTCGAATCAACGCCAACGTACCAGACGTGGTCCTACATGATCTCACATATCGAAAACCTATGTCATGACATGTGAAATCCTATCTATTCCTAGGTTCATACGGGGCTTCTCGTATATTGTTGCACTATCGATACATCATTGATTTCCATATACTTATCATTCTCGTACGCATTCATCACAACAAGATTTCACACGAACATACATAAATCAATATAAATGCATTTATTTGTATATAGACTTACCTCGGATTTGGAATAAATGAGCAATTTCGACTACTCGATCACTTTAGAATTTTCGCGATCTAAATTCATTTTCTTCGGTTCTTGATCTATACATATTCAAATTTAACTCTTTTATTCACAAATTCATTCAATTCGATCCAATAACACACATTTAGGGTAATTTACAAATTAGCCACCATATTTTCACATTTTGACATTTTAGTCCCTATTTCACAAAATTACAAAATACACATAATTTCATATTACCCATGCCTAGCAGAATTTCACTCATGCTCATATGGTTCCATAAATTTCATTTATTTCACAATTTAGTCCCTCAAAATTTTATTCTTTCAATTTAATCCAAATTACTAAAAATCATCAAAACTCCAAAGACAAACTATGTTGTTCTATCACATATAATTCATATTTCACCATCAAACATCCAAAAACTCACATGTTCATCAATGGAACATTACAAAATATTCATCAATTTACAAAATTGAAGCATGGGTTTTGAAGTATTCAAAGCAACGATTACAAAAATGTATAAATTATCAAAAACCGATCAAAAATACATACCCGATTTATGCTTAGACCATGGACGAATGAAGCAAAGCTCAAGCACTTTCTTTTCTTTCAATATTCGATGGAAAAGATGAACATCCCACTTTCATGCTTTATTTGTTTTATTATATTAACATATATTATTAATTATTTTACAATTTTTAACCTTCAATAATAATATAATATAACACATAACATTTGGTTATAAATGTCCATTGCCATCCACTATCTTTAAACATGGTTTAATTGCTTCATAAGGCCTCCACATTTAAAAGCCACATCAATTCAGCCATTAATCAAAAAGAAAGCTACTTTTACGTATTATGCAATCTAGTCCTTTCCTTAAATTAGGCACACAAACAGACAAATTAATTCACAGAAATTTCACACATGCTTAATCACATATCATAGGCACGAAAATAATATTAAAATATTTTTCTAACTCAAATTTGTGGCCTCAAAACCACTGTTTCGACTAGGGTCTAAACTGGACTGTTACAATTCTCCCCCTTAGAAATTTTTGTCCCCAAAAATCTTACCGTTAAACAGATTTGGATATTGCTGTCTCATTGAATTTTTAGACTCCCACATAGCCTCTTCCACTCCGTGTCGATGCCATAACACTTTCACTAACAGAATTTTCTTGTTTCTCAACTCTTTCACTTCACAAGCTAAGATACGGATTGGTTCTTCCTTATATGTCATATATGTAACATCCCAATTTAGGTTCTAGTCAAAATAGTGGTGTGAGACCACAAATTTAAGGTATATGTATGAGTTTTTGAGGTTTATGCCATGTTAGTGTAAAAGTTTCGTGAAGCAATTTTGTTAAATTGCGGTTGAATTGTCCAAAAGGACTAAATTGCAAAAGTTTCAAAATGTGATATTCTAGAATCTATTTGTGTGAAATAGCTTTGGATTACCAATTAGAGGTCCTTAAATAGTAATTTTCCCAAATTTTAATTTTTGGACAAAATTGGGCATGAATAGGTTAAAATTTGAAAGTTTGACAAAAAGGAATTTTGGTCATTTGTTAATTAAATGATCAAAATGGGAAAACGATGATAGAATTTTCATTCATCTTCTTCCCCAAGGCAGCCGAAAATTGAGTGAAGCCATTGTTAGGGCTCTTCAACTTTTCAACCTGGCCAATAAGTGTATTCTAGCTCATTTTTTAATATTCTTCATATTTTTGAAGTTCTAGTAGCATGAGTAAGCTATTTTTAGCAATATGTTGAGCTAAGATGGATGTTCAAAAATGTACCCATGTATGACATGCATGTATGTTGATGTTTTATGGAAGAATATGAAAGCTTAATGTAGTAGAAACATCTTTTGCTAAGTAATTTCCATGAAAAATACAAGTAGGGACTAGTTTGTGAAAGTTTTGAGTTTGGTCATACATGTGTGATTTAGAGAGATTTGATGATTGCTTTAGTTGAATAAATGGTTCGGCTAAGCATGAAAATCTAAAAAGTTGAATGAAAATCACTTTGCGAGCCTTGGGCCAAAAGTGTAAATATTAGAAAGTTTAGGGGTAAAATGGTAATTTTGCTAAAGTATGAGATAAGGGTCAATTTAGTCAATGTGTGTATTGAATAAGTTGATTTATTTATTATAGATCAAGAAAGACGAAGCCCGGATCAAAATCGAGGCAAGAGTAAGGTGGTGGACTAAATTGCACATCCTTATACTTTTTAAGTACCGAGGTAAGTTTATGTGTAAATAATGCATTCATACTTAAATTTGTTAATGCTAACTAGTGTGTAGCATGAATGAGAATGATTGAGAATGATTGAAAACCTATGCGGTTCAAGTGAAATGAATGTGGTAGATATCATGAATGAATGAGTAAGTAGATATATGGATGTGTAGTGATAATATTTGATGGTGGGCTAAGTGTGATACCACCTTAATACTTAACAACTATGGGCTGTGTACGATACCATAGTTAAGTATATTATTTAGTAGGCTACGTGAGAAACCACTATGAGTACCTTTTGGTAGGCTATGTGCGATACTACCTTATTACCTGATTGTGGTGGACTGAGTGCGAAACCACCGAGTAATTTAGCTATGTGGATGTATTATTGTGATAAAATGATGTGTTGTATTTTTGAGTAAATGTGGTATTGAGTGCAGGGGTGCATGTCAATGATTATGAGTATATGACTCATGATGTGTTGAAAATGTGGTAAGGGATAGAAAGAATAAGCATAATTGTGGATGTGAATTTATTTGGTAGTATAATGCTAATTGTTGTTTAGTTTATACTGGAATGTTTAGATTGTTTATGTGTAAACTTACTAAGCTCAAGGCTTCCTCCTTTTCTCTTCCCTTGCCTTATAGAGAATGAGGGTTGAATCGAGATACGTGGATTAACCAGAAGATCGCCCACACTATCAGCTCACTCCGGTACATTAGACTACATGTTTTGTATATGACATGTATAGGGGCTAGACAAGTTAGTGAATTTTATTGTAAATGGCTAAGATGTATTAGCCTATAGATGGATAATTTATTTTGCATAATGCCATAGTCGTTGGCTACTTTATTATATGAAAAGATGTAGTTATCCATGTGAGATTGTGTTTGAATTTGAATTGATTATTGATGTGTTGTTTGAGTTTATGTCAGAAGAACTTGAGGGGTGAGAAGAGCTTAGCACATAGCTTTATTCTTGTCCATGTGGATAGACACACGGCATGTGTCTAGGCCATGTGTGATACATGGCCAGTCCACGGGCGTGTGTATTGGCCATGTCACTTTGACAGATTCGAGCAGTATAGGCCACAGGCTAGCCATACGGGCGTGTGTCTAGACTTTAGGCCATGTTCTATAGTCAGTGTTCACCACGGGTGCTGAGCACGGGCGTGTGCCCTAGCAGTGGGGCTTTGGTAGAATACTTGGGTTTTCATGCACGAGTTGAGGGCATGGGCGTGTGTGACCTCCACGGGTGTACCTCACCTTACACGGGCATGTAGTCCCTGTTTAGGTGAAGAAATTTTAAAACTCAAAAAAGTTTCGATTTAGTCTCGAGAGCCTTGTGTGTATGAGTGAGGCCTCACAAGTCTAGAATAAGGTTGTTGAGGTGACTTAAGAGAGTAGTCTCGATGAGCCTAAGTGGCGATCATATGGTTTTAATCTGTAATGCCTCGGGCCCAGTTTCAGCATAGAATATGGATAAGAGGTGTTACATTTAGTGGTATCAGAGCTATGGTTTAGTCAGTTTTAGGACTATTGTAGCGGGTGTAAGAGTCTAGCTATACATGCCATAAGCATATAATGATAGTGTGGTGGCTTCTGATAATTTTAAGCTTGTTTCTATATAGTGTATGGATCTTGATCAATCGACTATTGATGATGTAGCTAGGATGCATCGGCTCTCGCGCAAGGGACCGCGCCTGTGCAGAGTGAACTCGAGACTAGGGGACAAGGAGATGAGGCTTAGGAAGCCTTTCTCCAGATGATGAGTAACTGGTACTCAAAGTACGTTCGAGCAAACCCTAATGCTCCACCTCCTCCACCTCCTCCTATACCTCAGCCAGTTCCAATGGCTCCTCAAGGTATAGAAGTAGTAAGAGTAACAAAGCCCCGGTGGATAAGATTAGGAAACGCGGGGCTGAGAAGTATAGAGCTAAGGTAGATGATGACCTTGAGAGGGTAGAGTTTTGGTTGGAGAACTCGATGAGAGTGTTCGACGAACTCCCATGTACACCTAAAGAAAACCTGAAGTGTGTTGTATCTTTACTAAGAGACTCGGCATACCATTGGTGGAAGACGTTAACGTCGGTAGTCCCGAAAGAACGGGTGACGGGGTTTCTTTTTGGAAGAGTTTCGGAGAAAGTATATAAGCCAGAGATTTACCAACCGGAAAAGGAAGGAATTCCTTGAGTTGAAGTAAGGGAGAATGTCAGTAGCAGAATATGAGCGCGATTTTGTTAGGCTTAGAAAATATGCTCAAGAATGTGTATCGACGAGGCTGTTTTATGTAAAAGGTTCGAAGATGGATTGAATAAGGATATCAAACTCCTGGTTGGTATTTTGGAACTAAAAGAGTTCGTAGTGTTGGTTGATAGGGAAAGTAAGGCCGAAGAACTGAGTAAGGAAAATAGGAGGGCGGTGAATGAGGCGAATCCTCGAACCACTACATCAGTTGGATACTCACTTCAAGATCAAGCCAGCACTCGTTCGGGTTCAAGAGTCCAAGCCACCTCGATGGAAAGTGTGGGCAATCTGGAGAACAAACTGGAGTGTCCAAGTTGTGGTAGATATCACACTGGAGAGTGTTGGGGTAACAGTCGAAACTGTTATAAGTGTGGTTCCCCCGACCATTTTATCCGAAATTGCCCCGAGAGGGATGATAAGGAAGAGAAGCAAGAGATAAGATCTAGCAATGTACCTAAGAGGGGTAAGCCACCAAAGAACTCGAAAGGGGGAACTAGTGGTAGAGGTGCGTCACGAGATTCTACTGTGAGATCGGAGGGTTGGGCACCTGCAAGGATGTATGCCATTCGCGCTCACGAAAAGGCATCCTCCCCAGATGTGATAACGGGTAATTTTTCTCTCTAATTGATCCAGGGTCTACTCACTATTATATTTGTATGAGATTAGCATCTAGTTTGAATATGATCGTTGAATCTACGGACATTGTGGTTAAAGTGTCAAACCCATTAGGTAAGCATGTGTTAGTAGACAAGGTGTGTAAGACTTGTCCTTTGATGATTGAGAGTCATTGTTTTCTGGCAAACCTGATGTTGTTGCCATTTGATAAGTTTGATTAAATCCTTGGCATGGATTGGTTGACTACACATAGTGTCTTAGTGAACTGTGGTACTAAATTTATCGAGCTGAAATGTGAAGGTGGAGATGTTATTCGGGTTGAATTAGGTGGATCGGATAGTCTATCAGTGATGATTTCTTCTTTAGTGGCTGAAAAATGCTTGAGAAAGGGATGTGAGTCCTATCTAGCGTTTGTATTGAATACTCAAGAGTCTGAGGTGAAGATTGAATCAGTACCGGTGGTATGTGAGTATTCGAATGTATTCCCGGAGGAGTTACCCGGATTACCTCTAGTGAGAGAGATCGAGTTTGGGATTAAGTTAATTCCAGGAATGGCACCTATTTCGATTGCTCTGTATAGGATGGCGCCCTTAGAGTTGAAAGAACTAAAGGTCCGGTTTTAAGAATTGACAGATAAAGGTTTTGTGAGACCGAGCTACTCACCTGGGGTGCTCCGGTATTATTTATGAAGAAGAAAGATGGGTCTATGAGGTTGTGCATAGACTATAGGCAACTCAACAAGCTGACGGTGAAGAATAAGTATCCTTTACCAAGGATTGATGATCTTTTTGATCAAACAAAAGGAGCTTCAGTGTTCTCCAAGATAGACCTAAGGTCTGGTTATTATCAGCTAAGAGTGAAAAAGCAAGATGTGTTGAAAACTGCATTTTGAATAAGGTATGGCCATTACGAGTTTATGGTCATGCCGTTTGGTTTAACGAATGCACTACGATTTTTATGGATCTGATGAACCGTGTCTTCAGACCATATGTGGACAAGTTTGTGGTTGTCTTCATTGACAACATATTGATCTATTCTCGGGATGAGAGCGATCACGAAGAACATTTGAGAATTGTCTTGCAAACTTTAAGGGATAACCAGTTGTATGCTAAGTTTAGCAAGAGTGAGTTTTGGCTCCGAGAGGTTGGATTCCTAGGACACATTGTGTCGGGTGATGGTGTCCGAGTTGATCCAAGTAAGATATCGGCTATTGTGGATTGGAAACAGTTGAGGAATGTATCAGAAGTTATAAGCTTTCTGGGTTTAGCGGGATATTACAGACATTTCATAAAGGGATTTTCTATGATTGCTACCCCGATGACGAAATTGTTACATAAAGATGTAAAGTTTGATTGGTCTGAGCTACGTCAACAAAGTTTCAAGAGGTTGAAAACATTGTTGACTGAGGCATCGATTTTAGTTCAACTAGAATTAGGAAAAGAGTTCGTGGTTTACAGTGATGCGTCATTTAATGGTCTCGGTTGCGTGTTGATACAAAAGGGTAAGGTAGTCATTTATGCCTCAAGGCAGCTAAAACTACACGAGAATAATTATTTGACTCACGATTTGGAGTTGGCTGCGATTGTCTTCGCGTTAAAGATTTGGTGACTTTACTTGTATGGGGAAAAGTGTCAAATATTTATGGATCACAAGAGTTTGAAGTATTTGATGGATTAGAAAGGTCTAAATTTGCGATAGAGGTGGTGGCTCGAGTTATTGAAAGACTATGAGTTAGTCATTGATTATCACCCAGGAAAAGCTAATGCGATTGCGGATGCCCTGAGTAGGAAATCCTTATATGCTTTGAGAGCCATGAACACGAGTTTGGCATTGTCTGATGACGGGACTATATTAGCCGAATTGAGAGTTAGGCCACTATTTGTTCAACAGATAAGTGAGGCTCAGAGAAATGACAGTGAGATGCAAGCTAAGAGAGCTAAGTACGGATTAGGAAGTGATTTTGATTTTTGAGTGGACTCGAATGGTTGTTTGATGTATCATGATAGAATCTGTGTACCCAAAGATGATGAGTTGATCCGAAAAGTTTTGCATGAGGCGCATAGTGGTTATTTCTCAGTACACCCGGGCAGTACAAAAATGTACAATGATTGGAGAAAGTTTTATTGGTGGCCGGGTATGAAAAGAGACATTTCAGAGTTTGTAGCTGAATGTCTAATTTGTCAACAGGTAAAAGTTAAACATCAAGTGCCTTTTGGGTTGCTTCAGCCAGTGATGGTTCCCGAATGGAAACGGGATCTGGTTACTATGAATTTTGTGACGGGGTTGCCAATGACTCCGAAAAAGAAAGATGTTGTGTGGGTTATTGTGGATAGGTTGACGAAGTCAGCTCACTTTATTCCAGTACGTGTTGACTATTCACTGGATAAGTTAGCTTAATTGTATGTGGTAAAAATAGTGAGTTTACATGGTGTGCATGTGTCTATAATATCGGATAGAGATCCGAGGTTTACTTTGAGGTTCTAGAAGAAGTTGCAAGAAGTCATGGGTACGAAGTTAAATTTCTGTACTGCATTCCATCCGTAAACTGATGGTCAGTCTGAAAGAGTGATTCAAGTTCTTGAAGATATGCTTCGATGCTGTGTGTTGGAATTCAAAGGTAGTTGGGAGAGATATCTACCTTTGGTCAAATTTGCTTACAACAACAATTATCAGTCGAGAATGATGGTTTCGTATGAGGCCTTTATATGTCGACTATATTAGACCGAGCTTAGTGAAAAGAGAATCCATGGGGTCGATCTAGTGAAAGAAACTGAAGAGAAAGTGAAAGTGATCCATGATGGTCTGAAAGTTGCTTCAGACCGAAAGAAGTCGTATGCGGATTTAAAAAGAAAAGAGATTGAGTTTGATATGGGTGACAAAGTGTTTTTGAAAGTATCTCCATGGAAAAATATCATGAGATTTGGACGAAAAGGAAAAATTGAGTCCAAGATTCATAGGGTCGTATGAAATTACCGACAGAATTGGACCAGTGGCTTACTGTTTGGCCTTGCCAGTGGAATTAGAAAAGATTCATAATGTGTTTCATGTGTCGATGTTGCAACGATATTGCTTCGATCCTTCGCATGTGATTCCTTCAACGGAAATTGAGATAAGACCGGATATGTCTTATAAAGAGGAGCCGATTAAGATTTTGGCTCGAGAAGTGAAACAACTGAGGAATAAGAACATAGCCCTAGTGAAAGTGTTGTGGTAAAAACACGGTGTGGAAGAAGCTACGTGAGAGACAGAAGAAGCTATGAGAGAGCAACATCCAAACCTCTTTACTGGTAGGATTTTCAAGGGCAAAAGTCTCTAAAGGGGAGAGTTGTAACATCTCGATTTAGGGTCAAGTCAAAATAGTGGTGCAAGACCACAAATTCGAGGTATATGTATGAGTTTTTTAGGTTTATGCCATGTTTGCATGTTAGTGTGAAAGTTTCATGAAGCAATTTTGTTAAATTGCGGTTGAATTGTCCAAAAGGAGTAAATTGCAAAAGTTGCAAAATGTGATATTCTAGAAGCTATTTGTGTGAAATAGCTTTGGATTACCAATTAGAGGTCCTTAAATAGTAATTTTCCCAAATTCTAATTTTTAGACAAAATTGGGCAAGAATGCGTTAAAATTTGAAAGTTTGACAAAAGGGCATTTTGGTTATTTGTCAATTAAATAATTAAAATGGGAAAAAGATGATAGAATTTTCATTCATCCTCTTCCCCAAGGCTGCTGAAAATTGAGTGAAGCCATTGTTAGGGCTCTTCAACTTTTCAAGCTAGCTAGTAAGTGTATTCTAGCTCTATTTTTAATATTCTTCATATTTTTGAAGTCCTAGTAGCATGAGTAAGCTATTTTTAGCAATATGTTGAGCTAAGATGGATGTTCAAAAATGTACCCATGTATGACATGCATGTATGTTGATGTTTTATGGAAGAATATGAAAGCTAGATGTAGTAGAAACATCTTTTGCTAAGTGATTTCCATGAAAAATACAAGTAGGGACTTGTTTGTGAAAGTTTTGAGTTTGGTCATACATGTGTGATTTAGAGAGATTTGATGATTGCTTTAGATGAATAAATGGTTTGGCTAAGAATGAAAATCTAGAAAGTTGAATGAAAATCACTTTACGAGCCTTGGGCCAAAAGTGTAAAAATGAGAAAGTTTAGGGAAAATGGTAATTTTGCTAAAGTATGAGATAAGGGTCAACTTAGTCAATGTGTGTATTGAATAAGTTGATTTATTTATTATAGATCAAGAAAGATGAAGTCCGGATCGAAACCGAGGCAAGAGCAAGGTAGTGGACTAAATTGCACATCCTTATACTTTTTGAGTACCGAGGTAAGTTTATGCGTAAATATGCATTCATACTTACAATTTGTTAATGCTAACTAGTGTGTAGCATGAATGAGAATGATTGAGAACCTATGTGGTTCAAGTGGAATGAATGTGGTAAATATCATGAATGCATAAGTAGATATGTGGATGTGTAGTGACAATATTTGATGGTGGGCTAAGTGCGATACCACCTTAATACTTAACAACTATGGGTTGTGTGCGATTCCATAGTTAAGTATATTATTTAGTGGGCTATGTGTGAAACCACTATGAGTACCTCTTGCTAGGTTATGTGCGATACTACCTTATTACCTGATTGTGGTGGGCTGAATGCGAAACCACTGAGTAATTTAGTTGTGTGGATGTATTAGTGTGATAAAATGATGTGTTGTATTTTTGAGTAAATGTGGTATTGAGTGCAGGGTGCATGTCAATGATTATGAGTATGTGACTCATGATGTGTTGAAAATGTGGTAAGGGATAGAAAGAATAAGCATAATTGTGGATGTGAATTTATTTGGTAGTATAATGCTAATTGTTGTTTAGTTTATACTAGAATGTTTAAATTGTTTATGTGTAAACTTACTAAGCTCAAGCTCATTTTCTTTTCCCTTGTCTTGTAGAGAAAGAGGGTTGAATAGAGATACGTGGATTAATTAGAAGATCGCCCACACTATCAGCTCACTCCGGTATATTAGACTAAATGTTTTGTATATGGCATGTATAGGGCTAGACAAGTTAGTGAATTTTGTTGTAAATGGCTAAGATGTGCTAGCCTATAGATGGATAATCTATTTTGTATAATGCCATAGTTGTTGGCTACTTTATTATATGAGAAGATGTAGTTATCCATGTGAGATTGTGTTTGAATTTGAATTGATTATTGATGTGTTGTTTGAGTTTATGTTAGAAGAACTTGAGGGGTGAAAAGAGCTTAGCACATAGCTTTGTTCTTTTCCATGTGGATAGACACACGGGCATGTGTCTAGGGCATGTGTGACACACGGCCAGTCCACGTGCATGTGTATTAGCCGTGTCACTTTGACAGATTCGAGCAATATAGGCTACGGGCTAGCCATACGGGTGTGTGTCTAGACTTCAGTCGTGTTGTGTAGTCAATGTTCACCATGGGTGGTGAGCACGGACGTGTGCCCTAACCGTGGGGCTTTGGAAGAATGCTTGGGTTTTCATGCACTGGTTGAGGGCATGGGCGTGTGTGACCTCCACGGGCATGTTTCACCTTACACGGGCGTGTAGTCCCTATTTAGGTGAAGAAATTTTAAAGACTCGAAAAAGTTTTGATTTAGTCTCGAGAGCCTTGTGTGTGTGAGTGAGGCCTCGTAAGTCAAGAATGAGGTTGTTGAGGTGACTTAAGAAAGTAGCTCGATGAGCCTAAGTGGCGATCATATGGTTTTAATCTGGTAATGCCTCGAGCCCGGTTCTGACGTAGAATACGGGTAAGGGGTGTTATAATATCAGATCAGATTTCAATGTCAGACGGAGAAATCACATGTGAGGGATCAGATCTATACCGATGAAGCATTGACACGTGAAATACATTATGAATCTCTTCCAACTCAGGTGGCAACAACAATCTATAAGCTACAGGTCCAATACGCTCGATAATCTCATACGGCCCTATGAATCTTGGACTCAATTTGCCTTTACGTCTGAATCTGAGTACTTTCTTACACGGAGATACTTTCAAGAATACTTTGTCACCGATCTCAAATTTGATGTCTTTTCTTTTCAAATCTGTATAGGATTTCTAACGATCAAACGCCATTTTCAGACTATCACGGATTACTTTCACTTTCTATTGTGTATCTTTTATCAAATCGACCCCGTGTATCTTATTTTCACTAAGCTCAGTCTAATACAGAGGTGTTCTACATTTACATCCATACAAAGCCTCATATGGTGCCATTTTAATGCTAGACTGAAAATTGTTATTATATGCAAATTCAATCAGTGGTAAATACTGTTACCACATACTATTAACCTCAAGAATGCAACATCTTAACATATCCTTGAGTATCTAAATAATCCACTCAGACTAGCCATCTGTTTGCAGGTGAAAAGCTGTACTAAAATGCAACTTTGTGCCTAAAGCTTCTTGCAATTTCTTCCAGAATCGTGATGTAATCTCGGATCTCTATCAGACACAATAGATAATGGCACTCCGTGCAATACAATCTTAGAAATGTAAAGCTCAGCTAAATTATCAAGTGAGTAATCGGATTGTACCGAAATAAAATGAGCAAATTTTGTCAATCGATTGACGACGACCCAAATCGCATCTTTCTTTCTCGAGTCAAAGGCGGTTTCAAAAATCAAAATCTTTCGACATTTATCGGACCATTCAAATCTCAGAATTTTGAAGCAATCTAGTCAATGGTGAAAGAAATTACAAGAGGCTTTAACTTGCGAAATTGCATTTTAAACATTTCATCCAAAATCGAGATTGTCAATTCATATCGGATCACCAAGATTCTCGAAATCATGATAAGATATTGCATTCTTGAGTTTGAAAGTATGGGAAAAGCATTATTGATTCAATTTAAAATCAATAATCAGCTCAATCTAGCATTAAATGGCACCATATCAAGCTCATTATCATCAACTCAAAATTCTAAATCGAACTCCATTAATTGATGAGCTTAGTGAGAATAAGATTCACGAGGTTGATTTGATAAAAGAGACGGAACAGAAAATGAAAGTGATTCATGACAGTTTAAAAGTCATCAGATCATCAGAAGTCTTACGTAGATTTGAAACGGAAAGATATTGAATTTGAGATCGGTGATAAAGTGTTTTTGAAAGTGTCTTTGTGGAAGAAAATACTTTATTTTCGTAGAAATGGTAAATTGAGTCCGAGGTTTGTCGGGCTGTATGAGATTATTGAATGAATTGAGCCGATTGCTTATAGATTGTTGTTTCCACCTGAATTAGAAAAGATTCATAATGTATTTCACGTATCGGTGCTTCGACGATACAGATCTGATCCATCGCATATGATTGCTCCTGCTGAAGTTGAGATTCAATCAGAGTTATCATATAATGAAGAACCAATCTGAATTTTGGCACGAGAGATTATGGAGTTGAGAAACTAGAAAATTTCTTTAGTAAAAGTGTTATGGCACAAACACAGAGTTTAAGAGGCTATGTGGGAGCCTGAAGATATTATGAGAGAGCAATATCCAAACCTATTCACTGGTAAGATTTTCGGGGATGAAAATCCCTAAGGGGGAGAGTTGTAATAGCCTGGTTTAGACCCTAGTCAGAGTAGTAGTTTCGGGACCACAAATTTGAAGTTAGAAAATATTTTAATATTATTTTCTGTGTGTACATTATGTGATTGAGCATGTGGGAAAATTCTGTGTGAAAATTTTATCGTTTGTGTGTCGAATTGAGAAAAAGGACTTAATCGCATAAAATGCAAAAGCTATGTGCTGATGGTTAAAGTGCTTATTTGGCATGGCTTTTTAAATGATAAGTCCTTATGTTGTAATTAGACCTTTGATAGTGGAGATGGAGAAAAATGGGTTTATACTAGTTGAATTTAAATGTTATACATTAAGGGTAAAATGGTAAAATGTCAATTAAGTTAATATTAAATAAAAAAACATTTGGTGGCCATTTTATCATCTTATTTCCACTGAAAATAGGAAGACCATATAGGGTTTTTGAGTTTTTGTTATTCGGCACATACAAGGATTGATTGAGTTATGTTTTGAGTTTGGTTTTTGATAATTTCTTCGTTTTTGTGATCGTTGCTTAGAGTATTATCAAGCCCATGCTTTACTTTTAGAATTTGATGATGATTTTGAGATATGCCATTAATGAATGTTTGAGCTTTGTAATAGTTGATGATGAAATATGAAAGATATGTGATAGATTAACAAATTTTGTCTTTGAATTTTTGGTGAATTTGAGTAATTTGAGCTAAATTTGAATATGTATAGATCAAGAAAAGAGAAATTCGGAGTTAGATCGAGGCAAGAACAAAGTGCTCGATTGATCGACTTGTTTCGCTAACTTCGCCGTCCGTGTTAAGTTCGGGTATAATACGAATCATTTAATTCATATTCATGTGTTATGAAATGAATGAATATATGTGATTTATGAGTTAGTAATGCTATATGTGGATTTGAGAAATGTGGCACTAAGTGTGCGTAATTAGAATTGAGACAGGGGTAAATAGCACTGTGTGTGCGAAGTAAAGGAAGCCTCAGCTATATTGATTGGCACTGTGTGTGCGATACTGAGTTAAATTCAGTTTAATATAAAAGCACTAAGTGTACAATGATATTTAAGCTTCGGCTAAGAAATTGGCACTAAGTGTGCGACTAAATCCAATGAATAATGAAGATTGATCAAAATGTGGTATCGAGATTGAGTAGCAAGAATGATCGTTAACTAAGTGTTGGCAAAGGTATGTACGGAACCTATGTGGTTGATGATTTGGTAAATGAATAAATGGATGGTTATGTGAGTATTGATTATAGATGAAATTGTGTATTATTGTGAATTGACTATGTGATGATTTATTTTACATATTGAATTTTGAATCATTGAGTTAAATGTATTACATTACGAACTTACTAAGCTTTAGAGCTTACTGTGTAAAGTTTTCTTTGTTTAACAGTGTATTTAAAGCTAGCTCAGTTCCGAGGATCGTCAGTGACTCAATCACACTATCGGTTATCTATTTTGGTACTTTTGGAAGTTGTATATATTTGGAATATGGCAAGTATAGGCTAGTGAATATGGCATGTTTTGAAGTGTATAAATCTTGCCATGTGATATGGTATGATAGTTTGATGATTTTGGTATATGCCTTGGGTATGTGTAAAGGATGGTTAAAGATGTGTATGTGTGTTCTATGTGGGTGATCATTTTGGTATAAATTAGTAAAATGGAATGGTATGCTTCTTGATAGATTTGGTAAAGATTGAATGATGAATGAATTATATGTTTTGGTTGTGAATTTGATACTTTGAATTGGTAAGTTTGAGTTGAAATGTGAATGTAAAATGAGTAGTAATGTTAAGAGGTTAAAAAGGTGTTTGGTTGGTATGTTTTGATTGCATTTGAGGCATGATTTGAAATTGGTTTGATGCTTGTAGGTGATTCCAAGGTGTGGATGACAATTTGGCCTTGTAAATGGCCTATAATTGCCCATACGATTGAGAACACGGGCGTGTGGCTCGACCGTGTCAATTGAGTTTGCAAATTGAATCAAGTCAGGCTCGCACAGGGCTAGACACATAGGCGTGTGACTAGCCGTGTGGTGGAAGTCAGTATGTATGCCCTGTTTTTCCACGGCTTGGACACATGGGCGTGTAACCCCTGTAGCTTAGAAAAATGTTGTAACACCCCGAACTCGGCCTAGAAGTTAGGCCCAAATCTGGCGTGCAACTCCGAATTGTTTTTCAAAAACCATGTTTTCATTGAAAACCCTTCTTAAATAAAAGCTTGAGAAAATCCCAGTTACGTCAGTTTATTATTTTTTCTGAGGTTTATAAAAAAATTTATTACTATCAACACATTGTTTGTTGCGGAAGCTTAGTTTAAGAATAATTGAGTTACTGGCGTGATGTTTTGAAAACAGTTTTGTTTAGGAAAATCGCAATCTACTTTTAACAGTTATAAAATATCATAGATAAATATCCCAAATAAAAACCAGAAATTAAAAGCGGCCTTATTACAACCCAATAAGAAAGCAGTTTAGTAAGGTAAAATAAAAACTAAAATTTAAAGCTGCTCGTAGTGTGGCCACCTCCGAATCCTCCCGTACGTCGAATCGCTTACTGAGGATTACCTAAAAAATCAAAAAGAGGGGATGAGTTTACGAAAACTTAGTGTGTACAACCCTCATCGGTAAAAACATGCATTACAACAATTCGGGCCTAAGCCCATTGCAATAATCAATGTGGGCTTAAGCCCAACACAGTTACGGTGGCGATTGGGCCTTAGCCCATATTAGCCTCAGTTGGATCTTAACCTAATACAGTAATGGTGGCATTTGGGCCTTAGCCCATAATAGCCTCAGTTGGGCCTTAGCCCATATCAAAAGTCACAGATCACATCTATCTGGGCCTAAGCCCATCTCAATAACAGAACAAGTGTATGCAATGCATTAATGCCCATACCCACCCTGCACTCTTGTGGGGATTTAATCGACCCACCCATCCCTACACTCCTTATGTGGCACCGGTTGCGGCGCTAACCAATATTGCAGCAGAGTTGCCAATCACATAACCGGCTTAAAGTCATCGTTGGATCCACGATCATCGAGCAACCATGCGACCCTAACAAGTCATATACTTCCTCCAGATCAATAATCCCATCCCTCATGCGGCATAATATTACATGAATGCAGACATAACATAAATGGCATTCAATAACAATCATATAACATGTAGGGGCATTCTAGTCATTTTGGCCTTCAGGGCATAACGGTCATTTACCCTTTAGGGGTATTTCGATCATCTTACCCTCCAGGGGTATTTCGGTCATTTTACCCTCCAGGGGTATTTCAATCACTCCTTCACGAAGTCTACAGTCGCCTCGAGCGACACAAATAGCATATATGATCAAAAGGTGTAATTGGGCCCAAAGCCCAATACTCAACCCAAGTGGGCCCACACGTCCGTGTGGCCCATTTAGCCCAAATCGCCTTTGGCCATGTGATCATCATGGCCGGCTCATTATTCCTATCCATCCACAAAATTTACTCGCATCGGGCCCACTCGGCCCAATCCGATCCATTTGGCCCTAAAAGCGGCCCAAGCCCATAAGAACGCTCATGGTGGCCTCAACCATCTTACGCCCATAATTGTGGGCTTGGTCCACTACACGTGCGATTTCACGCTCGTGTGGCATCATTTACCGATATTTCAGCTTTTTGACATTTTCCGATCTACTTGGAGTGGTGCATGTAAGTACGCACTTGGTTTATGAAGCGTACTTCCAAGCTCTTAGCATCGAACCTATATTCAGTCAAGGGGTATAGTTAGCCTTTCCATCTTTAAAGATCACAAAACTTTCCCCAAACTAATTAACCACTACCTACCTTGACTGAATAGCAACGGCCTATCATTTCCTTAGATCGCTTGGTTAAGAATCGATTCCCCCTCCTCGTGGCTTATCTAAACCGCAAACGTAATCTATCAGTTAACATTATTTACTAGCTAAAGTTAATCATATGCTACTACAACGAAAATGCATGCCCAAGCAAGGACTAACATTCAGCCTTACCCAAAATTACTTGACCGAGTACTTACCTTGATCGAAACCTTAGAGTAGGAAGTCGCTACTATTAATCACTTGCCCTCTAATCGCCCCTCAAGGAACCTTAAACAAACCAATCATCAGTCAAGATAAGAAAGGGAGATTCGGCAGATAAAGAGGAATACCATCGATACTGAAAATGGTTAAAAACATTAACCACCACTTACTATCTCATTCGGCCAAGAGGAGAAATCCCTAACTTGAGCTCACTGGCTAAACCGTCGAAGATTTGAAACTAAGAGGATTGGAGATGGATGATGAAACAAAGTAGAAAAAGGAAAGTGTAGATAAAGATTCTAAATAGGCAAAGTGAAAGGATTCGGCTTTAGCAATACAATTAGGGACACTCAAAAAGAATCGAAGGAAAAGAAAAAAAGGGAAAAAGGGGTATTCGGCTATCACTGGAAGAAAAAGGAAACAGAGGAACCTTACTTCGATTTAGCAAAAGAGGAGAAGAATAATTTCAATTCGGCACAGGCAACAATTAATGAAAAGAAAATAACAGATAAAAGAGGTATTGCTCCATTTTGAAAAAGGCAAAAAAATAAATAAAACAAATGAGTCAAAAGCCAAAATGGCTAAAAGAAAAATAGCATCCCTTTATACACTAGCCGAATTTCCAAGAGTAAGGACCCCAATATTCGGCCAACACCTACCCATTTCAAATTCCCTGATTTTCTCCTTGAATTCAGCCACCAACCGAGTTTGAATTACAATCAAACTCCTTCATCCAATCTTTATCCCTTGAAACACTCTCCTAAAACACTCACTTGACCAATTCAAACTCTCCAACACAGAGTTCAAATCCAACACAAACTCTTGCCCACACAAGAGTAAAATAAATAATCCCCTTTTGCATGCAGTGAGACTTGAACCTCTGCCCTCCTTGCCATACCTGTGACACCACAACCACTCCACTACAGGCTCTCTTGTGCCTCCTTTTTAGTCACAAATACTTATAAGGCTTAATACTAGGAGTCAAGGTCCCCTAATGCTAAAAATACAAATTTTCCAAATGACATGGCTTGAACCCAAGACTTCATAGAAGCCCCCTAACCTTCCAAAATCACTCACCTAATAGATCCAACTTGCATTAGTGATTTTTCTCTTATTCTCAAAAGTTTTAAACACTCCCATGACCAAGGCCCAATTCTACTAGGGCCAAATTTAGGGTGTTACAAATGTTATGTTTTGGAAAATTTTGTATGTGTTCGGTTTAGTCCTGACCCCTTTCTAATGCATGTTTAAGGTCTCGTCGACCTATTTAAGGGACTCTATGATCGTGAATGATTAGGTTAAGATGAGAAATGATTATAAATGTTCTGAATGTTCAGTAATGCCTTTTAACCCTATTCTGGTGATGGTTACGGGTTAGGGGTTTTACAATCAGACTCAAGACAGTCTCGGGTAAAATGATCTAATGATCCACATTTGAAACAAGCTCGATCATTTAATAGAAAATTGACCGGATGTCTTTTACCACAATGCCTACATTCAGGTCATTCAGATCTAACATTTCCAACACTTGCAATCGAAGTAGCTGGAGTTCAGAAACTCAAATGTCCCACATTAGCCTTTGAACAGCTATACTCATCTCAAAATTTCTTTGATGCTGACTGAAATGATTTATTTGAGGATCTCTTTATCACATCTTTAGCTTCTGACTCAGCTTTTCTTTTCTCTTTCCTGAGTTCTTCTACTCTACACGCTCGGTCAACAAGCACAATGAATTCTTTTATTTCCAGAATTCTAACTAATAAACAGATATCTTCATTCAAGCCATCTTCGAATCTTTTACACATTATTGCCTCAGTCGAGACACATTCTTGTGCATATTGACTCAGTCTTACAAATTCTCGCTCGTATTCTACAACAGACATACGACCCTGTTTTAATTCAAGAAACTCTTTCCATTTTTGCTTAATAAATCTCTCACTACTATATTTCTTCTAGAATTCTGATTGAATGAAATCCCAAGTAATTCGTTCTTTCTGAACAATAGAAATCAAGGTTTTCCACCATTGATAAGTTGCATCTCTCAACAAAGAAATGACACATTTCACACATTCATCAGGGGTACACGACATCTCATCAAATACTAGAATCGTATTCTCAAGAGAAAACTCAACTCTCTCTCAGCATCATCATCAGTGGTAGCACAGAATTCTTCAGCCCCATACTTTCTAATCTTATCAATTGGAGGCTCATTCAACAGATTTGAATTCATAAACAAAGGTACCACAGGAGTCTAAAGGGGATTATGCGGGGGCAGAGGTTGAGGAGCAGTCCGATTTGTTCTAATATACTGAGTGAACCACTCATTCATCATTTGGAAGAAGGCTTGTTTAGCCTCTCCTTCCTCACCGCTAGTAACCAGTCTAGAATCAAATGGCGTTATCCCTTGAACGGGAGCAGGCACATTACTTTCAACATCGTCAACTACGGCTCGTTTGGGATCCATTTACTATACAAAAAACACATTTTATCTATCAAGAGTCATCACACTATCACAGTTCGTATATATGGCATGTATAACTAGACTCTCTCATGCTACGTTAGTCCTAGAATCAACTAAACCGTAGCTCTGATACCAATCAAATGTAACACCCCTAACCCGTATCCATTGCCGAATTAGGGTTAAGAGGCATTATCATACATTTCAAAACATTTCATACTCAATTCACATCATCAATCATATATCATCATATCACAATAATTCATACACATATAGTCCCGTTAGAAAGTCTATAAGACCTTAAACATGCTTTAGAGAGGGTTCGAGACTAAACTGATCTTATAAGGAAACTTTACGGAACTTGGAAATATTTTTCTTCCTAAACAAGGCACACGCCTGTGTGGCTAGACCGTGTGACTCACACGGTCGTGCCTTGGACCATGTCTCATCCCATGTGCAAAATAGATCTGAATCACACAGCCTGTCACAAGCCCGTGTGTCTGACCTGTGTGCAACACTGTTTTGAGTCACACGGCCTATCACACGCCTTTTCTGTATGGCCTGTGAGCAATTCTGGTTAGCTTTGAATTGAGATAGTGAAGGACACGGTCGGGACACACGCCCGTGTGCTCAACCGTGTGGGAAACTATAGGCCATTTGCAAGGCCAAATTTCCACCTTTTAAGGGTCATACCTACAAGCATCAAACAAGAATCATTATATGACCCAAAAACAACCCAAACCATATCAAATTTTCCATCACATAGCATGAACTACATTCACCCATAGTCACATTCATTAACAAGCCATATCACATGGCTATATATACATGTTCAAAACATATCTTAACATTTCTAGCCTATACATGCCATACTTCAAAATATACATTTTCAAAAGGTACCAAAGTATAGTTTGATAGTGTGGTGATGATCCTCGACGATCCCCAAGCTTTCAGTAGCTTCGATAATCTATAAAATAATGCAAACACACACAAAGTAAGCTTTCAAAAGCTTAGTTAGCCATATACAAATAAACTTATCCCATAACACATTTATAGATCAATTCATCCATATAACATATGACAAAACACAATTACAAGTCCATATTTCTTATATAACACACTTGTATATAACACATTTTCTTTCAATGTTCTCACACATGTATCTTAATTCCACATTTTCACATATACTTACTTCTCGTACTTAAACTTTGCATACATTTCAAACGTACTTGAATTGAATACACATTTCACATAACCATTCATTTCTTGGAGTGTCTGTTGAACCGTTCAGAATCCATAAGGATACTCTGATATTTCTGAGAGCTCATACAATGCCAACGTCCCAGACGTGGTCTTACATGTAATCAAATATCGATGCCACTGTCCCAGACAGAGTCTTACACAAAATCATATACAATGCCAATGTCCCAAGCATGGTCTTACACGTAAATAACAAATCGATGCCAACATCCCAGACGTGGTCTTACACGATAACACATATCAGAACCCTATGTCATGCCATATGTATCCTAACTATTCCTATGGTTCATACAGGGCTTTTGGACATTGACACATTGTTGAAACTTTCTCGGACTTCACATAAACATCTTCCATAATCATTCATCACAATTCAATTTCATATAAGCATGAATAAATCAACTCAAACACATTTATTTGTATATAGACTTACCTCGTACGGATACGAACGAATGGAAACGACTACTCGACCACTTTCAATTTCCCCTGATCTAATTTTATTTTCTTTTGTTCTTGATCTATTCACATTCAAATTAACTTTGTTATTTGCCAATTCATTCAATTCAAACCATATACATATATTTAGGGCATTTTACAATTTAGCCTTTATATTTTCACATTTTGACATTTAAGTCCCTATTTCATTAAATCACAAAATACACGTAATTTCATGTTTCCCATACTTAGCCGAATATTTATATAATTCATTAAAGCCCATATATTTCAATTATTTCACATTTTACTCGTTCAATTTCTCATTTTCACAAATTAGCCCATAATAGTCAAATTCATCAAAAATCTAAAGACAAAACATATTAATCTAACATCAAGCTTTCATATTTCACCATTTAACATCACAAAGCTCACAAAATCATCAATGGCATTACTCACAATCTTTATCAAATTCTGAAATTCAGACATGGGCTTAAAAGAACATGAAGCAAAGATCACAAAAACATAAAAATCATTAAAAATGAATCAAAAACACATACCTAATTGACCAAGATTTAGGTCGAATACTTGAAAGCTTAAGAACCCTTTTTCTTTCTTCAATTTTCAGCAAACAAAGATGATAATGGCCTATTTTCATGTTTTTTTATTTAATATAACCTTATTAATCAATTTACATATTTAACCTTTTAATTAACATATAGAACATATATATTAAGGCCATTAATGTCCATTATCATTCAAAATGGTCTAATTACCATTTAAGACCATCATATTCAAAAGCCAACTCAATTAAACACATTAACATATAGAATGTCACTTTTACCTTTTATGCAATTAGGTCTTTTTTCTCAAATTGAGCACACAAACGATCAAATTAAATCACGAAACTTTCTCACATATCAATTCACATATTATAAGCATGAAAAACAATATTAAAATATTTTTTGACTCAAATTTGTGGTCTCGAAACTACTATTTCGACTAGGGTATAAATCAGACTATTACAAAAAGTATTTTCAACTGATCAAAACTCTGTTGACATTTCTCAGACCACTCAAACTTCACATATTTTTGTAATAAATGAGTTTTTGATGTAGCTATCATCGAGAAACCTTTAACAAATCTCATATAATAGCTCGCAACCCTAAAAAACTTTTGACCTCGAAAATATTTCTTGGTGGTTTCCAGTAACAAACGCTAAAATCTTACTCGGATCAACTCAGATGCCTTCCTCTGAAACAATAAGTCCTAAAAATCTAACTTCTCGGAGCCAAAACTCGCATTTACTGAATTTAGCAAATAGTTGTTTATCTCGCAAAGTCTGCAATACAATTCTCAAATGCTCAGCATCCTCATATTCGTCTTGAGAATAGATCAGAATATTATCAATGAATACAACTACAAATCTATCTAAATACGATTTGAAAATTCTATTCATCAAATCCATAAAAACTGCAGGAGCGTTAGTTAATCCGAATGGCATAACAAGAAATTCATAATGTCCGTACCTGGTTCTGAACGCAATTTTCAGCACATCCGAATCTTTGACCTGCAACTAATAATAACAAGATCTCATATCAATCTTTGAAAATACTGTTGCTCCTTTCAATTGATCGAAGAAATCATCAATTCTCGGCAAAGGATATTTATTCTTAATCGTAACCTTGTTAAGCTGATGATAGTCGATACACAATCTCATCGATCCATCTTTCTTCTTAACGAACAGAACTGGTGCACCCCAAGGCGAGAAGCTAGGTCATGCAAATCCTCTATCTGTTAACTCTTGCAATTGAGATTTTAACTCTTTTAACTCTGTAAGAGCCATTCTGTACGGAGCTATCGATATCGGTGATGTTCCTGGTACTAATTCAATAGCAAACTCGACCTCTATGATCAGTGGTAATACGGGTAACTCTTCTAGAAATACATCTGGATATTCACAAACTACTGGCACCGATTCAATCTTTGATTCAGACACTTTTGTATCAAGTACATACGTAAGGTAAGCATTACAACCCTTTTCACATATTTCTGTGCTAACATCGTCAATATCACAACAGGCAACCCACTTGAATCATCGGATTCAATACTTAGAATTTCACTATTCTGACATTTCAACTCAATAGTCTTTCATCTACAGTTTACAACATCATGCAGAGTCAACCAATCCATACCCAAAACCACATCGAAGTCATCAAACTGTAAAAACATCAAATCGACTGAAAAATAGTAACCCCGAGTCATCAAAGGACAATTCTTGCAAACTTTACCAACTAAGACATACTGACCTAAGGGTTTCAATACTTTAATCATGAATTTAGTGGACTCAACAGATAAACTCTTACTAGACACTAAATTCGTACAAACATATGAATGGGTAGATCAAGGATCAATCAAAGCAGTTACAATAGTGACATAAAGAGAAAATGTACTGGTGATAACATCTGGTGTCGATGCATCTTCGCAAGCGCAAATAGTTCAGGCTCTTGCTGACACTTGAGCCTCTGATCTCATAGCAGAATCCTTTATTGCACCTTTACTACTAGTTACATTTCCAGTATTTCGAGGTGGTCTCCCTCTGGAGCCGTATTACTCGGCCTTGTATTTAGAAATTTATCTTTCTCGGGTAACTCAGGACAATCACGAAAAAATGATCTTGCGAGCCATATCTGAAATAGGCTTTATTATTCATCCAAAAATCTCCATAATGTCATCTTCCACATTGTTGACACTCAGGTTTGTTGATTTTGACACTACCAATGCTCGATACTGAAGTAGCTTGAGCTTTTTGACTCATATGTTGCTTCCCACGATCTTTGTTGGAATACCCCAATGAAGCAGTCGAACGGTTATAAGACTCCCTTGATTTTTTTGAAGAAAAAGGATAGGGTTTACTGATTGACCTCTTTCTTGAGCCTTTAGCCTCAAAAACGGATCTTCTCTTTTCTTTGCTAAGCTCCTCGGCTTTGCAAGCTCTATTGACTAACACAACAAATTCTTTCAGCTAAAAAAACCCGACTAGAAGCTTAATGTCTTCATTCAACCCGTCTTCGAACCATTTACACATAATTTATTCAGTGGAAACAAACTCTCAAGCACACTTACTCAGCCTCACGAATTCACTTTCGTACTCGGATACGGTCATACGACCCTATTTCAATTCTAAAATTTTTGCACTTTTGATCGAGAAACTGTTGACTTATATATTTCTTTCTGAACTCAGTCTGAAAGAATTCCCACATGACCCATTCTCTCAGCACCATAGATATTAAACTGCTCCACCACTAGTATGTAGTATCTTTCAGAAGAGATACAACACATTTAACATATTCTGCTGGCATACAAGACAGGTCATCAAATACCCGAATTGTATTCTCTAGCCAAAACTCAACTCTCTCAGGATCATCATCTGTAGCTCTAAACTCTTCAGCCCCATACTTTCAAATTTTATCAACAAGTGGCTTACTCATACATAAAGGTTTCAAACCTTGAAGAGCTACGAAAACCGGTTAGGAATAGGTGGGGATGGAGTTTGCTAAGCAACCGAATTCGTTCAGACAAACTCAGTGAACCATTCATTCATCATTTGGAAGAAGGCTTCATTGGCCTCTCATCCATGACCCTTAGATACGGGTCAAGATTTAGACAGCGCTACTCCATGAATGGAGGCTGGTGCATTACTTTCTACATCATCGAAAACTGCTTGATTGGGATCTATTACTATATGAAAACATAATTTAAAACTGTCAGGAGATATCACACTATCACAGGTTAAATATGGCACATATAACTAGACTCAAACACGCTACGTTAGTCTAAGAATTAACTAAACCTAGCTCTAATACCAATAAGTCTAACACCCCTAACCCGTATCCATCGCTGGAATAGGGTTACAGAGCATTACCGGACTTATCACTTAAACAATCATACATTTCTTATATATTTCTCATATCCAAACAAAAGTCATTCAAATTCTATCATATAGTCCGTAACATGAGCCCTCGAGGCCTAAAACAAGCTTTAAAAATAATTCGGGACTAAATTGAGATATCAAGGAAATTTTGGGAAAACATTGAAAATTTTCAAAGTGCAGGGGACATACGCCCGTGTCACAGGCCGTGTGGACATTCAAAATAGGATCACATGGCCATGTCCCAGCCCATGCCCGACCCCATGTAACTCGTTGACTTGGGTCACATGGCCAACCACACGCCCGTGTAACTAGCCTGTGTACCCTTCGAAATGGCCTCACACACCTGTGTTGTAACACCCCTAACCAAAATTCATCACCGAAATAGGGTTATGGAGCATTACCAAACTTATTTCATAAATAGTCATACATTTTCCAATTCCAAATAAAATTCATTCACAATCATTCACATAGTCTCTAATACGAGCCTACAAGGCCCAAATCATGCATTAGAAGTGGTTCGGGACTTAACTGATAACTAAAGGAATTTTTGGAAAACTTAGAAAAATATTCAAAATAAAGGGGACACATGCCCGTGTGGCCTGACTGTGTGTCTCACACGGCCAAATACACACTCATGACGTAGGCCATGAGGACATTCAAATGGGATCACATGGCCGTGTCCCAACCCGTCCAACCCGATGTAACTCTCTAACTTGGGTCACACGGCCAACACACGCCCATGTGACTAGCCCGTGTGCCCTTCGAAATGGCCACACACACCCATGTGCCAAGCTGTGTGCCAGGCTATGCCAAATCTATAGGGTATACTAATTTATGCCATACGGCCAAGTCACATGCCCATTTGCTAGACCATGTGGAGCATACTAACTTGGTTTCTAATTAAACACTAGGGGACACACGGCCATGTCACCTGACCGTGTATCACACAGTTGAGACCCACTCTCGTGTCTCTGCCCGTGTGGACAAAGATAAGTTATTTTCCAAGCCATCTTTCTCACCCTAATTGCATTCACCTACACTAACTAAATTTGCATATGACCACATCTTCAAATGGCATTTAAACTCATCTAAACCAAGTTCAATTCATATCAATACCATCAATCATAATACACACAAGTATCACAATAAGCCATTCAATTTCATACCAAATCCACATTCTCAAATCATCAATATGGTCACTTTCAATTATACATCACTTTACGTAAAACCACAAGCATACCAATCTTAAATTTCAACTATTTGGTACTCCAAATACCAATTCACAATAAGAATTTATATAGAAATTATACACAACCTATCAAAAGTCCATTTGCACATATATATACATTACCAAGCATGCCAAAATAAGCCAAGTCACATGGCTATACACATAACATGAAACACCCCAAACCCAGCCCATGAGCCTTGACGGATCTGGTATGTTCCCCGAGTAAACCGTTTCAAATTTTTTTGTTACTTAGGAAAAACTTGTGTGATTTGGAAGAAAGATCGTTTTGGGTTGGGCTTGAGATGAAAACAGGTTCATTTCATTATTAAAAATCCTTTACTTTAAGTGACAAAACGTTTGGGCTTTGTTTTGAAAATAGATTTACTTAATCTTTTAATAATTAAAAGTTTGTAAGCTTAATAAATAAAAACAAAATAAGATAATTCTACTAAGGCCTTATTACATCAAATAATTCCCAAAATTTAAATTCAAAATACTTAAAGTAAAATAGTCCAAATAAAAGAAATTTGAACTTCACATGGCCTCCACTAAGCATCTGCAGCCGGTCCATCACTTTGGTCGTCACCAAAAGTAATCCCACAACGGGAGAGTCAATGACTCAATGTGTAACCAACACTAAAATTTAATATTTTAGGCATACAATATCATACATGTTCATAAAACATTTAAACAATATGATGCAATCTGAACCCAAACCTATATGCCATCCGCTACACACCACCGTATCATCACTTTGCAGTGGGGACTACTAAGCCAACCCTCCTTCCGCTACACTCCATATCGCGGTCTTAGGTCACCGCATCCGTGGTCTTAGGTCACCACATTTAGATTTCTGTGGTCTTAGGTCACCACATTCAGATTACTATGGTCTTAGGTCACCACATTCAAATATCACGGTCTTAGGTCACCGTGTTTGTGGTCTTAGGTCACCACATTCACTTCCCCAAAAATAAACCCAAATGCCTCATATAATAGTAATATGCATAAATATGCCAGAGTTCACATTCTTATTCTTATTCTCATGTTACAATTAACATATTTCATAATCCTAGTAGGAGTAGGAAGCGTACCTTAGTACTTTGTACCATAGTATGGTACCTTAGCCATATTCACATTCTTATAAACATGCACATTTAATTTAAAACATAGCCATGAACATATTAAAACTTAGGGTAGGGTACACACGATTAAACAACAATTTCAATTTGAAATCCGAAAATCCAATCTAAAGCCTTAGATCTCAAGTCCTTGTAACAAACCAAACCCGGCCCATGAGTCTGACCGGATCGGTATGTCACGAGTAAAATAATTTGAAACATTTTGAGTGTATGGTGAAAACTTGATAAAATATGACTAAGGTATTAAAACAGGTTTGATAAAACTCGGTAGGGATTATTTTTTGTAAACACAGTTGTGTTGAAAAGCCCTTTGGAAGCGTTTGATCGTCTAAAATTTTAAAGTCGATTGAGTTATTGTTAACTTGGTAAATTTTGTTACCCGATGGTAACATCTTTGAAAACTTCGTAAAAGTTACTTAATTTGAAAATGTTGCTTTTAACCGATTTACTTAGCATTTGCAAGTTCATTTGTAGTATACCATAAGTAAAAAAAATAACTATGTAAACATCCAAATAAAAATTAGCGGCCTTATTACAACCCAAATTAAAAACTTAGAAAAGAAAATAAATAAACTTAACTATAATAAATTAAATTCAAATCCAACGATTAAGCATGGCAGCCTCGAGTCCTCTCGGCTCCATCTCCATGATCTACTCATCTCAAAATAATTTGGGAAGGGTGAGTCACCAAGACTCGGTGTGTAAATCCCCACCGGAAATGCAACTCATACACAAATTATTAATAACATGCAAACATGTAACCCCACTAACCATCCGTACTCCTTTAACTACCCCGTGTGGTCAAAACCACTGGTGGTCAAAACCACTGGTGACTAGAGTCACAAATCAAATGATGGGGCCAACCCATCGTGTGGTCAAAACCACTGATGACCATAGGTCACAATTTATCAAGATGTGGTCAAAACCACTGGTGGTACCAAACCACTGGGACTTAGTTACAATTTAACAACGGTGTGGTCAAAACCACTGGTGACCGAAGTCACAATTAAACTGATGGGGCCAACCCATCTTGTGGTCAAAACCACTGGTGACACTCCATAGAGATCATCCCCCTCCTCTCATCAATCCCACCATCATCATGCTTACATAACAAATGTCATAATCCCATATATCATGCATTAATGTATAGCATAGCATCCAACAGCATATGATGGCATACAAAATCATATATCATAGATCACGTGATAGGGGACTTGCTCGGAATCCATGCTTAAGCCCACAAGCAAATCACTATCATAATGATTAAAAGACACAATATAACAATGTTAATTAATAAAGTGTGTAAAGAGTTTTACACACCTTATACTAACGAAATTCCTAGATCCCGAAGATCCGGTCTACTGTGCTCTATCCCTTGACACTATACTCAGCCAACAACAATATTAGTGCCATAGGCCTATTCGGCTATAATAGTTAAAACCCAAAGATTCATTTGTGGCACTTACTTTAAATCGATTTGGTTTCCAGACAAATCCCGAAGCTGCACTTATTCCTGAAATCGTTGAATCCTTATATGGCACATGTTAGTTTCAACTTTAGGAACTAATTCTCAACAAATGGCCCTTGGTCGAATGATGTATAAGCCTTACCTTGAAAAATCAAATCCCGGTAGGCTCCCTCAATGTACCTTAATGTTATCTACACACAAAACGTACACCATTAGAACTATAACCACATTCGGCCCACTTACCAAGGCTTATTTCTCAAGCTTTCGGCACACAAAAGGAAAAGAAAAGAAGCCAAATGTTAGAGTAACACACTTCCCTCCCTTTGAAAATGACAGCACCTTACCTTAGCGGGATTCGGCTTATGCCCTTTGTGGTAGGGGATATTCGGCTAGCAACACAAATGGAGGGTGAAATTTTGGGTAGAAGAGAGGGGTAGGCTCGGCCAAGTAAAAGGAAAAGAAGCTAAGAATTTTTGAAGAATCTTGGCAATGTGTTTAAGGAGATTTCGGCCAGCAACAAGAAAAGAAATAGTTTTGATGAATTTTTGGCACCTCTCTAGTGATAAAACCGATTGTGGACAGCCCCCCAAGGAGTCCTATATTCGGCCATCTCCCCTCCTTTTGTGATAATTTTGGCTTTTAATTATCAAAAGATAAAGCAAGATTTATCTTCCATTTTATCTCCTTGCTACCCCCTTCAAAATAAAAGAAGAATAAACTAACAACACTACTCTTCCCAGCCGAAAATTAAAAGGAAAAACAAATGTTTGTCCTTATCACCTTAAGAGTCCAAAATCAAGCCATTACTCCCCCCCTAACGCCAGCTTGCATAAAAAAATAAAACCAACTACTGCTCCCTTGGTTCAAACATAGGACCTCACTGCCGCAGCCCCCTTACAACGCCCCAAGCCACTCTTCCATATTGACTTTCATGCCCCAAAACCTCGACATTTATTTATAAGGCCTTCCTACGCCATCACCACAAATAAAAATAAAACTCCAAAACGCCACTCCAACAGCTCGAACCAAAGACCTACGCCCATCGTCACCATAAGCTCTTAAGTGGCGCATGAAAGCCACTTTGCCAATTAGTTCCTTGTGTCATGCTTCACCCGAAATTTTTCTTAACCACTATCTCACCTAGCTCTCTCCTTTTAAATATTTAAAAAAAATTCCAGTCCTAAGTCAGGCCTAGCTCGGGGATATTTCTAGACCCTAGAACATGCTTAGCAATCATAGTATTCATTTCTTCAAGCACACATGGGAAAAATAATTAAATTACAAACAACCCCTAATTCAGATGTTCTGATTCTACCCCTTAAAAAGAATTTTGGCCTCGAAATTACAGGATCGAGAAGAGTTGGGGTATTCTTTGCGCATCACATCCTCGGGTTCCCATGTGGCCTCCTCCGTACCATGATTTTGCCATAACACCTTTACCAAAGGCACTGACTTCCTATGAAGAACTTTGACATCTCGATCCAAAATCTATACCGGCTCCTCCTCGAAAGACAAGTCTGAGTTCACTTCAATTTCGCAAGGCACGTGTGATGGATCCGATCGATAGCACCTCAGAATTGAAACATGGAAGACATAATGGATCTGGCTCAATTCTGCAAGCAACTCAAGTTTGGTAAGCTCTGGGTCCCACAGCGTTTCAACAACGTATGCGGTCCGATGAATCTAGGGCTTAGCTTGCCCTTTCGGCCAAACCTCAGCACCTTCTTCCAAGGTGATACCTTCAGGAAGACCTTATCACCCACTGTATATTCAACCTCTCTGCGCTTAAGATCTGCGTAGGATTTTTGCCTGTCTGATGCCTCCTTAAGACGAGCCCGAATTACTCTAACCTTATCCTCTGTCTCCACTACTAACTCTGGACCCAACATCTGGCGTTCTCCTAGTTCCGTCCAACATGTAGGAGTACGGCATTTCTGACCATACAGTGCCTCATACGGTGCCATCTGAATACACACTTGATAACTATTGTTATAAGCGAACTCTGCCAAAGGTAGGTACTCCTCCCAACTACCACGGAAGTCCAAAACACAGCCCCTTAACATATCTTCTAATACTTGGATTACCCTCTCAGATTGTCCATCAGACTGTGGGTGAAAAGCCATGCTAAAATTCAACTTCGTGCCCAACTCCTGATGTAAGGCCTTCTAGAATCTTGACGTGAACCAGGGATCCCGATCTGAGATAATGGACACAGGTACTCCATGTAACCGCACTATTTCTGCGATATACAACTTAGCTAACCGTTGAAGCGAGTAGTCAACCCTCACTGGTATGAAATGAGCCGACTTAGTCAGCGGTCTACTACCACCCAAAGCGCATCTTTCTTCTTTGGGCGTGAGGGAAGCCCACTTACGAAATCCATAGTAATCTCCTCCCACTTCCACTATGGGATCTTTACTGGCTGTAATAGCCCCGATGGTAATTGATGCTTAGCCTTGACTTGCTGGCATGTCAGACACTTGCCCACTAACTCGGTTACCTCCCGCTTGAGACCCGGCCACCAAAACTGCTCCCTTAAATCTCGATACATCTTGCTGCTTCTCGGGTGCATAGCGTACAGACTGCTATGAGCTTCTTTAAGGATTCGCTGCCTCAAATCATCATCCTTAGGCATGCATACTTTCCCCTGAAAGTACAACACTCCATCATTACCCAAGCTGAAACCTTCGGCCTCACCATTCTGTACTTGTAACTTCCGAGAACTCAAAGCTTCATCGATCATCTGCCTTTCCTTGACCTCATTAATCCAAGACGGCTTCACTTGCAATTCTGGTAAAAGGCTTCCATCCTCATAGAGACTTAGATGAGCAAACATTGCTCGCAAATCCGCTTACCACCTTCGGCTCAATGCATCGGCTACCACATTAGCCTTCCTCGAATGGTATTCAATTGAGCGATTGTAGTCCTTGACAACTCAATCCACCTCCGTGCCTCAGTTTAAATCTTTACGAGTCGGGAGGTACTTCAAACTTTTGTGATCTGTGTACACTCACCGACTTCTCCCGTCTGGTGGTGCCTCCAGTTTTCAAGGCAAAAACCACAGACCAATTCCAAATCATGTATCGGGTAGTTAGCCGTGAGGCTTCAATTGCCGTGATGCATAGCGACCACCTTCCCTTCTTGCATCAACACACACTCTAAACCAAGATGTCGATGCATCACAATACCTGATGAACTCCTTTCACGCCTCAGTGAATTAAGATGGTGCTTCATCAAGATCCTCTTGACTTATTGAAACTCTCTTGCGCTTCTCGGACCACACAAATAGAACTCCTTTCCTCAGCAGCTTAGTCAATGGTGCTGCGATTAAGGAGAAATTTTCCACAAATCTCCTATAATATCCTGCCAACCCCAGAAAACTCTTAATTTTCGTAATAGACTTGGGTGGTTTCCACTCTAAAACTGCCTCAATCTTACGGGGATCCACCCTGATGCCCTTAGCTGAAACTATATGCCCTAGAAAGGTTACCTCTTTGAGCCAGAACTCACACTTGCTGAATTTGGCGTACAAATGTTTCTCCCTTAGAACTTGCAGAACCACATAAAGATGTGCGTCATGCACCTCCTCAGACTTCGAGTATACCAAAATGTCATCTATGAACACCATGATGAACCGGTCCAGATAGGGTTGGAAAACCCGATTCATCATGTCCATAAGCGCCACGGTGCATTCGTCAAACCAAAAGGCATTACTAGAAACTTGTAGTGCCCATACCGAAATCTGAATGCCGTCTTGTGGACATCGACCTCCTTCACCTTAAGTCGATGGTACCACGACCTAAGGTCAATCTTAGAAAACACCGATGCTCCCTTGAGTTGATCGAACAAATCATCGATCCTGGGCAAAGGATACGGTTCTTTATTGTCAACTTGTTCAGCTGTTGATAGTCTATGCACATCCTCATTGTCCCATCCTTCTTCTTGACAAAAAGCACTAGAGCTCCCCAAGGTGATACACTTGGTCGGATGAACCCTCATCCAACAATTCCTGAATCTGCGCCTTCAACTCTACCAATTCTTTCGGCACCATTCGATACAGAGCTATAGATACTGGCGCGGTTTCGGGTAACAAGTCTATACTAAATTCAACCTCACGGTCAGGAGGTAGACCCGGAAGCTCCTCTGGAAACACATCGACATAATCCCTTACGGTCCGGACATCTCTCACAGCAACATCCTTAGTTCCCAAAGCACAGACATGCACCACATAAGCTTCACAACCCTTCCTAACCATCTTTTCGCCTTCAACGCAGAAACCAGATTAGATAGGTAATCTCTCCTTTTACCTATCATCACCACCTCATCACCTTCCACGGTCTTTATCACCATACGCTTAGCTACGCAATCCAGGCTAGCGTGATACTTTACTAGCCAATCTATCCCGAGGATTAGGTCAAACTCTCGAAATGGTAGTTCCATCAAGTCAGCCAAGAACACGACCCCTTGGAGTTCTAGGGGTAGGTTCCTATAGAGTTTACTTACTTCTACAGAGTGACCTAAAGGGCTTAATACAGTCATCTTCCTAGAAGTAAGCTCAGAGTCTAAGTGCAGAGTTTCCACTACACTACTAGTAACGTATGAGTGGGTTGAGCCAATGTCAACCAAGGTATTATAGGGTACACCAAAGATCAAGAACATACCGGTTATGACGTTCGGTGCGTCGCCCTCCTCTTGATGCCTCGTGGCATAGACCAAACCAGGTTGCCTAGCCTCAGTACCACCGGTACCTCCTCTCAGTGCCCCACGACCTCTGCCAGCACCATTACCTCCTCTTCCTGCACCATGACCTCTCAGTGGCTGTTGATTATCCCTCCTATTCGGTGCACGATCCTGACCCTCCGATCTCAGCCTAGCTACCTTTTCGGACAATCTCTAACTCGATGCTCCATGGACCCACACTCAAAGCATCCCCGATTACCATTCCAACACTCCCCTGTGTGAGACTTCCCACATCGAGCACACCGTGGCGGCCATTGAGGATTAGTAGCAGCAGCAGGCCTAGCAGCTTGATCCGACCCACCATACCTTGTCCTCTTCTGCTGATTACGAGAAAACTTTAAAGATCTGGAGCTCCTCTTATTCCAATTCCTATCTTGATTTAGCCTAACTGATCGCCTTACCCTTGATGAGCCTTAGACTTCTCCACTAGGGACAATGAACTCCGTTCTTCTTTGTGGAGCTATCATCATCCTCGACTTATCTCTCGGCCCATCCTCGAATCTAACACGGCATTCATGCTCGGTACCCATAATACCATGAGCATACCTACTCAACCGGAGAAATTTGGCCTCATACTCGCTCTTGTCTTATTACCACGAACCGGTTCAAGAAAGCCTTTATTGCGCATCCACGTGGCGGTTACGATGTATTTCTTTTGATAGGCGGCCTTAAAAAATTCCCATGTGAGATCTTCTGCCATCGCTCCATCCCTTACAATGAGCCACCATTGATATGACTCATCCCGAAGCAGAGAGATGATACCCTTCAACTTCTCCTCAACTGTAAAATCCAGGTCACCCATAATCCTCTCAGTAGATTCTAACCAAAATTCTGCCGCACTGGGTGCCACTCCAGAAACTCCTCTAAACACCTCTGCTCCGTTGGCGAAGTCGTTCAACCCGCGGTTTAAGGGCTCTCTGCACCGCCCTTGCCTCGAAACTCATTCCAACACTCGTAGTACAGCTTGAGATACTACATCGTTACCACCGTTCTAATCTTAAAACTCAGTTTCCATCGTCGGCAGATCCGGTATCTCATTTCAAGACCCATGACCAGAACCTGCTAGCTCCGACAAGGTCATCCTACCTCTACCACGGCCACGGGATAGACATCCACGACCTTTTGTACTCATTACTCTCGTCGTGATCTGATTAAGAAGTTTTATGAATTAGTACTTTCGTTTCACTTGTTTACCCGCGAAGGAGTTTTATGAAAAAGCATTTAGGAGTGGTTCTTTCGTATTCAAGTTTGCACACAGTCTTTTCACTCATTCATCCATCCACCAAGCAGTTATGAACTTTTGTTCATTCAGAGAAATGTTGTAGTTTTTCATTGTGGTTGTTTTCCACTACCGGGGTTATTTTCGTAATTTTGTCCTAAACCAGGGTGAATTTGTAAAATTTAAATAATCAAGGATATTTCAAAAGTTGTAAAACTTTGAGGGTTCTTTTTGAGAAATGCATTTTTCAGAACAAAGAGGTTGCAAAATTTTGAAAACCAGAGTCATTCTGGTAATTTTGTTGGTTAGGGGCAATTTTGTAATTTTACCCTAGGGGTGTTTTAGTATTTTTTTTTCATAACAAGATTTCCAAAATTTGGTTCTAATTGATTTCACAAAAGAAGGATATTTTGAATTTTTCTTATTTGGAAATTTTTCATACGGAGGGTATTTTCGTAATTTACAACCAGGGGTATTTTGGTTTTTTTTTAAACCAAGATTTTAATTACCTCAAAACAAAACGGCTAGTCCCTCTCGGGTTTTAGTTATCAAGTTTAGCCTGTGAGCACGTCGTCTCAGCCAGGATGAACCGTTACTACGCACCAGGTAGGATTCAAGTGAGTAGGAGGTGAGTCACTAGGACTGCTTAAATACCATGCTCCCACCAAATCCAATCCTAGACATGCGTATAATGATTGCCACATCCCTTGCTCAGTGACAAGTCACAGGGTTGTTTAGGGAATTATTAAATCTTATGCATTGTTTGTTGGGGTTCACTAACCCTAGGGTTCAACAATTCCTTATTCTAATATTCTACGTTCACAATTTACCCTTCTACCCCTATCAAATATTCACAAAGAAAATAGATAGAATTACTTACCTGGGCGGATTGGTGCCGGAGATTCGGTGCCATGCTGTTCAAACCATAAACAGTTTCCCAAAACATTTCAATAAGGCCTACTAATAAAAATAAAACATTTTGGGCCTTGGGCCCCCACAGCCGAGTTTTGAACCGGGCTCTGATACCAAACAGTAACACCCCAAACCCGGCCCATGAGTCCTGACTGGATCTGGTATGTCATGGAGTAAAATAATTTGAAACTTTTTGAGTGTCTGGTGAAAACTTGATAAAATATGACTAAGGTATTAAAACAGGGTTTGATAAAACTCAGTAGGGATTATTTTTTTGTAAACTTGGTTGTGTTGAAAAACCCTTTGGAAATGTTTGATCGTGTAAAATTTTAAAGTCGACTGAGTTATTGTTAACTTGGTAAATTTTGTTACCCGATGGTAACATCTTTGAAAACTCGTAAAAGTTACTTAATTTGAAAATGTTGCTTTTAACCGATTTACTTAACATTTGCAAGTTCATTTGTAGTATAGCATAAGTAAAATAAAACAACTATGTAAACATCCAAATAAAAATTAGCGGCCTTATTACAACCCAAATTAAAAACTTAGAAAAGAAAATAAATAAACTTAACTATAATAAATTAAATTCAAATCCAACGATTAAGCATGGCCGCCTTGAGTCCTCTCCGGCTCCATCTCCGCGATCTACTCATCTGCAAAATAATTTGGGAAGGGGTGAGTCACCAAGACTCAGTGTGTAAATCCCCCACCCGGAAATGCAACTCATACACAAATTATTAATAACATGCAAACATGCAACCCCACTAACCATCCGTACTCCTTTAACTACCCCGTGTGGTCAAAACCACTGGTGGTCAAAACCACTAGTGACTAGAGTCACAAATCAAATGATGGGGCCAACCCATCGTGTGGTCAAAACCACTGATGACCATAGGTCACAATTTATCAAGATGTGGTCAAAACCACTGGTGGTACCAAACCACTAGGACTTAGTCACAATTTAACAACGGTGTGGTCAAAACCACTGGTGACCGAAGTCACAATTAAACTGATGGGGCCAACCCATCTTGTGGTCAAAACCACTGGTGACAGTCCATAGAGATCATCCCCCTCCTCTCATCAATCCCACCATCATCATGCTTAAAGAACAAATGTCATAATCCCATATATCATGCATTTATGTATAGCATAGCATCCAACAGCATATGATGGCATACAAAATCATATATCATAGATCATGTGATAGGGGACTTACCCGGAATCCATGCTTAAGCCCACAAGCAAATCACTATCATATTGATTAAAAGACACAATATAACAATGTTAATTAATAAAGTGTGTAAAGATTTTTACACACCTGATACTAATAAAATTCCTAGATCCCGAAGATCCGGTCTACTGTGCTCTATCCCTTGACCCTATACTCAGCCAACAACAATATTAGTGCCATAGGCCTATTCGGCTATAATAGTTAAAACCCGAAGATTCATTTGTGGCACTTACTTTAAACCGATTTGGTTTCGAGACAAATCCCGAAACTGCACTTATTCCTGAAATCGTTGAATCCTTATATGGCACATGTCAGTTTCAACTTTAGGCACTAATTCTCAACAAATGGCCCTTGGTCGAATGATGTATAAGCCTTACCTTGAAAAATCAAATCCCAATAGGCTCCCTCAATGTACCTTAACGTTATCTACACACAAAACGTACACCATTAGAACCATAACCACATTCGGCCCACTTACCAAGGCTTGTTTCTCAAGCTTTCGGCACACAAAAGGAAAAGAAAAGAAGTCGAATGTTAGAGTAACACACTTCCCTCCCTTTCAAAATGACAGCACCTTACCTTAGGGGATTAGCTTATGCCCTTTGTGGTAGGGGATATTCGGCTAGCAACACAAATGGAGGGTGAAATTTTGGGTAGAAGAGGGGGGTAGGTTTGGCCAAGTAAAAGGAAAAGAAGCTAAGAATTTTTGAAGAATCTTGGCAATGTGTCTAAGGAGATTTCGGCTATCAACAAGAAAAGAAACAGTTTTGATGAATTTTTGGCACCTCCCTAATGATAAAACCGATTGTGGACAGCCTCCCAAGATTATCAAAAGATAAAGCAAGATTTATCTTCCATTTTATCTCCTTGCTACCCCCTTAAAAATAAAAGAAGAATAAACTAACAACTCTACTCTTCCCAGCCGAAAATTAAAAGGAAAAACAAATGTTTATCCTTATCACCTTAAGAGTCCAAAATCAAGCCATTACTCCCCCCTAACACCAGCTTGCATAAAAAAAATAAAACCAACTGCTGCTCCCTTGGTTCAAACATAGGACCTCACTGCCGCAGCCCCCTTACAATGCCCCAAGCCACTCTTCCATATCGACTTTCATGCCCTAAAACCTCGACATTTATTTATAAGGCCTTCCTAGCCCATCACCGCAAATAAAAATAAAACTCCAAAATGCCACTCCAACAGCTCGAACCAAAGACCTGCGCCCATCGTCACCACAAGCTCTTAAGTGGCGCATGAAAGCCACTTTGCCAATTAGTTCCTTGTGTCATGCTTCACCCGAAATTTTTCTTAACCACTATCTCACCTAGCTCCCTCCTTTTAAACATTTAAAAAAAAATTTCCAGTCCTAAGTCAGGCCTAGCTCGGGGTTATTTCTAGACCCTAAAACATGCTTAGCAATCATAGTATTCATTTCTTCAAGCACAAACATGGGGAAAATAATTAAATTAAAACAACCCCTAATTCAGGATGTTACATCCCTACATTCGGCCAACCTTAGTATGTTAGCATAAAGCCTATTCAGCTATAAAACCAAATCCTAGTAGGATTAGTACACTAAAACTTACCTTGGTGCCAAATCTCGAAATCTTCACTATACTCTTTCTTGTATTCGGCAAAGCTTTAAATCACTTTAACAAATTAGTTTCGGCTTTTGAATAAATATGAACTAGATCTAAAACACCAAAAATAGGCCTTGGCCAAATATTTGCATGGCTTACCTTGTGGATTTTAAATCCCGAAATTCACCGAATAACTAGGGAACACGCGGCCTATGGTGTACCTTTGGGAAAAGAACTTCTCCTTCCTGGTAGTCGACACTTAGTAAATCACGAAGAGCCTTCTTTCCAAGTTTAGACTAACACAATAATGGGGTTAGATTTCCTAGTTTCAACTTTAATCTTAGAGGAAAAAGAATAGAAATTGATAACTGCAGACCTTACCCTTAATCTTTGTAATCGACAGCCCCCTTTTCTTGAGTCCTCAAAGATTAGGCTTAAGACCTAGAGAGTAGTCACACAAGTTTCGGCTTTTGGAATATTGAGAGGAGAAGAATGAAGAAGAAAAGAATAGTTGCTTAAGAGAATTTGGCAAAGGTTATGAAGGAAGAGAAAATAATGCTGAATGGCCTCTCTTTTCCTTTTATAGCCGAGTTTAGTACTTAGAATCCCTTACTTGGCCACCACTCTTCTATTTTGATAACTTTATCCTTTGAATTATCACTTTATTAAAAGAATTAATCCAACAATTATCTCCTAAAAATAATGATAATTAAATCTATTATTTATCTCCTATTTAGACAAAATTTAAAGAGAATAAAACTCTTCCCTTGGGGTTCCTTAGTGCCGTCCACTTCCCTGCTCTTTGTAGCAAAAATAAAACTCCTTTATTTGCTTCCCAAGTGACTCGAACCTAGGCCCAATACCCTTGTATGTGGCATCACCTACACGGCCTCAAGTGATATCTTCGAGCCACTTTTCCAAGCTTTGTTTGTGTGTCAAATTTCACATACTTTTTCTCTTAAGGCCACCTTGTCTTAATTTCCTCTTTTAAACTTTAAAACTTGATATTTCTAAGTCATTTCTAAGTTTCCAAAAATTTTTGTTTGGCTCTTTAAACTTGACATTTCCTTACATTTCCAAGTTTCCAGAAATGTTCACTTTCCTCTTTTGAATCATTTCTAAATCATTTCCTTACATTTCCTAGTTTCCAAAAATGTTCACTTTTAACATTTCCTTACATTTCCATACATTTCCTTACATTTCCATACATTTCCATACATTTCCATACATTTCCTTACATTTCCATACATTTCATTACATTTCCATACATTTCCATACATTTCCATACATTTCCATACATTTCCTTACATTTCCATACATTTCCTTACATTTCCATACATTTCCTTACATTTCCATACATTTCCATACATTTCCTTACATTTCCATACATTTCCTTACATTTCCATACATTTCCATACATTTCCTTACATTTCCAAGGTTCTCAAAATGCACACAACATATCACAAGAAACATGATATTTCATAAAATTAAGCAAAGATGCACACAATGGGATTGAACCTCTTCCTCAAAGTACTTCACTTGATGCCATAACCTTTGCACCTTAGGTGGCGTCCCTTGCCACTTTTCCATATCACTTCTTGTTTTCAACTTAAAACCAATAATTGTCCAAAGCTTTCTCTCCATCCTAGGATTTTAAAACCCTTAATTCACTTCCAAACACCGCCAAAACCTACTACTCATGAATTATGCAAACGCATAACCCCTAATCTAGGATGTTACGCTTCTACCCTCTTTAAAAATAATTTAGTCCTCGAAATTACTTACTAACAATCAGACAATCCTTCTCACCGCACTTATGCTTACGCACAAGACTCGATCTTAATAGAACCATCATACTTTCCAGCACAATCTCTAAGTTCACGTCCTTAGAACTCATTTCTAACGTCATGATTTAATCGATTAAGAAGTTTTATGTATTAAAAATTTTGTTTCACCGATTAACCGCGAAGAAGTTTTATGGAAAGAATTTTTAGAAGTGGTTCTTTCGTATTCATACATGCACACAGCCTTTACATTCATACATCCATCAATCAATTATGAAATTTCGTTCATTCGGAGAAATGTTGTAGTTTTCATTGTTGTTGTTTTCCACTACCGGTGGTATTTTCGTAATTTTCCTATAGGGGTATTTTGTAATTTGTCAAAATAAGGTTCCTTGGTGATTTTGTCAATAAGGGTATTTTGGTAATTTTGAAATTAGGGGTATTTTAAAAATTTTGAAATTACGAGGGTATTTTGGTAATAAATCTAGGTAAATTTATAAATCTTAATAAATCAAGGGTATTTCAAAATTTGCAAAACTTGAGGGTTCTTTTTGAGAATTTATTTTCCAAATTGGTGTCTTTGCAAAATTTTGAAAATCGAGGGTCGCTCTGTAATTTTGTAACTTAGGGTATTTCGATAATTTGTAGGGTAGGGGTAATTTAATAATATTTTTTCATAATCAAGGTATTTTGATATTTTGTAAATTTAGGGTTCCTTTAAGCAAAGTAGTGAAATTTTGATAAGAACTGTGGGTATTTAGAAATTTCATAAACCAATGGCATTTTGTAATTTTAACATTAGGGGTATTTTGTAATTTTATAAATCTGAAATATTTCAAGAAAATTTTATAAAAGTAATCTTTTTCAAATCAAGAAAATAATTTAGAAATTTTAAAACTAGGGTTTCCATAAAATACGGCTAGTCCCTTTCGAGTTTTAGTTGGGGTTTAACCTGTATAAGTCCTCTTGATTAGGGTGAACCGAGGCTACGCACTGTAGGATTCAAGTGGAGAGGAGGTGAGTCACGCGGACTACTTAAATACCAAGCTCCCACTAAAACCAACCCTAGACATGCGTACCATGGTTGCCACACCCTAACTTGGCGACTTAATCATGGGTTTGTTTAGTTAGGCATTTAAGTCTTATGTTTTTGTTGGGGTACACTAGTTCTAGGGTTCAAGTACTTAATCTTTATTCTACGTTCCATTCCATTTCTACCCTTCTACAAATCATAATATAAATCACCCAAAAGTTTGGAGTACTTACCTAGTGGACTTCGGGTCGGAGACTTAGTGGGCCATGCCAGAAAAACCTACTTATTTCATAAGATATTTTGTAAAGCTTATTTGGGCTCAATTTGAAAATGTTTTGGGCCTTAGCCCACAAGCCGAGAGTTTAAAACTAGTCTCTAATACCAAATTGAAACACCCCAAACCCGACCCACGAGCCTTGACCGGATCTGGTATGTTCCCTGGTGTAAACCGTTTCAAATTCTTTTGTTACTTAGGAAAAACTTGTGTGATTTGGAAGAAAGATCTTTTTGGGTTGGGCTTGAGATGAAAACAGGTTCATTTCTTTATTAAAAATCCTTTACTTTAAGTGACAAAATGTTTGGGCTTTATTTTAAAAATAGATTTACTTAATCTTTTAATAAGTAAAAGTTTGTAAGCTTAATAAATAAAAATGAATAAGATAATTCTACTAAGGCCTTATTACATCAAATAATTCCCAAAATTTAAATTCAAAATACTTAAAGTAAAATAGTCCAAATAAAAGAAATTTGAACTTCACATGGCCTCCACTAAGCATCTACCACCTTAGGTCCATCACTTTGGTCGTCACCGAAAAGTAATCCTACAACGGGTGAGTCAGCAGACTCAATGTGTAACCAACACTAAAATTTAATATTTCGGGCATACAATATCATACATGTTCATAAAACATTTAAACAATATGATGCAACCCGAACCCAAACCTATATGCCATCCGCTACACACCACCGTACCATCACACCTCGCACCGTGGGAACTACTAAGTCAACTCTCCATCCGCTACACTCCATATCGCGGTCTTAGGTTACCGCATTCGTGGTCTTAGGTCACCACGTTCAGATTTCTGTGGTCTTAGGTCACCACATTCAGATTACTGTAGTCTTAGGTCACCACATTCAGATATCACGGTCTTAGGTCACCGTGTTTGTGGTCTTAGGTCACCACATTCACTTCCCCAAAAATAAACCCATATGCCCCATATAATAGTAATATGCATAAATATGCCAGAGTTCACATTCTTATTCTTATTCTCATATTACAATTAACATATTTCATAATCTTAGTAGGAGTAGGAAACGTACCTTAGTACTTTGTACCATAGTATGGTACCTTAGCCATATTCACATTCTTATAAACATGCACATTTAATTTAAAACATAGCCATGAACATATTAAAACTTAGGGTAGGGTACACACGATTAGATTAACAATTTCATTGAAATCCAGAAAATCCAATCTAAAGCCTTAGATCTCAAGTCCCTACATTTGTCCAACCTTAGTATGTTAGCATAAAGCCTATTCTATTATAAAACCAAATCCTAGTAGGATTAGTACACTAAAACTTACCTTGGTGCCAAATCCCAAAATCTTCACTATACTCTTTCTTGTATTCTGAAAGCTTTAAATCACTTTAACAAATTAGTTTGACTTTTGAATAAATATGAACTAGATCTAAAACACCAAAAATAGGCCTTGGCTGAATATTCGCATGTCTTACCTTGTGGATTTTAAATCCCAAATTCACCGAATAACTAGGGAACACGCTGCCTATGGTGTACCTTCTGAAAAGAACTTCTCCTTCTTGGTAGTCGACACTTAGTAAATCCCAAGAGCCTTCTTTCCAAGTTTCACTAACACAATAATGGGGTTAGATTTCCTAGTTTGACTTTAATCTTAGAAGAAAAGAATGGAAATTGATAACTCTTGACCTTACCCTTAATCTTTGTAATCGATGACCCCTTTTCTTGAGTCCTCAAAGATTCGACTTAAGACCTAGAGAGTAGTCACATAAGTTTGACTTTTGGAATATTGAGAGGAGAAGAATGAAGAAGAAAAGAATAGTTGCTTAAGAGAATTGGCGAGAGGTTATGAAGGAAGAGAAAATAATGCAGAATGGCCTCTCTTTTCCTTTTATAGCCGAGTTTACTACTTAGAATCCCTTACTTGGCCACCACTCTTCTATTTTGATAACTTTATCCTTTGAATTATCACTTTATTAAAAGAATTAATCTAACAATTATCTCCTAAAAATAATGATAATTAAATCTATTATTTATCTCCTATTTAGACAAAATTTAAAGAGAATAAAACTCTTCCTTGGGGTTCTTTAGTGCCGCCCACTTCCTTGCTCTTTGTAGCAAAATAAAACTCCTTTATTTGCTCCCCAAGTGACTCGAACCTAGGCCCAATACCCTTGTATGTGGCATCACCTACAGGGCCTCAAGTGATATCTTGAGCCACTTTTCCAAGCTTTGTTTGTGTGTCAAATTTCACATACTTTTTCTCTTAAGGCCACTTTGCCTTAATTTCCTCTTTTAAACTTTAAAACTTGATATTTCTAAGTCATTTCTAAGTTTCCAAAATTTTTGTTTGGCTCTTTAAACTTGACATTTCCTTACATTTCCAAGTTTCGAAATGTTCACTTTCCTCTTTTGAATCATTTCTAAATCATTTCCTTACATTTCCTAGTTTCCAAAATGTTCACTTTTAACATTTCCTTACATTTCCATACATTTCCTTACATTTCCACATTTCCATACATTTCCATACATTTCCTTACATTTCCATACATTTCCTACATTTCCATACATTTCCATATATTTCCATTTTCCTTACATTTCCATACATTTCCATACATTTCCATACATTTCCACATTTCCATTTCCTTACATTTCCACATTTCCTTACATTTCCAAGGTTCTAAAATGCACACAACATATCACAAGAAACATGCTATTTCATAAAATTAAGCAAAGATGCACACAATGGGATTTGAACCTCTTCCTCAAAGTACTTCACTTGATGCCATAACCCTTGCACCTTAGGTGGCGTCCCTTGCCACTTTTCCACATCACTTCTTGTTTTAACTTAAAACCAATAATTGTCCAAAGCTTTCTCTTCCATCCTAGGATTTTAAAACCCTTAATTCACTTCCAAACACTGCCAAAACCTACTACTCATGAATTATGCACAAACGCATAACCCCTAATCTAGGATGTTACATAACTAACCATTCATCATTTACAAGCCAAATCAAATGGGTAAATTCATTACTAACATATATACCGAAATGACCATAACTCCTATACATGCCATATAACCAAATACATAAGTTCGAAAGTATCAAAGTGACAGCTTGATAGTGTGATGAGATCTCTAACGATTCCCAAATCCGAGCAAGCTTCGATAATCACTATAAATCACAGAAAAGTAAACAAAGTGAGCTATAAAGCTTAGTAAGTTAATATATTAATAAACTCAACTTACCATATATACACAATTTAAGCAATTAAACATACCATAATATAACTCATATTGATTCACAAACCTATCATGTTCATTCACAAGGTAAGATATGAAATTTACAATTTTCTTCGATTCAATGCTTGTATGGTTTATGTACATACCTATCAATTCATATCACTATCATACTCATCCATATCCTTGATATACTCGTTGAACCATTTGGAATAATATCAGATACTAGGGAATCTTGCACCCTAAGTGCCAATACATAGCCAAAGCTATTTCAATCTCATATCTCATTTAATGCTCACTCTTAAGCTATCAACGAGTCTGCTCACACAAGCTGATGATCAAGATGTAACTACATAGTGCTGCTCACACAAGTTGACGAGGATCCACAATACATGCTGGAAAACTCAGCCACTGGTAGAACGTACAAACCAGCACCCAAAACACATAATCCCTAATGACATGTCATTCGTATCCTAATTTATTCCTAAGGTTCAACCGGGATTTCACATTGTTAAATCTTCGTTGAAAATTTTTGTAAGGTTGTACTCATTAATGATACAAATATAAAGCATTTAAAACATGATTATATTAATTCTTATTAACATACAAACTTACCTCGATTCACAAAAACGATGAAATGGATCAACTAGTCCAATACTTTGTTTTTCCCCGATCTAGATCTAAACTTTGTTTTCTTTATCTATATAATATCAAATTTAACTTATTCAATTATCAATTTATTCAATTTAGCCCAAAATACATATTACAAAAAAATTACACTTTTGCCCCTAATATTTGAACATCTTTACAATTTAGTCCTTAGCTCATAAAAATAAAATTTCATGCAATTAAATCCCTACCCATGCTAGCCGAATTTCCCTTAGTATCATAACAGCCCATATTTTTCATTTATTTCACATTTCTACCATAAAATTTTCACATTTCTCAATTTAATTCCTAATTGACAATTTTATCAAAAATCTCTTAACAAAAGTTGTTTATCTAACAAAAACCATTTATTTTCTATCATCAAACATCAAAATAGACAAATATTCATCAACGATAAAAACCTAAACCTTTAACAATTTTGCAACTAGTCCTTGGGCTAGCTAGATTAAGTTACAACGACTCCGAAAATATAGAAATATTAAAAATCGAGTCAAAAATCACTTACATGCATTAAGGATAGTTGGCCAAACCTTGAAGCTCTTTTAATGGTGTTTCTAATGTGTATTTTCGGTGGTGGAAGCTTTTTTGGAAGATGAAACTTTGTTATTTCTTTAATTTACCAAACATATTTATTCATTTACTTATTTAACCTTTGTTATAAATCATTAAAATTCATTTACTCATGTCCAAGAATGTCCATTAACTTTATAAATGGGATAATTACCACATAAAAACCTCATCTTTAAAGTTATATAGCTAATAGACACTTTTAGCTAAAAGAACTCAACTTTTACACTTTATGTGATTTAGTCCTTTTATCAAATTAAGCACTCAAACGATAAAATTTCTTAACGAAAATTTTACACAATCATTAATATCATGTTGTAGACATTAAAATAATAATAAAATAAATATTTTGACCTCAAATTTGTGGTCCCAAAATCACTATTTTGATTTGACTAAAAATGGGTTGTTACTTGTGCGCCAGGCTGTGTGCTAGGCCGTGTGAAAACTGGAAGGTATACTGACTTGTGCCACATGCTCGTGTGCTAGGCCATCTAAAGCTACTGACTTGATTTTTAAATAAATATCAAGGGACATACAGCCATGTCACTTTTAGTTATGCTTTTGGACTAACGAATGCTCTTACTATTTTTATGGATCTGATGAACAGAATTTTTAGATCGTACTTAGATCGATTTGTTTTTGTATTCATTGAAGACATTTTGATTTATTCACAGGATAAAACTGAACATGCTGAACATCAGAGAATCGTGTTGCAAACTCTGCGAGATAAGCAATTGTATGCAAAGTTCAGTAAAAGTGAATTCTGGTTGCGTGAAGTTAGTTTTCTTGGACATGTGGCATCGGCCTCTGGAATACGAGTTGATCCGAGCAAGATTTCTGCTATTTTGGATTGGAAACCTTCGAAGAATATATTTAAAGTTCGTAGTTTTCTGGGACTTGCTAGTCATTATAGACGGTTTGTGAAAGGTTTCTCTATGATCGCGACACCGATGGCGAAGTTGTTACAGAAAGATGTAAAGTTTGAGTGGTCAGAAAAGTTTCGATCAGTTGAAAGCTCTTTTGACCGAAGCTCCAGTGTTAGTTCTGCCAGAATCGGGTAAAGAATTTGTCATTTATAGTGATGCATCTTTGAATGGTTTGGGTTGTGTTTTGATTCAGGAAGGCAAATTCATAGCTTATGTCTCGAGAAAGTTGAAGCCACACAAAAAGAATTATTCGACATATGACCTTGAGCTAGCTGCGATTATATTCGCATTAAAGATTTGGTGGATTATCTTTTTGGTGAGAAATGTCACTTGTTTTTAGATCATAAAAGTTTAAAGTATTTGATGACCCAAATTTGAATCTGCGACAGAGAAGATGGTTAGAGTTGTTGAAAGACTACGACCTTGTGATTGACTATCGCTCGGGTAAGGTAAATGTTGTTGCCGATGCACTGAGTTGAAAGTCACTATTTGCATTGTTTATACAATAAATTTATGATGCTTAGAAAGTTGATAATGAATTATTAGCAAAACGAGCTTTGTGTGATTCGAACTTTAAATTCCAAATTTTGAGTAGATGTTGATGATTGTTTGAGATTCCGAGATTAAATTTGTGTTACGAGAAACTCAGAGTTGATTTAGTTGATTTTAAATGAAGCACATAATAGTCGCCTATTTGTTCATCCGGTAGTATAAAAATGTATCATGATATTAAGCAACACTATTAGTGGTCTGGTATGAAACGAGACATTTCTGACTTTGTTTCAAAATGTTTAGTTTGTCAGTAAGTTAAAGCTGAACATCAAGTTCCGTTCGGTTTGCTACAACTGATTCTAATTCCCGAGTGGAAATGGGATAGAGTAACGATGGATTCTGTTTCTAGATTGCCTTTGACTCCGAAAAAGAAAGATGCAATTTGGGTCGTAGTTGATCATTTGATGAAATCTGCCCATTTTATTCCGGTGAGATCTGATTTCTTACTTGATAGATTAGCCAAGCTTTACATTTCTGATATTGTGAGATTACACGGAGTGCCATTGTCTATTGTGTCTGATAGAGATCCGAGGTTTACATCACGATTTTAGAAGAAACTGTAAAAAAGCTTTAAGCACGAAACTGCATTTCAGTATAGCTCTTCACTCGCAAATGGATGGTCAATCTGAGCGGATCATTCAGGTTCTCAAGGATATGTTAAGATGATGCATTATTAAGTTTGATGGTACGTGGGAACAGTACCTACCATAGATTGAATTTGCCTATAATAATAGTTTTCAGTCGAGTATTAAAATGGCACCTTATGAAGCTTTTTATGGACGCAAATGTCGAACACCTCTGTATTGGACTGAGCTCAGTGAAAATAAGATACACAGGGTTGATTTGATAAAAAAACACTAAAAAAAAGTGAAAGTAATCCGTGATAGTCTGAAAACAGCATCTGATCATCAAAAGCCTATGCAGACTTGAAAAGAAAAGACATTGAATTCGAAATTTGGGATAAAGTATTTTTAAAAGTATCTCCACGGAAGATATTACTCTGATTCGGACGTAAAGTGTAATATCCGGGAATTAGGGCTTGTGCATTTTTGCTTAATTGCATGTGCTTGTATGCCTGTGTATATTATGAATGTGTTTTATGAATTTTGTGAACTTCAGAATGTAGATAAATGCTTTAGAAATTATTTAATTTTAAGTTTCAAGATGGAGCTAAGCCTAAGAGGTCTTAAGAAAATTAGTAGGGAAAATATGACACAAAATGGGCTTGTTTAAGTGGCTTGGAGGCGCCACTTAGGGGCTCGATATGTGGCGCCACAAGCGTGGTGCAAGGGCCTAGGTTCGAGCAACGTGGGAAGTAAATGAAAGAGTTTTATTTTGCTGCAGGAGTGAGCGGTGAGTGGGCGGCACTAAGGCACTAAAGGGATGAGTTTAATCTTTTTAAAAATTCCACTAAGATAAGGGATAAATGATGGATTATTTTATTAATTTTAAATGAAGTGATAAGAGAAAAATAAGGGAATAGATAGGGGATGAGTGTGGCCAGCCTAGGGACTCCTTTGATGTGATTTTCGGCCAAGCATAGTAAGGGGGGATAACCGAATTTCATTAAGCATTCTAGCCTCCCTTTCGTTTGCTCTTTTCTCTCCAAAGTCATCACTTTTTTTTTTTTTTTAATTGTTCTAGCCGAAAGTTATCTTTGTTCTCCTCTGAATTCTCATTCTTTTCTTTTCCATACACGAATCACACCAAAAACACCTCTCTTTCCCATTTGATAGCCATTATCGATTCTTCCTAGGTCCTATACTTTTCTTTTCTTTTCTTGTTAAAACTGAATCTTTCTAGTGATCATCCAAGAGCCGAAAGTTTAAACTCTTTGAACCGATTTCTCCTGCAAGCTCTCTCTGGCCGATTTCTTAAGGGTAAGATCAATTGTTATTCAATCTTCAATCTTTTCTTTTAGCCGAAATCTAGGAACTAATCCCCTTAATGTCTTTGGCCGAAACTATGAAGGATTCTTTTGGGATTTTGCTATAGTCGACTATAAGGAGGTCTCGGGATTTCAATATCCAAGGTAAGTTATGTGATATCCGGCCAAGGGCTACTTATTGTGATTTAATGTTAGAATTGGATCTAACATGAGTTTATAGGCATTTCGACAGATACCACATCCAAGGGACACTTTTTGGGATTTAGATCCACAAGGTAAGTGAACCATGATAGTCGGCCAAGGCCATAGTTAATATTGTAGATCGGTTTCTTAATTGTTCAAAAGCCAAAACTAACCAAGTCCAGTGAACTAGTGTTGGCCGATTGCAAGGAAGAAATATCACGAAATTTTAGGATTTGATTAGTAATCAAATCAGCAGCAAGGTAAGATTTTGGTTACGTTAATCCTTTGGGATTTGATTATTTAGTCGAATGGCTTTTTACTGAAGTACTTAAGGTTGGCCGAATGTAGGAACTAAGGATCTAAAGTATTAGATCGGGTTTTCGAGATTTCAGTGAAAGCGTTAAGTGAACCAAGTGTGTAGCCCCACACTAAATCTTAATAGATTTTCGGTAATATTTTAATATATATGTGAATGAAAGTATGTGAACGTGGTTAAAGGTACCAAACAATGGTACAGAACATCCAGGTACGTAATCTTTCATATTACGTCATTAAGTGAATATTGATAAGAATGTGAAATAAGGCATAAAGCATGATAATTGTATGATTTGTATGACATGGGGCATATGGGTGATATGAAAAGGGGAAGTGATCTGGTGGTTTATACCACAATATCTGAATGTGGTGACTCATGTCACGTAATCTGAATGTGGTGACTTACGTCACAAAATATTATCTGGTGGCTATGCCACGAATTTATAAGGGCGATGTGCAAGTCGTCTGCAGCGACTGCCTTCGATGATGCGTAGCAGATGGAGGGTTGACTTAGTAGTCCCCATGGTGTGATGGTTTGTACGAGTGATGTGTAGCGGATGGTTATATAGGTTTGGGTTTGGGAATTGCATCATTCCTTATAATTTGCTATATGTATATGAATGATCTGATATACTTGAATCGTTGGGACTTTGTGTTGGTGGTTATATACTGAGTCTGTTTGACTCACCCCGTTGTGGGATATTTTTCAGGTGACACTCAGTAATAGACCGGGTCGGCAGGAGCTCAGTGGTGGTCATGCTCAACTCGAGTTATTCTATATTCATTGTTTTTTTAGTATTTGATTTATTCGGATTTATTTTTGATGTAATTATGGCTATTATTATTAACTATTTTAAGTAAGTGTTTTAAATTGGTTTATTATGATAAGGTTGTTATTAAATTGAGACTAAATAAATTTTCTCAAAATGTAAACAAATATTTAAATGTTTTGACACATAAACAACACCGCTTCCAATCTGAACCCAACACAAATTGAATGTTCTTCAAAACCATCCATATTTTTCCAAATCAACAAACAAGATTTGAAAAGTTTTTACTCAGGAAACATACCAGATCCGGTCAAGGCTCGTGGGCTGAGTTTAGGGCATTTCGGTTTAGTATCGAGCCCGGTTCAAAACTTCGGCCTTGAGGGCTTTTAGGGCCCAAAACGTTTTCTTTCTTTTGAAATGGGATTTTCCTAAGAAATGAGCGGGTTTTACGGCATGGCACCGAGTCTCCTACCAAGTCCACCGGTAAGTACCCTAACTCTTACGTGAATTGTATGTGGGAAATCATAGGGACATAGATTAGTAGATTAGGAAATAATAAACCCTAGGATTAGTCTACTTCAACACCAAGTTACATAAAACTTAAAGTCAAACCAAACAAACACGTATGCGAGTCACCGAGAGTTAAAGGTGTGGCAACCACAGTGCGCATGTCTAGGATTGGATTCGGTGGGAGCTTGGTATTTAATCACCCTAGTGACTCACCTCCTCACCGCTTGAATCCTACCTAGTGCGTAGTGACGGTTCACCTTAGCCAAGAGGACTCAAACATAGGCTAAACCCAATAATTAAAACCCAAAAGGGACCATCACCTTGTTTTGTGAAACTAAAAATTTAAACCATGATTTTAAAATTCCAACTGCCCTTGATTAAAAAATGACCAAAATACCCCTAATTTGCAAATTGACCAAATTACCCCTAAACTGTACAAATAACCAAAATACCCTCAGTGTGGAAAGTTGCCGAAGTGCCTTCAATTTAAAATTTCCAAAAATACCCTTATTTTGAAAAGTCACCAGGAATCATATTTTGCAAAAAATTACCGAAATGCCCCTGGTTTGAAAAATTACAAAAATACCCTCAGTTTATAAAATTATCATTTTACCCTTGAAATTTTATTACCAAGTGTTTTAATTTTGTAAAAATACCAAAAATCTCTACTTTGTGAAAATTTCAAGTACCCTAATTTGGAAAATTACCAAAATACCCCTATAGGATAAAATTACAGAAATACCTCTAGGTAGTGGAAAACAACAAACAATGACAACTACAACATTTTTCTGTAATGGACGCAACTTCATAAATGTGATTGAATGAATGAATTGAGACTGTATGTGTATGAAATAGAAAGAACTACTCTTTAGAACTATTGAACATAAGATTGTTCGCGATAAATCAGTGGAACAAAAACTAATTTATAAAATTCTTTAATTAGATAAACACAAGCATGAATTCTAGGAGACGTGGTCGTAACGTGCATAGCCGTAGTAGAGGCCGAATGACCATGTCGAGTCCGTTAGGTCCGGACAAGGGTCCAAAAATGAAATGCCACCACCACCAACCGCTGATGTGGAATATCGAGGATCGACGGGGATGATGCACGATATCCTGAGCGATCTGCGGGTTTTGGAAAGGGTGGTGGAGCGGTGGAGGCATGGGAGCTCAAAAGTTGGTACCGAGTGACTTGAGCCAATGGAGCCGAGTTTTTCTGTGGAATATCTGGTGTGGCGCCCAATACTACCGAGTATTGGTTAGAGGCGACGAAACGGATTATGGATGATTTAGACCTGACTGCCGAGGAGAAACTGAAAGGGGTAGTGTCGCTCCTCTATGATGAGTCATACCAATGGTGGCTCACGATTCGGGATGGTCTTCTTGTTGATGATCTTACTTGGGAATATTTAAAGGCACATATCGGAAGAAGTACATTGGAACTAGTTATGTGGATGCACAGAGGAAGGCATTTTTGAGGCTGGTTTAGGGGAATAAGTCCGTAGCGGAATACGAGGCAAAATTTTTAAGGCTGAGCTGTTATGCTCGAGGTATTATGTCGATGGAGCATGACCGGTGTGTCCGGTTTGAGGACGGACTGAGGGATGATCTGAGGTTGTTGATAGCTCTACAGTAGGAGCGAGAGTTTGTCGTGTTGGTGGAGAAGGCTAAGGTAGTCGAAGGGATTAAGGACTCGGTGAGGCGAGAATCTGATGGAATAGGCAAAGAGAGGCTTTGGATCATCGGGGTCTTCAAGGAGTGAGCAAAGAGGCCTAGAGTTGATGGGCCACGAGGTCGATAAGCTACTCTGGGAGGACGATCTGTACTTATGACCAATGTGGGAAGATGCATTTAGGAGAGTGTTGGAAGAAAACGGAGGATGCTTCAAGTGTGGGTCTAAGGATCATATGATCAAGGACCGCCTATAAAGATAGACGAGTTGACCAAAGGTGTCGTGGCTATAATCAGGCTGGAAGAGGTGGACAGCAGCCTAAGCGGGCCGTGGTCCAGTTGGTAAAGGTAATGGTGCTGGAAGAGGACGTGGAACACCAGGTAGAGGTGGTAATAATGCAGAGGCCAGACAGTCGGGTTTGGTATATGCAGTCCGTCGGAGGGAGGATGGAGACACACCGGACGTCTTAATCGGTACGTTCCTTATATTTGGCAAACCTTACATTGCTTTGATAGATGTTGGCTCTACCCACTCTTATGTTGTATGTAGAGTAGTTGAAACACTAGGCATAGCCTCTGAACTATCTAATAGGGAGATGACTGTAGTAAGCCCATTAGGTCAAACTGTAGTGGTGAATAAGATATTTCGGAGTGTACCTCTAGAGCTTCAGGGAGTGGTATTCCCTGCCGACTTGATGGAACTACCCTTCGGAGAATTTGATTTTATCCTTGGCATGGACTAGCTAGTGGAACATCGGGTTGTATTGGATTGTGCAGCTAAGCGAATGGAGTTAAGGACGCCGGAGGATAAGGCGGTAGTTATGATAGGGGAAAGAAGAAACTACTTGTCTAACATAGTTTCTGCTTTAAAGGCTAATAAGATGGTTCGGAAAGGGTGCAAGGCATTTTTGGCCTTTATTAGTGCGTTGGATGCAAAAGAAGGGGAGTAAGTGGAGTTAGAACGGTAAGGGAATTTGTGGATGTCTTTCCGGAGGAATTACCTGAAATACCCCCGAATAGGGAAGTGGAGTTCGGAATTGACTTGCTGCCGAGTACAGCTCCTGTGTCAATTACCCCGTACAGAATGGCACCAAAGGAGTTGGTTGAGCTCAAGCCTCAAATCCAAGAGTTGCTTGATCGTGGGTTTATTCGACCCAGTGTGTCTCCATGGGGAGCACCGGTCTTGTTTGTGAAGAAGAAGGACGGAACTATGCGCATGTGCATAGATTATCGTCAGTTGAATAAGCTGACCATCAAGAACAAGTACCCTTTGCCAAGAATAAACGACTTGTTCGATCGACAAGGGGCGCAGATTTTGAAGATAGATCTAAGGTCTGGATATCATCAGCTTAAGGTGAAGGAGGCTGATATCCATAAGATAGCTTTCTAGATAAGGTATGGGCATTATGAGTTCTTGGAAATGCCACTCGAATTGACAAATGCCCCAGCCGCGTTCATGGACATGATAAACTAGGTTTTCCAACCCTATCTGGATCTGTTCATTATTGTGTTCATAGACGATATTTTGGTGTATTCGAAATCAGAGGAAGAACATAACGAGCACCTCTGAGTTGTGTTGCAAGTATTAAGGGAGAAGAAGCTTTATGCCAAGTTCAACAAGTGTGAATTTTGGCTAAAGGAAGTTACGTTCTTAAGACATGTGGTATCTGCTGAAGGAATAAGGGTGGATCCTCGGAAGATTGAGGTAGTGTTGGATTGGAAACCACCTAAGTCTGTGGCGAAAGTTCGAGTTTCTTAGGATTAGCAGGCTATTACAGAAGGTTTGTAGAAGGGTTCTCATCAATAGCCGCACCTTTGACGAAGTTGCTAAGGAAGGAGGTACCTTTCGTATGGACTGATAAGCAGTAAGAAAGCTTTGAGAAGCTTAAGAGGGTTTTGATGGAAGCTCCAGTTCTGATTCAGCCTGAGGCAGGGAAAGAATTCATGGTGTATTGTGATACTTCTCACACAGGTTTGGGATGCGTATTAATGCAAGACGGGAAGGTAGTTGCTTATGCGTCTCGACAATTAAGGCCACACGAGGTTAACTACTCGACGCACAATTTGGAGTTGGCGGTAGTGGTCTTTGCTCTTAAGGTATGGAGGCCTTATCTTTATGGAGAGAAGTCAGTGATCTACACAGACCACAAAAGCCTTAAGTATCTGCTGACTCAGAAAGAGTTGAACCTGAGACAGCGAAGGTGGGTGGAATTATTGAAGGACTACGATTGTTCCATAGAGTATCACCCGGGAAAGGCAAATGTTGTGGCAGATGCCCTAAGTCGAAAAGTAGTTTCGAATCTGAGGGCAATGTTTGCACATCTTAGCTTGTATAACGACGGAAGCTTATTGGCAGAATTGCAAGTTAAGGCGACATGGCTGAATGAAGAGAAAGAGGGTCAGTTGGCGGATGATGATCTAAGTGCTAAGCTTCGACAAGTACAGAGCGGAGAGTTGAAGGACTATGGTATTAATGGCGATGGAGTATTGTGTTTCAAGGGTAAGGTCTCGTATCTTTGAAGAACGAGGAGTTCTGACAGAGAATTCTTGAGAATCGCATAGTAGCCCTTATACTATGTATCCTGGAGGTAGTAAGTTGTACAAAGATCTAAGGGAACAGTTTTGGTGGCCTAGTCTTAAGCGGGAAGTTACCAAATTTGTAGGAAAGTGCTTAACGTGTCGACAAGTTAAATTTGAACACCAAGTTCCATCAGGATTGCTTCAGCCGATTAAGATTTCGCAGTGGAAGTGGGAGAGAATTACCATGGACTTCGTTAGTGGGCTTCCCCTTACGCCTATTAAGAAGGACTCGGTATAGGTGATAGTGGATCGACTGACAAAGTTCGCGTATTTTATTCCAGTGCGGGTTGACTATTCTCTCCAGAGGCTAGCAAAGTTGTATGTTACAGAAACTGTAAGGCTGCACGAAGTGCCGATGTCAATTATCTCGGATAGGGATCCGAGGTTCACGTCTCAATTTTGGAAGGTGCTACATCAAGCTTTAGGCACCATATTGGACTTCAATACGGCATTTCATCTACAGTCAGATGGCCAGTCTGAGCGAGTGATACAAGTGTTGGAGGATATGTTGAGGGGCTGTGTGATAGACTTCAGAGGAAGTTGGGAAGAATATTTGCCTTTAACGGAACTTGCTTACAACAATAGCTATCAGGCAAGTATTCGGATGGCATCGTACGAAGCACTGTATGGACGAAATGTCACACTCCCACATGTTGGACGAAATTGGGAGAACATTTTTTTGGTCCAAAATTGTGGCAGAATCGGAAGAAAAGGTTAGGGTAATTTAGACACGGTTGAAGGAGGCATCGGCGACAGAAGTAAGTCGTCGTAGATCTCAAATGGAAGGAAATAGAATTTGATGTGGGAGATCAAGTGTTTCTTAAAGTGTCGCCTTGGAAAAAGGTGATGAGATTTGGTCGAAAAGGGAAGCTAAGTCCTAGGTTTATAGGACCGTATCGGGTATTGAAGCGAGTTGGAACAGTGGCATACCAGTTAGAGTTGCCACTAGAGTTACAGCAGATGCACGATGTATTCCATGTCTCGATGCTACGTCGATATTGATTGGATCTATCTCATATAATACCGGTTGAGGAGGTGGAGCTGAGACCAAATCTGTCCTATGAGGAAGAGCCGATTCAGATTCTGGAACGAGATGTGAAGGTGCTTCGGAGGAAGTCAGTCCCTTTGGTCAAAGTGTTGTGGCGTAACCATGGATCGAAAGAAGCTTCTTGGGAGCTGGATGAAGCAATGTGATAGCAATACCCCCACCTATTCTAGCCAGGTAATTTCGAGGTCCAAATTATTTTAAGGGGGGTAGAACTGTAATATCCGGGAATTAAGGCTTGTGCATTTTTTGCTTAATTACATGTTCTTGTATGCTGTGTATATTATGAATGTGTTTTATGAATTTTGTAAACTTCAGAATGTAGATAAATGCTTTAAAAATTATTTAATTTTAAGTTTCAAGAGGGAGCTAAGCCTAAGAGGTCTTAAGAAAATTAGTAGGGGAAATATGACACAAAAATGGGCTTGTTTAAGTGGCTTGGAGGCGCCACTTAGGGGCTTAGTATGTGACGCCACAAGCAGGGTGCAAGGGCCTAGGTTCGAGCAAGTGGGAAGTAAATGAAAGAGTTTTATTTTGCTGTGAGGTGAGCGAGTAGTGGGCAACACTAAGGCACTAAAGGGATGAGTTCAATCTTTTTAAAAATTCCGCTAAGATAATGGATAAATGATGGATTATTTTATTAATTTTAAATGAAGTGATAAGAAAAATAAGGGAATAGATAGGGGATGAGTGTGTAGGCCTAGGGACTCCTTTGATGTGATTTTTAGCCAAGCATAGTAAGCGGGGATAACCGAATTTCATTAAGCATTCTAGCCTCCTTTCGTTTGTTCTTTTCTCTCCAAAGTCATCACTTTTCTTTTTCTTTTAATTGTTCTAGCCAAAGTTATCTTTGTTCTCCTCTGAATTCTCATTCTTTTCTTTTCCATACACGAATCACACCAAAACGCCTCTCTTTCCCATTTGATAGCCATTCTGGATTCTTCCTAGGTCCTATACTTTTCTTTTCTTTTCTTGTTAAAATCGAATCTTTCTAGTGATCATTCAAGAGCGAAAGTTTAAACTCTTTGAACCGATTTCTCCTGCAAGCTCTCTCGCCGATTTCTTAAGGGTAAGATCAATTGTTATTCAATCTTCAATCTTTTCTTTTAGCGAAATCTAGGAACTAATCCCTTAATGTCTTTGGTGAAACTATGAAGGATTCTTTTGGGATTTTGCTATAGTAGACTATAAAGAGGTCTCGGATTTCAATATCCAAGGTAAGTTATGTGATATTCCGGCCAAGGGCTACATATTGTGATTTAATGTTAGAATTGGATCTAACATGAGTTTATAGGTATTTCGATAGATACCACAACCAAGGGACACTTTTAGGATTTAGATCCACAAGGTAAGTGAACCATGATAGTCGGCCAAGGCCATAGTAAATATTGTAGATCGATTTCTTAATTGTTCAAAAGCCAAAACTAACCAAGTCCAAAGAACTAGTGTTGGCCGATTGCAAGGAAGAAATATCACGAAATTTTAGGATTTGATTAGTAATCAAATCGGCGACAAAGATTTCGATTATGTTAATCCTTGAGATTTGATTATTTAGCGAATGGCTTTTCTTGAAGTACTTAAGGTTGGCGAATGTAGGAACTAAGGATCTAAAGCATTAGATCGAGTTTTGGGATTTCAATAAAGCGTTAAGTAAACCGTGTGTAGCCCCACACTAAATCTTAATAGATTTTCGTAATATTTTATATATATATATATATATATGTGAATGAAAGTATGTGAGCGTGGTTAAAGGTACCAAACAATGGTACGAACATCAAGTACGTAATCTTTCATATTACGTCATTAAGTGAATATTGATAAGAATGTGAAATAAGGCATAAAGCATGATAATTGTATGATTTGTATGACATGGGGCATATGGGTGATATGAAAAGGGGAAGTGATCTGGTGGTTTATACCACAATATATGAATGTGGTGACTCATGTCACGTAATCTGAATGGGGTGACTTACGTCACAAAATATTATCTGGTGGCTATGCCACAAATTTATAAGGCGATGTGCAAGTCGTGCATAACGACGCTTCGATGATGTGTAGCGGATGGAGGGTCAACTTAGTAGTCCCCACGGTATGATGGTTGGTACGGGTGATGTGTAGCGGATGGTTATATAGGTTTGGGTTCGGGAATTGCATCATTCCTTATAATTTGCTATATGTATATGTATGATCGATATACCAATCGTTGGGTCTTTGTGTTGGTGGTTATACACCGAGTCTGTTTGACTCACCCGTTGTGGGATATTTTTGGTGACACTCGAGAATGGATCGGGTCGTGAGGAGCTCGATGGTGGTCATGCTCATTTCAAAGTTATTCTATATTCATTGTTTTTTAGTATTTGATTTATTCGGATTTGTTTTTATGTAATTATGGCTATTATTATTAACTGTTTTAAGTAAGTGTTTTAAATTGGTTTATTATGATAAGGTTGTTATTAAATTGAGACTAAATAAATTTTCTCAAAAATGTAAACAACTATTTAAATGTTTTGACACATAAACAACACCATTTCCAATCTGAACCCAACACAAATCGAATGTTCTTTAAAACCATCCATATTTTTCCAAATCAATAAACAAGATTTGAAAAGTTTTTACTCAAGGAACATACCAGATCCGGTCAAGACTCGTGGGCGGGTTTGAGGTGTTTCATAAAGGCAAGTTGAGTCCGAGGTTTATCGAGGCATATGAGATTATCGAGCGTGTTGGGCCAGTTGCGTACAGATTGTTGTTGCCCTCTGAGCTAGCAAAGATTCATAATGTATTTCATGTCTCAATGCTCCGTAGATACCGATCCGATCCATCACATGTGATTCCTCCATCTGAAATTGAAACCCGATTCGATATGACTTACGAGGAAGGACCGATCTGTATCTTAGCTCGTGAAATGAAAGAATTGAGAAATAAGAAAATTCTGTTAGTGAAAGTGCTATGGCATCGACATGGAGTGGAAGAGGCTACGTGGGATCCTGAAGATGCAATGAAACAACAATATCTGAATCTGTTTAACGGTAAGATTTTCGAGGACAAAAATCCTTTGGGGGAGAATTGTAACAGTTTAGTTTAGTCCCTAGTCGAAACAGTGGATTTCGGGACCACAAATCCGAATCAGTAAAATATTTTAATATTATTTTCTGTGCCTATAATATGTGATTTAGCATGTACGAAAGTTTCGTGAGTTAATATGTCCGTTTGTGTGTTTAATTTGAGAAATGGGCCAAATCGCATAATTTGTAAAAGTAGCTTTCTATTTGAGTAAAGATCAAATTGATATGGCTTTTAAGGTGGAGGCCTTATGAGGCAATTAATCCATTCATAAAATAGTGGACGGTTAAATGACATAATGACCTTAGTGTTTATTTTGTCTTATATGATAAATAGAAGGGTAAATTGGTAATAAAAATATTATGTTAATTAAAACATAATATTAAACATTTGTTTTATAATTTTTCTACTCATCTTCCACCGATTTTTGTAAGAAAAAGAAAGTGTTTGAGTTTTGCTACATTCGACCATTTCAAGTATTAATTCAAAGTATGTTTTTAATCGATTTTTGATAATTTCTACGTTTTTGCAATCGTTGCTTCGAGAATTACAAAACCCATGTTTTAATTTGAATAATTGATGATGCTTTTGAAATGTGTCTTTGATGAACACATGAGCTTTGAAATATTTGATGATGAAATATGGAACATATGTGTTTGATTAGCATATTTTGTATTTGAGTTTTTGATGAATTTGAGTATTTTGGACTTAATTGAGAAAATAGTAATTTGAAGGACTCAATTGTGAAATAAATGAAATGTATGGATTGAAATGATCATTGTGTATATTCAGCCAAGCATGGGTGTAAGCAACTTTGGTGTATTTTGTGATTTTGTGAAATAAGGACTAAATTGCCTAAATGTGATAATATGAGGGCTAATTTGTAAATTTCCATAAATTTATGTTTTTGGATTGAATTGAATAAGTTGATGAATAAAAGGATTAAATTTGAATATGTATAGATCAAGAACCGAAGAAAACGGACTTAGATCGTAGGAAATCAAAAGTAATCGAGTAGCCGTATACGTTTCTGTTAAACCGAACTCAAGGTAAGTCGATATACAAATAAATGTATTTGAATTGACTTATTTGTGCCTATATGAAATTTGAGCTGCTATTAATATGCTCGAGATAAGATGTATGTGAAATTCAAGGATATATCAAAAAATTATAAATGTTTGAGAAATCCCGTACGAACCTAGGAATAGATAAGATTAACTATGTCATGACATAGGTATCTGTTATGTGATATCATGTAAGACCACATCTGGGACGTTGGCGTTGATTCAAGATTTTGTGTAAGACCACATTTGGGACGTTGGCATCGATTTGTGTTTACGTGTAAGACCATCTCTGGGACATTGGCATCGTATTTGATTCGTGTAAGACCCTGTCTAGGACAATGGCATCGATATCTTAGTACATGTAAGACTTCATCTGGGACGTTGGTATTGTACGACTATTCCAAGCACTCTGAGTATCCTATTAGATTCCGAACGGTTCAACGGGCAAGTTCGAGAAACGGAAGACTATGTGAGTTGTACATCCGTTTTCAGGTACGTTGATATGCATGCTTTGTATAAACATGAAAGGTGAGTAACTATGTACATTGATACAAAGGAATATTTGAGATATGTGCATGATTGAAATATGAGCAAATGAAATGTTTATGATATGATGAATTAGTAAGCAATGGCAAACCAAATGAGCCAAAGAGATTATATATGTGTTTGAAATGAAGATATGATAAAGAATGCAAATAGCTATGCTATGAATGATTATATGTTAAGTTTATTTGTATATGGTTTACTAAGCTTTTAGAAAGCTTACTTTGTTTGTGTTTGCTCTATTTTACAGATAATCAAAGCTACGAAAAGGCTCAGGGACCGTCGAGGATCATCACCACACTATCGAACTTAACTTTGGTACTTTTGAATGTGAATATAGCTAAATATGGCATGTATAGGCTAGTTGTTTTGGTACACGTTTGAGATGTGTAAATAGCCATGTGATGTGGCTAGATAAATGTTGGTAATATGCAAGAGAGAATATGGTATATGATGCATGTTTTGGTATGACTTGATAGCAAATGAAATGGTCAAGGCTTTGGTAAGCATATGAATGCAAAATGAGTATGTAAGTTTGATCAATAAAGTGGTTATATATAAGGTAAAATATGGATGTATCATGCTTGGATATATATGTGTTTTAATTGTGCAAATTGGTATGCAAACTAACATGTTTAAAAATGGGATTGAATGTGAAGATTTTTTTATTATTGGACATGTCTTTGGTTGTCAATTGTGCATGAAATGAATTGGTATATTGCTTATAGGGTTGACCCTTGTGTGGGTGGCAATTTGGCCTTGAAAATGGCCTATATTTGCCCATATGGTTGAGCACACAGGCATGTGGCTCGATCGTGGCCCTCATGGTTAGAATCCAAAACAAGTCAGGATCGACCACAGGCTGGACACACGAGCGTGTAACTATTCGTGTGGTGCAAGTCAGGATCAACCAAGGGTGAGGCACACGGGCGTGTCCACGGCCGTGTGGACAAGTCAGTATGTATGCCCTATTTTGGCATGGCCTAGACACACGGGCATGTTTGAAGCCGTGGGAGGCACACGGCCTACCCACAGGGGCATGTGACCTCTGTAACTTAAAAAATTTTAAAATTTTTGAGAATTTTTATATGTGTTCGGTTTAGTCCCGACCCTATTCTAAAGCATGGTTGAGGTCTCGTTGACCTATTTAAGGGATGCTTTGATTGCATTGAATGAACCGTAATATGAAATGTCCATAAAAGTTTTTGATTGTCTGATAATGCCTTTTAACCCTAAATTGGCGATGGTTACAGGTTAGGTGTGTTACAGCCATAGTATTTTCCAAAATTGACTTGAGGTCTAGTCACCACTAGTTGAGAGTTAAAGACTCGGATGTGCTGAAAATTACTTTTCGGACGAGGTACGGTCACTATGAATTTTTAGTTATGCCTTTTGGTTTAACTAATGCTCCTGCTGTGTTTATGGATTTGATGAACCGTATTTTTGACCGTACTTGGATAAATTTGTTTTATTTGTATTGATGATATACTGATTTATTCCCATGATGAGACCAAGCATGCCGAGCACTTGAGAACGATTTTACAAACTATTAGAGATAAACAATTGTATGCTAAGTTTAGTAAAAGTGAGTTGACCCTAGTAAGATTTTGACTATTGTTGAATAGAAACCACCGAGGAATGTGTCAGAGGTTAAAAGCTTTTTAGGCTTAACTAGTTATTACAGACGGTTTGTTAAAAGATTTTCCATGATTGCTACTCTGATGACAAAATTGCTACAAAAAGATTTCAAGTTTGAATGGTCTAAAAAACCTTAGCAAAGTTTTAAGAAGTTGAAGGCATTATTGATTGAGGCACCAGTTTTAGTGCAACTTGAACCGAGAAAGGAATTCGTAATTTATAGTGACGCGTCACTGAATGGATTAGGATGTGTGTTGATGCAAGAGGGTAAGGTGATAGCCTATGCCTCGAGACAATTAAAGCTACATGAGAAGAATTATCCAACACACGATTTAGAATTGGCTGCCATTGTGTTTGCATTAAAGATTTGGAGACATCATTTGTATAGTGAGAAATGTCATGTATACTGATCATAAAAGTTTAAAGTACTTAATAACTGAAAGGGATTTGAATTTATAGCAAAAGAGATGGTTGGAGTTGCTAAAATATTACGTGATTGACAACCATCCGAGAAAGGCAAATGTAGTGGCCGATGCTTTGAGTAGAAAGTCATTATTTGCTTTGAGAGCTATGAATACCCAGTTTTCATTATCCGATGATGGTTCGATTCTGGCCGAGTTGAGAGCTAGACCGATGTTTCTCCAAGAGATTTGTGAAGCCTAGAAAGGCAACAGTGATTTGCAAGCCAAAAGAGTTCAATGTGAATCGGTATGGAGTCAGACTTTCGGATTAGTTCATGGATGTTTGATATTTCGATATAAGGTCTGTGTACCAAGAGATGATGAGCATATTTGAAATATTTTGCACGAGGTACATAGTGGATGTTTATTTGTTCATCCTAGCAGTACAAAGATATATAATGACTTGAAGAAATTGTATTGATGGTCGGGAATGAAAAGAGACATTTCAAAGTTTGTATCGAAATGCTTGGTTTGTCAACAAGTAAAGGTAGAACACCAAATACCTTTGGGTTTACTTCAGTCTGTAATGGTTCCTGAGTGGAAATAGGACAAAATTACTATAGACTTTGTGACGGGTTTACCCTTAACACCGAAAAAGAAAGATGTCATTTGGATTGTGGTTGATAGGTTACGAAATTGGCTCATTTTATTCTAGTACGTACTGACTATTCACTTGATAAGCTAGCCAAGTTGTTTATTTCTGAGATTGTGAGATTGCACAGAGTGCCTTTGTCGATTATATCGGATAGAGATTCGAGGTTCACTTCGCGGTTTTGGAAAAAGTTACAAGAAGCTTTGGGTACGAAATTGAATTTTAGCACCGCTTTCCATCTGCAAACTGACGGTCAGTTCAAATTCTTGAAGATATGCTACGTGTTGTATTCTTGAGTTCCAAGGTAGTTGGGAAAAGTATTTACCGTTGGTGAAATTTGCCTACAACAATAGTTTTCAGTCGAGTTTGAAAATGGCGCCTTATGAGGCATTGTATGGGCGTAAGTGCCAAACACCCTTGTATTGGACCAAACTCAGAGAGAATTAGATTCACGGAGTTGATTTAGTCAAAGAAATCGAAGAAAAGGTAAAGATAATATGTGATTGTTTGAAAGCCGCTTCAGATAGACAGAAATCCTACGCAGATTTGAAATGGAAAGAGATCGAGTTTTGGGTCGGTGATAAGGTATTCTTAAAAGTATGTCCATGGAAGAAAGTTTTGAGGTTTGGCCAGAAAGGCAAATTAAGTCCACACTTTATTGGACCGTATGAGATTACTGAAAAAATAGGGCCGGTAGCATATCGGTTGGCTTTTCCATTTGAGTTGGAAAGGATCCACGATGTGTTTCATGTGTCTATGTTACTCCGATACTGATCAGACCCTTCACATGTGATTTCATCGACGGAGGTTGAGATTCGACCGGATATGACTTATGGAGAAGAACTGATTAAGATTTTGGCTCGGGAAGTCAAACAATTGAGAAAAAAACTATTTCTCTTATGAAAGTCTTATGGAAAAGGCATTGGGTTGAAGAGGCTACATGGGAACCCAAGGAAACCATGAGAAAACAATACCCAAACCTCTTTATCGGTAAGATCTTCAGGGACGAAAATCCACAAGGAGGGAGAGTTGTAACATCTCGATTTTGGGCCTAGTTGGAATAGTGGTTTCGAGACCACAAATCCAAAGTAGAAATAATTATTTTATGAGTATTTTGAGGTCTATGGCATGATTGCATGATTGTGTGAAATTTCATGAAGAAATTTTATGCATAAAGTGTCCAATTTGATAATTAGGACTAAATTGAATAAGTTGCAAAATATATGTTCTAGAAGCTTTGAGCATGAAATTGCCATGGATTTTTAATTAGAGGGTCTTAAATAGCAATTTCCCCATTTTATTTTTATGGACAAAAATAGGCATGAATAGGTAAAATTTGAAAGTTTAGTAAAAAGGGCATTTTGGTCATTTAGTTAATAAAAGAATTAAAAGGGAAAATAAAGTTAAAATTGATGTCCATCTTCTTCACCATAGCCGAAATTCTCAAGCTCACCATAGCTAGGTTTTTTCAACTTTCAAGGTTGATAGTAAGTGCATCCTAGTCCCATTTTTAATGTTCTTTACATTTTTGAAGTTGTTATAAATCGATCTATCCATTTCTACCATTTATTTGAGCTAGGGTTGATGTCTAGGGTTTGACCCATGCGTGACATGCATGTATTTTTATGTTTTATATTAGGTTATGAAAGTTTGATGTGTGATGAACATCTTTTACTAAGTGATTTTTTATAAAAACACCTAAAAAGAGCTTAATTGTAAAAGTTGTAAAAATGGGTAGTAGAAATGTGATTGAAGAAAAATGTGGCTGGTATAAGCATGATATAGGTTTGACTAGGCTTTGGTAACAAAGAAAATGAGAACATTTCATTTTACGAGCCTAGGGACTAAATTAAAAATATGTGAAAGTTTAGGAGCAAAACTATAATTCTTCTAAATTATGGTTTTTGGACTGATTTGAACAATGTGATAATTAAATGAGCTAAAGTTGCTATTATAGATTAAGAAAATGGAGTCTGGACCTAGACTAGGGAAATAACAAAGTTGTGGACTAAATCGAATTAGTTAGCCATATTTTGTACCGAGGTAAGTTCGTGTGTAAATAATGCAACTTATATTATGTATTTAATATTTTGTTATTGCATGACTTGTACAATTATCATTATGGAGTCATTCGGAAAAGATTCGATACGGTGAAACTCCCAGTTGAACCTTAGGAATTGACATTAGGGTTATGAGTTTACGTGTAAGACCATATCTGGAACCGTTACGAGATTTCGTGTAAGACCATGTCTTGGACATGGCATCGATATCATGGCATCGATATGAGAATCATGTAAGATTATAGCTGAGCTATTGGCATCGATTTGTGGCCCCATGTAAGACCAGATCTGGGATATGGCATTGGTATGATTTTATGTGTATGTTATTCCAGAGTATCTTTTAGTATTCCAAGTGGTTCAATGGGTAATTTAAAGATTATGTCAAAGATTTGAAAAATTATGATTATGTTATGAAGTGGTACAGGTACGTATGCAAAACTCATGAGAAATTATCTCGATTTAGGATGCATTATTGGTAAGGATGAAAATGAGTAAGATATGTTTATGATCACTTGATGATTTTGTGCTAATTTACATTATATTATGTGTATTTTATTGTATGTCCAAAGTTGATTATTATTTACATGCTAACTTACTAAGCTTAAAGCTTACCCTCTTCATTTTCATTTCTTATAGTGTCGCCAAGCTAGCTCAGGGATTGAAAGTCATCGAGCATCGATCACACTATCAAATTATCATTTTGGGTACTTATGATTACATTTTTTTGAGTTATGGCATGTATAGGGACTTGGTCTTTTGTTATGTGTCACTATTGATTGGGCCAACTATGTTGGCTTGTAATGGTATTTAATTCATTTTGTATATGGCCTTTGAAAGTTGGCTTATGATGGCTATGTTGGCTATTGATATACTTATATGGGAATACCTATCATGGATGTGATTTTGGCATGATGTTTAAGCATGTTATATGTGGGCTTTTGAATAGGGTGCTACAACCTTGGTTGTGATTGATATGGTTGTATGTTTATGCATGGATTGGTGTGGTTTGTGGTTGTGTAGGTTGGTGCCAACAAAGGGTGGCAAAAAGGCTTGGTAAATAGCCTTATTTTGTCCACACGGGTAGGCACACGGGCATGTGTCTAGGCCGTGTGTGACACACGGCTTACCCCATAGGCATGTGTTATGGCCGTGTGTCCCTTGCACCCTAATTGATGCAAAACAGAATGCTCAGTAATAAGCATATGGGCAGAGACACGGGGGTGTGTCTCAGCCATGTAGACTGCACGGCCTCAAACACGGACGTGTGCCCTGGCCGTGTGAGGTCTACAGCTATTTTATGGAAAATTATAAAAATTAAATCGCCCACACGACCTAATCACACGGGCGTGTGACTTGGCCATGTGACCTCATTCCGTGATGATGTCATAAACAGAATGCACCCTAAGATGGACACGGCCTGAAGCATGGGCGTGTGGACCTGTTTCATGATGAAAATTTTCTAAGTTTCCTAAAAGTTTTTAAAGTTCTCGGTTTAGTCCCGAACGGTTCCCATTGTATGTTTTGAGCCTCGTAGGCTCATTTATGGGACAATATGAATGTTTATGAAAAGTTTTAAATTTGAGTGGAAATTAAGTCTCAGTTTTGTACGAATGCTTGTGTTTAAGTCCAGTAATACCTCGTACCTTGTTCCGGCGTCGAATACGGGTAAGGGGTGCTACAAGTAAACATAGGTAAGTTACAATCAAATCCAAAGGTTAGCACATAATCATAACCATGTTAGTCATGTATGAGTACATCAACTATAAATTACTTGACATACTTTTCACAAATACCTGAATTGATTCGTATCATATCTTATATCCTCGTACCATCATATTTGCCCGTTGAACCATTTGGAATGCTATCAGATACTCGGGAATCTCACACACTAAGTGCCAAAACATGGTTGAAACCATCTTAATCTCACATAAATTCCCACTCTCGATCTATCACTGGGTCTGCTCACACAAGCTAACGGTCAAAACGTAGCTATACGATACTGCTCACACAAGCTGACGAGTATCGCTGTAGCACCTTGAATTTGGGCCTAATAGAATTGGGCCTATTGGGACTTGGGGCATAGGAACGTTTAAAATTTTTGAGAACAAGAAAACAGCACTAATGCAAGTTGGACCTATTAGGTGAGTGATTTTGGTAGGTTAAGGGGCTTCCATGAAGTCCTGGGGTCTTGGGCTTTAGGAAAAATTTTGGTTTAGGTGAATAAAACTCTGGTTGTAAGTGAGTAGGCTTTAAGAATATTTGAGGATAAAATGTGACACAAGGAAGTGAGTGGTCTAGTGGCAAGGCGTCATTAAGGTTCCAAGGGAGCGCGGGTTCAAGTCTTGGAGCTTGCAATTCATTTTGATTTCCTTTTAAATGAACTTAGACTTTGGCCCATAGGCTTATATTTAGTTGAGCTTGTTTTGTTGCATAAGGAGCTAGTTGGTAAGGTGGCTAGCGGCGTGGATTAAGTTGCAGGGGAGCCTGAGTTCGAAACCCCTTGCATGCGAAAGGTGACTATTTTGCTAATTTGGTACAGTTTTGGAGGATTGATGGAGGGATCCCACATCGGGAAGCTAGCATGAGAGTAGACGAGAAGCTGGCTTTAAATAGAGTGATCTATGCGGAGAGTAAGCATATCTTGGTTGGCGTTTGGGCATAGGAGTGTTTGGAGTGCGAATTAACTCCAGATTCCTATCAGATGTGTATTTCACTACTCTCTAGCAGAAATGCAAATGCTTGAAATATCGGTCACATGGCGATGGTAGCCACGTGAGCGTCGGCCTGCGATGTGGGAGCTTTGACGCGATAGTTGAGGCCATCATGAGTGTTCTTGTGGGTTTAGGCTGTTTGGGCCATGATGGGCCAATAGGCCAGTGGGCCCAATCAGATAAGTTGTATGATTGTGTAGTAAATATTGGAATGGACTATGTGAATCTCATATCTGTGGCTAGATTTGGGTTAAATGGGTCACACGAGCATGTGGACCCATTTGGGCCAAGAGTAGGCCCTAGGCCCATTCGCATCGTTATCTCTATTTAGAATACCTTGGTTTACAAATTACTAAAATACCCTTAGTTTGTAAAATTACCGAAATACCCTCGATTTGCAAAATTACCAAAATACCTCTGGTTTACGAAATTACCAAAATACCCAAGTTTATGAAATTACCAAAATACCCCTGGGTTACAAAATTACCAAAATACCCCGGGTTGCGAAATTACCAAAATACCCCAAGTTGTGAAATTACCGAAATACCTCTAGTTTTTAAAATTACTGAAATACCCTCCATTTGCAAAATTATCCAAATATCCTCGGTTTGTAAAATTATCAAAATGCCCTCAGTTTATGAAATTATCGAAATACCTTTGGGTTGCAAAATTATCAAAATGCCCTCGGTTTGCGAAATTACCAAAATACCCCTAAAGGGCAGGATTAGCGAAATACCTTTATAGGGTAAGATGACTATTTTTCCCTTGTGGGTAAATGACTGACTTAGACTATGAGTTGACTAATTTGACTGTGGTTGTATGACTGTATGCTTTTATTACATGTTTAAATGATTCTTAGTGAGCATGGCCATTTCGCATACACGTGTAATGATTGAGCATGACATACACGACATATTATATGGGGTTGGGACAAAGTTACGGAGGAAGTGTACGGCCCATTGTCATTCTGTACAAGGCTTTCAGCCTTTCTGCAATATTTATGGCTTTTAGCCGTTTTGTTAACCAGCAGCGATGTTGCGATATTTATGGCTCTTAGCCGTTACATTAATCCGGCGTGATCTTGCGATATTTATGGCTCTTAGATATTTATGGCTCTTAGCGATATTTATGGCTCTTAGCCGTTCTGTTAACCGGCAGCGATGCTGCAATATTTATGGCTTTTAGTCATTCTGTCTACGGCGCCGAGCCGTTCTGTTGACTTATTGTCACAACCGGTGCTAAGATTGGTGTGTTGGCAGTGGGTCGACTTGGTCCCCACATGGTGTGTTGGTTGGTGCGAGTGGTATGTTGGCTGGACTGGGCGGGGTTGCATCTCGGTTCTGTATTGTTATGATTTTGGGCTTAGGCCCACTCTGTTACTGTATAGGGCTAAAGCCTAGACTAATCTGTTACTGAATAGGGCTTGGGCCTAGACTGTTAGGGGATTACACACTGAGTTTTCGTAAACTCACCCTATTTTTAACTATGTAGGTAATCCCCAGCTTTGACGGATCGGAGCTGCGAGGGACTCGGAGAAGACCACACACTACTTATACTTGTTGTTTTGATTATTTACTTTTAAGTAATTTAATTTGGGTTGTAATAAGGCCTCTCTATTTTTAACTTATTATTGGTGATATTTATTTATGATGTTTTATAACTGCTAAAAGTGGAATACGATTCCCAAAATAATAATCGTCTTCAAAACATTATTTTTCCGCAATGTTTTCAAATGCTTCTGCAACTCAATTTTTAAACATCACATTTTCGTAAATGGTTTCTTTTAAATATGCTTCCGCAACAGCTAAGGTTTTAAATGTAATTATGTTTTCAAGTGGATAACAATTGCTTAAGTGTTTTGAGTTTTAACAAAGAGGCTTTAGCTCTTAAACTAGTTTTAACAACAAGAAATGTGGTTTCGAAAAACACTTCCATGTGACACGCCAAATTTGGGCCTAACTTTTAGGCCGGGTTTAGGTGTTACAACCGTAACACATGCCAAAAACTCAGCCACCGGTAGAACATGCAGGACCAGCACCCAAAACACGATAACCCCTAATGACATGTCATTTGTATCCTATCTATTCCTAAGGTTCAACCGGGATTTATACATTGCCTATAACTTGTTGAGAATTTTCGTGGTGTCGTATCATCACAATTATATCAATTAAGCATTCAAACAATTAAATGCTTATTAAACATATGAACTTACCTCAATTTAGTTTGGAGAAAATCTACCGATCAAGCCACTACTTTGTTTTTCCCCGATCCAATTTCGAATGTAGCTTTTCTTGATCTATATATAATCAAATTTAACCACTTTAATACTTATTCTATTCAATTCAATCCAATTTCATGTTATGGCAAAATTATTACTTTGCCCCTAAACATTTAACTTCTTTACAATTTAGTCAATTGCTCATAAAAATGCAAATTCATGCAATTTAATCCACACCCATGTTAACTAAATATTAAACATACTTATAGCAGCCCATATATCTCACCTATTCACACTTTTCCACACAATTTATCACATTTCTCAATTTAATCCCTAATTTGCAATTTCATTCAAAATCGCTTAACAAATGTTGTTTATCTAACAACAACCATTCATTTTCTACCATTAAAATTCAAAACACATACGCGTTCAACAATGGTGAAACCCTAATACTTTAACAATTTTACAAATTAGTCCCTGAGCTTACTAGATTAAGTTACAATGACTCCAAAAACATAAAAATTATTAAAAACGAGTCGAGAATGCACTTACTTGGAAGGGGACTATTGTCGAACCTTCAAAAGCACAACAATGGAGGTTTTACTTCTTATTTTTAGTTAAAGATGCACTTAGGAAGATGACAACTTTTGTTTTCATTATTTTACTAAGTTTATTTATTAAATTACATTTTAAACCTTAATATAAAACCTTTAAAACACTTAATAATGTATCCATATATGTCCACTCACATTATGGATGGTTTAATTACAACATAAACCCTCCAACCTTTTATTATCAAAGCTATTTAATCCATTTAACTTATAGAACTCAAATTTTGAACCTTTTTCAATTTAATCCTTTTTATCAAATTAAGCATGCAAACGGTAAAATTTCTCAACGAAATTTTCATATGACTCTACTATCATGCTGTAGGCATTAAAATAATAATAAAATAAATATTTCAACTTTGAATTTGTGGTCCCGAAACTACTATTTTGATTTCACTGAAAACGGGCTATTACATAAGTGACCCAAAAATGCAATTCAATTAATCTTAAACATTGTTTCAATTACCCAATTAACTTCATTAACATTTATAACATATTAATACATATAATCTTATGCATATCCAAATCCATTTAAGTCATATGCTTCATATATGCTCCCATTCAAGATAACAATTTTCATCCAAAGTACCAGAATGACATTTCTCAATATAAGACCAACTCAACCTTAGGTACATGCCACTTATTGATAACATAATGAGACTATACAAACTTACTGAGTTGAAAGTTGTGATCTAAATGTTATTTCACTTCTCGAAACCTCAAGATCGGCTGCTACCAATGCACGAAAATAAACAACCATACGCTAAGCGATAAAGCTCAATGGTACTTTCATGATTCAAATAAATAATAAAATAATAATAGCATGTCAATAATACAATCAAAATATGATCTAATTATCAACAATTTCCATTCATTCATGCCTCATGTACCAAAATTCATACCCTATTTCATTTGGCAAACTAATATCAATATACTATTTATGCTCTCTATCATTGCATTACATTCATTTATATTCCATAGCATATGATTCATTCACCTTAATTTCTCGTTTCTTTTTTTAACCTATTTATTCGACTCATATCCATATTTTCCCTTCAAGCTCGATTAAATTGGTTCTCATGATCTTTCACATGCTATTGTTTGTCACATTTGACATATATATACATGATATACCATTTTTCATCAACATTTCATATCAAATATCATTTAGCAAGTTCATGTTTTATAATCTTTATTACTCAGACATGAACTCAAGATAGATACACGGATCATCCAACCATTACACTAATATATCTAGCATCCAATGCCTTATCGGAACTTCAGAACTATAAATTGCGCTTTGCACCTTACCGGTATAACCGATGTAAAGTGTGATCCACACCTCACCAGAGGTTCTAAGTATAATATGCACTCTATGCCTCACTGTACAAATCGAAGTATAATCTCGTACACTAATCCTATGGCATGCCATCTATACCTGACTCTGCCCGAGACAAGTAATAGGGTAACCAATGATTCCAACACACATACATATTTATGATCGCATATCGAATTTCATATAATACAAACTATATAACGCTCAAATCAATTAGATTGTTAATATTCCATATCATCAAATAAAATTTGAATCATAAGACAAATATAATATTTTACCTCAAATAAGCTAGTTTGTATCTAAACATACATATCTATACATATTGAATCCAAATCATGAAAATACAAATCGTATTTGTTACTTGTCTATGACTCTTATCTTTCCTTTCTCTCGTGGTGGCCCAACGTCATCTTTAAATTCATTAGATAATTCAATTGTAAAAATGATTTCAGTTCACATCTAAATCACATTCAAACACATAATCAACATATTTTGCATTTTATTCATTTTATTCATTTTAGTCCCTATATTCGAAATACTCATAATTGTAACACCCCTAACCCGTATCCGTCACCGTAATAGGTTAAAAGGCATTACCGATCAAATCATAACATTTAACCTTCATTTTTCAAACATCATTTAAACATAATCAAACAATATCACTAAGTCCCTTAATAAGGTCTACGAGACCCTAAACACACGTTAGAAAGGGGTCGAGACTAAACCGAGTTGATACGAAATTTTCCAAAAACTTAATATTTTTCAAAGCTACAGAGGTCACATGCCCGTGTGGGTAGGCCGTGTGCCTTACACAGCCTCAGACACACCCATGTGTCCAAGTCGTGGCAAAACAGGGCATACATATTGACTTGTCCACACGACCAAAGACACGTCCATGTGTCCAGCCCGTGTGCGATTCTGACTTGTTTCAATTTGAAAACTTAAAAGACATAGTCGAGCCACACACCCGTGTGCTCAATCGTATGGGCAAATATAGGCCATTTGCATGGCCAAATTGCCATCCACACTTTGGTCACACCTAAAAGTATCAAACCATATACATTCATACCCCAAATGGCATCCAAAACATACCAATATATGCATCAATTAATTATCAACTATACCATTTATTTCCATACTCAATTTCAACTCAAACATACCTATCCAAAATATCAATTTCCACATTAAGATCATATATACCATTCATCTTTCAATCCTCACCAAATCTAAACATGTAACATACCATTTCCATTTAACTAACTTATGTCAAAATAATCATTCACATAGAACACACCTACATATAATATTCATTCTTTTCACTTATCCAAAAACATGTACCAAAACCATTAAACTTTCAAGCCATATCACATGGCAAGGTTTATACATTTCCAAAACATACCATATTCACTAGCTTATACATGCCATATACCAAATATATACAACTTCCAAAAGTACCAAAATAGATAGCTAATAGTGTGATTGAGTCGCTGACGATCCTCGAATCCGAGCTAGCTTTAATGACACTGTAAAACAGAGATAAACTTCACACAGTAAGCTTTAAAGCTTAGTAAGTTCGTCATATAATACATTTAACTTAACAATTCAATTTTTATATACAATTTAAACTTTCTCATGGTACAATCATAGACTTTACTCACATAAACATCCATTTTATCCATATATGATATCATCAACCATATAGGTTCCGTACATACCTGTGCCAGCACTTAGTTAACAATCACTTCTGCTACTAAAGCTCAATACCACATTTCGTTCAATCTTCATCAATCATTCGATTTACTCGCACACTTAGTGCCAATTTCTTAGCCAAAGCTTTAATATCATCGCACATTTAGTGCCTTTGCATTAAACCAAATTTAATTCAATATCACACACACAGTGCCAATCAATATAGTCGATGTTTTCTTTATTTCGCACATACAGTGCCATTCACCATTGTATCAATTCTATTCACGCACACTTAGTGCCACATCTCTCAAATGCACATATAACATTACTAATTCATCAACCACATATTCTTTCATTTCATAACTCATAAATATGATTTAAACAATTTGTATTATACACAAACTTACCTCGGACGTCGAAATTACGAAACAAGTCGATCAATCGAGCACTTTTTTCTTACCTCGATTTAAGTCTAAATTTCTCTTTTCTTGATCTATACATATTTAAATTTAACTCATTCAATTACCAAATCATTCAATTTAATCCAAAAACACATATTTAGGGCATTTTACAAAATAGCCCTCACATTTGCACATTTTGACATTTTAGTCCCTATTTTTTAAAATCACAAAATACAAAAAATTTCACTATACTCATGCTTAGCCGAATTTTCCTCATATTCATACAAACCCACATATTTCATTTATTTTACATTTTAGTCCTTCAATTTAATTTTTCTCAATTTAGCCCAAAATAATCAAATTCATCAAAAATTCAAAGACAAAATATATTAACCCAACGTCAAACTTTCATATTTCACCAACTATCCACACAAAGTTCAAATATTCATCAATGGAACATCTCAAAATCATTATCAAATTCTAAAATTAATGCAACGATCATAAAAACATAGAAATTATCAAAAATCGAGCTCAAAACATACCTTGATTGAGCTATGCAAGTGTCGAAACCCTTAAACTCTTTTTCTTTCTTTTTCCTTAGCAATTTTGGCAAGATGGACATGAAATGTCACTAATTTTAGGCTTTGCTTTATTTAATATTAACTTAATACATAGTTTACCATTTTACCCTTGGTTATTAAAACATTTAATAAAAAATTTTATGCATATTTATGTCCATCCAATCTATTAATGGCTTAATAACAACATAAGGACTCCTCATTTAAAAAGTCATGCCAAATAAGCACTTTAACAACCCACAGCTTTTGCATTTTACGATATTAAGCCCTTTTTCCACAATTCAGCACACAAACGATAAAATTTTCACACAGAATTGTCACACATACTCAATCACATACTGTAAACACAAAAAATTATATTAAAATATTTTTTTGACCTCAAATTTATGGTCTCAAAACCACTATTTTGACTAGAGTCTAAACCGGGTTATTACAATAATTGTCCATATATAACATCAGATCAAAATTCAATTTCATATTCTTTCATTATGGACCCTATATTTTTCATCTCTAGCATAATTTCATGAAATCTTTAATTTTATTCAATATGGTCCCTAATGTGAAAATTAACTAAATATTTAATTCTAAGTTATTTTTCCATATTTTCAATACAATCCTTGTAAAATCTAAGTTCAACAACTAGATATCTACCATTATCTAGCTCAATTTCATCAACCTCCAACAATGGTAACTTGTTGTACACTTAGAAATTACAAAATTTAAAGCATGGGTGTGATGAACTAAGCTTGGATGATTAAGAATTTATAATAAAAAATCACAAGAATTGCTTCCTTACATGCTCAATTGAATGGTCGAAAGTTAAATGGATGAGCAATGTTTTCTTCTTTTATTTCTTAATCCTGTACAGTTGAAAGCTTAAGGAAGAAGATGATAATGTTTTCATCTCCCACTTAAGTTAATATATATACTTAAATTAAAGATAGATTAATCTTAATTAATCATGTTTATTTCACTAATTTAACATATTTATATTCATTAATTACAATTATATCAATTAAATGGCTACATCACCATTTCCCACTATCTCATAGAAAAATAATATTTTAATAACCATTTAGGTGCTTTGGATAATTGCTAACTAAGTCCTCAAGCATTTTCTAAATTAAAATTTAATAGCGATTGGACTTTTACAATTTAGTCCATGAACTTTAATTAATGATTTTTTTGTAACACCCTTTACCCGTATTCGATGCCAGAACAGGGTACGAGGTATTACTAGACTTATACGCAATCATTCATACAAAAACGAGACATGAATTTCCACTCAAATTTAAAACTTTCCATAAACATTCCTATCGTCCCTTAAACGAGCCTATGAGGCTCAAAACATACATTAGGAGTGATTCGGGACTATATCGAGAACTTTGGAAAATTTTACGAAACTTAGAAAAATTTTCATGTTATAAGGCCACATGCTCGTGTGGGTCAAGGGACACGCCCGTGTGGCATATCACACACCCGTGCTTCAGGCCGTGTCCAAAATAGATGACATTTTGTTTATGATGTCATCAACCAAATAAGGTCACACGGCCAAGGCACACGCCCGTGTCCTTTGGCCATGTGGCGAATTAAATTTTGAAACTCAAGTGCAGACTTCACACGGCTTGGGCACATGCCCATGTCCTATGGTCGTGTCTCTCACACGACCGAGACACACGGTCATGTCTCGTGCCCGTATGTTTACTACTGGACATTCTGTTTCTCAAAACTAAGGTGCAGGGGACACACGGCCTGGTCACATACCCATGGGGGCAGACCGTGTGTCACACACGGACTAGACACATACTCATGTGGACAACTTTAGGGCTATTTTCCAAGCCAATTGCCACCCTTATTTGCTCAAACACATACATAATTTCAAAGGCACTTAACATGGCATAATTGAATACTTAAACATCCTCAAACAAGTCATAATTATGGCAATATCCTATTAACTTGTATATGCACAAGACACCATTCTTTTTTAAGCCTAACTTACCAATTCTCATTTGAGCCACAGTGATCATCATACTAAATAAATCCCAATTTAATCATCAAGCATTCATAGCTACAACATAACTCATTACATACACACAACCACCAACCACATCAAAAAAGCATAGGCACAAGCATGCATGAATAAATAGGCTTACAACACAATAATCAGTACAAGCCATATCTCATGGCCATATACAAAATGAATAATAATATTATCAATGAGCCAACACTTTTGGCTAACCAATATGACACGTAACAAAATGACCAAGTCCCCCTATATATGCCATATTCAAAATGTGAAACCAAATATACCCCAATGATTAAATTGATAGTGTGATCGATTCTCCGACGACTTCCATCCCCGAGCTAGCTTGGCGACACTATAAGAAATAAAAAAGAAGGCGGGGTAAGCTTAAAGCTTAATAAGTTCAAATGTAAATAATAGACAACATTAAGTAACATATACATGTACATCATACAAGAAATTTGGCATAAGTCACGTAATTATCATCATAACTTCATAAGCATACTTAATCATTGTTAACCTTACCAAAAGCTCATCACATACTAGGCTCATTCTTATGAGTTTTCTGTACGTACCTATACCAATTCGTAACATATCATACTCTTTCCAATCTTTGACATACCCGTTGAACACTTGGAATATTAATCGGATACACGGAAAGTATTTGCACATAAGTGCCACATATGTAGCCAATACTACCTCATATCTCATAACACATAGGGCTTGCTATCGAGCTAATCACAGGCTTGCTCACACAAGCTGTCAGTCAAAACGTAACTACGCAGTGCTGCTCACACAAGCTGTCAGGCATCCGCAAACACATGTCAGACTACTCAGCCACTAGTAGACGTACGAGACCAGCACCCGAATCACATAAACACATATATCACATGGGAATCCTAGTGACATGTCACTTGTATCCTATTCTATTCCTAAGGTTCAAACGGGATTTTCTCTCGTGTCAAAACTTGCTAAACTTGTCAAATGTATTCATAGAATCAAATATACAATTCATACAATATCAAAGCATTAAATAAATAATCACAGCATTGCATTATTTACATAAGAACTTACCTCGGTACAAAATAGTAGAAATTGAACCTAATCCTTGATAACCTTATTTTTCTCTCGATCAAGGTTCAAATCTCATTTTATTTATCTATAATAGAAAATTTAGCTCATTTAATTATCACATTGTTCAAACCGGTCCAAAAACCATACTTTGAAAAATTATAATTTCACCCCTAAACTTTCACATATTTACAAATTAGTCCTTAGGCTCGTAAAATGAAATGTATTCATTTTCTTTGTTACCTAAGTCTAGCCAAACCTAACACATGCTCATAACAACCCACATTTTCCTTCAAATCAGATTTTCACTACTCATTTTACAACTTTTACAAATAAGTCCTTTTTTGGTGTTTTCATCAAAAATCACTTAGTAAAAGATGCTTATTACACATCAAACTTTCATAATCTACTATGAAATATCAAAACACATGCATGTCACGCATGGGTAAATTTTAAAACATGAACCCTAGCTCAAATAAATGGTAGAAATAGCTAGATCGATTGATAACAACTTCAAAAAACGTAAAGAACATTAAAAATAGGGCTAGGATGCACTTACTATCAAGCTTGAAAGTTTAAGAAAACCTAGCTATGGTGTCTTGAAATTTTCAGCCAAGGTAGATGAAGATGGACATGATTTTTTACTTTATTTTCCCTTTTAATTATTTTATTAACTAAATGACCAAAATGCCCTTTTTACTAAACTTTCAAATTTTACCTATTCATGCCCATTTTTGTCCATAAAAGTAGAAATTGGTCAAATTTCTATTTAAGCCCCTCTAATTAAAAATCCATGGCAATTTCATGCTCAAAGCTTCTAGAACATATATTTTGCAACTTATTCAATTTAGTCCTAATTATCACATTGGACACTCTATCAATAAAATTTCTTAACGAAACTTTCACACAATCATGAAAACATATCATGGACCTCAAAACAATCATAAAAAAAATATTTCTACTTCGTATTTGTGGTCTCGAAACCACTATTCCGACTAAGCCCAGAATCGGGATGTTACATTTTTCGGTTAAATTACTTAATCAGTCTTTAATATATTTCCATACAAACTCTGTTGATCTTTTTATTTTATCTTTACGGACTCAATTTAAGGAAATGGGGTTCAAAAATCGTATTTTTGACACCAACAAAAGTTGAGTAGTTACACTTCCCTCATTTTCTCTCACTTTATCAATTTTTGAAAATTTTATCTACTTTTATTTAAATTTAAATTTTTAAAAATTTTAAAAGGAATTTCAAATTTTATTATATTATATATAATGAGGGGAAAATTGAAAGAAAGTATAAAAATCGAGGACTAAAATTTTTATTATACCAGCTAAAAAATGTTCGCTTAACCATGGGTGACAAAATATTTGAAAAAGGTAGTGATCATATTGTAACTTTTTTGTAGTTAAGTGACCAAAATAAAAATTTACCCATAAATTTGTGATTATTGGTGGAATTTACCTTAAAATAAAAATAAAAAGTCATGGGTAAATTACACCATAGGTCACTCAACTATGAGTCATTTTCTTTTTTGATCACCCAACTATGAATTTTTTTTAAATTGGTCACCTAATTAATCGAGATTATATTTTTTGGTCCATTTTCGTTAATTGCACTAATGGAAAGGTGACATGATAGTTGAAAAATCGATATAATAACAAATTTAGCCCTCAACTTTTACATAGTATATTGATTTAGTCATAATTTTAAAAATTAACCCTAAGAATTTACAAATGGTCTTAATTTGATCCTTATTTCTAAAAAGATTCAAAGAAATATATAAAAATACATAAATATTTCAAATAAATAATAATAAAGTTAAATTTTATATTTATATTTATATTAAATAAAAATTAGGATTAAATTGAGACCATTTGTAAATTTTGAGGCTAATTTTTAAAATTATGACTAAATTGATATAATATGTAAAATTTAAAGGTTAAATTTATTATTATATTAATTTTTAACTGTCATGTTACTCTCCAACTAGTGCAATTAATAGAAATAAATTAAAAAAAATACAATCTCAATTAATTAGATGACAAAAAAGAAATAAATTCATAATTGAGTGACAAAAGATAATAACCCATAGTTGGATGACACTTGGGTGTAGTTTACCCAAAAGTCATAGATGAAATGTGAAGATTGGATCTGCGAAGTACATCACCACATGTCCACATCCACACGTTACTATTATCCACTTTCAATATGCTACGTCACTTCCAATTTGTGAAACGCTACCGTATCAAGTGTCCTTTCCCTCTAGTCTTTTGCTTTATTTTTCTTTCCGCCGTAAATCCACCATGGGATACACCTTCATCTTTGTTTCATCGGCACACTGAAACCTTAAGAATCACCAAAGCTACGTCGTTTCTGAAGTCATGGGACAAGTCCTAGACAATTTCCATGGTAATCTTTTTTCTCTCCCTTTTAAATTTCCCTTTATCTCGAAACTTTGTTATTCAAAAGTTTATGATATTTGAAACCCAGAAGTCGATTCTTTTAAACCATGGGAATTAAGGGTGCTTTTTTTTTTAATTATTTTAGTTTATATTCCATAGAAAGGTATTCTCTTTTAGCCGTATCTTACTTTTGTAAAGACTATATTATATTTAAATTAAAAAGAAAGGGTCTAACTTTTTGTTTTCTATAGAAATTTCAAATTTCTAATTTTTATTGTTTTCAAGTAAGGGTCAAATTAAGCTTTAATTATCGCTTTAGAGAAATGGGTATCTGGAATTATGATGGCTGGATGTTCATGTTGAGTGATTAGTTTGAACAAGCGTTTTTTCATGGCTTCTGCTTTCATTGATATTTACCGTGCTGGGTTGGATTTGATATTCTCTGGAAACTGTATTTTATTAGTATTGGGTTTAATGAGAGGAAGTAACGTTTCACTGTTTATAGTGCTATAAGCGAGTATTTGATAGTTTAACACTTGGTTTTTGCAGGGAAGGAATGGAGAAAGAGACAGATTAGGAAAATCAGTGATAAGGTTTTTGAGCGTGTCAAAAATCAATCAGGAAGAGCTACTTTGACATTTGAAGATCTATATATCGCTGTCTTGCTGGTGTATAAGTGAGGAATTTTACTTATACGTTCTATGTTTCATTCATTTCATAATCATCCAATGGTACATGTACTGTTAACTGCTTTCTATGTTAAATGCATCTTTAATTTATTCCTTCTGTAGTGATATTAATAAGCGCTTGCCTGGGCCGCACTTTGATCCACCCTCTAAGGACCAAATCAGATCAATGATGCAGGTAATCTACAACTCTTTCTCGAGAATATACATTATATAATATACTGGGTTTAATTTGTCAAAATTTGATCTTCGTTACTTTACTAAAACTGAAAAGTTAGTCCAACTCGGTAAACGCTATTGAATCTTGTTATAAAATCGTTGACTTACAAACTAGCAGTTCATAGATTTATATGCAAGGAAGCAAAACTCACCGGTTCAACAATTTATTTATAATAAATTAGTAAAAATTAATAGTTCAAGTTCATGTATTTATCAACAATTACACTAATTTCTCAGTTTCTATAACATAGGCGAATTTCATAATTAGACCTAGTTTGATACAGTGAAAATGTTATGAATATGCTTGAGCAGCTTGCATTTGATATTCTGTATAATGTGTAATTGATTGACACGGTGTGCAGAGAACATAGCTATTGATCAATGGATGTCACTGCATGTTTACATGTTTTAAGAATAAAAGTTAATTATTTGAGTGCTTTTGGTAAAAAGAAGCTCCTCAAGTTTTAAAGGGTGCATTTGTGAAGGTTGATATTCTGATAGGAAGGATGTCATTTTGTTAATCAATCTCGAGTCAATATTTCATTATTGAAAATATTCAGAGGGCTGGACCCTCAACATGTCTAGTATTTTCTTTGAATCGGATTTCGTCTCTCAGCTCTACCGAAAGCCTGGTAGGTTTACAAAGCGGGAGTGCCTTGTATTGCATGAATAGGAAGAGGTCATTGCATGAGCGAGAAGAAGCCATGGTTGCCAAAGAGCAAGTGCATGGCGCCATGGTTGCTGAAAAGCAAGCTCATGGGAAGGCTCGAGCCCAAGACCTCTAGCATATAGAGTAGGGGTGAGCATTCGATCGAATCGAGTGAAAATTTCAAGTTAGTCGAGTTGACGTGTTCTATTTTATCATCATAACTCAATTAAAATGAAATTTAAGTCGAGTTGAATTGAATTGAGTGAAATTAAAAATTAAACATATCAAATTAAAATCTTGTTACAATATAATTAATTCTATATTAAAGAACATAAATTTGAAATCATATATATTTGAAAAAAATTCAAAGCAAAATAAGAAAAAAAACTTTGGTATGATAGAGTTAAATCATTAATTTAACTTATTTAGGTTTCAAAATTATTGTTTTAGAAAAATTTTAACTTTATATATTCTTTAGAATTTTGGAATTTTTATAAATATTTTGAATTTTAAAATTATTTTGATTTTTTTTTTTTTGTAATTCTTGTTGAGAAACCAATTTGCTCATTTTTAAAATTTACGGGGACAAAAGGGTTATTTACATCAATTTGTTATTCGAATTGTAAGATTCAACTGTAACTTGAAACTCGAATTTTTTATTTGAGTTGACTCAAAAAAATCAAATAATTTGGTTCGATTAACTTGAAATACAAATTCTTTTAGATTTTATCGAATTGAATCGAGTTTTACTTATATTTAATATAGAGGGACTTGAGGGAGCCATGGTACCATTTGAGCTAGCTTTTAAACAATCATAGTGTCATGTGCTCGCTCTTTGGCGACCATGACTTCTGTCTGTTTGGCCCTTTCGTGGTGCTCACACTTTGTAAATTTGCCAGGGCTCTCGAGGGATAGAAGACAATATCGGACTTGTTGAGAGTCTGACCCTCTATGAAAAAATATGAGGTTTTTGTTTGATTCAGGATAACTGAAAGTATACTATAAGGAAAGAAGAAAAGGGAAGGGTTCATATGCAATGTTCAATTTGGGATAATGCAAATTTTATATGTTTCAAATATTAATGTAGGCTCAGGTAACATATCGGAGCTGCTGACATGTTCCATTCATTGTGTCGATTATCTTTGTTGATTCTCTTCTAATGACCCAGGGATATAGATCCAAAGCTATGAGACATATTTGACTTAATTTTCTCTATATTTTCTTTTCTCTAAAAAGTTTCATGGAAGAACATAATGTCAGCAATGGTTAAAGGCATAAAGCAGTTAGTTTGTTTACTACGCAGGAGTGTGACTTGAACCTTGACGGACAAATCAACCATGATGAATTTGTGAAATTCATTCAGAAGCTTACAACCGACACGTTGGTTGTCGTTAGTCAGGGACTGCTTGTCACTTTGGTTGTCGCTCCAACTGTAGCTATGGCGACAAAGAAGGCGACTGAGGGTGTTCCCGGTGTTGGAAAAGTGGTTCAAAAGTTGCCCAATTCAATTTATGCATCTCTTGTCACCCTCGCAATTGTTTGGTTTCAAACATTGCGCGAAGGGATAGAGTAGACATTCTTCCATCTTTTGTCTACTGGAAATGAGATAAAGATTATTGCTCGGTTTGTATAGAACAATATCCTGCAAATTGGCTTAATAATCAGTAGGAGGAAATCTCTGAAACTCCATTAGAAGGATTTATAACTTGTGATAATGCATATGATATTTGTTTCCCAATTTCTTAACCCTAGTTCATTTCTTGTTTGCATTTCTGGAAACCCAAACAAAAAATCTCACAGAGAAAGGTTGAAAGGGAAATTCCCTTTGAGATTTGTTTTTGAGAAAATTTATTCAAGTCTCAGTCCAGCACTTTGCATCTTGCATTAAACAAATGATAACACAAAATCGTTTCAACCTAAAATTTTTTGTTGGTGACAAATAATAGGCTTCAGTCCTGCACATCACTGCCAAGTACAATCACTGGGAATTCAGCTTTTCTAGCTTAGCTTTTGCCTGATCAAGTTGTTCTGTCATACATTAACCAACAAAGATGGCAAACTACATCACTCAGCTGTCTAATCCCCAAGTAAGGCTCATGCACTGAAGAACCAAAAAAGAAAAAGAAAGAGGAAGATCCATTTCTTACTTTCCTCAGATGAAATTGCTTTTTGAATAGATGTGCGGAAAAATAAGTGACCATTTTTCTGATAGACAGTCTGCAGTTAAGGAAGAAAAACAAAAACAGAAATATCATATCTCGTACATATTGAGCAGAATAAAAACTAGACAAAACAATCCCTTCATTAGATTAGTCTAGATGGTTGGATCCCACATATTACAAATGTAATAAACCGTACAGCATACTTACTAGACTCTCCTAGAAAATATCTGTGTTCCACATTCAAAGAATAGAGTTGTTTCACAATTAAAAAAATGTATATAAGGAGTATCTTAAACCCATTTGATGCAGCTACAAAGAAACTGATTGTACATTACAATTGCGGCTTATTTTCCAGCTTCATCTATGCAAAATTGGTTTAACTCCACTACAACCAAAGAGTTCACGAATTGACGGAAAAAGGAAGTCAGAGATCAGTATAATAAAGATGTGGCAACCGGTAACTCATCGTCATTTGGTATTCTAAGAAAGTACATCATAAAGGTTTTGAATGCACTAATAGGAAAAGGAGCGGAAAGGCATACAATTGTCTGCTACATAGAGTGCTAATGGTTATATATAATCAGACAAAGCTATCATAATATTTGCCATCTCCTAGCAAGAGTATTTTGGTTATGCAATCAGACATATCAATCTCTCATTGGAAAGCTACTCAATTCGTCAGGAATTTTTTGACTCCAGGAGATTCTCTTAATATTTTCTAACCCGTACATAGACAGTAAGAGGGAGGCATGCTTCTGTTCAAGCAAGTACTGCATCCCCTCGTGAATTTCTCAAAAAGCTACCATAGCCTACACTTTTATAAACCAACAGACCCACCAGTGTGTAGAAAATAAGAAACTTTGGCCAGCTTCTCCATAATTACAAGAGATCTTTTCCTGATTTTGGAACTTGACTCCTAAGTTCTAGTGCCGAAAAATATGGTTAATCCAAAGCATAATCAATAGTGAGCTTGCTGATCCATGAATTTGGGACCAACATCATTTACAATATGCAGCAAAACAATCCTCGAATAATTTGCACAACTCCAGCATTTTCCCTGGCCCTCTCAAACCCATTTTGCGCACAGCATATAAAGCAGTTCTCACTTTAGCTATCTCCATCATCTGACATTGGGAATGTTACAATCCAAGGTATTTCCTAATGCCAGATTGCAGTGATCAGCACTACCTAAAAATTCCCATCTAGATACTACCATAACAAAAATAAAAATAAAAAAGTGCCAGCCCCCATCCTACAGTGTATGTTCAATAAAGGGTAATTCTAGGTAGGAGCCAATGTACCAATTACTTCAAATTCAAAGTTAGAGATGCTAAATCGTCTTGAATTTTCCAAGACATTCTATATGAACATATTCACAAACACAATTTATCAAGCTGTCACATTTGGAAACAGCTATTCATGGTTATCTATATATAGCATCATAAGTAAACTAAGCAACAATCAAGGAGTCCGCAACTAACAAATATAATAATCAGCAGAATCCTACAAGTAATAGGAAAGATAAATAGAAAAATTCAAACTATGATTTCCATCAATAAGGGAAAAAGGGGAAAAGCCAACTTAGCCAAGCTTCAATAAGTCTAGCTGAACTCCAGAATACAAAATACTATACCATGAGAATTCCCAAAGCCAATCAAACATTCTAACCGTTTCAAATTTCAGATTGAAGATTTCCCAGTTTTAAGTATCCTTCAAATTAAGGGCATGTACAAGAACCAAAGGCAAAACTAAAAATTTAAAAAAAAAAAAAACTTTGCAGGGAATAAACTTGTAATCCTTATTAATTAGACAAGAAGAAATATAAGAAGAACAAAATAGAAAATTTTCAAAAAAAGTACCCGAAAAGAAGAAATACTGCCCAGCTCTGCTATGGCAACTTCATGGGTTCTTATCTGAAATAAATAAATAAATAATCCCATGAATATAGAATCATGAGACAGAGAAAATTGAGAGGAAAAAAAATAACCTGCTTGATTAAGTCGAGTTTAGGGTCTGAAGAAGCGGTGGCAGAAGAAGTTGACGCCATGGGTTTCTTTGATTCAGTAGGAACCGTTAAACTGATTCTTCTTGCGAGGTCTTGGTTCTTCCAGAAATCCGGACTGCTTCTAGGATACTGCATAAGTCCGAACTGTGGATGGGCCGGGCCATTAACAGACATTTTAGGTTCAAATCCAGCTTAATCTGGCATAAGATTATCATCATCGTCGTCAGTAAAACGAAAGAGGATTGAAACCCAAGAAGTCCAATTAGAATATACACATTTATATTTTTATTATTTAATACAATATTTTTATTTCGTAATATATAAATTATTAAAAAGGTTTAATTCACAATTTAGCCTCTGAAGTAACCCATTTTCCTATTTTGATACTTAAATTTTTTTGACCCATTTTGGTACCTAAAGTATCAATTCCATCTATTTTTTGTCCATTTTGTAGTTGACGACTTAAGGGTATAGTTCGATCGAATCAAATGAAAAAATTTCGATTTAATTGAGTTGACAAATCATATATTATCATCTTAACTCGATTTGAAATTTTCTCGAATCGAGTCGAGTGAGATGGAATTTGAATCGAATCGAATTAAATATATTTGTTCGAGTTAAAATTTAAAAAAAATAACTTTGGGTCCTTATAACCACTATCATCCACCGTAATTAAATTTGTTATTAACTTTCGGGTAAATATCCCATATATACCAAAAATAAAGAAAAATTACGGAAATGTGCCAGTTTGAAAAATAATTACGAGAAAGTACTATTTCCCCAAAAACGCGTCCACCTCAGCGCGTTTTTGGGGGATGTAGAGCTAAAGTGCGCCCCTTAGGACGCACTTTTGTCCACCTCAATAAAAGCGCGTCCACGTAAGCGCGCTTTTGATGAGGTGGACAAAAGTGCATCCTAAGGGGCGCGCTTTAGCTAAAATGCGCTGACGTAGACGCGTTTTTGCCCTCCATTCCCCTATGAAAAATTAATTGAATTTTTGGGCCAGTAGTCTCCGGCAAAATAATTTTGAGGAGACGTTTTTGAACAAACAGTGGCTAAAAACGCTTCCGGCGAGGTGCACTTGCCGATGAGGAGTACCAAAAAGAGCTCCCACGTGGACGCTCTTTTGCTACAGTGGTCTCCGGTAAAATAATTTTGAGGAGACGTTTCAACAAATAGTGGCAAAAACGCTTCAAACAGGTGCATCACGTCGGAGTACCGAAAAGAGCTCTCACGTGGGCGCTCTTTTGCTCTGATGGTCTCCGGCAAAATAATTTTGAGGAGACGTTTCTGAACAAACAGTGGCCAAAAACGCTTCCAATAGGGTGCACTGTCGGAGAGTCCAAAAGAGCTCCCGTGGGACGCTTTTTGCTCTGATGGTCTCCAAAGAAACTTAGGCTATAAATCACCAAATTTCATTCTCGGTTAGCGTAAGGCAAATTCAAGCAAAAGAAAAAAAAACTGAAAATGAGTGAACGTATTAATGCTGTTGTTTATTACGATGGTGAAGTTCATGACACCAAAATAGTGTTATTTTCTTATCGGAGAACACAGCGCGACTGAGTTTTAATCGGAACGTCGATTTGGTAGAACTTCGCAAAAGAATTAGGCGTAAAATATTCGAAACAACGCCAATGAAAGTTCAGTCTATTAAGTATAGATTTTGCGCTTCGGTTGATCCGGTGATATATGACTCATTCGACATCAAAGGTCCTCGAGCCTTGAGGCAATGGTGGAGACTCATCTTGCCAGTGAATCGCTCTATCTCGAGTTATATGTAGAATTTTCATCTCTAAGTGGTCTTTCTGCGACCTCAACATCTACTACCGTTCGAGGGGAATACACGACCCCAAGCTAAAACTTTGTAAGTGGGAGGCAAAACACAGAAGTGCCCGTGTGCGGTGGTAGTATGGAAAACATAACCCCTGCACGACACTCGGTTAGTGGATGGGACATGCATATCTGTCCTTCGACGTCCGATGATAGAAATACGTATAGGGGGACGTCAGCAACTTCTAGTGGTTGGCAATCCACATATAATTGGGATCTTTACGAAAGATGTTTAAGGAGGGATGATGTACTTCCGACGACATCCACCGGCGAGGGGCCCTCGTTTGTTGCAGATTATGGAGGGTCAGACGATGAATCCGATGTGGATCCACCTCCGGAGCCAGGGGCCAACGGTGCAGAAGTTGGATTATTTTCTGAATCGGAGCCCGTTCCAATTGTACCTGAAGACGTTGAGGGCATTCAGACAAAGAAGAAGAAGATCCGCTATTCAGGGCGTACTCAGCTCCAGCCCACATGCATAATGTCGATCTATTTCAAGATAATGCATTGGAGTTTCCTGAACTACCACACTGGACGCGTGACCGTACAAATTCTTCGTTGGATTCGGACCAATTAGAAGTTTGTAACCAGTTTTCCAACAAGAATACTTTTCTTGCTGCATTGAAACAATACAACATCAGGAACGGGGTTAACTACAATGTGGTTAAATCTAGGCTCGATAAGTACGAGGCAAAGTGTGCAGTGCAAGACGGCACATGTTCATGAAAAATCATGGCGTCGTTGAGGAAAAGGACAAGGTTGTGGGAGGTCAAAAAGTACAAAGGTCCACATACATGTCTTGCCTGTACAGTACCACTATGTGTTCAATGATTTCGAATAACACTAATATTATGTAATGTTGCATTATTTAATGTACTTCGATGATAGGTGTAACACAAGATCATCCGAGGATGGATTCAGACATGTTGGCTGACTTAATAATCCCGACGGTGAAGGCCGATCCTAAGACTACGGTGCCAGCTTTAATTGGCAATATTTGTAGCCAATTGGGGTACACGCCCTCTTCTGAAAAGGCTTGGATAGCCAAGCAGAAGGCGTTAGAAAAGTTGCATCTGTCGATGGGACACTTCATATAATGAAGTGTGGCGGTGGTGTCAGTCTTTGAGAGATATATCCCGTGTAGCACGACGCACCTTGAAACGAAACCCGATTACAACGATCGTCTGCTTTGTGGATGCGCAGTGTTCAAGCGTCTGTTCTGGACATTTAAGCAATGCCGAGATGCTTTTACATACTGCAAGCCATTGGTACAAATTGACGATACCTTTATGTATGGTAGATATACGATCGGCTATTGCTAGTTGTGGTACAAGACTACCGTGGAGAATCCTTCCGATTGCATTCGCAATAACACCGGAGAGTCAACTTGATGATCGGACTTCTTCCTATCTAGGTTAAGGAGGCATGTCTGTCCCCAACCTGACATATGCGTTATATCGGATCGGGGCCCTGGAATACTTGCGGCAATAGAACACCAGGGAAGCATGTGGCATCGCACACACCATCGATATTGCCTGAGGCATGTTTCATCCAACTACTATGGGCAACATTGATCTAAAAGACAGAAACAACAAGTGACCGATATGGGTATGAAATATCTATTAATATAATTTCGTTTGTAATATTCAATTTATTCTCAATTGAAGAGTGGTATGTAATATTCGCTATCAATGTATGTTGGCAGGGTACGAGATCAATAAAGACCGTTTTCAGGAGATGCTGGCCAATTTGTGCTCAGATAATGCCGAATGTGCAAACTACCTGTGCATTATTCCTTTCGAACAGTGGACACAAGCATATGACAGCGGCCTACGATATGGTCATATGACCACAAACCTGGCCGAATGCATAAATTCTGTTCTAAAAGGAACCCGTCATCTGCCGATTACATCGGTTGTGTGGGAGACATTTTTGTTTAGCGGCACTATTTACAAGAGAGCGTTGAGTTATAGAGGCGGATGCAAGGAGGCCATGTATGGCGCCCGAAGGTCTTGCAAGAAATAAACCGTTGGAAGGCACGGGCGAACACCATGCACATAGTGTGTCACGATCACGATAGCCTATGGTTTCGTGTCACGGAGTTTGACAGACCGAACCAAGGTATTGTTGGCGAGCATTATCGTGTACACTTGACAAATAGGACCTGCGACTGTGGGATATTTGATGCACTTCATTACCCATGTGCTCATGTACTTGCGGCTTGTCAGAATCTCCGTCTGATCCCATGAGCTATGTCGACGAAGTGTCCAAATTAGAAAACATGTACAACGTGTGGAGACACGTATTCCCACCAGTCCCAGATGAACGTAAGTGGCCGTCGGTATTGCTTGCATCGTATAAGCTGTTGTCGGATAGACAATTGAGGCACAAACCAAAAGGTTGACCTTGCTCGACTAGAATACGCAACAATATGGATATCCGAGAAACGAGCAACCAAAGTCAGCTGTGCGGATGGTATAGGAACGCGGGCCATACATCTTGCTCGTGTCCAAATCAGAATAGTTGCCCATGTTCTTAGCCTTTTTGTCTCATGGTGGCTATGTAATTTCTATTTTTTTGGAGGAAAACGGTGAACTTTTGTACAATAACTTTTATTTTGTTCAAGTTATTAAAATTAAATTACAAAATTACAAAAAAATTTAAACCATTTCTATCTTATCAAAGATATTAAAATTAAAATAAAAAATTAAATTACAAAAGAAATAAAATTAAACTCAAATTTTATTAAATATAAAAAATTAAATTACAAAAAAAACCATTTCTATCTTATCAAAGAAATTAAACCATTTCTATCTTATCAAAGATATTAAAATTAAAATAAAAATATTAAATTATAAAAGAAATAAAATTAAACTCAAATTTTATTAAATATAAAAAATTAAATTACAAAAAAATTTAAACCATTTCTATCTTATCAAAGATATTAAAATTAATATAAAAAATAAAATTACAAAAGAAATAAAATTAAACTCAAATTTTATTAAATATAAAAAATTAAATTACAAAAAAATTAAACCATTTCTATCTTATCAAAGATATTAAAATTAAATTAAAAAATTAAATTACAAAAGAAATAAAATTAAACTCAAATTTTATTAAATATAAAAAATTAAATTACAAAAAAAATTAAATCATTTCTATCTTATCAAAGATATTAAAATTAAATTAAAAATTTAAATTACGAAAATAAAAAATTAAACTCAAATTTTATTAAATATATTAAAACTAAATTACAAAAAAATAAAATTACAAAACTAAATTAGGGTTTAGGGTCGATGGGGTGGGAACCAAGTGCCACACTGGGGCGATTATGTGATTCTGTACCGGATTCCTCCTTCTTCTAGCTTCCGACGGGGTCGTGGAACCTCGGGGGAATCGGGTTTCCCAGTGGTGGGTGCAGTTCAGGTGTTGTGATGATGACCCACCTTGATAAAATAATGACCCCGGAGGTGTTTGCATAAACCACGGCAGGGTGACTGCATCCCGTATGGCGAAGGAGCCTAGTAGAAAGAACTACTCCCCGACGGCCCCTCCTCTAATCCCACATGTGACGTCGGCCTCACGATCGGCTGGCTAGCGAGAGTAGTCGGGAACGGACTCGAACCCGGCCATGCATTCCAACCTGGGGTGGGACTGGGAAAAGGAAACATATACGAGTTAGGAGGATACATATTAGAGGTAGGGTACACACCTGGCATAAACGGTGGAGGCTGTGATGTCGGTGTTGTTGGCTAAACTGATGGGCCCGGTGACTGTGTAGGCGCTGTTGATGGCCCCGTCTCTTCACCCCTTCTCCTTAGATTTAAAAGGGCCCGACGTTCCCTTCGCTCGTGAATTTGCCGTCGCCTCTCTTCTTCCGACAACAGATATGGCTTGCCATGGATCCTAAACCATGGCATGTACTCCGGCACGCACGCTAACTCAGGAAAGATGATCGGTTCCCGGATAGGTAAAAAGTCATACCGATTCTCTCACGTCTCGATATGACTTGACCAAAATCTTGGCCAATCCGTGTGCAGCTGCCATAAGTCCACTTTGTGCTTATCATCAAGCACCTTCGGTGGCACGGGGATCGGTTGTCGGAATCCGAATTGCCACAGAACCCGATCTGATTGGTGCATCTCCACGGTCACGTAGGTGTCAATGGGACCTTCACGTGCCAACTGTTCAAATTTTGGAAGAACTCCTCCGAATTATCATCAATTTACGGATCCGCGTACGGTGTCCATTGAAACTATATTAAAATTACCAAAATATTAGTTATATACATAATATTAGAGACTACGTACGAAATACTAAATTATAATAACGAAATTGAAACTTACTTGTGATTCTCGACTGCTGGTCCAATAGGACCAGATATCCTCAAGCGAGTTAGGTATTCCAACATGACTCACGAATGGTTCCACCTAATTAAATAAACTTTTAGCATGCACTTATACTATAAATCTACGAAATAATTGTAAAATATAATGTTAAATTTACTTTGTTATCAGTGGGAATGAATATGGCTGGTTGAGTCGAGGACGTAAAAATGGAAATCGAAACCATGCCCATGACTATAGTAGTGATAGGCAGCCTCGATTTTGGCTTTACTTGGCCGCGTCGCCCCGCACATCTCCCGGTACAACCTCGATAGCACGGCAGACCCCCAACTCAATTCACCGACTTCTCTGAAATCAACAAGTTTCAGGAGCCAACTCAGGGGGATGAGGTTTCTAGAGAGGTCCGGCATCAGATAGCCTCCAATTATCTGAAGAATGTATGCTCGAGCATACCATATTCTTTCTACTTCGGTCGAACCCTCATTCGGCTCCGGGAATGCGTCTCGTAACCAGGCCATATCGATCCGAGCTCCTTGAATTCTATCCTAATGGCACCCGAAGCTCGTAGCATACGGCCATCCAATCGGTAGATGTTGCGGACCCGGTGACTCTGACCCGATCCCACCGGTAATCCCAATCAGAATCGCACATCTTCTAGAGTGATGGTACACTCTCCGCATGGCGAGATGGAAAGTGTGCGTCTGGGTCTCCACCTCTCTATCAACGCGCTGATCAAAGGCGGCTCCAACTTGAACCCCCGGCCTATCGTGGCCACGTGCCAAAAACCCGCTTCCTGCAGGTAAGTCTCGATCAACGGCGATAGGGGACCATGCATGTTACGACTATAACATTCCAACACCCGATCTACAGACTGTTTAAAAAATTATATAATTAAAAATTAATTAAAATTGCATAATTGAAAAAAATTAAATAATATTGAACAATTAAAATTAAAACTTACCATTTGCATTTGCTCGATGGAGATGTGCTTGTTGTCTAGGCGACGTAATTTCCCGGCCATTGTAATCCGATAAAAAAATTTAAAATTTTCCAAAAAAATATATTAAAAAAATTATAAAGGGCTTTTTCGTAAATAGTAAAGGACTATTTAGAAATTTGAGCGTAAATTTTAAGGACTTTGAGAGAAAATTGAGAGAATATTGAGAAAGGATTGAAGTGTGAAAAAAATAAAGGGTTGGGGTTTTATACTTTTTTGACCGTTAGGGCCCCAACGGTCAAAAAAATTGGCCGTTGAGGTTTGACTGTTGGAGGGCTAAAGCGCCCTTAGGACACGCTTTGTCCACCTCAAAGAAAAGCGCCGCTTACGTGGGCCGCTTTTGTCGAGGTGGACAAAAGCACGCCCTAAGGGAGCGCTTTAGCTCTCAGATCCCCAAAAAGCGTACGACGTGGACGCTTTTTAGGGAAACGGTACTTTCCGTAATTATTTTTAAACCGCACATTTCGTAATTTTTCTTTATTTTTGGTATATATGGGATATTTACCCATTAACTTTCATCTCCTCATAATTTATTTATTAATCTTGTATATACGATTTAGCTTTTTGATTGTTTAGTTGCTTCAATTATCTTCCGATTTTTGTCACATGTATTTTGAAATTAAAAAATATATTAAATATAAAAATGTGATTTTTTAATAAAAGTTATATTAAATATAAAATGTGAAATCGATACCAACATAAAATTTTAACATGAATATTTTATAGCATCATCAATAATTCAATTTTAACATAATTTTATAAACATTTAATATGATTAAACAATTCAATAATATAAATAGTACAAAATGTGAAACTTAATTTAATAATATAAATAGTAGATATAAATGAAATTATTATTATTTAGGTTTAGGATTTTTTAGATGATTTTTATTTGAGGGTAAAGGGTGAGATGTAAAAATTAGGGAGAAATAAAAAGTTTTGAAGGTTGAGAGAGTAATTTTGGGAGAAAAGTAAATGCGAGGAAAATATTCAAAAAAAATTTGGGGGGGTGGGGTTTGGGGTAGATGGGAGGTGCGATGTGAGAGGAGTAAAAGTTTTTGGGAAAGTAAAAAAGTTTGAGGTTTAGGGTAAAAATATAAAATATTATAGTTTATGATTCAGTTTATTCGAATTATTCGAGTTATTCGAATTCAAAAATTAAACTTGATTCGAACTTGAAATTCAAAAAAAAATATGTGAATTGACTCGAATAACTCAATTCTTTTAACTTGAAATTTGAAAAAAAAGTTTAATTTTTTTGAGTCGAATCGAGCTTTCTTCACCCTAAGTTGATGTTAAACAAAATCTGTTAGGCAACTTTAGCCAATGGAAAAGCACCACGCATGTTTTGGCTAATGAAAAAATGTTACATGATAATTAGATTTATTTAAAATAAAAACATTAAATTTAAATTAAAAATAAAAAATTATAATATTAAATATTTCATTATTAAAAAATACTATTAACTTTGACTAATCGTAGATCGATCACGTGATGCTATTAGAACATGCCACATGTTTTTTTATAAAAAAATTTAATATTACATATATTATATTGATTTAAAATATAAAAATCATATATAATATATAAAAATAAATTAAAAATATTATTTATAAAATTCCAAAATATAATTATAAATATTAAATAGTCAAAATAATATATATAAATTAAAAATGATATAAAAATTTAAAAAGTATTTAAATTTCAAGTAATTGCGAAAAGGAAATTGAAATTGAAATATCTTTTAGAATTTCATAATTGCATATTTTATAATTTCATAAAAATTATTTTTTACATTTTTGTAATAATTTATTAATTTCTAATAATTTCTTTTCAATTATTATATTTTTGTAAATTTTATTTTATATTTTTAATAATTTATATTTTTTCTAGATTTTATATATATTTTTTCTGAATTTTATATTTTTATTTTCATTTTTATATTTTTAATATTGATATACATTTAATAAAAGAAAATATTTATTTTTAACATCAAGATGTCACGTAGCGTTTTCTGATTGGCTATAAGATTTCTTTTAACGTCTATTAAAAAATGGACTAAAAAATATAAGAGAGCCATACTTAGACCTGCTCATGAACCGGGCCACCCGGTCCAGCCTGAAGGTTCGCTGAAAAGTGGGAGGGCTTGGGCAAAAATATAGGCCCAAAAAATGGGTTTGGGTAAAAAAATAATGCTCATTTAAAAAATGAGTCAGGCCTCGGTAAGACCTTTTTTGCTTGGGACCAGCTCGGACCGAATTCACAAAAGGACAAAAAAAACTGTTATTTTGTCTTTAATAATATTCTTTAAGGAAGGATATGAGAATGTAGTAATGAATTTTATCATTACGGATAGAAAATATTTATCGTATTTGGTACTAAAATAAATAAATATATTTTAATATTTGATAGTACAAAATTAGTTGAAAGCTCCAGAAGAACTAATATATCAATATCTAAAAAGCACTAAGTTTGTGATTGTTAATGCATTAATTTTAAAAGATATTCATAGTGGATCTCATATTGAGATTGTGAATGAGGAAAAGATTATATTTCATATGAATCAAAAGAGGATTGGGTTATTTATATTTTGAATCGAACTCGGAACCATTCGCACTCTAAGCGAGAATCATACCACTAGACCAAATGCCTTATATTTGACGATTTTGACATATTTCTTGAAGTGAATATTGCATATAATTGTTTGAAAATTATATTTATTTATTGACTTAGTGGCATTATAGACTTCACATTGATTTAGACATTTCTAGTAGTAAATGTCACAATAGTATTTATATGTGGATACAAAATAAAAAGAATGACAATAAAATTATCAATTTGTTAAAATTTAGTACAATTAAAACACATGTTAAAATAAACCAGAAGTTTACTAATACTAAAGCATTTACTACTTGGCGTGACCAGTTAGACCATCCTGAATCATATATGATGCAAAAATTGAGAATTCATGTGGACATTCATTAAAGAACCAGAAGATTCTTTAATTTAAAGAATTCTCATTTGTTACTTGTTCTCAATGAAAATTTATTCTTACAAACTCACTAGCTAAAGTTGAAATTTAATGTCTTGTGTAGAACCCAATTCTTGCCTAGGCCTTAAACACAAAATAAGGCAAAATATAAAACAAATAAAATCCAATAAAAAACCAATGTCCATTTACAACCTGTTTACAAATCCTAGCCCGAAACACTAAGCCCAATTTACACTACCCAAATTTTAGCCCAGAATAATAAAAATCATCCCAAAATTACACGGCCAAAATGGCCTAAACATTTTAGGGTTTCAAAAAACCCTAAGGAAGCTTCCAGCATTACCCAGCGCTGCAGCAGCCTTCCTCGCGCGTGCATCCATGCACACCACTACTCGTATCTTCGCATGCCCCACACGCCTCCGTACGCCACGTCCGCGCCATCCGTACCTACAAATAGGGCCTCCAATAGCAGAGAAACAGCAAAATTTACAATAAAAACTTTTATTTCGATGGCTATAAAAAGCCATCAATATTATGTATCTTTTTTTACGAACACTATTTTTACACATACTGAATACAGAAAATTACAGAGAAATCAGAAAAACAATTTTGAAAGGTGATTTTCGGCTTTCAATACTCTTTTTCTTTCACTCTTTTTTGCTTTTTGAATCTTTATTTTTGTTTTTTTGTGTGAAAATCTAAACGGAAAGGAAAGATTTTACCTTTGTGAATGAACCGACGGACTGCTTTCTTCGTCAATATTTTAGCAAAGATGGCCGTCAAGGTCGGAGGTGATGAACCATTCGGGATCGATTTAAAAGGGATCTTGTAAAAGACAGAATCTGCCACTAATCGCCTATTACCATGGCGCTTTAGTGGTCGGATGTCCTTTTGATGCGGCAGAGAGAGAGAGAGGGTCAGATTTCAGCTGAGAGTTTAGAAAAAAGGGGGGCTAGGGTTTCGTCTTAGGAGAAATCAGTAGATGTTTAATTTTTTAAGGGTTGTTGTCCATTAAGAAAACGGCGTCATTTGGGGTCATTTCAATAGCCTCAAAACAACACCGTTTTGGGTGACCCTATTTGACCCGAACTAGCATCCATAGGATCCGCGCATTTTTACGGTGATAGGATAATTGCAAGCTCAATCCCTTCCTTTTTGCGCCGCTATCCGATTAGGCCCTTTTATTTATTGTCATTTTTTTTTAAAATTTGGCCCAGTAAATTTGCGCATTTTTAATTTAGCTCCTATTTAAACACGTGTTTAATAACTCGGGTAAATTGCGCTTTTAATCCTCCTTTGTTTACGCGCATCATGTTTTAGTCCTTAATTATGTTCTAATGTGTTTTTATATTTCTTAAATTCCCCTTTTAGTTCATATTTATTTCAATTGAGTCTCCTTATTTTAATTTTTGTAATTCTTTTATTATTTTTACTTTATTTGTTGTTCATTTCGCTTGAAATCGTTTTAATATATCATTTTAAATTATTTCATCTATTCTTATACTTTCATTTGTAAAATATATTTTAAATTGATTCATTTAGATTTTATTCACATAATTTTATACATCTTTTGATTCAAGATTTACATGATACTTATTTTAATACATTGTTAATTCCTAATTATTTCATGTATATATTTTTAAAATACATTCATATTTTTATATTTTCTATTTAATCCTTTAAAATCTTTTTGTATTAAAAACTTCGTTTAAAATCACTTTTGTTTATTTCAAATATATTTTATATGTATTATACTTGTATTTATTTTATTTTTCGTTTTATATATTATTGTTTTTAGACTAGTGTATTTTATTTTAAGTCATTTTGTCTATCATTAATTTGACGTTCGATGATTATTGCTATTATGTGTATTGTAATTCTCATTTTATATTTATTTGCCATTTGCGGTTCAATAGTGTAGCATTTCACTTGTAAATAAGTATTTCTTAGCTTTGTATGTTATTACTCCATTACATTTTATTTGTTAAAAAGATCATGTTTTAATATATTTTAAATTTTAAAAATCGTTCCATTCAAAGGTCTTTAAAATAAGGTAATATTTCGTGTTTGAAAATTCGAGGAATCGTGCCCTATCGTGCTGGGTTTCGGTTTTCTATTTGACCAAATAACCAAATATCCTTTTAAATTTTGTCCATGTTTTCTAAAAAATAAGGTAATATTTAGTGTTTGGAAATCCGAGGAACCGTGCCCTATCGTGCTGGGTTTCGGTTTTCCTTTGACCAAATAACCAAATGTCCTTTTAAATTTTGTCCATGTTTTCTAAAAAATAAGGCAATATTTCGTGTTTGGAAATTCGAGGAATCGTGCCCTATCGTGCTGGGTTTCGGCTTTCCGTTTGACCAAATAACCAAATACCCTTTTAAAAATTTGTCCATGTTCTCTAAAAAACAAGTCAATGTTTCATGTTTGGCAATCCGAGAAATCGTACCCTACTGTGCTGGGCTTCGTTTTTTTGTTTGTCCAAATAATAGAATATCCTTATAAAAATCCCAATGCATGAACATTGGAAATCATGAGAGGATCTTGGCATCGAGGGTTTGAAACGTCATATCCTATCGTGCTGGATGTGATGTTTTATTCCTTTGGAATAAAAGAATCTCAATATCCAATTCGAGTTGCTTAAATTTCTTTAAAACGGAATTGTATTTTAAAATTGTTCCAAATTTTCAACATAAGGACATTAGTTAATCAATTAGGTACCAATTTTGGGCGTTGTGAGGGTGCTAATCCTTCCTCGTGCGTAACTGACTCCCGAACCCATTTTTCTTGGAATTCGTAGACCAAAATTAAATTCTTTTAAATATAATAAAATGTTTTTATAGGTGAACCAATCACACCTAAACAAAAAGGATTGGTGGCGACTCCATGTTTCATTTTAAACTCGATCCCCTTTTTTAAAAAAAACATAAAAAAATGGTTTCGACAGCTTGGCGAATCCACTGGGGAACATGTTGAGAATCAGGCCATAGATTGATTAATTTTTGTCCTTTTGATTGAAAATTTGGAAAATTGTTTTTAAAAATTATGTTTCTTTTGATGCATTTGTTTGTGCTATGATTGCAATAATGTCGAATCTCATAAAATACTTTGGCATTACATTGCATGACCGTTGTGGTCACACCTTTAAGTGGGAGTAAGAAACTATGCCTTCGTGAGGTTTTCACCTCCGCATGGGCTAGTCATTGCTTTCGGGATACATCCGTACTTATGACTTCGTGAGATTTTCATCTTCGCATGGTCATAGGGAAATGTATTCCCCTGAACCGAACTCGATCCATATGAAACTATAATGGATGAGGATTGAGGAATCTGCTGGTTTAGGTACCTTTTTCTTTAGAACCCCACCCCATATAGTTAACCATAGGAACTCACCAGATGGAGTGATGCTAAAAGTTAGTGGTTATCCATATAGGTGTTTGATTATTTTCGTTTGCCTTAAATATTATTATTTGATACTGACTTGTGTGCTTTTGTTTGTGATTGCATGACATTGCATATTTAAGGAGGAGTCGATTCGTGTTCGGTTATTAAGTTAGAAGGCTTAACATGAAGAATGAATTTCTTGATAGAGTCAAGGATAATGCAGCCGTCAGCGCATGGTCAAAGAAGTTATAACTAAAAAAGGGGGATAGCCTAGCTGAAGGATATACATCGAGTTGTGGGACTTCACCCACATTAGTGTGATGCAAAATGAGCTAAAAGAATTGAGAGACATATGAGCCCATTGGAATGAGGGAAATAAGCAGTTGTTCTACCAAAATTATGGCGATATACCTTATTTTCTAGATGTCAAGGTAGACAAGCATTTGTTTCGGGCTATGACCCAGTTTTGGAGTCCTGCGTATAATTGTTTCACTTTTGGGAAGGTAGACTTGGTGCCCACTATGGAAGAATATACGACCTTGCTTCATTGCCCAAAGATCCAAGTCGACAGAGCTTACTCAAAGGCTGCTAATGCCCTGACTTTTGTGAAGAAATTAATGAGTGTTACTAGGATGAGCGAACCTTGGGTTACAGCTTGAATTTAGTAGAAAGGGGATGGTAAATGTGTTCCTTGGGTGATTATGAGAGATTTGATCTTAGCACATCCGAATATAAAGAAGAAAGTTGATATCTTCGCCTTGAGCATTTATGGTTTGGTGATTTTTCCTAAAGCTCTAAGGCATATAGATGAAGCAGTCACTAATTTATTTGATTGCCTTGATAAAAGAGTCACACCTGTACCTACGATTCTAGCTGAGACATTCAGATCTTTGAGCCTGTGTCGAAGGCCAGGTGAAGGTAGGTTTATTGGATGTGCGCAGCTGTTACTGGTATGGTTTCATGGACATTTTTGAAAGGTGGACAAGGTCTCTTACCAGGTCTTCTCTGAGAGTTATTCCCCATTAAAAGAGGAAGTTGCTACGCAAAGGAGAGATGATATTTCAGAAGAAAGGTGGATGTCGATTCTTCAAAATCTCAAAGAAGAAGACATTGAATGGAGAGCCTTTTGGATGATCCCTAACGAGATCCTTTATCGCTGCAGGAATTTCGATTATGTACTTGGAATTTGGGGGCTACTGGATACACTCATTTGCTTGTATTAAGGTAGTATAAGTCGAGGCAATTTATATCAGCAACTTACAGGCTTGCTCAATGTGAGTTCTCATATAAAGCAGACAATTATAAGAAAAGGGTTCGAGAGATTTATGATGCTTAGAAGCAGACTCGCCGGATGAAGAGATTAGCTGTTGGTTCTACGATGACGCTTAGATATAATGATTGGTTTAGCCGAAGGATTAATGATAATATTCCTGGGCCAAGTTTAGAAGGTGCTCGATCAATGGAAGAATGCTTGCAAGTTGTACCGTCAGAGCTAGAGATTATAAGACAAGACTTTGAAAAGAAGAGTCTCGTGTTCGGAAAAAGATTGAGCAGCTGGAGGAAGAGAAAATGCACTTGAGATTAGATGTGGAAGTGTAAAAGGCAGAGGCTAAGTTAAGAAAAGGGAAAATTAGGATTGAAAAGGATCTGGATAGCTTAAAGACAGACTATAAAAAGATGCGTATATCGATAAGGGCTGTCGAGAGGTTCAAGACGGAAGGACTAAAGTGGATCAATGGGAGGAGAAATTCTGAGAGGCACAGGCACGGAATGAATTTGTGGAAAAAAAACCTCTCAGAAAGCCGAAATGAACAAAGCGAGTTAAAGGCTAAAGTCACGGAACTCGAGAGATCTTTTTATCATCACTGAAACTGTAATTCTGTGAAAGAATTAAAAGCAAGCTTGAGTACGATAGAAGAAATGAAAGGGAAAATAGAAGAATTAGAGGTAGCATTACGGAACTGTGAAATGCAGATTGAGTCCTTCGAAACAAGTGAAGAATGGTGAAGGGAGCAGCTTCATCAGTCGCAGAATCAAGTCAGAAACAGGGATTACATTATGGGAAAAGCTATAACCCAAATTCGAGAGATGGCTGACTATTTGAAAACTTTAGCAATACAAGCAGATATACTGAGTGTGAAGTATGAGTTACAGTCAAATCGGGGATAGGAGCTAGCTTCACTGCTTAGGAAAGTTAAAGCTTTAGGTGATAGGGCAAGGCCTTATTTGTAACTCGATTTTATGTAAAGGACTTTGTTTTCTAGTAAAGTGTTCTAAATGAAATTGAATCAGAATCGACACCTTCTTTGCATTCATGCATTTGCATTCGTTTTCATTTCATTCATATGCATTAAAGGTCATTAAAATATTCTAATTGATTAAAAATTATTTCAGTAATCTAAAAACTGAAAAAAATCAACCAAATACACATCCTTACGATACACGAAGGAAAACTAAAGCAATGGATAAAAGACTAGAGAAGTTGAAACAAATGTAGAAGAAGATGTAAGAACAGATGCAAGCACAAATGCAAGAGCAACTGGTTATGATCCAGCAGGATATGATGGACAAAATGATGGAATCGCAGAGGAGTATAATGACTCAAATGACTCAGTTGACGCAGCTGTTAAATGGGCTTATGGATAAAGGAAAGAGCCCCATGGTTAATGTTGAGGAGAGTACTGAGTATCTTCAATGTCCTCCTGGTTTTACTCCTCCACATGTGCAAACATGACCTGAAAGGCCATCTGTCATGATTAAGCCTCAACAATTCCAAGCTGGTGCTTCAATGAATCTCCAAACTGGATTAGGTTCAGGAGATAATCCAATCAATGCTAATATCCCTGATTTGGATGAAATAGCAGAGGGAGAGAGGAAAAAAGTAGAATTACCAAAGTAGCTAGAAGATAGATATAAATGGTTGGAGGAGAAATTTAAGGCGATAGAAAGTGCTAATGGCTGTTATGGAATTGATGCCAAGGATTTAAGCTTGGTCCCAGACTTGGTGCTCCCATACAAATTCAAAATGCCTGAATTCGAGAAATATAATAGGACAAGTTACCCTGAAGCTCATATTACTATGTTTTGTAGAAGAATGATGGGGTATATTAATAATGACCAACTGTTGATCCATTGCTTCCAAGTAGCTTGGTGGGAGCAGTAGCCAAATGGTATAACCAGTTGAGTCATGCTAGAATTAAATCATGGAGAGATTTGGCTCAAACATTCATAAAATAATACAACCATGTGACAGACATAGCACCTGACAGGATTACACTCCAGAACATGGAGAAAATGACAAACAAGAACTTTAGGCAGTATGCCCAATGATAGAGGGAGGTGGCGACGCAAGTCCAACCACCACTCTTAGAGAAAGAAACGACCATGCTTTTCATCAGTACTTTGAAAGCTCCATTTATCAATCACATGTTGGGAAGCGCTACTAAAAGCTTTTCTGATATCGTAATGTCTGGGGAGATGATAGAAAACGCGATAAGATGTGGGAAGATTGAAGCAGGGGAAGGCACCAAGAGATCAACCCCGAGAAGGAGGGAGAATGAGGTGAACAACATGAGTACGTATAACAAGGGTCATTCGAGAGCAATCACGGTGAGTCAGCCAAAAGCACCAACCACTAATCATCAGGTTCCCTCGAGACAGGAATCCAGCACAAGGTTGAACAATGAAAGGATATAGTTTACACCTATACCCATGACGTACAGAGAGCTGTACCAGAACCTCTTCGATGCACATGTGGTGTCCCCTTTCTACTTAACACCGCTGCAACCTCCATTTCCCAAGTGGTATGACGCAAACACCCAATGCGAATATCATGCTGGAATCACGGGGCATTTAATTAAAAATTACACTGTGTTCAAGAAAGTAGTCAAAAGCTAATAAAAATGGGAATCGTAAAGTTTGACGACCCACCTGTACCAAATGTAGCAGGAAACCCCTTGCCCAATCATACTGATCAAGGAGTAAATGGAATAAATGAAGGAGGGGGCAGAAAAGTCAAATACGAGGTTGCAGAAGTCAAAACCCCATTGAGACAAGTTTGGAAGAAGATGGTGGAGAGAGGACTGATCACATTGGATTCGGAAGAAAGGTCTGAAGGAAAGAGGAACCATTGCGAGTTCCATAATAAAGAAGGACATGGAATCTGGGAATGCACTGAGTTCAAAGCCGTAGTGAAAAATTTTATAGATAATAAAGAAATGGAATTTTATGAGGAGATTGAAGGATCAAAAGAACGAGAGGTTTATGCTTCAGACGAAGGATCAATGAAAAGGGTCCAAAAGGGCAGCCACCTAGTAGTGATCATTGTGAAGCCAAGAGTCAATGAAGCCAAAACACAAATAGTACTGCGAGTCATAACCCAAAAACCTGTAGTGTTTCCATATAAGGATAGCAAAACAGGTTCCTTGGAACTATCACTGTAACATGATGATCCCAGGAAAGGAGAACCTGATCAGTGCTTCAGAAGAGAGACAGGAGATGGGTTTTTACACACGTAGTGGGAAGCGCTACGATACACCAGCTGAAAAAACCGAGTCTATTAAAGAAAATCTATGATAGAGAACACAACTGAGTCTGAATTGCCTATCAATGAGCCGATGACCAAGAAAGAGGCTAAAGAGTTCCTGAAGTTTCTAAAGCATAGTGAGTATAACGTTATGGAGTAACTGCACAAACAACCAGCTCGTATATCCGTACTGGCCTTACTTTTAAGCTCGAAAACCCACCGCAATGCATTAATAAAAGTATTGAACAAAACCTATGTCACGGAGGACATCTCCATCAACAAGCTCCATCGTCTGGTCAATAACATCACTGCAGATAATTTCATCTTCTTTAATGATGATGAAATACCGCCTGGAGGGAGGGGATCTACAAAAGCCCTACACGATACCACTTGATGCAAGGGATACACATTACTGAAAGTCTTGATTGATAATGGTTTAGCATTAAACGTCTTGTCCCTATCTACATTAAATAGGCTTCCATTGGATAGTTCTCACATGAAGCCATGCATGAATATAGTGAGGGCATTTGATGGCACAGAGAGAAGGGTAATGGGCAGAATTGAAATACCACTTTTGATTGGCCCTAACATATACGAGGTGGATGTTCTGGTAATGGATATCAAGCCTTCCTATAATTTCCTATTGGGGAGGCCATGGATTCACTCAGCGGGGGCCGTTCCATCTACGTTGCACCAAAAGTTGAAATTGGTGACAGAAGGTCGACTAGTAACCATAAACGCAGAAGAAGACATCATTGCAGTTGTAACCAATAATGTGCCATATTTAGAGGCAAATAATGAAGCCATCGAATGTTCTTTTCGATCATTGGAAATTGTAACTGCCACATTCATTGTTGAAGGAAACAAGGTCCCGATGCCTACAATATCCAAGACTACAAAAATGTGTCTACAGCTAACTGGTGGAAAAGGAGCCTTACTAGGGAAAGGACTTGAGAGATACCTCCAAGGAAAGGTTGAGGTACCGTTGCTAAAGGACAAATGAGACTGCTTCAGCTTAGGGTTTAAGCCAGACACGAGACAAAGAAAGAAGGAACTCGAAAAGAAGCAAGAGAGGAGAAGAGCACGATTGAGCGGGGAGGAAATCAAGTGGGAGCCAATGATTTTTCCCCACATATCCAAGACCTTTGTATCAGGAGGAATCATTCACCCTGAGCGAGGGACTCCAAGAAAAGGAACCATGAGGGGTACGTTGGAAGACCAGTACATTCACCACAAGGGACTCAATGCCATATCCGAGGAGGGAACCAGAAGAAGAAATTTGTCGGGCATCCGCCCCTTTGAGCCTGGGAGCGCTCTAGACAATTGGACTGCGGAAGAGATTCCCATAGTGTTTATAACTATTTCATAGTAATGTCCTAGAACACTTATTGCTCTAGGCCTAGGAGTAATAAGCACCATTTGTGAAATAGACTTATGGCCCCAAAAATCTTTAATTCAAAGAAAATGCATCTTTTGAACAACTATTCTTTATTCTTTCCAATTCATCCATAATCATAAAGACAATTATTCTTTATTTTATTCTTCATTCATGATCATACTATACAAATAATTATTCTTAAATTTATTCGTTCTTTGTATATTCCTTTGTACCAATGACAGGCCCCCGGATATCAATGACACGAGTGATGCTGCTATTGAATTAGAATCCCTTTTTGAGCAAGACGTGTGTTTAGAGAGATCCTAGGACTTTGAAGATGACATAGATTGTGGCTTATCTCCAGACTTGTTAAGAATGGTAGAATAAGAGGAAAAATAAATTCTACCTCATAAAGAGACAGTAGAGGTCGTGGCCTTAGAAGAAGGAAAGGTGGTGAAAATTAGAACGTGCATAATCGAATAAATAAAGCGAGACCTCGTAGATTTACTTCAAGAATTAAAATATGTATTTGCGTGATCATACCAAGATCTGCTAGGATTAAACACTGACATTGTTGTGCAACGCCTCGTCATAAAAGAGGATTGCAAACGAGTCCAACAGAAGCTCCAAAGGATGAGGCCGTATATTGTGCTAAAAATAAAGGAGGAAGTCAAAAAGCAGTTTGATACCGGATTCTTGCAAGAAATAAAATATTTAGAATGGTAGCCAACATCGTGCCTGTCCCTAAGAAAGATGGGAAACTGTAAATGTGTGTGGATTATAGAGACCTAAATAAGGCTAGCCCAAAGGATAATTTTTCGTTACCCCACATTGATACTTTGGTGGATAATAAGGTAGGCTATTCGTTGTTTTCATTCATGGATGGGTTCTCGGGTACAATCAGATAAAGATGCATCTTTAGGACATGGGAAAACTACCTTCATTGCATTATGGGTACATTCTACTATAAGGTGATGCCGTTTGCAGGAGTTACATACCAAAGGGACATGGTAACTTTTTTCCATGATATGATGCATAAAGAAATTGAAGTTTATGTTGATGATATGATTGCGAAGTCTAGAACAGAAGAGGATTACATTCGAGTTTTGAGAAACTGTTCCTGAGGTTGAGAAAATTCCAGTTAAAGCTCAATCCAACGAAATGTCCTTTAGGAGTTAGATTTGGAAAATTGTTGGGCGTCATAGTCAGCGAGAAGGGAATCGAGATTGACTCTGACAAGGTCCTAGCTATACAAGAATTGCCCCCACCGCACATTCAAAAAAAAGTCCGAGGTTTCTTAGAAAGGTTAAATTACATTGCTCGTTTCATTTCACAATCGACTGAAAAATGTGATCTCATATTTCGTCATCTAAAGAAACGCAATCCAGGCATGTGGGATGATGAATGTCAGAATGCTTTTGATAGGGTCAAACAATATTTGTCAAGTCCTCCAGTATTGTCTTCTCCACGCCCGGATAGGCCGTTAATATTGTATTTGACAATGTTTAACAACTCCATGGGATGTGTGCTGGGTCAACATGACGAGTAAGGATGAAGAGAAAAAACAATATATTACCTCAGTAAAAAATTCACTGAGTGTGATATGAGATACTCACCAGTTGAGAAATTGTGTTGCGCCTTGATTTTGACAAATTGGAGGCTAAGACAATACCTGTTGTACCACACGACTTGGTTGATATCAAATTTGGATCCTCTAAAGTATATGATGGAGTCAACTACTTTAAATGGAAGGATGGCCAGATGGAAAATCATACTTTCTGAATTTAACATCGTCTATGTGAGTCAAAAAGCTGTGAAAGGGAGTGCAATAGCAGATTTTCTAGCTAGTAGAGCTTTGAGGATTATGAGCCATTGAATTTTGATTTCCCCAACGAGGACCTAATGTATGTAGCGGCTGTGAAAGAAGACACCCTAAAGGATCATCTTTGGAAGCTAAATTTTGATAGAGTATCAAATGCTGTTGATAATAGAATTGGGGCAGTGTTAGTATCCCCAAATGGAGATCATTATCCATTCACTTGCAAATTGGATTTTGATTGTACAAATAATATGGTAGAATATGAAGTGTGTATTATGGGACTCTGGGCAACCATGGAGCATGAAATCAAAGTGCTAGAAGTATATGGAGATTCTGCACTAATGATCTAGCAACTAAAAGGCGAATGGAAGACAAGAGACCCCAAATTGATCAATTACTGAATGATAGTTATGGGTTTAATTGAGGAGTTTGATGATATCACTTTTAGTTATCTCCTACGAGAAGAAAACCAGATAGTAGATACTTTGGCCACTTTGGCTTCCATGATCAAAATAAGCGAACAAGAGGACATGAAGCTTATTCAAATGAGTATCTACAAAGCCCTAGCATATTTTTACAATGTAGATGAAGGAGAAAGAGATGATCACCCCTGGTACCAAGATATACTGCGATACGTGAGAAATCGTGAATATCCTGAACAAGCGACCGAGAATGATAAGAGGATGTTGAGAAGACTAGCCTGTAACTATGTCTTAGACGGTGAGATCCTGTATAAAAGAAGAAAGGATCAGGTACTGTTGAGATGTGTCGATGCTGTTGAAGCTAAGAAAATTCTGGAAGAAGTCCACGAGGGTGTTTGTGGAACACATGCTAATGGTTTCACAATGGCTAGACAAATTATGAGATTCGAATACTATTGGTCTACCATGGAAGGAGACTGCATCAATTATGCTAAAACATGTCACAAATGCCAGATCTATGGAGACAAAATTCATGTACCTCATTCGCCTTTGCATGTTATGACTTCCCCATGGCCTTTCTCCATATGGGGCATGGACGTCATCGGGCCGATCTCTCCAAAAGCTTCAAATGGGCATCGGTTCATCTTTGTAGTCATCGACTATTTCACCAAGTGGGTAGAAGCTACTTCATATGCCAATGTTACTAAGTCGACAGTCAGCAGATTCCTAAAAAAAGAAATTATATGTCGATATGGAATGCCTAAGAGGATCATATTTGACAATGCGTTAAATTTGAATAACAGCACGATTGTGGAGGTCTGCAGTCAATTCAAAATCAGACATCACAATTCGTCATCGTATCGTCCAAAAATGAATGTTGTAGTGGAAGCAACCAACAAAAACATTAAGAAGATTGTGGGGAAAATGGCTGAAACCTATAAAGATTGGCACGAGAAGTTACCATTTGCTCTCTATGCTTATCGAACATCAGTTAGGACCTCCACCAGGGCAACTCCTTTCTCATTTGTTTATGGAATGGAGGCAGTGTTACCCATCGAAGATAAAATTCCTTTCCTTCAAGTCTTGTCAGAGCTAAAGTTAGATGAAGTCGAATGGATCCAGTCTCGATACGATCAGTTGAACTTGATTTAGGGAAAAAGGTTAAGGGCTATCCGTCATGGTAGATGTACCAAAAGAGAATGATGCGGGCTTATGACAAAAAGGTTTGCCCAAGAGAATTTCATGAGGGAGACCTGGTTTTGAAAAAGATCCTCCCCATGCAAAAGGATTTCAGAGGGAAATGGATGCCAAATTGGGAAGGACCTTATGTGGTGAAAAATGCTTTCTCCGGAGGAGCACTGATCTTGGCTGAGATGGATGGGAAAAACTTACCCAATCCTATAAACTCAGATTCAGTCAAGAAATATTATACTTGAAGAGGAAAAGAAGCCAAAGTGAAAACCCGCAAATGGCGCTTTGAGACCTTCTAAAAAAAATCCAAAAATGATAAAAGTGAAAAACGGAGAGGCCAAGGTGAAAACCCGCAAAGGGCATCTTGAGACCAAAGGGATTTTAAGTTGAAAACTCGAAAAGGGCGGCTCAAATTGCAATCAACGCTGGGGCATGCGGTAATCTTGCCATACTTGAATTAAAAAGGAGGAGAGATGTTACATCTTGGATCGTCAACAGAGTGCTCTCAATCTCCTAAACACATATTGAGCTTAGAATGGTCTTCAGAAAGTCCATACAGAGAAGCTCAGGCTGCGATATCTGGAGCACCTATCTTGTCTCCTAATCATTTTGTATTCCAACAATGTTTGCTTCCTTTAATTAACTTATTCTTTTTAGATTTCGTTTCTGATAAATTCCATTTTGTCCATCATTTATGATTATTTTCAAGCATTTTGTATTGAAGTAATGATTAATGGGCTAATAATACTTTCACAAAATGAGTTTTGCATATTACTCTGAAAACTTCTAAATAACACGAAAACCTAAAACAAGTTTTTTATTTAGAACTCACCAAGCCTAAGGGTTGGAAATATTTGAGAAGGAAACTCTAAACTCACCAAGCCACGTCCGCGCCATCCGTACGCTACAAACAAGGCCTCCAATAGAAGAGAAACAACAAAATATACAGCAAAATATACAATAAAAACTTGTATTTCGATGGCTATAAAAAGCCATCAATATTACGTATCACTTTTTTTTTACAAACACTATTTTTACACATACTGAATACAGAAAATTACAGAGAAATCAAAAAACAATTTTGAAAGGTGATTTTTGGCTTTCAATACTCTTTTTCTTTCGCTCTTTTTTGCTTTTTGAATCTTTATTTTTGTTTGTTCGCGTGAAAATATAAACGGAAAGGAAATATTTTACCTTTGTGAATGAACCGATGGACTGCTTTCTTTGTCAAAATTGAAGCAAAGATGGTCGTCGAGGTCGGAGGTGATGAAACATTCAGGATCGATTTAAAAGGGATCTTGTAAATGACCAGAATCTGCCACTAACCGCCGATTACCATGGTGCTTTAGTGGTTAGATGTCCTTTTGATGCGGCTGAGAGAGAGAGGGTTAGATTTCGATTGAGAGTTTAGAAAATGGGGCTAGGGTTCCGTCTTAGGAGTAGATGTTTAATTTTGTTTTTAAGGGGTTGGTGTCCATTAAGAAAACGGCGTTGTTTGGGCTCATTTCAATAGCCTCAAAACGACACCGTTTTGGCGACCCAATTTGACCCAATCCAGCATCCATAGGATCCGCGCATTTTTACGGTGATGGGATAATTGCGTGCTCAATCCCTCCCTTTTTGCGCCACTATCCGATTAGGCCCTTTTATTTATTGTCATTTTTTTTAAAATTTGGCCCAATAATTTTGCGCATTTTTAATTTAGCTTTTATTTAAACGCTGTGTTTAATAACTCGGGTAAATTGCGCTTTTAATCCTCCTTTGTTTACGCGCATCGTGTTTTAGTCTTTTATTATGTTCCAATGTGTTTTTATATTTCTTAAATTCCCCTTTTAGTTTATATTTATTTCAATTGAGTCTCCTTATTTTAATTTTTGTAATTCTTTTATTATTTTTACTTTATTTGTTGTTCATTTCGCTTGAAATCGTTTTAATGTATCATTTTAAATTATTTCATCTATTCTTATACTTTCATTTGTAAAATATATTTTAAATTGATTCATTTAGATTTTATTCACATAATTTTATACATCTTTTGATTCAAGATTTACATGATATTTATTTTAATACATTGTTAATTCCTAATTATTTCATGTATATATTTTAAAATCCATTCATATTTTTATATTTTCTATTTAATCCTTTAAAATCTTTTTGTATTAAAAACTTCGTTTAAAATCACTTTTGTTTATTTCAAATATATTTTATATGTATTATACTTGTATTTATTTTATTTTTGTTTTATATATTATTGTTTTTAGACTAATGTATTTTATTTTAAGTCATTTTGTCTATCATTAATTTTACGTTCGTGATTATTGCTATTATGTGTATTGTAATTCTCATTTTATATTTATTTGTCATTTGCGGTTCAATAGTGTAGCATTTCACTTGTGAATAATTATTTCTTAGCTTTGTATGTTATTACTCCATTGCATTTTATTTGTTAAAAATATCATGTTTTAATATCTTTTAAATTTTAAAAATCGTTTCATTCAAAGGTCTTTAAAATAAGGCAATATTTCATGTTTGGAAATTCGAGGAATCGTGCCCTATCGTGCTGGGTTTCGGTTTTTCGTTTGACCAAATAACCAAATATCCTTTTAAATTTTGTCCATGTTTTCTAAAAAATAAGGCAATATTTCGTGTTTGGAAATCCGAGGAATCGTGCTCTATCGTGCTGGGTTTCGGTTTTTCGTTTGACCAAATAACCAAATATCCTTTTAAATTTTGTCCATGTTTTCTAAAAAATAAGGTAATATTTCGTGTTTGGAAATTCTAGGAATTGTGTTTCGATTTTCCGTTTGACCAAATAACCAAATACCCTTTTAAAATTTTGTCCATGTTCTCTAAAAAACAAGGCAATGTTTCATGTTTGGCAATCCGAGAAATCGTACCTACTGTGCTGGGCTTCGTTTTTTCATTTGTCCAAATAATAGAATATCCTTATAAAAATCTCAATGCATGAACTTTGGAAATCATGAGAGGATCTTGGCATCGAGGGTTTGAAACGTCGTATCCTATCGTGCTGGATGTGATATTTTATTCCTTCGAAATAAAAGAATCTCAATATCCAATTCGAGTTGCTTAAATTTCTTTAAAACGGAATTGTATTTTAAAATCATTTCAAATTTTCAACATAAGGACATTAGTTAATCAATTAGGTATCAATTTTGGGCGTTGCGAGGGTGCTAATCCTTCCTCGTGCGTAACCGACTCCCGAAACCATTTTTCTAGGAATTTGTAGGCCAAAATTAATTTCTTTTAAATATAATAAAATGTTTTTATAGGTGAACCAATCACACCTAAACAAAAAGGATTGGTGGCGACTCCATGTTTCATTTTAAAGTCGATCCCCGTTTTTTAAAAAAATAAAAAAAATGGTTTCAACATCTTTCATTTCTGAAATGAATATGGGTCCATTCATCCACCATGTGGATGGTTTTGATATTATATGGTTTTGGTAGATGCATCTACAAAATAATCACATGCGTTATCAACTCGCAATCTGTCGTTTGCGAGAATTCTTGTTTAAATGATTAATTTTAGATCATGCAATTAAAACAATTCATCTTGATAATGTTGGTGAGTTTACATCCCAAGCTTTCAATGATTATTGCATGTTAATTGGGATAAAAGTTGAATATCCTGTAGCTCATGTTCACACACAAAATGATTTAGTTTAATTGTTTATTAAATGCCTCCAACAAATAGCTAAATCATTACTTATGAGAAAAAAACTTTCTATTTCAGCATGAGATTGTATTGATTTACATGATGTACAAATCAAGCCAATAAATTATAAATACTCCCCATTACAATTGATTTGTGATCAAAAGCCAAATATTTCCCATCTTACAATTTTTGGTGTGCGGTATATGTTCCAACTACTCCACCACAACGCACAAAAATGGGTCATAATAAGAGATTGGGAATGTATATTTATATGAATCTCCTTATAATATTGTAACGCCCCGCTTAATTTATTTCTATTTCTATAAATTCTGACACAACTATGTATTTTCTTCAGTGGTTAAGTGTTCTGGTGTGAGTATAAGGTCTTGGGTTTAAGTCTCACTTTTTGAAAAATTTTGTTATTTTAGATCCAAGCTTTACCCTTGTTGAGTGGGCTTATATAAAATTTTCTGTTAATCTATATCAGAATGAGCCTGCTGGTTCGAGTGGTAAGGAAGTTAGTGTGTTAAAGGTCCTGTGTTCGAATCCCTGTGCAAGCATGGATGTTATTTTTTGTCAGTTGTTTGATTGAGTTTCGGTGGAGCTAAAACTCCGAGGTAGTTGTGAGTTAGTGGATTAATGGGAGAAAAATAGGGGATTTATGTGATATCTTTTATTTTTTGTTTTCTCTTCTTTTCAAATTTTTAATTATTTTTCTCTCTCTTCCTAATTCCCAAAATTTGAGGTTCTTTTCCTGTTGACTGGAAAAAATCTTTTACTTTCTTGCATTTGAAATTCTGTCGCAATCCTGGCATTCAATTCCAGTTTTTCAGTTCTTAGGTGTTTTTGTGCGTTTTGGTAAGTGTAATGGGTGATTTTCGTGTGGATTAGGGAAGTTGTTTTTTAAGTTGTTCGAATCGATTCTATTCTTTCTTTCTGTTAGTTGACTTTGAGTTTTGGCAGTAGTGAATCGTAAAGAACGGCGCTCTCCTCTTGTGGAATCATAGTCAGAATCGTTCGGAGTTTTGGGGTATGTGATGAATGCTTGTTCTGAACTGTTGTCGATTTCGTGGGTTCAGTTAATTGTGAATTAAGACTGATTTTGAAAGATTTGTTGTATCAATTTTAAGTGTTGGTAGGCTCAGGAGTGATTTTTTATTAAAACCGTACTAGGTGTGTACCCAAAATGCAAAAAATCGGGTTTCAATGAAAGCCAAAAAAGTTCTCTGTCGACGCCACACGGGTGTATGCCTGGCCGTGTGGTTGGCTGAGTGCGAGACACGGCCGTGTGTCTGATAATGTGCGACCGTGTGTAAGATACAGTCGTGTGGTGATGTGAGTGTAGCCGTGTAGGCCACACAGGCTAGGCCATATTGGGCGTGTAGGCCATACGGGCAAGGCTAATCTTGGCGTGTGGACCCATAATTCTAAATTTTCCCTAAGGTCATACGGTTCGTTCTGATCAACTATGGGCCTACCTAGTGTCGGTAAGGGCTAACAAAACCCTAAATTATGTGATATGATATTCTAATAGTCTGCCTTATGTAGGATACTGATATATACATCTGTTCTGTTAAGTATATAAATCCAATCTGTATATAAGCATGTTATGCATGATTTTACTGTGACTGTTATTCTGTATATGTGACTGGAGTGGGTTTTGTATATGTGGAGGAAGTAATCTGAACGGTGACCTTTCGCCTATATTTCGGCAGCTTGACTACATATTATCTATTATGTGTCGTACCAACACTATATAGTGTGTAGGGATGGGTGGGTGTTTTTAACCCCACATGGTGTGATGGGATGGTCAGAGTTGGTGTGTAGAGGATAGGGGTAGGATTCTATATATCTGATTATGTTATGTATATCTGTAAAAGACTTGAGTCCAAATCTAATTCTGACTGTATTTGTGATTTATGTATGTATGGCATGTCTGTTTCTGTTGGGTTACATACTGAGTTTACGAAAACTTACTTCTGTTTTTCTATTTTGAATAGGTAATCCATAGACTTAGGCGGATCGGTGTAATGGAGTCTCACGGTGACTGTAAGTTTGAGAACTATTTTTAATTAATGATTTTTGTTTAATTAAGGCTTATTTCTAGGAATTTTGTAATTAATGGGCTCTCCGGACTATTTGGATTTATTTTGGATTTGGATTTTTATTTAACTCTTTAATTGCAACGGTTGGCTAAAAACATAGGTTTTACTAAAACAAAGGTTTTCTGAAAATACGAACAGGATTATAAAATATAGCGATTTCTAAGACTTTCGCTATAAAATATGTTTTGGCAATTCAACTAATTAAGTAACATTTTAAGTAATGGTTATAAATGAATTTGGGCTATGAAACTAGGATGAATTATCAAAACAACTCATGTTTTCAAAACCCTTTTCTGTAACATCTCTAGATTCGACCGTAAAATCTAGGCTAAGTTTGGGGTGTTACATTTAGTGGTATCAGAGCGAGGTTACAAAACTCGAGCTATGAATTTTAGGTTCTAAAATTATGTTTCAAAAAGAACTGGTTTTAAATAATTTGGATTATTCTGAGTAAGTATATGGTACACCGAGTCTCCGACGCCGATCCTGTAAGTATTTCTGAACTTAGATAGAATATTCTGCAAACACTGTAGTTAGCACTTTCTAAAACTATACTGAGTTGGTTGGAGACTAAAACCTCAGGAATACTTCTGAACTTCTGATAATTTGAGCATAAATTATTTGCTAATAAATACTGAAACTGATGCATAAAATTCTATAATGTATATAAAATTGAAATATACGATGAGCGCTCGTGGAACTCAAGGTCGTAGTATTCGTGGGCGCGGTAGGGGTCGTAAGAGGGCTTGAGCTGAGTCTTCTTCTTGGGTAGTATGCCAAATTTAGACACGAATAAGACACCGATTTCACCTGCTACTAAGTCTAGGTTTTAAAGCCGCTCGGCTGGGGACAACGTACTGTCCCAATCCATGTTGAGGGTGTTAGAGAGGGTCACTGGACCCCATTCTGGATCTAGGGGCCGTGGGTCAGAAACTGAACGACTCCGGTCTAATGGAGCTGAGTTGTTTAGGGGTGTCACTAGAGTCGTCCCTATTGTGGCCGATTATTGGTTGAAGGCCACCGAAAGGATCATCAACGACATTGACTATACTCCTGAGCAGAAACTTAAGGGTGCAGTCTATTTGCTTCGCGACGAGGCATATCAGTTGTGGTTGTCAGTTGAAGAGGGTACTCAGCCTGATCGTCTGAACTGAGACTATTTGAAGATTGCGTTCCAGATAAAGTATATGGGCACAAGCTATGTTGATGCTCGTAGGCATGAGTTCATAAATCTCACGCAAGGTGATAAATCTGTAGTCGAGTATGAGGCTGAGTTTCTGAGGTTGAGCCGTTATACTCGAGGCATGGTGGCGTCTGAGTATGAGAAATGTGTTTACTTTGAGGATGGTCTGAGAAATAGTTTGAGGGTTCTGATAGCCCCGTAGAGGAAGCGTGAGTGTAACAGCCCGATTTAGACCCTAGTCAAAACAGTGGTTTTGAGACCATAAATTCGAGGTTGAAAATATATTTTAATATTATTTTTTATGTTTATAAAATGTGAATTAGCATGTGTGAAAGTTTCGTACGAAAATTTTATTGTTTGAGTTCTTAATTAGCAAAAAAACTTAATCGCGTAAAATGTAAAAGTTGTGTCTGATTGTTGAAGTATCTATGTGTTATGGCTTTTAAAAGAAGAGGCCTTATGAGACAATTAAGCCATTTTATAGTAAGTGGATGGTAGTTGGACAATTATAACCAACTATCATGTGTTATATTATATTATTATTAAAGGTTAAATTTGTAAATTGAAAAATAATATATGTTATAATAAAACAAAAATTAAGAACTAGTGGGTGTTCATCTTTCTTCTACCGTTTATTGAAGAAGAAATAAGGGTTGAAGCTCTTTTAAATTTTGGCAACTTCAAGCTTCAATTGGTAAGTGTTTTGTGTTCAGTTTTTAATAATTTTTACGTTTTTATAATCGTTTCTTAGTGTACTATCAAACCCATGCTTAAATTTTAGAAATTGATGGTGATTTTGAAATATGCCATTGATGAATATGTGAGCTTTGTGTTGATAGTTGGTGAAATATGAAAGTTTGATGTTGGGTTAACATATTGTCTTTGAATTTTTGGTGAATTTGTGTAATTTTGGGTAAATTGAGAAAAGTGTAAATTGAGGGACTAAAATCTGAAATAAATGAATTTGTGGGCTTGTATGAACACAAGGAAAATTTGGCTAGGCTTATGTGAAAAGAAATTATGTGAATTTGATGATTTTGTGAAATAGGGACCAAAATGTCAAAATGTGAAAATGTGAGGGCTATTTTGTAAAATGCCCTAGATATGTGTGTTTGGATTAAATTGAATGAATTGGAAATTGAATGAGTTAAATTTAAATATGTATACACCAAGAAAGGAGAGATTCGGATCGAGATCGAGGCAAAGACAAAGTGCTCGATTAATCGATCGCTTCAGTATTTCGACATCCGAGGTAAGTTCGGATATAATATGAGTTGTTAATTTATATCTATGTGATGTGAATTGAATGATAGTTATTGATTTAGAAATTTTATATATGAGATTGAGAAATGAGGCACTAAGTGTGCAAAATTAGAAACGAAACAGAGATAGTTAGCATTGTGTGTGCGAAAAGATAGAAGCTTCGGCTTATTGATTTGGCATTGTGTGTGCGAGGCCGATATAAGTTTAGTTTAATAAATTGGCACTAATTGTGCGATGACGATTATGTTTCAGCTACGAAATTGGCACTAAGTGTGCGAACAAGTCAAAAGAATAGCAAAGGTTGATCGAAATATAAAATCGAGCAATTTAATATCATGAATGGTGAGTAACTAAGTGTTGACAAAGGTATGTTTGAACCTATGTGGTTGATGATATTTTTAATGGTTGAATGAATGGATATTAAGCATTTAGTTGAGGATGATAATGTACCTACTTGAGCATCTATCTTTGTGATGATTTAAATTATGTATTGATGTTGCATTATTGAGTAGTATGTATTATATTACGAACTTACTAAGCTTTTAAAAGCTTACTGTGTGATTTGTTTCTCTGTTGTACAGTGTTAGTAAAGCTATCTTGGATCCGGGAATCATCAGTATCTCTATCACACTATCAGCAACCTATTTTGGTACTTTGAATATGTGTATATTTGAATATGGCATGTAGAGGCTAGCCAATGAGGCTTGTTTTGAGTTGTATAGCCTTGCCATGTGATATGGCTTGGAAATTGAATGTTGTTAGTTTATATTTAAAGATATGAAAATGATGATTTTGGTTTGACATAGTGAGATTGGAATTGGTATATTTCATGCTTGAATTGGTTGATGAAATGGCATATTAAGTGTGAATTTGTAATATGATTAGATGAAGCATAGTGATAGTATATGAGATGTGAAATTGGTTGTGTTAGGATGAGTTTAATTGAGTAGAAATGATGTATGGTTAGAGATGGTATAATTGATGATGAATTAGTGTCATTATTGGTATAATTGGATGCATTTTGAGGTATAATTTGGTATTGATTTGAGGTTGTGGGTGATTCAATGTGTGGGAGGCAAATTTTAGCCTTGAAAATGGCCTATAATTGCCCACACGGTTGAGCACATGGGCGTGTGGCTCGACCGTGTTATTTGATTTTGCCAAGTAAATTAAGTCAGGCTCGACCATGGGCTGAACACACGGGCATGTGACTGGCCGTGTGGTGCAAGTCAGTGTCGACCACGGGTGAGGCACACGGGCGTGTCTCAAGCTGTGTGGACAAGTCAGTAGGTATGCTCTGTTTTACCATGGCTTGGACACATGGGCGTGTTCGAGGCCGTGTGAGGCACACAACCTACCCACACGGGAGTGTGACCTCTGTAACTTAGAAAAATGTTTGAATTTCAAAAATTTTCATAAGTGTTCAGTTTAGTCCCGAACCTATTCTAAAGCATGTTTAAGGTCTCGATGACCTCACTAAGGGACTATGTGATTATGTTTGAATATGATTGAATGATAATTGACTTGGTGTCGTGAAATGGATGTGAAATGTTTTGATTGTTCTGTAATGCCTCTTAACCTTATTTTAGCATTGATTTTGGGTTAGGGGTGCTATATTTTATTGGTATCAGAGCTACGATTTAGTCGAGTCTCGGACTAACGTAGCACGTGTGAGTCTAGCTATATATGCCATATATATAATTGAGATAGTATGATGAATCCTGATAGTTGAAAATGTGTTTTGATATAGTAATGGATCCCAATCGAGTAGTTGCTGATGATGTTGAGAGTAACACTCCAGCTCTCGCTCAAGGGACAGCGCCGGCCACATCTAGGCCAAATGATAGTAGTGAGGGAGGAGAGGCTAAGCAAGGCTTCTTTCGAATGATGAGTGAATGGTTTTTGGAGTTCGTTCGAACGAATCCAGCTACTCCACAACCTCCACCTCCACAAGTACCTATTGTGCCACAAGTTGTAGATCCGATCAGATTAAATAAGCCTCCTGTGGATAAAATTTGAAAGAATGGGGCCAAAGAGTTTAGGGCCACAGCTGACGATGATGGTGAGCGAGTCGAGTTTTAGGTCGAGAATACAATCCGAGTGTTCGATGAGATGTCATTGACTCCTGATGAATGTATTATATGTGCAGTTTCTTTGTTGAGAGATACGACTTATAATTGGTGGAAAATATTGACATCTGTGGTTCCGAAGAGAGAATCACCTGGAATTTCTTTCAGTCTGAATTCAGAAAGAAGTATATCAGTCAACGATTCATTGATCAGAAACATAAAGAATTCCTCGAGTTGAAACAAGGTCGCATGTCTGTTACTGAGTACGAGCGAGAATTTGTGAGATTGAGCCAATATGCACGGAATGTGTTTCGACCGAAGCTACCATGTGTAAATGCTTCATAAAAGGGCTGAATAAAGATATTAAGTTGTTAGTTAGGATACTTGATATAAATGAATTTGTTGTATTAGTGGAAAGAGCCTGCAAAGCCGAGGAGCTTAGTAAAGAAAAGAAGAAAGCTGATTCTAAGGCTAGAGATGAAAGAAAAATATTGATGAGTAAGTCATCCCAACCTTCGACGAAGAGATTCAGAGATGTGAGCAATCGTTCAAATGCTTCGTTTGGACATTCGGGTGGAGATCGTGCGAGACAAAATATTGGTTCGAGAACTCAAGCTCCAATTGAATCCAGTGATTTGAATGGGTTGCCAGCTGTTATATCTGCTATGAAAGCTCTGAACTATGTGAGAAAGGGTTGCGAAGCTTATCTGGCATATGTGATTGATTAAAAGTGACTGAAAAGAAAGTTGAATCTGTGTCTGTGGTTTGTAAATTTCCTGATGTGTTTCTTGAAGAGTTACTGGGATTACCTCCGATCCGAGAAGTTGAGTTTGGTATTAAATTGGTACCAGGGACGACTCCTATCTTGATATCTCCGTATAGAAAGACACCGACAGAATTGAAAGATTTAAAGTCTCAGTTGTAAGAGTTGACAGATCGAGGATTTTCTCGATCGAGTTTCTCGCCTTGGGGTGTTCCTGTATTGTTTGTGAAAAAGAAAGATGGCACTATGAGAATGTGTATTGACTATCAGCAGTTGAACAAAGTGACGGTAAAGAATAAATATCCATTGCCTCGTATTGATGATTTGTTTGACCAGTTGAAAGGAGTTACAGTGTTTTCGAAAATAGATTTGAGATTGGGCTATTACCAGTTGAGAGTCAAAGAATCAGATGTGCCGAAGACTGCTTTCAGAACTAGGTACGGACACTATGAATTTTTAGTTTTGCTCTTCGGGCTAACGAATGCTCCTGTAGTGTTTATGGATTTAATGAATCGAATATTCAAACCGTACTTAGATCGCTTTGTTGTGGTGTTTATTGATGAGATTCTAATTTATTTCTATGACGAGACACAACATGCCGAGCATTTGAGGATAGTATTACAGACTCTGTGTGAGAAATAATTGTATGCAAAGTTCAGCAAATGTGAGTTTTGGTTGCGTAAGGTTGGTTTTCTAGGGCATATTTAGTCAGCTACGGGAATACGAGTTAATCCGAGTAAGATCTCAGCTATTCTTGAATAGAAATCACGGAGAAATGTGTCTGAAGTTCGTAGTTTTTTGGGATTAGTGGGATATTATAGACGGTTTGTGAAAGGCTTCTCGATGATTGCGACTCCGTTGGCGAAGTTGTTATAGAAAGATGTTAAATTCGAGTGGTTAGAAAAGTGCCGTGAGTTTTGAGCAGCTTGAAAGCATCATTGATGAGGCACTGTGCTAGTTCACTTTGAATCGATAAAGAATTTATAGTTTACAGTGATGCATCGTTGAATGGTTTGGGCTGGGTGTTGATGTAAGAAGGCAAAGTTATTGTTTATGCTTCGAGGCAGTTGAAGCCGTATGAAAGGAATTATCCAACGCATGGTCTTGAATTAGCTGAAATTGTATTTGTACTGAAAATTTGGTGACACTACTTATTTGGTGAGAAATGTCATGTTTTTACTGATCACAAGAGTTTGAAATATTTGATGACTTAGAAAAAATTGAATTTGGGACAGAAAAGATGGTTAGAATTGTTGAAAGACTACGAACTTGTGATTGATTATCATTTGGGTAAATCTAATGTTGTTGTTGATGCTTTAAGTCGAAAGTCTATATGTGCTTTGTGAGCAATGAATGCTCAGATAGATCTGTGTGATGATAGTGTGGTTTTGGCTGATTTGAAAGTAAAGCTGATGTTTATACGTCAGATATGTGATGCTCAAAAAATGATAGTGAGATCATGACAAAACGAGCTCAATGTGGGTTGAATTCTGATTCAGAATTTCAAGTTGATAATGATGATTGTTTGAGATTCAGAGATCGAATTTGTGTTCCGAAGAATTCAAAGTTGATTTAGTTAATTTTGAACGAAGTTCATAATAGCCGTTTGACTGTTCACCTGGGGAGTATGAAAATGTATAATGATTTGAAACAATTTTATTAGTGGCATGGTATGAAAAGAGATATCTCTGACTTTGTGTCGAAATGTTTAGTTTGTCAGCAAGTTAAAGCTAAACATCAGGTTCCATCCAGTTTATTACAACCGATTATGGTTCTTGAGTGGAAATAGGAGAGAATCACGATGGACTTTGTTTCGGAATTGCCTTTGTCTCCGGGAAAGAAAGATGCAATCTGGGTGATAGTTGACAGATTGACGAAATCAGCTCATTTCGTTCGGTAAGAACAAATTATTCACTTGATAAATTAGCTGAATTGTATATTGATGAGATTGTGGGATTGCACGGGGTGCCACTATCTATTGTATCTGATAGAGATTGGAGATTTACATTGCGGTTTTGGAAGAAATTGCAAGAGGCTTTAGGCACAAAGCTGCATTTCAATACTACATTTCATCCGCAAATGGATGGGCAATCCAAATGAATCATTCAGATTCTTGAAGATATGTTGAGATGTTGCATTCTTGAGTTTGAGAATACGTGAGAAAAGCATACCTTTGATTGAATTCGCATATAATAATAGTTTTCAATCTAGTATTAAAATGGCACCATATGAGGCTCTTTACGGTCGAAAATGTCGAACTCCATTGTATTGGACTGAGCTGAGTGAGAATAAGATTCACGGGTTGATTTAATAAAAGAGACTGAGAAGAAAGTGAAAGTGATTCGTGACAGCTTGAAAGCGGCCTCAGATCGTCAGAAATCCTATGCAGATTTGAAACGAAAAGATATCGAATTTGAAATTGGTGATAAAGTGTTTCTGAAAGTGTCTCCATGGAAAAAAAATACTTCGATTTGGTCTGAAAGGCAAACTGAGTTTGAGGTTCATTGGATCGTATGAGATCATTGAACAAATTGGGCCGGTTGCTTATAGATTAATGTTGCCATCTGAATTAGAGAAAATTCATGATGTGCTCCATGTATCGATGCTTCGACGATACAGATCTGACCCGTCGCATGTGGTTACTCCTACTAAGGTTAAGATTCAGTCCGATTTGTTGTATAGTGAAGAACTGATTCGAATTTTGGCACAAGAGACCAAAGAGTTGAGAAACAAAAGAATTTCTTTAGTAAAAGTGTTGTGGCACAAACACGGAGTAGAAGAGGCTACGTAGGATCCTGAGGATGTAATGAGAGAGTAATATCCGAACTTATTCACTGGTAAGATTTTCGGGGACAAAAATCCCTAAGGAGGGGAGAGTTGTAATAGCCCGGTTTAGACCCTAGTCAGAACAGTGGTTTCAAGACCACAAATCCAAGGTCAAAATATATTTTAATATTATTTTTGATGTTTATAAAATGTGAATTAGCATGTGTGAAAGTTTCGTACGAAAATTTTATTGTTTGAGTGCTTAATTAGCATAAAGGACTTAATCGCGTAAAATGTAAAAGTTGTGTTCTGATTGTTGAAGTATCTATGTGTTATGGCTTTTAAAAGAAGAGGCCTTATGAGGCAATTAAGCCATTTTATAGTGAGTGGATGGTAGTTGGAAAATTATAACCAACTATCATGTGTTATAATATATTATTATTAAAGGTTAAATTTGTAAATTAAAAATAATATATGTTATAATAAAACAAAAATTAAGACTTAGTGGGTGTTCATCTTTCTTCCACCGTTTGTTGAAGAAGAAATAAGGGTTGAAGCTCTTTTAAATTTCAGCAACTTCAAGCTTCAATTGGTAAGTGTTTTGTGTTCAGTTTTTGATAATTTTTACATTTTTGTGATCGTTGCTTAGTGTACTATCAAACCCATGCTTAAATTTTGGAATTTTATGGTGATTTTGAAATATTCCGTTGATGAATATGTGAGTTTTGTGTTGATAGTTGGTGAAAAATGAAAGTTTGATGTTGGGTTAACATATTTTATCTTTGAATTTTTGGTGAATTTGTGTAATTTGGGCTAAATTGAGAAAACTATAAATTGAGGGACTAAAATATGAAATAAATGAAATGTGTGGACTTGTATGAGCACAAGGAAAATTTGGCTAGGCTTATATGAAAAGAAATTATGTGAATTTGATAATTTTGTGAAATAGGGACTAGAGTGTCGAAATGTGAAACTGTGAGGACTATTTTGTAAAATCCCTTAAATATGTTTGTTTGGATTTAATTGAATGAACTGGTAATTGAATGAGTTAAATTTAAATATGTAGTGACCGAGAAAGGAGAGGTTCGGATCGAGATCGAGGCAAAGACAAAGTGCTCGATTAATCGACTGCTTCAGTATTTCAACATCCGAGGTAAGTTCGGATATAATACGAGTTGTGAATTTATATCTTTGTGATGTGAATTGAATGATAGTTATTGATTTAGAAATGTTATATATGAGATTGAGAAATGAGGCACTAAGTGTGCAAAATTAGAAACGAAACAGAGATAGTTAGCACTGTGTGTACGAAAAGATAGAATCGGCTTATTGATTTGGCACTGTGTGTGCAATACCGATATAAGTTCGGTTTAACAAATTGGCACTAAGTGTACAATGACAATTATGTTTCAACTACGAAACTGGCACTAAGTGTGCAAACAAGTCAAAATAATAGCAAAGGTTGATCGAAATATAAAATCGAGCAATTGAATATCATGAATGGTGAGTAACTAAGTGTTGACAAAGGTATGTTTAAATCTATGTGGTTGATGATATTTTTAATGGTTGAATGAATGGATATTAAGCATTTAGTTGAGGATGATAATGTACCTAATTGAGCATCTATCTTTGTGATGATTTAAATTATGTATTGATGTTGCATTATTGAGTAGTATGTATTATATTACGAACTTACTAAGATTTTGAAAGCTTACTGTGTGATTTGTTTCTCTGTTTTATAGTGCCAGTAAAGCTAGCTCGGATCCAAGAATTGTCAGCATCTCTATCACACTATCAGCAACCTATTTTGGTACTTTGAATATGTGTATATTTGAATATGGCATGTATAGGCTAGTCAATGAGGAATGTTTTGAGTTGTATAGCCTTGCCATGTGATATGGCTTGGAAATTTAATGTTGTTAGTTTATATTTGAAGATATTAAAATGATGATTTTTGTTTGATATAGTGAGATTGGAATTGGTATATTTCATGCTTGAAGTGGTTGATGAGAATGACATATTAAGTGTGAATTTGTAATATGATTAGATGAAGTATAGTGATAGTATATGAGATGTGAAATTGGTTGTGTTAGGATGAGTTTAATTGAGTAGAAATGATGTATGGTTAGAGATGGTATAATTGATGATGAATTGGTGTCATTATTGGTATAATTGGATGCATTTTGAGGTATGATTTGGTATTGATTTGAGGTTGTGGGTGATTCAATGTGTGGGAGGCAAATTTTGGCCTTGAATATGGCCTATAATTTCCCACACGGTTGAGCACACAGTGTGTTGCTCGACCGTGTTATTTGAGTTTGCCAAGAAAATCAAATCAGGCTCGACCACGGGCTGGACACACGGGCGTGTCACTGGCCGTATGGTGCAAGTCAGTGTCGACCACGGGTGAGACACACGGGCGTGTCTCAGGCCGTGTGGACAAGTCAGTAGGTATGCCCTATTTTGCCACGGCTTGGACACATGGGCGTGTTCGAGACCGTGTGTGGCACACGACCTACCCACACGAGCGTGTGACCTCTGTAACTTAGAAAAATGTTTGAATTTTAAAAATTTTCATAAGTGTTCGGTTTAGTCTCGAACCTATTCTAAAGCATGTTTAAGGTCTCGATGACCTCACTAAGAGACTATATGATTATGTTTGAATATGATTGAATGATAATTGACTTGGTGTCGTGAAATGGATGTGAAATGTTTCGATTGTTCTTTAATGCCTCTTAACCCTATTTCGGTGATGGTTTCGGGTTAGGAGTGTTACAATGAGTTTGTTGTTCTAGTGGATAAGGCAAACATCACCAAGAGGTTAAGCGTGTTAAGCGCCAAAATAGGGATCGTGATAGAGGCAAAAATAAGAGGGATTCGGAGCCCTCTAGTTCTGGTCAGAGGCCAAAGAAAAGGGCTAGACCTGATTGGCTGTTAGAGTGAGGGTTCCTGTTGCTCCTACTATGATTCAGCCTTGTGGTGACTGTGGTAGGAACCATCTGGGCGAGTGTTGGAGGAGGTTGGGGGCTATTTGAGGTGTAGGTCTTTAGAGCATCGGATTAGAGAGTGTCCATAGCATGTTGATCAGATGCAAGCTTCAGGATTGAGTTTTGTACAACCTCAGAGGGCAGTTCAGCAACCATCTAGGGACTGTGGACTGGCCAGGGGTGGTAATGGTATGGGCCAATGACAGATAACACCTGGCAGATGTGGTAATGAGGCTGAGTCGAGGTAGCCAACACTAGTTTATGCTGCTCGATGCCGAGAGGATAGAGATGCTCTTGATATTATCACGGATACGTTTTTTTTTTTATGTTCCTTATACAACTCTGATAGACATAAGTTCTAAACATTTCTATGTAGCTAGTACTATTTCTAAAATTTGAGAATTTCTATTGACTGTACTTCTAGTGAGATTATCGTACTGAGTTCACTGGGGCAATCTATTTGGGTTAGTAGACTTTATAGGAATGTACCATTGGAAGTACAAGGGACTATGTTTCCTACAAATCTAATGGAGCTTCTGTTTGGGGAGTTCAACTTAATTCTGAGTATGGACTGGTTGGTTAAACACCGAGTTAGCTTGGACTTCACGACTAAGAAGGTTGTTCTTAGGACCAAGGATGATAAGGGGGTGGTTATGATTGGTGAGAGTCGAGATTATCTATCTAATGTGATCGCCACTCTTGTGGCTGAGAAATTGGTTCGAAAAGAGTGTGAGGCGTATATGGCTTTCGTTAGTGTTTCAGTTTCTAGGACTCTTTTATCGGGACATTAGAACAGTAAGTGAATTTTCGAATGTCTTTCCTGAAGAGTTATCAGGTTTACCTTTGAATTAGGAAGTTGAGTTCGCCATTGAGATTTTACTAGGTACAGCTCCGATGTCCATCGCTCTATACCGTATAGCACCGAAGTAGCTTACAAAGCTTAAGGCTCAACTTCAAGAGCTTCTGGATCCTGGTTTTATCCACTCTAGTATGTCTCTGTGGGGGGGCACCGATTTTGTTTGTAAAGAAAAAAGATGGCACCATGAGGATGTACATTGACTACCGGCAGTTGAATAAATTAACTGTGAAGAATAAGTATCCACTTCCGAGGATCAACGATTTGTTTTATCAATTTCGAGGGGCTTCAATGTTCTCAAAATAGATATTCATTCTGGTTATCATCAACTTAGAGTTAAGGAGGTGGATGTTCATAAGACGGCATTTAGGACTCGTTATGGGCACTACGAATTCCTAGTTATGCTCTTTGGTTTGACGAATGCTCCAGTTGCATTCATGGATCTAATGAATCGAGTTTTTCAGCCATATCTGGATCAGTTCATCATAGTTTTCATCGATGATATTCTAGTTTACTCTAAGACCGAGGATAAGCATGATGTGCATCTTAGAGTAGTGCTTCAGATACTCCAAGAGAAATAGCTCTACGCTAAGTTGAGCAAGTGTGAGTTTTGGTTGAGAGAGATAACTATTCTAGGTCACATGGTCTCTACTGAGGGGATCTGGATTGATACTAGAAAGATTGAGGCAGTGCTTGATTGGAAACAGCCTAAGAACATATCAGAGATTTGTAGTTTTATAGGCTTTGCGGGATACTATTGGTGTTTTGTTGAGAGGTTGTCTTTGATTGTAGCTCCTTTGACTAACTTCTGCGCAAGGGTGTTCCTTTTTCTTGGACTGATGTGCAACAATCGAGCTTTGAGAAACTCAAGTCTGTTCTGACTCAGGCTCCTATTATGATATAGCCTGAATCTGGTAAAAGTTTATAGTCTAGTAGTGATGCATCACACGTCGATTTGGATGTATACTGATGCAAGATGGTAAGGTTGTGTCTTATGCGTCTCTTAGCTTAAGTCACATTAGGGGAATTATCCGACGCATGATCTCGAGTTGGCTGTGTGGTTTTTGCATTAAAGATCTAGAGGCACTATCTGTATGGTGAGAGGTGTATCATCTAGACTAATCACAAGAGCCTCATGTACCTCATTACTTAAAAGGAGTTGAGGTTTGGCAGTGCCGATGGACTGAGTTGCTTAAAGACTATGATTGCACGATAGAGTATCATCCTAGTAAGTCAAATGTGGTGGCCGATGCTCTCAGTCACATAGCGATGTCTGATTTGAGGGCGATGTTCGCTTGGCTTAGTCTGTTTGATGATGGGGGCCCGTTAGCTGACTTGCAATTTAAACCGACTTAGTTTGGGTAGATTTAAGAAAAGTAGTTAGGGGATGAGTCTTTGGTTATGCAGTTCGTCATGTTGATGATGGCACTACTTTTGATTTTAGGCTGAATATAGATAGGGTTTTGTGTTTTCAAGGTCAGGTTTGTGTATCGAATGATTCTAATCTGAGACAAACTATTCTGAGGGAAGCGCATAATAGCCCTTATGCTATGCATCCCGGTGGTATTAAATGTATCACAATCTCTGTGAACTATACTGGTGGCCGGGTTTGAAAAGTGAGGTCACAAATTTTGTTGCTCGTTGTCTGATGTGCCAGCAAGTTAAAGCTGAGCACCAGTTGTCTTCGGGTTTTCTACAGTCGGTTAAGATCCCTTTGTGGAAATAGGAACAAGTGACGATGGACTTCATTAGTGGATTGCCCTTGACACCCACTAAGAAGGATTCTGTTTGGGTCATCGTGGACCGATTGACCAAGTCCGCTCATTTTATTCCGGTTCGAACGGACTACTCTATGCAAAAGTTGGCAAAGCTACATTTCTGAGATTGTAAGACTGTATAGGGTTCCAATTTCGATAATTTCTTATAGGGATCCTCGTTTCACTTCTCAGTTCTGGAAGAAACTGAATGAGGCTTTGGGTTCGAGATTGGACTTTAGTACTGCGTTCCATCCTCAGACCGATTTTTAATCTGAGAGGGTGATTCAACTACTGGAGGATATGTGTAACAGCCCAACTTAGGGCCTAGTTGAAATAGTGGTGTGAGACGATAAATCTGGAGTAGAAATATGAGTTTTATGATTTCTATAAGGTTTATGAGGTGATTTTATGATTGTGTGAAAACCTCATGAAGAAATTTTATTAATTAGTGATTAAATTGTCCATTAGGACTAAATTGCAAAGAATGGAAACTATGAGATTCTAGAAGATTTAAGTATGAAATAGAATTATGAAAATTACTAGAGGACCTTATTTAGCAATTGGACCATTATATTTGATGATGGACAAAAATGGACATGGGAAGGAAAAATCTCAAGAAAGGACCATTAAGGGCATTTTGGTTATTTGGTTAATAAAAGAATTAAAAGGGAAAATAAAGCCAAAATTGATGTCCATCTTCTTCACCATAGCCAAAATTCTCAAGCTTTCCATAACTAGGGTTTCTTTAACTTCCAAGCTTGATTGTAAGTGCATTCTAGCCTCGTTTTTAATGTTCTTCGTATTTTTGAAACCCTCGTAGCTCAGTTTAGCTATTTCTAGTAATATTTTGAGCTAGGGTTCATGTTCAAAAATTTACCCATGTGTGACATGCATGTATTTTGATGTTTTATGGAGGAATATGAAAGTTTGATATATGATAAACATTTTTTCTAAGTGATTTTCATGAAAAATGCATGTAAGGATCAAATTGTAAAAGTTATGAAAATGGTCATACATGAGTGAAATAGTAGAAATTGAAGGTTGATATAGTTGAGAATATGATTCAGCTAGGCTTGAAATACAAGAAATTTGAATGAAAATCATTTTACGAGCCTAGGGGTAAAAGTGTAATTATGTAAAAATTTAGGGGCAAAATTATATTTTTCCAAAATATGAATTATGAGTCGATTTAGTCAATGTGTGTATTTAACAAATGAAATTGCTATTATAGATCAAGAAACATGAAGCTCAGATCGAAACCGAGGCAAGAACAAAATCGAGGACTAAATCGAGTATCGATACACATTTTGAGAATCAAGATAAGTTTGTATGAAGTTAAAGTTTCATAATGTTTTGATGTTTGAAACTACTAAATATTATGACAAGGTATGTTATTGCTATGAATAATCAAGCGATGAAGCCTCGATGAGGAAACAGTGAAAATAAGTTATGTGAAATCCCGGCTAAAGATTCAGAATAATGAACATACCCAAGTATTAGCATTGAATAGATAAGGTCATGTGTAAGACCATGTCTGGGACATGGCATCGACATTCATGTATGATCTCGTATAAGACCATATCTGGGATATGGCATCGACATCGAACTATAAGATCCCATGTAAGACCATATCTGGGATATGGCATCGGCATCAAGAGGTGATCCCATGTAAGACCATATCTGGGATATGGTGTTGGCATCAAGATTTATGCATGATGAGTTCAAATATCCTACGGTAATCTGATTATTGTGGGCAAAAGAGCTAAGTATGTAAAATAGTATTGAGCCAAATCCGTTTACGGATGACCTTGAACTTTATTTATGATAAGAATGATGAAGATTTGAGTTTATGTTCATGTTAGCATATGTGGTAAGTTATGTGATTGAGTGATACAGGTACCATGAATAAGTACAAGTTAAGAAATCATAATGTGACATGAGATGGGTAAGAATAAATGCGAGTAAGTATGAATAAGTAGTTGCTATTATTTCATGAAATGGATGAATTTAGTTTGAGCAATTATATTACTTTAAAATTTCATGCAAACTTACTAAGCTATATGCTTACCCCTATCTTTTCCCTTTTCCTTGTAGTTTCACCAAGATAGCTCGGGGATCATAGAACGTCAGAGCTAAAATCACACTATCAATCGTTCTTTTGGTATAGTAAAGTTAATTCATTTTAAGTATGGCATGTATAGGAACTTGATCGTTTTGTGTCATGTTATGTTTGAAGGCCAAAGGGTTCGCTATTAATGCTTCACATTCATTTTTTGTTAATGGCCATGATGAATTGGCCATTATTGTCAAGTTCATGTTCCAAGTTTGATGGATATGATGAAATGAATGTTCATGCAAGATATTGAGTAAAATGTGGATGAAATGAGTGATAATTTAAGGGTTCTTCATAGTTTGATATTGTCATATTATGTGCTTCTTGCGATGAAATGAATGAGTTTAAGTTTCAGGGTGGTAAAGAGGCTTGGAAAATAGCCTCTAATTGTCCACACGGGTAGACACGCGGGCGTGTGTGACACACGATCAACCTATATGGGTGTGTTGATAGGCCGTGTGTCCTTGCCTTTTAAATGCAAGAATTCAATTCATCACACGGGCCACCACATGGGCGTGTGCCTTGGCCATGTGTTATTAAGGGTTTGATGATGTCATAAATAGAAAGCTCACAGGCGAAGGACACGGGCGTGTTTAGGCCGTGTGAGGGACACGGGCTATTGACACGAACGTGTGTCCGGCAGTGTGAAAATGCCTTAGGCTCGAAAAGAAAATAAATTCCACATGGGCTAGGGACATGGGCATGTGAGATTACACGGCCTGCCCACATGGGCGTGTCCCATGTCCCACGGGCGTGTGACCCTTGTTTGAGTAAAAATTTTCAAAGAGTACCAAAGTTTCTAGATGAACTCCGATATTTCCGAAAGTAAGTTTAGGGCCTTGTAGGCCCATAATGTACACGTTATGATCAAGAAGAAAATTTTTAAGTTGGAATGAAATTATATAGCCCGAAAATGCATGATCAAGTAAGGTTAAGAATGGTAATGCCTTGTATCCTATCCTGGCGTTGGACACGAGTAAGGGGTGTTACAATATGCTTTGAAGTTGTGTGATTGATTTTCGAGGCACTTGGAAGGATTTTCTACCGCTAGCAGAGTTCGATTATAACAACAGTTTCCAGTCTATCATCCAGATGGCACCTTACGAGGCTTTGTATGGTCGTAAGTGTCGTACTCCACTATGTTGGACTGAGTGGGGTCAGCGATAGATTTTGGGTCCTGAGTTGGTTTCTGAGGCCGAAGATAAGGTTAGACTGATTCGAGATCGTCTGAAGGTGGCTTTTGATAGATAGAAGTCCTATGCGGATCTGAAACGGAGAGATATTGAGTACTCTGTGGGTGACTTCATTTTTCTCAAGGTTTCTCTATGGAAGAAAGTTCTGAGGTTCGATCGTAAGGGCAAGTTGAGCCCTAGATTTATTGGGCCGTCTCAGATTTTGAATCGTGTGGGATCGGTAGCTTATCAGTTAGAGCTACCTCCAAAGTTAGACCTATCCATGATGTGTTTTACGTCTCGATGTTGAGGCAGTATCAGTCTGACCCATCTCACGTTGTCTCTGTTGAGGAGATCGACGTTAGACCGAACTTGACTTTTGAAGAGGAGTCAGTTCAGATTTTGGATCGTGATATTAAGGTTCTGAGGAGGAAGTCCATCCTGTTGGTTAAGGTTCTGTGGTGGAATCATGGCACTGAAGAAACCACATGGGAACCTGAGGACTTGATGCATCACTAGTATCCTCATCTGTTCGGATCAGGTTAATTTTGAGGTCAAAATTTCTTATAGGGGGTAGAGTTGTAACTCCCCGTTTAATTTATTTCTGCTTCTATAAATTCTGACACAACTATGTATTTTCTTCAGTGGTTAAGTGTTCTGGATGTGCGTATGAGGTCTTGGGTTCAAGTCTCACTCTTTGGAAAATTTTATTATTTTAGATCCAAACCTTACCCTTGTTGAGTGGGCTTATATAAAATTTTCTATTAATCCATATCAGAATGAGCCTGCTGGTTTGAGTGGTAAGGGAGTTAGTGTGTTAGAGGTCCTATGTTTGAACCCCTGCGCAAGCGTGGATGTTATTTTTGCTCGGTTGTTTGATTGAGTTTCGATGGAGCTAAAACTCTAAGGTAGTTGTGAGTTAGTGGATTAGTGGGAGAAAAATAGGGGATTTATGGGATATCTTTTTATTTTTATTTTTTATTTTCTCTTCTTTTCAAATTTTTATTATTTTTCTCTCTCTTCTTAATTCCCAAAATTTGATGTTCTTTTCCTATTAACTGGCAAAAATCTTTTGCTTTCTTGCGTTTAAAATTCTGTTGCAAACTTGCCATTCAATTTTGATTTTTCAGTTCTTCAGTGCTTTTGTACGCTTTGGTAAGTGTAAGGGGTGATTTTCGTGTGGATTGGGGAAGTTGTTTTTTAAGTTGTTCGAATCGATTCTATTCTTTATTTCCATTAGTTGACTTTGAGTTTTGGCAGTAGTGAATCGTGAAGAACGGGGCTCTCCTCTTACGGAATCGTAGTCAAAATCATTTGGAGTTTTGGGGTAGGTGATGAAAGCTTGTTTTGAACTGTTGCCGGCTTCGTGGGTTCGGTTAATAGTGAATTAAGACTGATTTTGAAAGATTTGTTGTATCAATTTTAGGTGTCTGATGAAGGTGCGGTCATGTGCAAGGTAAGACCGTGTGGTGGTGTGAGTGTGGTGTGTGGGCCACAAGGGCTAGGCCATATTGGGCGTGCGAGCTAGGCCATATTTGTGATTTCTATGTGTATGGCACGTCTATTTCTGTTGGGTTACACACTGAGCTTACAAAAACTCACTTCTGTTTTTCTGTTCTATACAGGTAATCCACAGACTTAGGCGGATCGGTACAGCAGAGTCTCAAGGTGACCTCAAGTTTGTGAACTATTTTTTAATTAATGGTTTTCGTTTAATTAAGGCTTATTTATGGGAGTTTTGTAATTAAGGGGCTCTTCGGACTGTTTGGATTTATTTTGGATTTTGATTTATGATTTAACTCTTTAATTACGATGGTTGGTTAAGAACTTGGGTTTTACTAAAACAAAGGTTTTCTGAAAATACGAACGGGATTTTCAAATATAAAAATTTCTAAGACTTCCGCTATAAAATATGTTTTGGCAACTAAACTAATTAAGTAACGTTTTCAGTAAAGGTTATAAATGAATATGGGCTATGAAACTAGGATGAATTATCGAAATGATTTTGTTTTCAAAACCTTTCTCTGTAACATCTCCAGATTCAACTGTAACGTCTAGGCTAGGTTTGGGGTGTTACCAATATTTTTGAGCTATTAATTCGAGATTTAATTATGAAATGAGTTGTTAGTTTTCCTAACATTAGGGGGAGAGGATAAAAAGCTGGATTAGTAAAGTACTTGAAATGAATAATCAATGTCTAAGATCCTTATACAAAACAATGTGAACCAGAAGTTCAACAATTGATTCATTTTACAAATCAACTGCCAGATTCATTAAATCTCACATACCAACTGAAAATGCTCCAATACGAATTGATGTCCTAATAGGGAAAACTGTTAATGCAAAAGAAAGTAATCCATGCCTAAAGCGTGGAAAACCGGTCAGTTACAAAGATAAAAATCCTTGAAAAAGTAAAGGAGCAAACATTATGGTCATATAGTGGAGGAGGGGGTTCCTAAAGAGACCCATGACATAACTAATTATAAAACTTAAGAAGAGATTCAAGTACCTAAAAGTGAAAATGAAAATGATGAAAATAAAGAGATCTCAATAAGTTATGTCAATACAAGAAAAATATGGGACCGAAAAAAAATGTAGCTGTCGACAACAATTTTTCTTATAATATTGATATAGAAATAAAAAAAATGAGGATTCTGAGCCTAAATCTATTGAGGAATGTAAAAATAAAAAAGATTGGCCAAAATGGAAAGATGCAATTCAAGCATAACTAAATTCACATTCTAAACGTGAAGTTTTTGGACCTGTAGTCCAAACACCTAAAGGTGTAAAGCCGGTAGGATATAAATAGGTATTTGTGCGAAAAAAGAAATGAAATTGATGAAGTCGTAAGATATAAAGCTCAACTTGTAGCACAAGGATTTTCGCAAAGGCCCAACGTTGATTATGAAGAGACATATTCTCCTGTTGTGGATGCAATCACGTTTAGATATCTTATTAGTCTGGCAGTACGTGAAAAACTTGACATGCATCTAATGGATGTTGTTAAATCCTATTTATATGGTACACTTGATAGTGAAATTTATACGAAAATCCTTGAAGGATTTAAAATCCCCAAAAGATATAGAGTTTCTAGAGAAAATTGCTTAATCAGATTAAAGAAAAGTTTATATGGATTACAACAATTTGGATGTATGTGGTACAATCATCTTAATGAATACTTGTTAAAAAAAAGTTTACAAAAATGATCCAATTTGGCCATATGTCTTTATAAAAAGGTTTGGATCAGATTTTGTGATAATTGTTGTTTATGTTGGTGATCTAAATATTATTGGAACTCCTGAAGAGCTTCAAAATACAGTAAATTTTTTAAAGAAAGAATTTGAGATGAAAGATCTTGAAAAAATAAAGTTTTATCTTGGCTTAAAAATCGAGCATTTAAAAGATAGAATTCATGTTCATCAATCAACTTATACGAAAAAGATATTAAAGAAATTTTACATGGATAAAGCACACTCATTGAGTACTCTGATGGTTGTACGATCATTAGATGTGAATAAAGATCAATTTCGTCCTTACGAGAATGATGAAGAGTTTCTTGGTCCTGAAGTACCACATTTGATTATCATAGGGGCATTGATGTATCTTGCAAACAACACAAGACCTAATATAGCTTTCGTTGTAAACTTGTTAGCAAGATTTAGTTCTTCTCCAACACGTACGTAGACATTGGAATGAAATTAAACATGTATTTAGATATCTCAAAGGGACTATTGATATAGGGTTCTTTTATTCAAATGATTCAAAATCTCTATTAGTTGGCTATGCTGATACTGGATACATATTAGATCTACATAAAGGTTGATCTCAAACAGGATATTTATTTACATGTGGGGGTACTACCATATCATGGCGTTCAACAAAGCAAACATTAGCTGCTGCTTCTTTAAATTATGCAGAAATAATTGCAATGCATGTGGCAAGTCGAGGGTGTGTTTGGATAAGGTTATTGACCCAACATATCCAGAAGATATGTAATTTTCCTTTACAAGAAAAGATGACAACAAGATATGTAATTTTCCTTTACAAGAAAAAATGACAACTATCTTATACAAAGATAATGCAACATGTATAGCCCAATTGAAGGGTGGTTATATCAAAGGTGACAGAACAAAACATATTTCACCAAAATTATTCTTCATCCATGATCTTGAGAAAAGAGGTGATATAAATGTTCAACAAATTCGTTCTAGTGAGAATTTAGCAAATCTTTTTACTAAGGTATTGCCAACTTCAACATTTGAAAGATTACTACACAAGATTGGAATGTGTCGACTCAAAGATGTAATATGTAATGTTGCCATCAGGAGGAGTCTAAAAACAAGCTATACTCTTTTCCTTTAACTAAGGTTTTGTCCCATTAGTTTTTTTGGTAAAAGTTTTTAATGAGACAACTTGTAATAGAAGATTGTGTACTATTTTTCCTTCATTAGGTTTTTATCCTACAAAGTTTTTCCTAATAAAGTTTTAACGAGACACATTATTTACCAATAGACATCTAATGGGGAGTGTTATGAATATCTTATTAAGTAGATGTCCATCATGATCAAGATAAAGTTTTGATGTACTTTAAATTCTAATAGTTATTAGAATTAGATCTCTACTTATTTTATACTTTTTATGCATATAAATAGAGACTCGATTAAGCATTGTAATCATCCCTTTTGATCAATAAAGTACATTTTCTATTGCTTTCATATTTTATTTGTTCTTTATTCTCTCCATCTCTCTTAATTTATAACTTTTTAAAATTATTTTGGAAAATTATTTTAGTTAAACAAACATAATAAATGTTATCATAAAGCTTTATGAGATTTTTTAATATTAAACAAAAAATCTTTTTAACAATTAATTTAAAATTTTGAGTTGAAAATTTATTTTGGCAACATTATTGTAAATAATAATTTGAAATATTGGGTTCCTATAAAATAAAATATTATTTGAGCAATTACATACCATTCATATATATATATATATATATTAATTATATTACAAGACTTTTAATTTATTAATGTGTTTACACAGTAAAAATTTGACATGGGATCAGAAAGTAAACATTTTTAAGGGAAAATTCCAACAAGAATCCCTCCATCTTTTATATAAAATTTAATGATATTTTAAAGTTATACTTTTATAATATGTCTTCCCAATTTGTTTATATTCTATAATTCAACCGACAATTTACATAACAAATCATTATAAATTTTAAAACAGTTTAAAAAGTCTTTTAAATATATCTTTTACAAATTAAATACACTATTAAAATTGAAACAAATATTTAAAAATATCAATAATATTGTAATAAATTATTTAGTGATCATGATATGTAAATTTAACGAACAATCTAAATACACTAATTAATAATTAAAATTAAGTTAGAAATTATATATAAAATAAAATTTCACACAATCTCTGTTATAACATTTATCATTTAAAATAATTTCAAATTATTTTTATTTAAATTGATCTAATATTAAATATCATGCTTTTAAATTAAATTTATATCTTATTTTGTTTTAATTTTATTAATGAAATGTTATAAAATTTGTAAAAAAATTAAAATAATTTCAAATAAACTAGTTGTAATATAAATATAGATTCTCAGCTATCTGATAGATTCTAAAAATGCAAAGAGAGTGAATCTTTGATAGTGTTAGGGTTACCAAGAAAAAAAATCAAAAAAGGTTTGGCAGCCACTTTTTGAATTCTCTCTGAAAAGTTTAAAGAGTTTTTGCCGTTCTTACTTTGACTGGGTGGACTGCGTGAGGCCGAGACGTTTTTGGTTGCGGATTGGAATAGACATTGCGAAAGAAATCAAATCCTAAAGGTGTATCTTCAACTCTTCTTCAACCCAATTTGTTCCTCGTACATGGAGCCTGGTTGATGGTAGCTAGAATAATTTTTCAACTACGCCACGTATGTATTGACGTTCCAACATTAATATGATGTATTTACGTGTTGACGCTCCAACATTAAAATGGAAGAGGTATATAAGTCTTGTCTTCTCAATTTGGCATTTACGACATATCGATGCAATCCCTTCCGTGGTGGACCAGCAGTACCCAAGCCTCTTGATTGGCTTGGCTGTCGTAGAACCATTAATACTTTATAGCATCCTTATGTCTAGGCGTATCTTGATGTGATGACGTCTCGTTTCATTTTTGTGGTGAACTAGGCTTCGATCTTCATCCCTTTCCCAAGCTCGCAATGTCCACTGACCCTTTGTAAGGTAGGATCCATTTTCGTCTTATTCTACCATCCTTCACAAATCAGAGGATAGGCTACAATCTCTTTCATCTTTAAAGCCATAGGATCCCTCTAGACACATATCTCACTCAAAAGGGAGTCAGTAACAGCGTCGCTCTTGTCGTTGATATCCGGGACCTATTGTAGATACGAAGGCAAATTCCAGAGAATAAATAATTATAAGGATGGTTATTTGTATGGTATGATCATGAATAGAGAATATTTGCATGAAAGTCCAAAGAAAAAAAGAATCTATAAATAGCAAGAATAAAAGAATATTTACTTAAAAGAAATGCATTTTATTGAAATAAAGATTTTTAACACAAGCCTATTTCACAAAAGGACTCTTATTGCTTCTAGGCTGAAAGCAACAAGCGTGTTTTGAATATTACTCTAGATTAGCTTTAAAAATACAGGTCTCTTTCACAGTCCCATTGTTCAAAACACTCCCAAGTACATAAGGGCAGATTCTTGGAAAACATTTATTCCTCAGTTCCCTATTAATGTTTTGATTTCTCAATTTTCGGGCTTCTGATGACTTCTTCAAGGAATCATAACTCTCTTACCCCCTCCTTCAATTATCACAATTTACTATTTTGCTCGGCTCATTGAACTTCACAACCCCTATTTTAATAAGCCTTTCGACCAATTTTTTAAATGTACTGCAATTTTTGATTGAATGACCTATTATCCCTGCGTGGTACTCGCATCGAGCATTTGTATCATACCACTTAGGGTATGGGGGTTGTATTGGTTCCATGTAATGAGGAGCCACCACATGTGCATCAAATTGGCTTTGATACAACTCCCTATATGTCATTGGAATTGGTGTAAACTGGAGTTACTTTGCACTGGATTCTTGTTTTGATAAGCCTCGATGACCAAAGGTCACAAATTTCTGTTGACCTCAAAGGACCGATTTGGAATGCATGCTCAAGCTGTTCACTTCATTTTCCTTATTTCTTGGGGTTGATCTTTTGACACTTTCTCCCGCGTCTATCTTTCTTCTTTTTATATCATTCTCAATCATTTCTCTAGACATTACGATATCGGAAAAGCTTTTAGTAGCGCTTCCCAACATGTGGTTAATGAAGGGAGCCTTCAAAGTACTGATAAAGAGCATGGTCGTCTCTTTCTCTAAGAGTTGTGGTTGGACTTGCATCACCACTTCTCTCCATAACTGGGCATACTGCCTGAAGCTCTCGTTTGTCTTTTTCTCCATGTTCTGGAGTGTAATTTTGTCAGGTTCTATGTCTGTCATGTGGCTGTATTGTTTTATGAAAGCTTGAGCCAAGTCTTTCCATGAACTAATTTGGGAACGGGTTAACTGATTGTACCATTTGGCCCCAGACCCGGTCAGACTGTGTTGAAAATAGTGAATTAATAACTGGTCGTTGTTAACATATCCTGTCATTCTCCGACAGAACATCATTATGTGAGCCTCAGGGCAACTAGTCCCATTGTACTTTTCCAACCATCTATATCTATCTTCTAGCTGTTTTGGTAAATCTACTTTTGTCCTCTCTTCTTCATCTATTTCATCCAAATCAGGGACATTAGTATTAATTGTATTATCTCCTAAACCTGAGCTAGTTTGGAGATTCATTGAAGCACCATCTTGGAATTCTTGAGGCCTGATCGTGACAGATGGCCTTTGTAAAGTTACTTCAGGTAGTGTTTGTACATGTGGTGGAGTAAAACCAGGGGGATATTGAGGATACTCAGTATTCTCCTCAACATTAACCATGGAGATCTCTCCTTTATCTATAAGCCCATTCAACAGCTGCATCATCTGAGTCATTTGAGTCGTCATATTCCTCTGAGACTCCATTATTTTGTCCATCATGTCTTGCTGGATCTTAACCAGCTGCTCTTGCATTTGTGCTTGCATCTGTTCTTGCATTTCTTTCTACATTTGTTCCAACCTTTCTAGTCTTTTATCCATTGCTTTAGTCTTTTCTCTTGTGCTGTAGGGATGCGTATTTGGTAAGGTTTTGTCAGTTTCCAGGTTGCTGAAATAATTTTTTAATTAATTAGAGTCTTTCTACAACTTTAAATGCATATGATGTGATGTAATGCAAATGCATGAAATACAATGCAAATGCATGGAATGAATGCAAAAAGAAAGAGAGACGTTGATTCTGAATTCAATTCCATTAGAAGAACTTTTCTAGAAAACAAATATCTTTACATAAAGCGAATTACACACGTGGCATTGCCCTTAGAATCCAAATGAAGATACTGATCTTTTCTTCATATCCGGATGTTATGGCCGAATCTTGCTAATTTTCCAAAAGATTTTTCTATTATTTCCTTTTGCTTGATCCAGGTCGCTACCAATTACTCAATTATCCCCACCTCGTTAGTTCCTTTAAGAAAGTCGAGACATGACGGCTATTGTACAGTCTTTATCAATTTGAATCCTTCGAGCAAGGTTCTGTATTCCTTTACGAACTATCAATCTTCTTCCATTGTGTTTATTTAGACCATGTCTGGACAACCGTATTATAATCCACTTTATCAAGAAATTCATTTTCCTATGACAAACTCCTCTATTTACCAATCAAATATTAATCAACACCTCCTTTCTATGATGATGCAATGCAATGAAATCAAAACAAAAGAAAACATGTTAGTGCAAGAGAAATAAACAACACAGAACACCTGTCCAAGTGACCACTAGGGTTTGGCGTGGCTCTATTTAAAGTGGGCAACTAGGGTTCACTATATGTAGTTTGGTTCTAAAGTTGAGGTACCTGAACTAGCAGATTCCTCGATTCTCACCTATTATAGGCTCATACAGACCGAGTTCGGTTCAGGGGAATACATTTCCCTATGGCTGCACGGAGATGAAAATCTCATGAAGACATAGGTACGGATGTATCCCGAAAGCAATCCACTATCCTATACAGAGGTGAAGACCTCACGAAGGAGTAGTTTCTCACCTCCACTTAAAAAGGATAAAAACCAAAAGGTCTTTATGCAATATGATGCAATATTAGTCTACAAAACTCAAACCGCAACAATGACACAGACACATGCAATAAAAGGATCGTAATTTTTCAAATCAAATTTTCAACTTTCGACAAAAGGACAACAAATAATCAATTTTACGGCTTGACTCTCTTATTTGTCCCCAACGGAGTCGCCAAGCTGTCGAAACCATTTTTTTGTTTTGGAAAACGAGAATCAACTTTAAGAGGAAAATGGAGTCGTCACCAATCCTTTTTGTTTAGGTGTGATCAGATCACCTAAAAAACATTTTATTTTATTTTAAAAGAAATTAACTTTGGTCTATGAATTCCAAGAAAAACAAGTTCGGGAGTCGGTTACGCACGAGGAAGGATTAGCACCCCCGCAATGCCCAAAATTGGTACCAAATTGATTAATTAATGTCCTAACATCGAGAATTTGAAAGGATTTAAAATACAATAGCTTTTTAAAACAAATGAAGTGGATGTTGAAATTCTCTTATTCCGAAGGAATGAAATCTTACGCCCAACATGTTAGGGTATGACATTTCAAACCCACGATATCAAGATCATCTCGTAATTTCTAAAATTCATGTATTGAAAATTTTTAAAAGGATACTCGAGGGTCTGGTCATACAGAAAAACTAAACCCAAAGACGTTAGGGCACAATTTCTGATTTCCAAACACAAGATATTACCTCATTTTTAAAGCTTAGAATGAAATGATTTTAAAACTTGAACGACATTAAACTCATTTTTTTAACAAATAAATCACAATGGAATGATAATATACAAGGCAAAGTAGCAATACATATACCAAATATTACAATGATAAATCACAAATAATTAATGGTTACAAATTAAAAATATAATCCATACAATAGCAAATAAATAATGTAACACCACGAATTAGGGGTTATTTGTAAATTAGATAAATTCCATATGGGCTTCAAGAAATAAATAAATATGATTTTATTTAGCATGATTTAGGGTCTAGAAATAACCACGATTTAGGTCGGATTTGGGTTTAAAAAAAAAATTTTAAGTACTTAAAAGGAGGGAGCTAGGTGGAGATAGGGTTTAAATAAAAATTGGGAGAAGCATGACACAAGAATGGGCTTAGTACAAGTGGCTTGGTGCGCCTAAGGGTTTGCAAGGGTCTTGGGTTCGAGTCTCTACTGTAGCAAGGAGAATTAAAAGATGCAATTCAAGCATAACTAAATTCACATTCTAAGCGTGAAGTTTTTGGACACAGAGTCCAAACACCTAAAGGTGTAAAGTCGGTGAGGATATAAATAGGTATTTGTGCGAAAAAGAAATGAAATTGATGACGTCGTAAGATATAAAGCTCAACTTGTAGCACAAGGATTTTCGCAAAGGCCCAACGTTGATTATGAAGAGACATATTCTCCTGTTGTGGATGCAATCACGTTTAGATATCTTATTAGTCTGGCAGTACGTGAAAAACTTGACATGCATCTAATGGATGTTGTTAAATCCTATTTATATGGTACACTTGATAGTGAAATTTATACGAAAATCCTTGAAGGATTTAAAATCCCCAAAAGATATAGAGTTTCTAGAGAAAATTGCTTAATCGATTAAAGAAAAGTTTATATGGATTACAACAATAACTGGATGTATGTGGTACAATCATCTTAATGAATACTTGTTAAAAAAAGTTTACAAAAATGATCCAATTTGGCCATATGTCTTTATAAAAGGTTTGGATCAGATTTTGTGATAATTATTGTTTATGTTGGTGATCTAAATATTATTGGAACTCTGAAGAGCTTCAAAATCTGATAAATTTTTAAAGAAAGAATTTGAGATGAAAGATCTTGAAAAATAAAGTTTTATCTTGGCTTAAAAATCGAGCATTTAAAAGATAGAATTCATGTTCATCAATCAACTTATACGAAAAAGATATTAAAGAAATTTTACATGGATAAAGCACACTCATTGAGTACTCACGATGGTTGTACGATCATTAGATGTGAATAATGATCAATTTCATCCTTACGAGAATGATGAAGAGTTTCTTGGTCTGAAGTACCATATTTGATTATCATAGGGGCATTGATGTATCTTGCAAACAACACAAGACCTAATATAGCTTTATTTGCGTAAACTTGTTAGCAAGATTTAGTTCTTCTCCAACACGTCGTAGACATTGGAATGAAATTAAACATGTATTTAGATATCTCAAAGGGACTATTGATATAGGGTTCTTTTATTCAAATGATTCAAAATCTCTATTAGTTGGCTATCTATCTGGATACATATTAGATCTACATAAAGGTTGATCTCAAACAGGATATTTATTTACATGTGGGGGTACTACCATATCATGGCGTTCAACAAAGCAAACATTAGCTGCTGCTTCTTTAAATTATGCAGAACTAATTGCAATGCATGAGGCAAGTCGAGGGTGTGTTTGGATAAGGTTATTGACCCAACATATCCAGAAGATATGTAATTTTCCTTTACAAGAAAAGATGACAACTATCTTATACAAAGATAATGCAACATGTATAGCCCAATTGAAGGGTGGTTATATCAAAGGTGACAGAACAAAACATATTTCACCAAAATTATTTTCATCCATGATCTTGAGAAAAGAGGTGATATAAATGTTCAACAAATTCGTTCTAGTGAGAATTTAGCAAATCTTTTTACTAAGGTATTGCCAACTTCAACATTTGAAAGATTACTACACAAGATTGGAATGTGTCGACTCAAAGATGTAATATGTAATGTTGTCATCGTGAGGAGTCTAAAACAAGCTATACTCTTTTCCTTTAACTAAGGTTTTGTCCCATTAGTTTTTTTGGTAAAAGTTTTAATGAGACAACTTGTAATAGAAGATTGTGTACTATTTTTCCTTCATTAGGTTTTTATCCTACAAAGTTTTTCCTAATAAAGTTTTAACGAGACACATTATTTACCAATAGACATCTAATGGGGAGTGTTATGAATATCTTATTAAGTAGATGTCCATCATGATCAAGATAAAGTTTTGATGTACTTTAAATTCTAATAGTTATTAGAATTAGATCTCTACTTATTTTATACTTTTTATGCATATAAATAGAGACTACGATTAAGCATTGTAATCATCCCTTTTGATCAATAAAGTACATTTTCTATTGCTTTCATATTTTATTTGTTCTTTATTCTCTCCATCTCTCTTAATTTTATAACTTTTTAAAATTATTTTGGAAAGTTATTTTAGTTAAACAAACATAATAAATGTTATCATAAAGCTTTATGAGATTTTTTAATATTAAACAAAAAATCTTTTTAACAAGTAATTTAAAATTTTGAGTTGAAAATTTATTTTGGCAACATTATTGTAAATAATAATTTGAAATATTGGGTTCCTATAAAATAAAATATTATTTGAGCAATTACATACCATTCATATATATATATATATATATTAATTATATTACAAGACTTTTAATTTATTAATGTGTTTACACAAAAAATTTGACATGTGATCAAGGGAGAAAGTAAACATTTTTAAGGGAAAATTCCAACAAGAATCCCTCCATCTTTTATATAAAATTTAATGATATTTTAAAGTTATACTTTTATAATATGTCTTCCCAATTTGTTTATATTCTATAATTCAACTGACAATTTACATAACAAATCATTATAAATTTGAAAACAGTTTAAAAAGTCTTTTAAATATATCTTTACAAATTAAATACACTATTAAAATTGAAACAAATATTTAAAAATATCAATAATATTGCAATAAATTATTTAGTGATCATGATATGTAAATTCAACGAACAATCTAAATACACTAATTAATAATTAAAATTAAGTTAGAAATTATATATAAAAATAAAATTTCACACAATCTCTTGTTATAACATTTATCATTTAAAATAATTTCAAATTATTATTTATTTAAATTGATCTAATATTAAATATCATGCTTTTAAATTAAATTTATATCTTATTTTGTTTTAATTTTATTAATGAAATGTTATAAAATTTGTAAAAAATTAAAATAATTTCAAATAAACTAGTTGTAATATAAATATAGATTCTCACTATCCGATAGATTCTAAAATGCAAAGAGAGTGAATCTCGATAGTGTTAGGGTTACCAAAAAAAAATCAAAAAGGTTTGGCGTACCACTTTTGAATTCTCTCGAAAAGTTTAAAGAGTTTTTGCCGTTCTTACTTTGATCGGGTGGATTGCGTGAGGTCGAGCGTTTTTAGTTGCGGATTGGAATAGACATTGCGAAGAAATCAAATCCTAAAGGTGTATCTTCAACTCTTCTTCAACCCAATTTGTTCCTCGTACATGGAGCCTGGTTGATGGTAGCTAGAATAATTTTTCAACTACGCCACAGGGCGTATTGACGTTCCAACATTAATATGATGTATTTACGTGTTGACGTTCCAACATTAAAATGGAAGAGGTATATAAGTCTTGTCTTCTCCAATTTTGCATTTACGACATACTGATGCAATCCCCTTCCAGGGTGGACCAGCAGTACCCAAACCTCTTGATTGGCTTGGCTGTCGTAGAACCATTAATACTTTATAGCATCCTCATGTCTAGGCGTATCTTGATGTGATGACGTCTCGTTTCATTTTTGTGGTGAACTAGGCTTCGATCTTCATCCCTTTCCCAAGCTCGCAATGTCCACTGACCCTTTGTAAGGTAGGATCCATTTTCGTCTTATTCTACCATCCTTCACAAATCGAGGATAGGCTACAATCTCTTTCATCTTTAAAGCCATAGGATCCCTCTGACACATATCTCACTCAAAAGGAGTCGATGAATGACGTCGCTCTTGTCGTTGATATCAGGGACCTATTGTAGATACTGAAGGCAAATTCGGAGAATAAATAATTATAAGGATGGTTATTTGTATGGTATGATCATGAATAGAGAATATTTGCATGAAAGTCCAAAGAAAAAAGAATCTATAAATAGCAAGAATAAAAGAATATTTACTTAAAAGAAATGCATTTTATTGAAATAAAGATTTTAACACAAGCCTATTTCACAAAGGACTCTTATTGCTTCTAATTGAAAGCAACAAGCGTGTTTTGAATATTACTCTAGATTAGCTTTAAAAATACAGTGTCTCTTTCACGGTCCATTGTTCAAAACACTCCCAAGTACATAAGTATGATTCTTGGAAAACATTTATTCCTCGGTTCCTATTAATGTTCGATTTCTCAATTTTCGCCTCGATGACTTCTTCAAGGAATCGTAACTCTCTTACCCCCTCCTTCAATTATCACAATTTACTATTTTGTTCGGCTCATTGAACTTCACAACCCCTATTTTAATAAGCCTTTCGACCAATTTTTTAAATGTAGTGCAATTTTTGATCGAATGACCTATTATCCCTGTGTGGTACTCGCATCGAGCATTTGTATCATACCACTTAGGGTATGGGGGTTGTATTGGTTCCATGTAATGAGGAGCCACCACATGTGCATCAAATAGGCTTTGATACAACTCCCTATATGTCATTGGAATTGGTGTAAACTGGAGTTACTTTGCACTGGATTCTTGTTTTGATAAGCCCTGATGACCAGTGGTCACAGCCCTCGGTTGACCTGCAGTGACCGATTTGGAATGCATGCTCAAGCTGTTCACTTCATTTTCCCTATTTCTCGGGGTTGATATTTTGACACTTTCTCCCGCGTCTATCTTTCTGCTTCTTATAGCATTCTCAATCATTTCTCTAGACATTACGATATCGGAAAAGCTTTTAGTAGCGCTTCCCAACATGTGGTTAATGAAGGGAGCCTTCAAAGTACTGATAAAAAGCATGGTCGTCTCTTTCTCTAAGAGTTGTGGTTGGACTTGCGTCACCACTTCTCTCCATCACTGGGCATACTGCCTGAAGCTCTCGTTTGTCTTTTTCTCCATGTTCTGGAGTGTAATTTTGTCAGGTGCTATGTCTGTCATGTGGCTGTATTGTTGTATGAAAGCTTGAGCCAAGTCTTTCCATGAACTAATTTGGGAACGGGTTAACTGATTGTACCATTTGGCCCCAGACCCGGTCAGACTGTGTTGAAAATAGTGGATTAATAACTGGTCGTTGTTGACATATCCTGTCATTCTCTGACAGAACATCATTATGTGAGCCTCAGGGCAGCTAGTCCCATTGTACTTTTCCAACCATCTATATCTATCTTCTAGCTGTTTTGGTAATTCTACTTTTGTCCTCTCTTCTTCAGCTATTTCATCCAAATCAGGGACATTAGTATTGATTGTATTATCTCCTAAACCTGAGCTAGTTTGGAGATTCATTGAAGCACCATCTTGGAATTCTTGAGGCCTAATCGTGACAGATGGCCTTTGTAAAGTTACTTCAGGTAGTGTTTGTACATGTGGTGGAGTAAAACCAGGGGGATATTGAGGATACTCAGTATTCTCCTCAACATTAACCATAGAGATCTCTCCTTTATCCATAAGCCCATTCAACAGCTGCGTCATCTGAGTCATTTGAGTCATCATATTCCTCTGAGACTCCATTATTTTGTCCATCATGTCTTGTCGGATCTTAACCACCGCTTCTTGCATTTATGCTTGCATCCATTCTTGCATTTCTTTCGCATTTGTTCCAACCTTTCTAGTCTTTTATCCATTGCTTTAGTCTTTTCTCTTGTCTTAGTAGGGATGCGTATTTGGTAAGGTTTTGTCGGTTTCGAGTTGTCAAATAATTTTTAATTAATTAGAGTTTTTCTACAACTTTAAATGCATATGATGTGATGTAATGCAAATGCATGAAATACAATGCAAATGCATGGAATGAATGCAAAAAGAAAGAGAGACGTTGATTCTGAATTCAATTCCATTAGAAGAACTTTTCTAGAAAACAAATATCTTTACATAAAGCGAATTACACACGTGGCATTGCCCTTAGAATCCAAATAAAGACACTGATCTTTTCTTCATATCCGGATGTTATGGCCGAATCTTGCTAATTTTCCAAAAGATTTTTCTATTATTTCCTTTTGCTTGATCCAGGTCGCTACCAATTGCTCAATTATCCCCACCTCGTTAGTTTCTTTAAGAAAGTCGAGACATGACTATTATTGTACGTCTTTATCAATTTGAATCCTTGAGCAAGGTTTTATATTCCTTCTGAACTATCAATCTTCTTCCATTGTGTTTATTTAGACCATGTCCCGGACAACCGTATTATAATCCACTTTATCAAGAAATTCGCTTTCCCATGACAAACTCCTCTATTTACTAATCAAATATTAATCAACACCTCCTTTCTATGATGATGCAATGCAATGAAATCAAAACAAAAGAAAACATGTTAGTCAAGAGAAATAAACAACACGAACACTGTCCCAAGTGACCACTAGGGTTTGGCGTGGCTCTATTTAAAGTGGGCAACTAGGGTTCACTATATGTAGTTTGGTTCTAAAGTTGAGGTACCTGAACTAGCAGATTCCTTGATTCTCACCTATTATAGGCTCATACAGACCGAGTTCGGTTCAGGGGAATACATTTCCCTATGGCTGCACGGAGATGAAAATCTCACTAAAACATAGGTACGGATGTATCCCGAAATCAATCCACTATCCTATACAGAGGTGAAGACCTCACGAAGGAGTAGTTTCTCGCCTCCACTTAAAAAGGATAAAAACCAAAAGGTCTTTATGCAATATGATGCAAGAGTAGTCTACAAAACTCAAACCACAACAATGACACAGACACATGCAATAAAAGGATCGTAATTTTTCAAATCAAATTTTCAACTTTCGACAAAAGGACAACAAATAATCAATTTTACTACTTGACTCTCTTATTTGTCCTCAATGAGTCGCCAAGTCGTCGAAACCATTTTTTGTTTTGGAAAACGAGAATCAACTTTAAGAGGAAAATGGAGTCGTCACTAATCCTTTTTGTTTAGGTGTGATCGATCACCTAAAAACATTTTATTTTATTTTAAAAGAAATTAACTTTGGTCTATGAATCCCAAGAAAACGAGTTCGGAGTGATTGCATACGAGGAAGGATTAGCACCCCAATGCCCAAAATTGGTACCAAATTGATTAATTAATGTCCTAACATCGAGAATTTGAAAGGATTTAAAATACAATAGCTTTTAAAACAAATGAAGTGGATGTTGAAATTCTCTTATTCAAGGAATGAAATCTTACGCCCAACATGTTAGGGTATGACATTTCAAACCCACGATATCAAGATCATCTCGTAATTTCTAAAATTCATGTATTGAAAATTTTTTAAAAGGATACTCGAGGGTCTGGTCATACAGAAAAACTAAAACCCAGCACGTTAGGGCACAATTTCTCGGATTTCCAAACACAAGATATTACCTCATTTTTTAAAGCTTAGATTGAAATGATTTTAAAACTTGAACGACATTAAACTCATTTTTTTTAACAAATAAATCACAATGGAATGATAATATACAAGGCAAAGTAGCAATACATATACCAAATATTACAATGATGAATCACAAATAATTAATGGTTACAAATTAAAAATATAATCCATACAATAGCAAATAAATAAACACCTAATTTAATATATATATATATGAAAGTAACATAGAAAATAAATAATATCTAGAGCTATCTAAAACATAGTATTTAATATTAATCTTAAAAAGGAATAATTAAAAAAAGCAAATAATAAAAAAATAATTAAAGGACTATATTGAAATCAGAGCAAAATTAGAGAGCTAAAGCAATAAATTAAAAAAAGAAATTGAAAAATGACTAAAATGCAGTGCGCGTGAATTAAAGGGGATTAAAAGTGCAATTTACCCAAGTTGTTAAACGCAGCATTTAAACAAGGACAAAATTAAAACTGCGCAAAATTACTGGACAAAATTAAAAAGTAAAAAAGATTTAATTGAAGCACGCCTCCAAAGCGGAAGGACTGAGGGCGCAAATAGACCCTCAATCTAAAACACGCGGATCCTTGGTGGTATGGGTCGGGTTGCGGGTCGGATGTCCCTATACGGCGCCGTTTTTAGGCCACTGAAACAGGCCCTGAACGATGTCGTTTTTTTATCACATATAAAGGCCAAAAAACTTTCTTTGTTTTTCATTTATGCCGTTTTGTTAAAAAAAAAAAAAAAAGGAGTTATTCTCTGCTAGGGTTTTGACCGAGCTCACAGCACATTACGCCCGCCAATTGTTGGCCGTATGCTGCGGTTGAGACCCAAAAGGCCGCTTCAAACCCTTAAACCCTTTTAACACGGATTTAAACACCCAAGACCAAAAGATCCCCAAACCCCCAAACGAAGGCAATGACCTTCGGTTCGATTTTTTCATTGCACATGAAGGTAAAACTTCCTTTCACAAATACTATACTCCTCTCGTCAATATTTGCCCCAAATAGATTAGAAATATAGTGAATACTTTAAAATGGATTCTTTGCTCTTTTTTATTTGTATTTCTGTAAAAATCGTTAAAGTTTAATCATACAATAGGCCTTTATCTTTTGTTTGTATAGCCTCATATTCGAAAATAAATAAAAAATACAAATTCTTTTTCTTTGCTGTCAATTGCTACTATTGTTTGCTGTTGTTGTTCGTCCATCCTTTGGTGCAGGTACAGAGGCTCGACAGTGTACGGAGGTGACATGGAGCGTACGAGGTTGTTGCGCGGACGTGGCGCCATACGGAGGTGGGACGTATAGACGAAAAGGCATGCGGCGCTGGTCTTGTTAGCTAGGGTTTTTGGCTAGGTTTTTTTTTTAGATTTTGGGCTTAATTGGGCATTTGGGTAGTGGTTTGGGCTGGTAGGGGTATTTGGGCTAGGTTTAGGCCATCTGTTTTATTTTTTGTAATGGACTGATTATTTGGACTGTTTTATTATTTTGGTTTTTGGTTTTTTTATTTTGTTATTTTGTTTTTTTGGTTTAAAATTGGTTTTATCGGGCCTGGGCAAATTTGGGCTCTTACAATGCATGCCAAAAGACCTATATTTTGAGATGGTATATAAACTAACAAAAAATAATAAAATCAATATATAATAATAACAAAATAACAATATAATAACAAAATATCAATTTATTTAATAATAACAAAATAATAATAACAAAATAACAAAAAAAAACCTAATGATAACTAACAATTTGTTTAATAACTCAACTAAGAAAAAAAATAAAACATTATTATAAAAAAATTAATACCTCCTTTCTCTTTTCTTTCTATCTTTCTTTTTTTTTTTCCTTCTATTTCTTTTTCCTTTCTCTTCTGTATTTTCTTTCTCTCTTTCTTTTTCCTTTCTCTTCTCTATTTTCTTTCTATCTTTCTTTTTTTTTTCTTCTATTTCTTTCTCCTTTCTCTTCTCTATTTTCTTTCTCTCTTTCTTTTTTTTTCCAAAGCCGTCCTCCTCCTCCTCCTTCTTCTTCTTCTTCTTTTTCTTCTTCTTCTCCTTTCCTATTCTTCTCTCGCATAGTGCCATGAAAATAAAATTGGGGACCATTTAAGGTCCCCAAATCTGAGCAAAGGGACAAATTTGCTGCATGGAGTTGTCACGTCGCCCCTGGTGCCGCCTCTGGCACCCCATTGTCCCTTTTTTTTTAAACAATATTTTTTAACAGATTTTTTTAACAGAATATGGAAGAAATGGCAGAGAGTAGGGTGGTCACGCCTCTGCCATAGGCGGTACCACCCTACATGTACCATTTTGGTACATAATTTTTTTGATGTACTATTTTATTTTATTTTTTTGGACTATTTTGGTAAAAAACCCACTTTTTTATATGTTTATCCCTATTAACACGACTCGGACTCGGACGAATACACGGATTCAACCAAAACACACCAGTTTGGCACCCAGTGCCTCATCGGATAATTCAAAGTAATAATTTGACACCTAATGTCTCATCGGCTAAATCGAAGTAAATTGGCACCCAGTGTCTCATCGAATTAATTTGAAGTAATAAATTGACACCCAGTGTCTCGTCGACTCAAAGTCGAAGAAATCCCTGAACTCTTCCAATCCTATGGCATGCCATCTATATCTGATTCAGCTCGATACAGTTAATAGGGTTTCAATTCACTTTTCAGATACAACCAATATTCATTTCAATTCAAATCATCAATATATTTAATATATATATATATATATATATATATACCAATTCAATCAATATAAATTTAATAAATTCATCACATATTAAATCAATCCATTTCAATTGCAAAACACAATAATTCTCACATCAACACTTACCATATACATTAAATTAAAAATACAACAATTAATAACTAGTTTTAGATTATAGAAATACAAACTGGAAATTTCGAACTATTCGACGTCGGCTTTATCTTTTCCCTTTTTAGTTGATGATTCCGGTACGATGTTAGCTACGAAATTAAAACAATTAAAATTCATCAATACAACACAATTCAATTTCATATTTAATATTTCAATTTTTACTCAAATATTGTCTAAATTTCAATTTAGTCCCTAAACCGAGACTAACTTTTATTCTTCACATTTAGTTCTTTATTTTCATGCAAATTCCACTTTAGTCTAAATTCAACTCTCTATTTTCACATAAATCCATAAATTTTGAAATTTTCACAATTTAGTCCCTATTCACAAAATTTACTATTTGTTCTACAATTTAATCCTTTTCATTTCTAACTTAAAATCTTTCAATTTAGTCCCTAATACTTTAATTATTCAACATAGACAACATTTAAAAACTCAATAATTTCTAAAATTTTGTTATGGGTTGGGTAGTATTTAATTCTAGGATTCTAAAGACATAAAAATTACAAGAAAAATGATTAAATTAACTTGCCAATTAAGCTTTGAACTATGAAAACCCTATCTTTTCTCCTTTTTTTTTCTTTCTCTTTTCCTTGTTTCTTTTCATTTCGTTTTACTTGTCTGTTTCTTTCCTTTTTCTATTTCATTTCTTTTATTTATTTGTTTATTCTTTTATAATTATTATAATAATAATATATTATATATATTTAAATATTAAGTATTACATATATTATTATATACATATGTCTATTATTTTTACACATGTAATTATTTTTACCATACACTTGTTAAATAGGGCTTAATTGCTTATTTAGTCCCTTCATTTTTTTCTTTAATCTATAATTAAACTTTCACCATTTATGCAATTTAGTCCTTATACCTAATTATCCTTAATTCATACAAATTTACCTAACCAAAACCTAATTAACCACACAACTAACTTCGTAAATATTTTTAATAGATATTTACGAATCTGTTTTACAAAAACGGAAACTCGAATATACACTTTTCGATTACCCGTGACTATCAGGTCGTTACAATTTTGATTTTGAATTCTCCCCAATCTCACCACAACACCATTGGGAAGGTGTTTGGCAAAATCTCAGTGGAGCAAACGCACTTCACTACTACTCGTTTTCAACTAAAGCTCAAAGGGTCTGGTTTATTGATAGAACTTCCAATGGAGACTATAATTTTTATTTGGGTAAACTAAACTTAAGGTTATTAAATTATTAATAAGTTTATATTTTGGTAATTTAATTTCAATAAGTTATAAAATAATCATTGAATTATTTTAAGGCATTGAATTATTTGAAAATTTTTATTTAAGTTATTGGTTGTTAAGTTTTTTTTAAAAGTCTAGCTAGTGAGCTCTAAGTGACAATTTGACAATCGGTACAATGAATCAATACCCATTGACAAGTAGAATAGCATACATTAGATCTAAGCCAATCTAGCAGTCATTATTAGATTGGAGAAAAAACTTGTTTAGATTCTGGTTTGCATATTTATGATGTTCAAAGTTGATTTATGAAAAAGAAATGAACTGTAGAAGAGAATGAGAAGAAAAGTTTTCAATTGTAGCTGGCAGTGCAAATAGAGAATGTCATACAATAGCAATTTTAATAGTTTAGTGACTTAATTGAAAACTTTCAAATAGTTCAAGGACCATTTTATAACCTTTTGAAATTGAGTGATCAAAATATAAACTTACTAATAATTTAATGACTAGAGGAATAGCTAGGGGCTTTTGACAGGGGCCCGCCCACTAAAATGGAAAATTTTCCATTTAGGCCCTTTAAAATTTTAAAAATTTTAAATTAGTAAAAGTAAAATTGTACTTTGGCCCCCTAAAATGATAAAAAATGATTTAATCTTTTAAAAATTATAAAAATATAGGTTACTAAAAATGATGAAATTGTATTTTTACTATCGTAAAAATTACAATTTAATTTTGACCCCTTAAAATAAATATCCGCTTCACTCCTGTAAGTGACCTTGGGTGTAGTTTATCATTTTCATTTTATCCTTCTAATTATTTATTATCTTTGTTATATTATTTTAATATAAATACAATTTTAATTATTAAATTATTATTTAATATGAAACAATTTTAATATATTTTATTAAATAATATAAATATTATTGAAATAGTTAATTTATTTTTAACATAATAATATGAATTTAAAAATTTTAATTATTATTTAACATTAATATAATTTTAAAATTATTATATAATATAAATATGATTTTAATTTTATTATTTTATTATATATGAAGACGCTCATTAATGTTTTTTAAAATTTATTTTCACCTTACCACCGTCATTATTTTTAAATTTAAATAAGTATTCCATTATTAATTTTAATTTTCCTACTACCATATCTAACCTTACAACTACAATAACTAAATTCATTATCTTTATTATCTTATTGAAACCAATATTATCCCATCAAAATGTACAATCTAAAATAATTAATTTCAAAGTGTTACCCGGTCTAAAGACACCGAACTTTTAGGTCCAATACAAGCGTAGGAAATAGGTTTTCCTTTTTCTTTTTCTTTTTTTTCCTTTTTGCTGTTGAAGAAATGGATATATATATATTTATATATTTGATTACGTGGGGATTCTGGCATTGGCATTGGGCATGATGTTGTTAAGCTGGTTGGTGATGAGATGAACCTCCTGAGGCAGAAGACGGTACTTAATACCAAGAGCCTCGAAGATCTTTTTCAATTCAAACACCAGCTCTGATCTTCGACTGCTTTTTTCGCCATAGTTTTGGTGGTTTATTGTGTGCTGAACGCAAAGAACCAGCTTCATCTTGTCCATGTTCTCAATCTCCTTGAATATCAACGTGTGCTTTGGACTCCAATGCTTTGGCTTGCTCTCAATATACCTGCAATTTCCCTCACTTCATCTTTCTAATTTACATCTTGTTTTAATTATTCATGTTTAGGTGAAGTAGAGTACTTACAATTGTATAGCTTTCTTGAGAGCATTGATATCTTCAACAGGAGTAGAGACATCAATGGTGAAATCAACAGTATCTCCCATGTCGGGGCTTCTTCTGAAGTTGCTAATAGGCTTTGTAAGAAGAACAGAGTTTGGATAATATATCTTCTCCATGTCATATCTTAAGAACACTGTAGTCAATATGTTCATTTCTTCCACAATCATCTGCGGTTTGCAATCAATTAATATCTTAAATATTGCCTTTCGTTTGTAAAGAAATAAACCATCCCTTTACCTGAACTCCATCGATGACACAACGGTCGCCCACGTCAAAAGGGTGCATAACGAAGACGAAAATGATGGATTCAAAGATGGTTTTGCAGGTGTTTTGGAACATGAATCCCACAAGAAGCAACTGAGATGTAACAACGAAGATGACCTTAATGGTGGCAACCCCCATTACTAGAAGGGAAACTACGATTATAATCACAACAACTATTGCGCTTGCTAATCTGTGCAGCTGTTGGACTGCTGTTTTGGTATCGTTCAAGGAATGAGCCAAGGCTTTGCGCTCAACATATGCATGTACCTGGATACTAACGTACTATTCATTAATACAATTAATCATTTAAAAAAAATACGCACTAAAAATTCAAAATTAAGTGCTTTTACTTTTGTTTATTTAAAAATCCTTATACAACTATCAAAATCATAAATATTTTTTTGTCAAAATTTGTCAAACATGCTGATTAGGCTACTATTGTGTGATATGGCATATGACTAAGATTAAATTGACAAATTTTAATAAAAATTATCAACAATAATTATGATTGGACTATAATTTATAATTTGAAATTTGAAGTTTCAAACTACATTCTATAAAAGTGATTTTAACTTTAAAACTTCTAATGAAACAATGAAATTGATGTACATACTTAGTCTACATGAAAATGCAATATAAATCACTAGAAAATATGAGATGTAAAATTAAATTATTTAAAAATAAAGCCTCATAATTGAATCTTACCACCCAATTTCTAAAGGAAGATTTGGAGATGTTTCCAGTCTCAAGGGCTCCTTCGAAGAGAGGAAATATAGTATGAACTTCTTCACTATTCAAGAACTTCAATAGGTCTTCCTCTTCTATATACCTTTATATGTATTTAATAAAGAGAATCAAAGTAAAATTTAAGTTAGAGTTGATTATTATTAAGGAGAATGCAGGAAAATGACTAAGTTGAAAGTACTTTTAAAACAAAGTTGATGGAGAATGAATCTTACAATCAAATATTATTTCTCTTCTTTTGTGTGCTTGTGCGACAGTTTTTCTCGTTTTTCTTTAAGATTTAATTTATTATTTTGATTACATCTTTATATTTGAAATAATAGAATAACTTGCTGAATTTAATTTATCTGATTTTACTCAACTTAAACTAAAAGTTTTATTTAAATCCTGCATGATCTATATTGACATAAATTTATTTAAATTAATGAAAAGCTAAATTCGTGTAATCTATAAGATTATATGTTCAACCCAACTATTCAATTAAAACAAAGTTATATATTTTATTTTGTAGAAATAAAAGGTAATGAAATGTACTCCATTTTATATTTTTATGAGTAAGAATCAAATATTCAATCACATAATTAAAAAATAAGATAAACAGTCACTAAACTACACCTCATAATTTATGATAAATAATTAGTAAAAATATGTATTTAACATAATGCTAATATTTAATATATGGATAATAGATTAAAACTTCAATATTTATAATTTAAATAAATTACGGAAATTTCCTTTCCTATGCTTTGTTGATGGAAAGAGACAAAGTATGTAGCCACTGGTTCTTTAAAACTGAAAGACAAAATTATTTATTTGCCTTATAAAAAATTATTTTAATATTTTATTTAATTTTTAATTTGTATTATTTATTAAATCATCTTTAAATAAATTAAAAAAGTAATTTTGCTAGTGTGGCATCCATGTGCAGTCCATGTTAGTAGGTAATTAATATTTAAAAATTTTAAAAATATTGTTTATAATTATTTTTAATTTTTTAAAATATTGTTTAAAATTATCTTTTAATAATTCATGTGGATATCATATCAACAAAAATATTCTATCTATTTTGAAGTGATTTGACAAATAAAGACAGTGTAAATATTAAAAAACATAGAAAAATCTATTCATTTTGAATTGATTTGATAAATAATACAAATTTAAAAATTAAAAGAGATTTAAAAATTAAATAAAAAGTTAAAATATTTTTTAAAAAAGAATTAAAAGCTAAAACAATTTGTAATGCCAAAGAGAAAAAAACATAAAAACATGCAGTGAATGGTCGAGTATCACATATATTATATAGCCGTAGATTTCCTAAGGACAAATGTGATTTTAGGACCATTTTTTTGGGTTCTCCGATGCGTCATTCTCAATCAACGGTATCTATACACTTTCACATTGTTTGTAAAACTAACCTTACCTTTGCTTTTCTTTTAAGAAGATCTATTCATTTCTATTTACCTTTTGAAATTAGTAACCTTACCTTTGGAAAATACCTTATCTATATAATTTCCGTCTTTTCCCACAATTTATTAGATACCAAAAACAAAATCATTAATCTTACTAATTTAATATATATTATAGTAATTTAAAGTTATTAATCTAATATGTATATACAATAGCAATTTAGAGTTACAATTATGAAATATAATCCAAGATATTATAGTTGAATTCTCGCACCATAAATTATTAATACTTGGCAGGTTACCATGTTATAGAAAACATAATTTTATCCTTAAATTATACCCTTCTAATTTTACTCTTAAATTGATGATAAAACATATATTTATTTCTAATAAATAAAAACATTTCAACTTGACTAATAATAAAATTTATCACGGTCAACTAATTAAATTTAGGAAACAAATCTTTAAAATCATATAATGATAATTAAGATGATTTGAATCATTACTACTCAATAAATTAATTCAAAAATATTAATAGCATATCACGTGAATTACTGGTATATATTAAAATATTAATGACAAAAAGACACATTTTTAATAAATAATTATTTAGCAATTTTTCTCATATTTTATTCCTGATAAATATTACTACTTAGATTTTTCAACCTGACAAAGTTTTTTTATAACAACTCTAACAATTTTTTAATTCCTAGGTTTGAATTCTTCCTTTATTTATGCTTAAATTAGTGATAATATTTTAATTGCTAACAATTTCTTTTCAAATTAGTTTACAAATATTCTTTAAATATTAGTGCTGAATTTTGGCCCATAACTTTTGCTTTTAAAGTAATATCTTTTAATGTATATTTAATTTAACTATTCTCATAAATTAATAACAGTTAATTATTTAAATATAATAAACTTAAATATGAGAAAAATTATTTAAAACTGTAATTTTACATCATCTTTATCACTTTCTAATGAGAGAGGAAAAAATTTAATTAGTCATTTTCCTATTGGAAAGGAATAAGGATGACGTGGAATCACAATTTCTTACGATCCCTTCTCCTTAAATATTTTTAATGGATATAATTATTATCATTATTTATAAATAACACAACTAATATAAAAAATTAATTATATAATACTTTACTGCATATATGTTTTTTTTTTATATTTATTACATATTTTCGATTAAAAGATGACAATGATAATAATATTTTTTAAATTTTTCTTATGCTTAATTAATGAATTGTTTATACCATAAATGTTTCTACACATAATTCTTTATCAAATATGCACAATAATTAAAATTTAATATAAGTATATCATATATGCAAAATAATTAAAACATAATATAAGTACATCAAACTCGATTATATTTTTCTCAAAGAATTATATACACCTCAATATGTTTTTAGATCTCATAAAAAGAAAAATAAAATTAATTTTTCTGGATAAGTTTTAACGAGTTTGATATTTCATTAAAATTTAAATCTCTCACACCAAAAAGATAATGGCTTTCTAATTTTTAAAATTCATCTTTATGTACTTTCCTAAAAACAATATCAGGAATTTTTTTCGATTGCATATTGAATTGAAAATTGTTTATGTTTGAAAAATTTGTTTTCATAAATAGATTGTTTGAGTTTATTTTGAAAAAATATATATGTATTTTTTTATTTTTGAAAAATTTTAAAACACTAATATAAATTGATAGAAATTATAGTCTTTTATAATTTAAATGCTTCAATAGATTTTAATACCCTCGTGTTAAAGAAGACTGTTACTTTTTACTAATGAAAATAAAAGGATGACATGGTTATAAATTTTTATAGGTTTTAAGTATTTTAAAAGATGAAAAGTTAAAATTGTATTCAATTTCCAAGAAGATGAAAAATATGACCTTATTTTTTAATTTTCAACAACACAAAAATACATGTTTTTTCAAATATAAGATACAAAATAAGAAATGACTTTATTTTTAAAATAAATTTGGTTGACTTTATGATTTTCTAGTAACTTAAAACTGGAGATTCAAGTTTAATCGGTGTCGTGTGATTACTGGTTTTAGAAAAAATATTAACGGTTAAAAATAAAAAGCAAAAAGCTACAAATGGAAAAAAAAAGTGTTTTCTTTTTCAAATGTACTGCAAAATGGAAAGTAAGGAAAGAAAATTTCAATTATTAAAGTTGAAGGAACAAATTTACATATTAAACCACTCAACATTTTATACCTTTTTATAAGTACTTTTGAAATTTAAATTTACTCAAGTAGCCCTCAAATTTGCTCATTCTTTCAATTATTTGAAATTATAACAATAAAATTACTACATTAGTCATTACACATAATAAGTTTATATTGAAGTTTTTTAATTTGACAATTTTTTAAATTTACATTGGAATTATTTATAATAATCAATTTTAATATCGCATTAGTATTTTACTTGTATTTCCACAAAAAAATATTAGAAATTAATATGGAACATATTTGGTGCACCGTCAAGAGAGTTTTTAAATTTCACAAGCAAGTAGAGTTAAAGATTTGACAAGTGTCTTATAAGGATATAATAAAATATTTAAAAAAGAGAGAATGGGTGTAGGAATTGATTAAAGTCGTATTTAAATTGTTTAGGGATAATTTTAAGTTGGATGATATCACAAATCAATAAACATTAATTTAATTAAAAATAATTAAATTATATTATTATAAAAGCGGTGTATTTTTATATTTTTACCTATAGTAAAAAAAATTCTAGGATTTTTGTTGTCAACCAAACCTTGGAAAGAAAAGAAAATCCCAAATGGAGTTCAATGATGATTGTACATTTTCCACTATAAATATAAATATTCCCCACTGTCTGTGCAAAAGATTTAATTGCTGTGAAAGTGCATATCACAGCTAATATAATGGCTGCCTTCCTCTATTTTTTTTATAAATTCTTGAATATTCTAAAAAGAAAAAGATTGATTAAGACAGAAGGAATTAGTGTCTCAAAAAAATAAAAGGTGACAGAGTGACAGTCCTGTTCTTATATATCAAACGGAATGAGTGCGCAGTGGGGTTGGAATACTATATATATTCTATGACTTGATGATGACTGGAATTCTGGCATGTTTCAAAGTAGAGATGGAATTGGGAGCATATCATGTTGCATACATGCTAAATTATGGGCCTGCAATTAGCAGCCTTTTTGCTTTTAGAAAATGAAAAAGAAAAAAATGGATGCTTATTCTTTTTTATAAAAAATATGATCTTTTTCTAAATGTTGAAATTTTGTAATTAATTTTACAGAGCTGATGCATTAGATAGTGCTTTCTAGCTCATTAATTTTTTTAAAACAATTATGGATAATATGCTATGGTATTCAATGTATCTATAAATCCTTGGCCTTTTTTTTTCATGGTTCAACTTAAATCTAAGAAATGAGATTATAAAATGATTCATTAGATTCCGATGGGCAATGAGGAATTAAGCAATAACAGGGTTAAAAGGGAAACTTACTTGGCCCCTGGCTTGGCCACATTCTTGAAGATCCTCTGAGCACATGTCCGAGCCTCCCACTCGCTGTTAATCTCCGATTCCCCAGCCCCAAAATCATCGACCGTCCTGGATATCGTGGACAATCCCGACGACTTAACGTAGTTGACCAGCCTCTTGACGCTCCATGCATTAGCTCTCCCTTCCAAGCTAAGCTTCTTCAGCTTCTCCATGTCAATCCTTCTCGACCCGTTCTTCGACAACGTTCTGGCCACGCCTCCGCCGCTGCCTTCCGGCCTCAGCCTGGCAGGCATGGTTTTAGCATGCTTCAGTCCTCGTTTTTTAGGCTCTTCGTCTAAGGGAGGCCCCGAAAGTGCATCCAGGATATAGTGATGGAAAACGCACTCTTTCATGCGATCAAAGAAGGTGGCTACGTGAAAGGATGAAGCTAATACCTTCACCAAAACGATTTTCAGTAGCCAAATGGTGGCGCCGGTTAGAACAGCAATCAGGCCGAGAAATGTTTTTTTAACAACGATGTTTTGTTTGTGAATATCAGGGAACATGATCATCCAACATATAAGAACTAACCCTAACCAAGCACAGTTTTGAAAGCTCTTCCTTAATCCATAAACGAAATATAGAACCTTTTCACGAAGCATGAAATTCCGTTCTATAAGGAAAACCATGAACCCAACAACCCAAGCCGAAACCAAGCGTCCGCAAAACAAAACCATGATCATAAGACACCATTTCCATAACTCTAAACCCCAACAAAGTTTGTGTTGGAGCGATTGGAGAGTTAAAGAACATATCAAACAAATCATGATAATGATAAAGAGAACGAACTCAATTAAAGCTCTTCTGTTTATCTTTCTTTTTCTTCTTCTTCTTCTGTACTCGGCTTTCTTACTATCTCCTACATTACCATCTTCTTCTTCGTCGTCGAACCAGTCGTCATCGGAGTCGGTGGAGAAGGTATCGTGGTGAGGGTATAAGGGTTGGTTTTCATCGGATTCGGGGATGGGTTTGGGAGTTAGAGGGAAGGTTGTTTCGGCAAAACGGGCTCTGGGTTTGGAGAAGTTGAGACGGCGAAGGGTTTTGGTTTTTGCGGGGGTTTGTTGTTGTGAGAGTGGAAGGGTAATGCTGTTACTATCTGCCTGATCCTGTGCCTGAGGAGATGATTCTTTGTGTTTGGAGTTTGGTTCATCCATGAAGAGGACTACTTGATCTGAGTTGTGCTTCTGTTTATTTTGGTTTTGAGCCTCCATTAAAGCTCTCCCTCAGTCTTTCTAACTTTGTAGAAGAAGAAAAGGAAAGAGAGGAAGAGTTCATAGACAAAAATGGCTTCAATATTTTCTTCAAAAACTGGGAGAGAGAGTCGAAACTGATGCTGGACGGAGTGTACGTGTGAATTTAGACTTATACATACAGCACCAGATAATAACTATAATATAAAAATAACATGCATATATGTAAATTGGGAATAACTCAGCATCAGTAAAATTTTACCACCCATTAAAATTTTAAATACATATTATACTTTTAAAATTTACACAATTCTTATTATCCAAAATTCAATGCAATACTTACTAATTTTCTTTTAAAAATTAGTTGCATAACTTATGAAAAAATATTAAAAATTGTAAAACAAGAAAATATGTTTGTTTATAATTTAAAATTTTAATTATTTCAAATAATTTAATTTAATTAAAATTAAGTTAAATAAGATAATAGATATATATGAGTGTATAATAATACTTTGTTATCTTTAAAATTTGATTAAGTGGTATTATTTTTTGGTGCCTAAAATCTATACTTTTTAGAATCATACTAATATAATTTATTCCCATGTAAATTTATCTTAAATGGATTAATTTTTACCAACATTTAAATTTTTAACAAGATTTGATTAGAGAAGTTATTGACGTTTTGTCCAACACTTAATGACATGAGTTCAAATCTTATTTTTTTATATTATAATATGAATTATTAATGCTAGATATTTTATCACACGCGTATACATGTATAGAAATTACATATTTAGAATACAAATTTATGTTTAAAAATAACATGCAATAAATAATGAAATGTATGATTTAAAATAATTAATAATAACAAGTGAATTATGTAGAATCTTAAAATAAAAAATAGGTTAAATTGTAAATAAAATGAAATTTAAACATATGAATACATTTGATTAAGAATACTACATGAATATAATTATTTGCCATGGTATTGTCATCAATCCTAAGTTTATGTCAAGTTAATTTGTGACGCCATATCAAACAATAAAAATATATAAAAATAATAATTATTAAAATATATAAAATTAAGTTTTAATAATAATATAGTAATATATTATATAACTTTATCAAACATTGCAACGATTACCTAAATCGACCTAAACCTAAATCCTAAATTCCTAACCCCAACCTTTAAACACTCAAACCCTAAATCCCTAACCTTTAAACCTAAACCCTCAAACCTTAAATCTCTAACCCTTAAATCTTAAACCCCAAACCTTAAACCCATAACCTTAAACCCCCAACCTAACCCAAACCCCAACCTTTAACCTTAAAACTTTAAATATTGAAACCTTAAATCCATACCCCTAAACCTTAAACCATAATCCCTTAACCTCTAACCCCTAACCCAACCCCCTAAACCTTTAACCCTTAACCACTAACCTATAGCCTTTAATCACTAAAATTTTAAGTTAATATCAAACTTCATAACTTTGAAAAAGATTCAAAGTATATAAATTTGAAACTTTGCGGTTGCCTTATATATAACATTATTAACATAAACCTTAAACCCTAACCCCAACCTTTAACCTAAACCCTTTAACCCTAAACCTATAAACCCTTAACCCTTAATCCTTAAACCCTTAACCCACAACCCCAACCACAACCCCACAACCAACCCTAACCCTTAACCATAACCTATAACCTTTAATCACTAAAATTTTAAGTTAATATCAAACTTCATAACTTTGAAAAAGATTCAAAGTATATAATTTGAAACTTTGACGGGTTGCCTTATATCTCATTGTCGGATATAACGGATCCTCCTAGGTGTAACAATGCCACGTATGATGGATCTTATAGAATACATAACTTACCTAATTTTAATATCAAATTTCATAAATTACATAAGTTGACGATTAAATTTCATAACACATAATTTTTCCTTAATATCAAACTTCATAACTTACATAAAGCGTGTATAATTTAAAGAAAAAGATTCAAAGTATATAAATTTGGAAACTGACGGTTGCCTTATATCTCCTTTATCGGATATAATGGATCCTCCTAGGTGTAACAATGCCACGTATGATGGATCTTATAGAATACATAACTTACCTAATTTTAATATCAAATTTCATAAATTACATAAGTTGACGATTAAATTTCATAACTTACATAATTTTTCCTTAAAATCAAACTTCATAATTTACATAAAAATTGTATAATTTAAAGAAAAGATTCAAAGTATATAATTGGAAACTTGACGGGTTGCCTTATATCTCATTATCGAGGATATAATGGATCCTCCCTAGGTTAACAATGCCACGTATGATGGATCTTATAGAATACATAACTTACCTAATTTTAATATCAAAATTCCATAGCATTATTTACATAAATTATTAATTAACAAGTTAGTAGTATAATTTATTGTCAACTTTAGACTTCACCAATTCTGAAATGGATAGGAGATGGATGAAATTGTCAAGGGTAACCTTAGCGGCTATCGAAATGGAGTAGAAACTTTTACGAATTTTGCATTTCAAAATGCAAGCCAAGAGAATATGATTCTTTGCCGTGTAAGAAGTGTTGCAATATTAGCGGCATTATCGTGAAGTGGTCTCTGAGCATCTAGTTGTTGATGGCTTTGTCGGCGTACAAAATATGGTTTTTCATGGCGAGTCTACATCTCTTTGAGCATCTTCATCGATGAATCAGGGTATCCTCATAGTTCTTTCAATCGAATGTTAGTAGCGATAACATGGAAAACATGTTGCGGGATGCTTTTAATATCTTGATGATGGTTTGGTCATTTCCACGAATTGGGTGCAGCAGATGAGCATAATTTTGGAGGAAATACTTTCACGAAGGGAAAAGAAGTGTCTGGGATGAACGACCAAATGAAAAAGCGGCGAGGTTCTATCGTTACTTGGTGAAATGAATGAAGAAGCGTATGAAGGATCAAAATTTTCTAAATTGTCATTACGTATTCGTCTTTTCACTTGAAATGTCTAGGGGTTGGACGAAAACTCATTGACAATGTTGTTAGAGTTTTAATGTTAGAAATTTTATCATATGCATATGTGTGTGGAAACTACGTATAAAAATATCAAAATAAAAATTTAGTTGAGTGATAAATTAAAAGTTTTACTAATACATTTTGTGTGGGTTCAAATTCAACCACATCCAATTTTTATTATTTCTTAAAAATAAAAAAACTGAATACTTTCGAATAATATAACTTTTTAAATGTGAAAGAATATTTTAAGTAATTTTCTTAAGCGAGTTGGTTCCTAGTTGACTTGTGACACAACTTAATCATTGACTTAAACAATAGTTTAGATAAACAATAAATGGATGTAATAAAATGTGCATAATAGTATAAAAATGAAATTTTAGTTGAGTTTTAATTTAAAAATTTACTAATATTGTTGTGGGTTTACATGCATGATTTTATTTTTTTTAAATAAAATTTTGGAATAATAAAACATGAAAATATGGCTAAATTACGGAATAAAGCCCTTTTTTTTCAAAATTATAGAAATAGGCCAATTTTTTTAAAATGACGAAAATGGGCCGATTTTGTTAAAACCCGTCTAGCTGGTGTTATTTTCAATGGAAAATTAGAAAAATCTTTCCAGCTGGAAGCATTTTTTCCTTCTGACCAGTAAAGCGCTTCCAGCTCAACGCGCAAAGCAAAAACTCATCGGATCAGTGCGTTTTTTCCCTCCCTTTAATGTTCACTTCCAATGACTATTTTAAATAGTCATTATCCCCCAACGGTACCAAAAAAAAAAAAAAAAAACACACACTATAAACCCTCCACCTACTAATTTCTCACATTTCTCTCTTAAATCTCTCAAATTTCTCAATCAACTCTCAAAAATCTCTCAAATTCTCAATTTTTTTTTACTAAAATTCTATTTCTATCCAAATTCTAATTTTTATTATATTTTTATCAATATTTTCAAGAAATATTTTTTATTAAAGTTTTTTCGTGTTCTATATAATTTAGCAATGGTCGAGTCTCTAATCCATCTTGATAACAAGCCAATATTTGTCAATCAATTGTAAATGGTAAGAATAAATTTTAATCTTGTTTAATTCTTTTATTTCATTGTTATATTTTAACTTAACATTTTTAATAATTTTTACATAAATAGGCGGAAGATCAAATTTTACAATGTCATATTCGTAATCTACTCGGTCCTCCATCACCGTTAATCGAACAATACTTGAGGGAAGCTAATTTTTGGCACGTGGACCTTGTAAGCCGGGGGTGTAAGTTGGACCTGAAACTCATAAGCGCGTTGGTGGAAAGGTGGAGACCTGATACGCACACATTTCATTTTCCATGCGGCGAGTATACTATCACTCTAGAGGACGTGCATTTACAGTTGGGGTTACCTGTGGACGGGTTGGTAGTCACTGGGTCTGTTAAGTTTGCTGATTGGGGAGCAGTATGTTTAGATCTTTTGGGTGCGATTCTGGAGACGATTTACGGAGGTCAGATCAAAATGGCTTGGATACGGAAAAATTTTGTGGAGCTGGTTGAGGATTCGATTGAAGTCCAAAGAGAACGATATGTTCGGGCGTACATCCTTTAGATCACCGGTGGTATCCTAATGCTGGATATGTCATGAAATCTAATTTATCTAAGGTGATTGCTAAAACTCATCGATTTTAGAGAAGCGAAAGAACTCAATTAGGGTCCGCCATATTGGCGACATTGTATCAGGAGATGTGTTGGGCCACGCAATCAAGAAAAATCAAATTGGTGGTTTCCTTTTACTACTACAATCACTGGCTCGATTTCGGTTTCCATTTTTATATCCTCGAGCGAACTACCCGTATACATTCTCACTCGTAACAAGGTACAATTCAATAGATATTACCATGATTAAATTGATTTAAATTAAAATTATTATGCTAATAAGTTATTTAAATAGGTGTAACCATGCGCTGAGTCACGTGGGATTACCTACTGAGCTTCAAGATATACGGTTTCTATTAAACCAATGATCAGAAGCAGATGTATGTATCTATTTAATTTTGAACTATATACAAATAACATAGTCGATTTCGTATTTAGTAGTATATATACAACTAATGTTTTTATCACATTAATATAGTTTTAATGGACACTATACTAGGATTCAACAATTCAAGCAATAATCCCCGATGAATTCTTTTTGAATCCCAACGCTTGGCACATTAAGGTCCCATTGATATTGTACACTACCGTTGAGATGCACAAGACCGATAGAGTGTTATGGCAGTTCAAATTTTGACAGTCGATTCTTGTGGCACCTCAAGACCTTGATGATCTGCATCTTATCGACTTGCAAAAATTGGATGATAATTGACTGGTATTCAACTCCAAACATATCAATATATGGAATAATCTGTATCATTTTTTACCTACTCGTGAACCTATTATCATTCTGGAGTTAGCATGCTATCTGGAGTACATGTCATGGTTTAGGATCCATGGCAAGCCATATTTGTACAAAGAAAAGGTGAGGCGTCGACATCCCTATACGAGTAGGCTATGACAGCCCCCTTTAAATCCAAGGGTTGACGAGGCAGGCTCATCATCAGTACCCATGCAAGAATCGACACCAACGGCCTTAGCACCAATGCCCACACCACCCCCCATTCAGTATTTACCGTTTTATTCTAGTGCGTATTCTAACCCTATCATCTTCACACAAGCACCATATGTTGCACCACATTTTTTGCTTTTAGTCCTATGTCAGGTTGGACTGTTGGTCATCCATCCCTGATGTTTTACACGCTCGGGCCATTTCATTTCCCGATGATACTGGCGTCGTCGCCGTTGACGATGTATAGGCCATCTATATATTAGGCACCAATAGAGAGTCCACATATTATCCCATCGGTGTATGGGACTTAACATAGTTATGCTTATTCATCATTTGTGACACAAACACCTCCAGGATCTTTGTTCTACCAAGGTGGGTCATCCTCTCAACCACCAATTTATAGACCGAAAGATACACGATGACAACCGAGAATGTAAAGATCGCAATCAATCGAAGGCGAAGAAGAGGAGCAATCAAAACCACAACCCCGCCCAAAAGTTAAACCAACAAGGAATCCAACGGAAAACCGTCGACCACCTCGATGTGGCACTGATTCTGATCGACATATGCACTGATAAATTTCATATTGTATCAATGATATTTGTTATCATTTTACAAAATTAACATTGTATCATTTAAGAAAGTAGTAGTTGATATTTGTTATTATTTTACAAAATTAATGTTGTAATTTGTTGTAATTTCACAACATGAAAATCTAATATTTGTTATTATTCACAGAACCATGTGTTTACATATTACAATGGAATTTATATTTGTTTTCTAGTTTGCATAGTCCTTTCAATGTGGACATGACGGTATTGTATGGCCTAGGTTCTTACACTGCCCACATAACCTTGGTTGGTTTGACCTTTCCTAAATATCCATGTTGCCGCATATTCGAGTTGATGTTGGTCGACCTTTTGGTTTGTGATACAATCTTCTATCAAGTAACAACTTAAACGAAGTGCTTGATACAGACGATCACTTACATTCATCTAGGACTAGTGAGAATGTGTCTCCACACGTTGTGCAAGTTTTCTAATTTGTACACTTCGTCGACAAAGCTCATGGGATCCAAATGTTGATTGATACAAGCTACAATTGCATGCGCGCATGGAAAATGAAGTGCGTCAAATCTCCCATAGTGGCAAGTTATATATCTCAGGTGTGCACGGTACACTCCCCCGACAATACCTTGGTACGGTCTGTCAAACTTCGTTACCCGAAACCATAGGTATTCGCGCGAGTGACAAACAGAGTGCATAAAATTCGCTCGTGTCTTACCTTTATTAATTTTTTCCACCACAATTGCCTAGCATAACTTGCTGCTCGTTTTGGGAACAGTTCTGCCAAAGCAAGTATGTTTATTTCACAACTAAGGTTATCGACAAATGACAGGTTCCCTTTAAAACAAAATTGATGCATTCTTCCATGTTTTAAGTCATGTAGCCATATCATAGACCTTCGTCGTAGGATTGTGTCCACTCATTGAAGGGTATGCTAGAGAGGTATCGTGCCCTTGCCTTGTTAGTTGACCATAAGATTTCCAACATCTCATAGAAATGACCCTTCTCAATCCATATCCTGTCAATAGGAGTGGATAGTGATGATTACATACCAAAGAATATAAAAACAAATAGAATATTACAAACCAAAAAATATTGGTGGTAATTACGTACTCATGTTGGTCACTTGTGATCACTCAACGGCAGAGTGATATTTCTGGTAGTAGCTGGACGCAACGTGCCTTAGACAATACCGATAGTGTGTACGGTCCTATTGGATTCCTTTTCGTTCAATTGTGGATAGTATTCCAGTTCCCCGATTCAAGATGACACATATATCAAGTTGGGGGCAGACATGCCTCATCAACCTAGACAGAAAGAAATCTCAGTCGTCAGTTGACTCCTCCGGTGTTATTGCAAACGTAATTTGAAGGATTCTCTATTACCATCCTATGCCACAACCAACAATAGCTGATGGGTATATCTACTATTCATAAATGTATCATCTATTTGTACCAATGGCTTGTAGTACTGGAATGCTTGAGAGCATTGCTTGAAGGTCCAAAATAGATGGTGGAACACTTGACATCCATATAGTAAGTGATCGTTTTTGAAGGTCCTCTTGCCAATGGACATTATAAGAAGTACATCATCCCTTTTCGTGTACGTGTCGAAACGTCCAAAATCACATGTCGATTGCCAACCGTTAAAAGTTATTGTCATTCCCCAATAAGTATTCTCAACGTTGAACATTGACCCATCGAAGTTCATGTTCCATCCATTAACTGAGTGTCGTGTAGGGGTCGTGTATTTCGTTCTACCACCAAAACCCAATTGTTTGATGTTCTGCCTCCCAAGATTGAAATCTAAGGCCGAGACAAATGAGTGTCTTCTCATTGATGATTCTGAGATATCATAATGGGAACTTTCTAACAAAGTTGTTGGACTATCGACATTTTCAACCGTTCTCACCTCTCAAACAAGAAGAGATGTTGACGGCCAAATACATTCATTTGGCCTTCAAAGTTCCATATATAACTTGAGAAACGATGATCCACTGTCGATGTGCATCTGCACCATCATCTCCAAGCCCCAAACACTTTTGATATCAAAAGCATCATATCTCACGGGATCGACCGAAGCACAAAATTGATACTTAATAGATGATATTCTCATTCCTGTAGATCTGACGATTTTTCACCTAGTTCTTTTCTAAAGTTCTAACAACTCTATGTTCTGGTTAAAAAAGCCAGTTGCGCTGTGTTCTGCTAGAAAAAACCATGTCATTCTCGATGTCATGGACTTCACAGTCATAATAAATAATAGCACTAATTCGTTTATTCATTTTTAACCAAATTATCAGTCGAGAAAAGTTCAAAACAAAAACATTATGCAAAAATATAATGCTTCAAATAAATATTAACATGAAAAATCAATGCTTATGCTTACCTTTTATAAAAATAGTATCGTTGCTCCAACTTATGCATTTCCTATGAACTTCTATTCTTCTAAACTTCTTCAAAATTTATTTTCACAGTTTATGCCACTAGAGGCTGAAATATGGGTCATTTGTAACCCAAGGGATAACATTCTATATGTTTATAAAAAAATGCCCTGGATAGTGGGGGTTGAAATTTGTCGAGAAAAAATGCTCCAAGCGGGGCCTTATCGCCAGACGATCTTGAAAATGGCATCCAGATGGAACTCTTTTCAATACTTTTGCTGACAGTACGTCTTGCTTAGAGCCTTTTTTTCTCTACAAATTTCAACCCCCTCTATCCGGGGAATTTTTTTCAGAAACGTCTCAGATATCCTAAGAATCCCAGGATATTTTTTCAGAACCCATCTTGCCAAAATTATTTTTTCAGTTCTCCAAGTTTTGATTTTTAATAAAAGAAATATTTGATTGGTGTCAATACGAATATTTTAAATATCGAGTTCAATTATTACAATTATTACATTAAATTTTAATAAATTAAAATCATAAACTCTAACCTAAAACTCTAAAAAACTTAAAACCCTTAAAACTCTAATAATAAAACCCTAAACCATTAAAATCCTAAGTAATAAACCCTAAAACACTAATTAAAAAAATCCTAAAGACCCTAATAAAAATACGGAAGAAACGCACTGACTTAAACGCTATTTTTGCTTAGTATGCTGAGCTAGAAGCTCTTTACTAGTCAAATGATAAAAATGCTTCTAATTGGAAATATTTTTCTTATTTTCCCTTAAAAATAATACCAGCTGAACACGTTTTAGTAAAATCAATTTATTTCCATCATTTAAAAAAAACCCTACTTCCGTAATTTAAAAAAAAAGGCTTTTTTTTTTCGTAATTTACTCTGAAAATATTATAAGATGAATGTACACCTGTTAGTGGAATAATAAGAAAAATATAAAATTGTTGTAAAGGTAGAAAGGTCATGATTGAGAGCATTAAGTGTAGTAAAACAAAAGGATGGAAAGAAATGAAGCATTTTGAATTTCGGAGCTTCTCTTTTAAAAAGATGTTGGAGAAACAAATTATGTTGTGGGCAATTATCACGTGCTCTTTAATTTATTAAGCATTAGCTGTGTATAAATCAAATTATTAGTGAACATCATAGTTTTTTTTCTTTTTAAGTTTTAAAAATTATTTAATTTTATTTCTAATAATATGATATTAATAATCATATATAAAATTATACACTATTTTTAAAAATATTAATTTGCGATAACGACAATGTCAAAGCAAATTAGTTGAGTAAATTGATTGGTTACTGACCACCTAAGTGGGGATGATAAATGGATAATGTTTGTTAATTGTTTAGTTAGCAGTGGAGGTATAAGTCAAAAATAAGTTTTTTTTTCCTTAATTAATTATGTTTGGGATATGTAAAAGCAATGAAAAGACTAATCTTTAGCAAAAGTTGTTGCCCTAATGACAATAGACAAAGAGACACATTATAAAGAGCTCTGAAATAAAGTTTTCTAAATTGGGCTTAAACTGAAATTTAATCTACTTTGCTTAGGGGTGAAAAAGGTGTTGAAGCATATTATTATTATTATTATTTAATTACAATTTTTTTTTTATATATGATTTTATTAATAGAGGTTAGAAATAGATGATATAAGCAGAGGTGGATACAAAGGGGTTGGCAGTGGTCCTGGCCCCCCTTAAAATGGAAAATTTATATTTAAGTCTTTAATTTTTTTTAAAATTTTAAATTAGTAAATGTAAAATTATACTTTGGCCCACCTAAAATTATAGAAATTTGATTTAATCCTTTAAAATTATAAAGATATAGACCATAAAAATTAAAATTTCATTATTTACTTAAAATTTGTTACGCCTCATACATAGCGATAATTACATAAAAAGAGGGCTAATAGTGTAAATAACATGATAACAAAATTCCCACAAATAAACTAAGAACGATGGTTGAAATTCTGAATTGGTACTACCAGTTCAAATTATATCTTCTCTTTTACCTCTCCTAATTACACAAAGAACATCCCATAAGTTTCACAGAAGAGGCCTTCTATACATAGCACTTAAAAGACCTTAACTGTTTTGGCCAAAATCACATACAAACCTCAAAATTATCCTGTCAACCACTTTAAACAAAGCCCACAGTTTCCATAATGACCTCCGAACGCCATTTAATAAAATATGAGTCAATATCCCAGATTTCCTGAAAGTACTAACAAAATGCCCATAATAATTTCAACTCACATCTCCTCAGTAGGATTCAAATCAAAAGGATTATACTATCGTTTTGCTTCTTGTTTTAACAGTTTTTGGACCACTTTTAAAAAACACAGATTGGTCAGTAATATTTTTTGTTTTCTATTTTAATAAAATTCTAAAATAAATTAAAACAATTTACAGTATAGGAAAGCAGAAGCTGAATTCAAGAGTGCAGTTATGCATGAAAAAGGAACTAACACCCTCACAACCCCTATTATTAAAACGGTACCAAGTAATTGTATGTTATCCAAATTCTTCAAACAATTTTTTAATTAAATGAGTTTTTATTATATCCAAAACAATTTGTATCCCTTTAGACAAATTGATGAAATTTCATTCGATAATTTGTCATTGCTTAAGAATAATGAATAGTAAAATTAAAACAGAGTATTTAACTTCTCAATTTTAGAGCCTGCTTCTAATAACACGTTTTTTGAGTTAAAATGGGTTTCTTTGTCTCCCATTTCTCCAGCGAGGCGAAATGCGGCAAGTCAGGTTATACGGTGGAGGCAATGACACAGATGGGGAGATGGCAACATTGTAAATTAATGTCGGGGAGGATGAGGCATGGTAGATTGATTTGGGCAAGGAAGCGAATGAATTCGGGTCGAACCTATGCATAGTTAGTTTTCCTTACTTCAAGCATTGTTTTGTTCAAAGCTATGGGCACAACCATGGCTAATCTATGGCATCCCTTAGGGGCGTGACGATTACAGATCTGGGGAGAATAGTTTCTCTTCAAATTCTATTATGAGAATGACATGGACAAGTTCTTAGAAGGGAGCCCTTGGGCGTTTAATAACCACCTGTTGGTGTTCTATAGATTAAAAGTGGGGGAGGATCCGTTGCTTGTTTCATTGTTTTGGGTGGATTTTTGGATTCAAGTTCATGACCTTTCAGTAGGCTTAATGTTTGAAGGGATGGCACAATAATTTGGTGCTTTCCTTAGACAATGTTTAGATTATGATGCGAATTCCATCAGCAAAGGATATCGGAACTATAAGACTAGATATGAGAAATTGTGGCTACAAGTTATTGGTGACGTGAAGAGGGGATGCTCCGTAGCTAAGTGACTTAGGAAAGGAAAATGATTGGTCTGGGACAGTTGGATAGAAGGACATACAGGGCCTATTCCAAAATATTGACTTTATTAATCACGCTGGCGCAAATCTAGGACTGAATGCTAGAGAAAGGAAATCAGTTGCTTTTGGGGAGGGGGTAAAGGTGGATCCAAATTGTAATCTGATTGAGGAGGATTGTTTGATGGAGGTTGGAAAGGGAAAGAAACGATGACGCAATACATTGTCTTCTCAAGTTTTTAATGAGTTATATTCAGGGAATACTTTTTCTGGACAAAATACTATTCATATTTTTTAGATATTGGTTGGCTTTGTTGGGAAGAACAGCTGAACGTAATGAAACTCTTAAGTTGAAATGTCTAGGGGTGGGGAACCCCTGGGCTATTCATTGTCTTCGGCACGTGCTAAGGGAGGCTAATCCGAGATGACTTTCTTTATGGAAACAAAGTTGCAGAGTTCAAGAATGGAGAAATTTCGAAAGCGTTGGGGTTTTGTGAATGGAATCGAGGCGAGTAGTGATGGTACAATGGGTGATTTATCATTATGTTGGAAACACGGATGCAAGATTTTGTTACGTAATTTCTCAATGCATCATATTGACGTGACAATGAAGGATGAAAGGAAGGATCATAGATGGCGATTCACTGGCTTCTACGAGCATCCAATGGGAACTTTACGGCATCAATCATGGGAATTAATTTAGAGACTAGCAGAGGAAATGATTCATGGCTATTCATGGGAAATTTCAACGAAATAATGTATTCCCATGATAAATAAGGGGGTATAATAAGAAATGAAAGGGCTATGGAAGCTTTCAGACATGTTCTTGATGATTGTGAACTCTTAGACTTGAGATATGAATGTTAATGGTTTACATGGCAGTGTTGTAGATTACATCAAAATAATATCCGAGAAGGCTCGATATAAGGGTGGCACGATCAAAGTGGAAATTTTTGAATTTCAGACTGAAGCATTGTGTACACTTAATGTCTTATCATTGTCCCTTATTACTTAGTATAAGTTGTTCGATTAAAATACATGAGCATGGGAAACAGAGCTTTAAATTTGAGGCAACTTGGATACTTAAGGAATCTTGCGAGGAGGAGGTCTGATGCTTAGAGGCAGATTTGGTGGGTGATGTGCCTAATTGGATTAAGTCAGTTGGATGGGGGTTAATGCGGTGGGCAAAGATTTAAGGTGACTTTCGAGGATGACCACCAGTATATTATAGCGCTGATTAAAGAGTTGAGTAGTAAGGCCTCAGATGATGATGTATTGGAAGAATTAGTCATTAATAAGATGCAATTAAATTTATAGATTAATAAGGGCAAAATATATTGGGAACATCGAGCAAGAGCTAATTGGTTGAGAAATGGGGACCTTAATACAACTTATTTTCACAGGTTTGCTTTACAGCGAAAACTGGCGAATATTATTAATTGGCTTGAGAATGAGGATGGTCGGATTGTGGTGGGAGACAAAGGGATTGAACATATTGCTTGTTAGTACTTTTCAGAGCTATTCATATCACAGGGTAGAGGGGATATGAGTAGAGGTGAGTATTCGATCGAGTCAAAAAATTTGAGTTAGTCAAGTTGACGAATCCCATTTTAGCAACCGAACTCAATTTGAATTTTTTTCGAATCGAATTGTATTGAGTCAAAGAATTTCGAGTCAAGTCGAGTCAAGTTAACGAATCCTATTATTTATACTCAATGTCGCATTTACATGGACCAATTATTAAACTAGTAGACGAAATAAAAGATTATTTAACTACATAAACAATATAATTGTTTTGTTTTTAACTTAATGGTTCAACATTTATCAAAATAATGTAGTTTTGCCTTTTAACTTAATGGTTTTGACTTTTAACTTTTTTAAAAGTAAACATTTATCAAAATGATGTAGTTTTGCCTTTTCTTATTTGGATTTTCGGATAACTCGAATTATGTAATTCATATTTGAGTTAAACAAAAAAACTTAATTTTTTATTTGAGTTGATCCGAATAACTTGATTAACTCAAATAACTCAAACTATTTAATTCAAAATTAATTTTTATTGAGTTTTTCGAATCGAATCGAATTTTGCTCACCCCTAGAATAAGATACTCTTTTCAAGTATTCCGATTCATGTTACTGAAGGCATGAATAATTTTTTGCGATCGAGGTTCATAGAGAAGGAGATCAATGTGACAATTCGTAGCATGCATCCTACAAGGGTGCTGGGCAACAATGGTATTTTTGCTATTTTCTATCAGAAAATTTGGCATATAATTGGTAAAGATGTTAGTAAATATTGTCTTGCTATATTGAATAATTATGGGTCCCTAGCAGATATCAATCATACTAATATAGTGCTTATTCCAGAGAAGACTAGTTCTTCTAGTATGACCCATTTTCTACCAATCAGTCTATGCTATGTGTTGTTTAAAATAATTTCAAGGACAATTGTAAATAGATTGCAGATGATCATGCCATATTTTGTTGATGAGGTGCAAAGTGCTTTTGTGTCAGGAAGGTTGGTTATGGATAATGTGGTAGTGACTTTTGAAATATTGCATTATTTTAAGAAGAAAAGAGGTGGTTGAAATGGCTCTTTTGCGTTGAAGTTGGATATGAGCAAGGCGTATGATAGAGTCGATTGGCATTTGGTGGAAGAGGAAATGCTAAAAATGGGATTTGTGAATGCATGGGTAAAATTGGTAATGAGATTGTAAAGTTTGTTAAGTATTCAGTGGTTGTGAATGGTGTAGCAATAAGAGAAATTTCCCCCATAGAAGGACTTCGATAGGGTGATTCGTTGAGCCTTTTTCTATTTTTATTTTGCAGCGAGGGGATATCATCTTTATTGCGATTGGCCTGTTAGGAGGGTTTGGTGGAAGGAGCAAAGGAGAGCCGACCAGGGCCTATAGTATCGCATCTTTTCTTTGTAGATGATAGTTTGATTTTTGGGGATACATCTTTAGTAAGGGCAATAAATGTGAAAAATGTTTTGGTAGAATCTGAGAGATGTTTTGGGAAGTTGATTAACTTTCAATAGTCCTTTGTTTATTTTAACTCAAACGTTAGTGAAGGAAATTGAGACTTGATAGAAAGAGGGCTAGGAGTGAGAAGTTTTATGGATCTTGAGAAGTATTTTGGGTTGTCGATGGTGGTCGGTCGAAACAGAAAATTGGCTTTCCGGAGTATTAAGGATCGAATTCGAGGGAAGATTAATGGCTGGTGTAATCAATTGTTTGCACAATGAGGTAAAGTAATTTTTGTTAAATTTATATTGCAGGTGATTCCCACATATGTTATGTCATGTTTTTTATTTGCAAACTCCTTTTGCAAGGAGATAAAAGCATTGTTATGACGTTATTGGTGGCAGAAATCAAAGTCCCAGCGAAAAATTCATTAGTGTTCGTGGGAGGGATTGTGTGCATTGAAAGAGGTTGGGGGATTCGGCTTTCAAAATTTAACAAAATTTAATAATGCGGTTCTTGCTAGGCAGGGGTGGCAATTAGTTTTTAATCCTACCTTACTGGTGGCACCAGTATTAAAACCAATATATTATGGCAGTAGCGATTTATTAAGAGCGAGTTAGGAAGTCAACCTTTGATAATCTGGAGAAGCACTTGGGCAGCAAATGGGCTTCTGTTGTTGGGGAGTAGCTGGCAAGTCAGTGATGGAAAATCAATACCGATGTGGAAGACAACTTGACTACCTAGTGATAGACTCTACCTAATTAATTCACCATGTGGTAACAATGTTAATATGGTTTCTGATCTAATTGATGAGCAAGATTGGGCATGGAAAAAGAATTTAGTGCTTACCACTTGTACTTACTAGGAAAAAAGGAGAATATTGAGCATTCCATTGGTATAGCATGGACTTTTGGATAGATTGCGATGGTGCCCTGAGAATTCTAGAGAGTACCCGATGCGTAGCGGGTATCGTCTCTTGCTAAAAGACTTCCTTGGGGCTGAGTATGACTTGTATATAGACAATTTTAGCAAGCAAAATTGCTAGAAAAAAAAAAATTATAATTTGGCAATTTGTACATAACTATTTGCCCTACAAAGTCTAATTTGTATATTAGAAGATGAGTGACTGATGCAATATGTCTACAATGTGGAAAGGTGTCTAAAACTAGTTCCTATGCTTGTTGTGATTGCCCTTATGCCCTGTAAGTTTGGCAACAACTGTGTATAACTTGGGAACTAAACTAGATAGAGGAATCGTTGCTTGAATAGGTTAAGCAATTATTTACAGGGTGTAATCAAAAGCAATTACTCGTTATTGTAACCATTTGGGCTTTATGGCTATCGAGAAACAAGTTATTGCATGAAGGAAAACAACAAACCAAAAATGAATTATGTACCTTCATTTTGGGATATGCTAGGAAATTGGAAGCACTGGAGGGGGATCAAATGAGAAATATGACAGATGAGATAGTGGTATGGTGATCTCCACCTGATCCGTAGGTTAGAGTTAATTTCGATGTTCACTTTACATATATTTGGAGGCGTCAAGTTCAGGTAGAATAATTAGAGATAGCAATAGGTTGACAATAGGTGTGGCATGTCTTTAGAATAGAAAAATACCGACCGTGGAGGTGACGAGGCATTGGCTGCCATTCAGGCTATCAGATTTGCCCAGGAGATAAGGTTCTAGGCGGTGGAGGTTGAAGGAGACTTCTTTGTGATTATTTTAAAGCTTAGGATGCCATGCATAGATAAATCAAAGTTCAAAAGTTATATTTGGGAAGCCAAACATATTATAATGGGCTTTTGGAGCTTCAAATTTCAATACATCAAAAGGGAGGTAATCGGGTGGCTCACTTGCTAGCTAGAAGGGGCTTCCTCTGAAAATGAGACATCTGGTGGGTGGAGGGCCGGCGATGATTCATGGGACAGTGGAGGCTAAAGGATGGAATATGCGTATTACCAACTAATGGTTCTGGTTGTGCTGACATGGATTACTAGATCAAAAGATGTTAACTAGAGTTGTTTTGTGGAGGGTCTGATGATGATTCATGGGCCAGTGGAGGCTAAAGGATGGAATATGCATATTACCAACTAATGGTTCTAGTTGTGCTGACATTGATTGCTAGATCGAAAGATGTTAACTAGAGTTGTTTTGAATCGCTCTAGTTTAAACCATTTCAATGGGTTTTTATGTCAACTGAAGTGTTTTTGCATCTGGTATGTTTGGGGGGCTGTGGGAAAGGGTCAGTTACTTTCTTTTCATCTCTTGCTCTCTATTTTCTTGGATGCCTGAGTGGCATTATCTCTTCATTTGCATTGGTTTTAATAAGTCAATAAAAGCATTGCTAACTGTTAAGTTAAAAAAAAAAAAAAAAAATAATGAATAGTTTTATATTTTATATTTCAAGATTTCAGTTTTTGATTACTAATACAATTTTATATTTCAAGATTTTATGGGATTACTAGCACAAGTTTTGTTCAATTTAAAATTAGATTACTACACAATTAGCATTTAAATGATATTTGCACAAATTAAATAATGATAATTTTAAAAATAAATTGAAACTTATACCTAAAAGATTGATATCTCGATATATGTAAACCTAACTATCTGTGTGAATCCACATCCTCACCTTTCTCATATTTTCTCTTTTGGGGTGTATTTGGTTGGGTGAAAACGTGGAGGGATGGGAGGAGGGAGCGGAAAAATGAAAGAAAATAAATTTGGAGTGTACTTAGTAAAGAAGAAAAATAGGAAGAAAGACAATAGGAGAGATTATCATTTTCTATCTTACTATATAAGAAACAATCCTACTAAATTGGAATGAAGAGAGGAGAAAATGAGAGATATGTATGTTAGTTCAAAATTATGCATTTTTTACATGTTTTGCTTTATTTCCTTTCATTTTTCAACTCTACCAAGTAATGGATGGAGAGAATAATACTTTTGCTTTCCGTTATTCTCACTAAGCACATCTACAGAAAGAAAAAATATTATAACACCCTCACCCGTCTTCGACATTGGATTAGGGTTACGAAAGGTTACAACAATTAACAAAACAAATATATATACTATTTTAATCCAAAATTTACATTTAAACAAATCATCAATAGATTTCATTCAATATAAACATTATTCAAACTAAAATGGAACTTAAATCGAGCTTTAAATGCAATGGATTAGATTCAGGTATGAAAAAAGACCAAATTGTAAATTTTGTAAAACTTTAGAAATTGGTATCGATACCATTTTTGCATTCTGCCAAACATTAAAACTTAAGTTCAAAACATTTTATCGATACCTTGAGAAAAAGTATTGATGCCAACAATTAGGTACTAATACTTGTTATAGGTATTGATACCAAATTGACATTTTGCCCATTTTGAAAATTGTTCATTTGGTTAAGCATCGATATTTTGGCCCATGGTATCAATACTTTTATCTAGATGGCCACAAATCACAAGTTTGGAAACACATTTCATGCTCAAATCAATTCACTATGTAATAGGTAATCTCAACACAATTAAATCTGTATAAAATTCAATCCAAAACATATCTCATATTATCCTAAAAGTGCCTCACAAATATGCCATAAGCCACCTTTACATCCAACATAACTAACAATTCAAAATATTCACTTAAACACACACACACACACACACACACATATATATATATTAATCAACGTATAATTTGTCATATTTTGTCACCTACCATACATATATTTCAAACCAAACCTTATCCAACTATTACCAAAATGAACTCATATTATTGCCTTATCAAATAATAACATTTTCCGTATGTTTTCACATGTATGTATACCACAATGTGACAATTTATGTATACCACAATGTGACAATTTATCCAATCAACTAAGAATGAACCAAACGTTATATCACAAAAACAATCATTTCACAAAATAGAATCCACATGACATTTCCAAAATAACTTCATCACATCTATCATATAAGTGTACCATGAAACCATGAAATTTAACACATTACATGTCAATTTTCAACACATTAAAATCCCTACTAAAATTTAAATTCATCAACTTAAAACAACTTTTATACATGCCACAAAATCGAAAATAACGAGTCAACGTCTACCAAGACAAAAGCTTGATAGTGTAAGCCTTGAAGTTGATCTGTTCGACTAGTTCCGTAAAACATTAACTACAAAAAACAAAAAAAAAAAAATAGAGTAAGCTTATATATAGCTTAGTAAGTTCATAGTTTAATCTACACCAACTTACCTTGATTAACCAATTGAAATTAAAACAATTTAGATTACAAAGACCTGACAATCAGTTTACAAGAACATGTGAGATTTACCTAGAATCAAATCATCAATTATCACATTTCCTTCACTAAATTAAACGAATTCATTTGCCTAAGCATTCCATTGCATACACTATCAAAGCATTCTTGAATTTTCATTCAATAACATAATTCTTTAGATATCAAACACATACATTGAGAATTCTATAAAGACATTCTCAAGTTTTATTAGCCAGATGAACTATATAGTAACATAACTCGGATACACGGGTAACACATTCACACCAGAGAGCATCAAATGCTATACAGAAGCACTGTAGTGCAATTAGAGGCATGAGTGTGCAACCAAAGACACTGAAGTGTATACGGAGGCACCGAAGTGGAAACAGAGGCACATATGTGCAATCTCGTACAAGCGCGTTCTAATCCTATTGGCATGCCAATCATATTCTAATTGTTTACTATGTTCAAACGGGCATCTTAATAGAATTTATCACATTTATAATTCAAAGGAACTTCTGGATAAAAATTCGTACACATGCTGCAATTCAATTATGCTCTTTCCGGAAACATATAACTCATGTATGTTTATTACATTACAAACAAGTCCTACTCACCTTAAATTTAATTAAAAATAGTTAATAATCTTAATCAAACATTAACAATGCAACACATTTTAATTAACTAATTCATATCAGCATAAAACATAAATATACACACACATATTTATACTACAAACTTACCTAATATGTACAACTAATGAGTTGTGTTGTAGGGACTAATTTGTGATTTTTTCTTTTCCACGGTTATCCTCCATACTATTCAATTCTTGATCTATATAATAGTTAAATTCAATTTATCAATTTCAAATACATTATTAAACTCATTTTTATGCATATGACTTATAATATTTATTTTACAATTTCCTTGAACATTTACACTTCTTTCAATTTAGTCCCTAAAATTAAAACTATTTAAAATTTCACATTTAATACTTAATACTCAAAATTGATTTTAACAACACTCCAAATCAGCCCTTTAAGTATTTGAAAATTTCACAAATTTACATTCTGAATTTTATATATTTTCATATTAGTTCATAAACTCAAAACTAACAAAATTTTTTTTTACAAAATAGTCTTAATCAACAAACAAGTTTATAAATTCATCATTTAACACCCAGAGCATCTAAAAACCATCAATGGCAAGTTTCAAAACCTATAACAGTTTTACGAAATAATCCCTAGGTTAGCTAGATTAAGCTACAAAGATCTCAAAAACATAAAAATTACTAAAAATAGATAAAAATACATACCATGCAAGAAAAAGAAAGATTGTTGAATCTTCCCCAAGCTTTCAACAATGGAGTTTGCTTTTGTAAAGAAGAAAAGATGATAGAATGACACTAACTTAAGTTTTTATGTTTTGTTATATTTATTAATTAATTTTTAACTTATGGTATAATTTTAATAATAAAAACCAAGTAGAAATCGTCCACTATATTAAAAGTGGTAATTTACCATATAAATCGTTACGCAAACCTTAATTAGCCGCTCAATCGCTAAAATTACTGAATCGAAACTTAATTTAACTCTATATTAGACTCGTAATATCTTAAAATAATATTTATTGACTCAATCATCGAAAATTGAGATTTCGAAACCACCATTTTTTGTACCACTGAAAAACAAAATGTTACAATTATATTTTCCATCTTTCTATTTTTCTATCCCTTCAATATTCTATCTTTTTAATTTTCTTTCCCATTTACCGAACGAAGTCTTAATTTATTCAAATTTGATAGTTTCAAAAACTACTCGGCACCTTGAAGAATTTGAAACATATCACATAAATTTTAACTCTAAAAAGTAATTAATTTAACTTTTATTCTAATCTAATTGTACATCAAAATTTACTACAATTCTTAACAACAACAACAACAACAACAACAACAATAATAATAATATATATATATATATATATATATATAATGCAAAATATTAAATAATGAATCAATAGAAATTTAAATACTAGGAATTTAGAGCTAGATTGATTAGGAAATGTACTCATAAAAATGAGAACTGAAGTGAGATAACCTATAAAGTTTAGGTACCCGATATGAAAATTTACTTTTTCTATTACTTCATGTGGATTTAGAACCTTCCCCCTCATTTAACACTAATTTTGTTTTTGTTTTTGTTATTTTTTCTTCTTCTTTTACTCTTTCCTTTCTTAAAATTTCACTCTCTTATTACATTTATTTCTTCTACTTATTTTCTCTCCCTTTTTCCATTTATTTCTTTACATTTCTTCTTCTCTCTTGTTTACAACGAGTTGGCAAAAAGTGCATCACCATCGAAAAAGCTCTGGTTGACCCCCTTCTTAGACCGAAACGAAGCTCTCCTCACCCTCTGTTCATACTACGGATTAGATTTCCAACAATCCCTCCTAAAAAACACGAAGTGAAACGTTAAATCTAAAAAAAATCTAATATTTAATCTTGAAATCCATCCACTGAATTGGGCTTTGAGCCTTCTTTCAGTGAATCATGACGTTTAACCATTCAAATTTTAGAAAAACCCTTTGAATAAAGATATGCGTTTCTTCTCCTTTCCTTTAAGCTTTCTTTTCTCCCTTTTTTTTAGTTCTTTTTCTTATGGGGGTTGTAGGTTGCTTTGAATGGCTTTCTAGATTTTTTTTTTTTTTTTTTTGTTGGCTATTGCGTTTTGAATGGGTGTTAAGTGTAATTTTGTTTCTACTCTACTCTTAATTTTACAGGTGAATGGGCTGTTGTTGGAAAAATCCAGTTAAGAAAATGGTTTTCAGTTATAGTAGAAGTTTAAAAATTTTGAAAATTAACCCGGTTTGTGATATTTATAGCAATAAATCGTTTCTAAGAAAATACCTGTACTTTGTGCGAGACGAATTTGAATTGTTCTCGAATTTCAACCGAACAACCTTCTCTGCTATTCTCGTACCCTAAATTGCACCAAGTGTGGGTTCAAGTAACATGAAGCACACATAGAACAAGAAACAATTTTTATTACTTTCAATAGGAAAGTAATTTTTTAAATAGAAACCGATAAAATTGTAATTTCTAGAAAATAGAATTATTCTAAAAAAAAATTCTCACTACTTTCTGGCAGAATCACAATATATAAAATTTGTGCATGTCAATAGTTCTACCAGTGTCACCTATTTATAATGAGAGATAGAAGAATCTTAGTTAAATAAGGGTTACACAAGTAATATTTATTTAATAGAAAGCACTCCATTAATCTAACTGACCCTAATAATATTTACTAAGATGTGTCACCCCTTACTTATCATATGAGGGGAATTGGGCCTCTCATGCATTATTTAATGACCTAATTTTAGAAGGTGTCGAAAAATGCGATTTTAGAATTAAATTTCGTAAACCGAGTTAGTGAAAATATGAATAGAGGGGTTTATGAAGTAAGTATGGAAATATATTAAAGAAAAGTTAAGTAATTAAATCTAGAAAATCATTAATTATAGCACAAAGACTAAATTGTAAAAGTTTAATTGCTATAGAATTTTAATTTAGAAAATGCATAAGGACCTAATTAGAAATCACGCAAAGGGCCTAGATGGGCGTTAAACCATTGTTATTATATAGTAGTGGATTATAATGGTAACATCCACCTAGTTTTATTAGAAAAGATTATATAAGTAATTAAAGATATTTTAAAGGTTAAAACTTAAGTTAATTAAGCTTTAATTAAATCATTAATCATAGTATATATATGAAAGTGAGTGGAAAGAAAAACAAAACATCATCCTTCTTTCTATTTTGGTGTCGTCCATAATTAAAGAAAAGAAAAGAAAAAATCATTTTTCTTCTTTTTACAATTCTCCACCCAAATCCCTAAGGTAAACATGTTTGTCCTTTGAAATTTTTATGTTTTCATAATTATCTAAGCTTGATTAAGCTTACCAATGCCTTAGATTTTTCAATTGTTAAATGTTTATCAAGTTTCTATTAAAGTGTATTTAATGAAATTGTGTTTGATTTTTCATGGAAATTGGAAGTATGAGTTTTGAGCATGTTAGGACCAAGTTGAAAAGTAGAGAAAAATCTTGGAATTGATTAGAAGTTCAATTAAGCTATATAGTTTATTTATGAAAATAAAGGCTAAATTGAATAAATTAAAATTATTAAGAAATTATGCTATAAATTAGAAGTATAAAATCCTTAGTGAAAGAATATGGAATTAGATTTTGATTCAATATTAAATCTTGGAAAATATGAGCATTTCAAATATAAAGGACTAAAATGAATAAAATGAATAAAATGGAGAATATGTTTAATTATATGTTTTTCATGTCATTGAGTGAAAAATAATACCATTTTTATATTTGAATTGTCGAATGTAGCAATAGACAACATCAAGCTATCTCAAGAAAAAAAGAAATGCAAGAGCCGTAGATGAATAGTTATCATTGTTCGTGCTTTTAGGATTTGAATTCAATACATACATACATACATGCATACTCATATAACTTGTTACAAATTAGCTTAATTAAGGTAGGAATCCTATTTATGATTTGGTATGTATATGATGATATGAAATGGTACATATCAAATTGATCTTGGTATTATTGGATATCTATGGAACTATGAATTGTGAATCATGTATAAATGCTTAAAAATATTGGTTACCTTATTAACCGTCTAAGGTAGAGTTGGGTATAGTTGGCATGTCATAGGATTATTATATGAGACTATACTCTGGTTTATATCGATGAGGCGAGGGGAGCGCATTTTATACTTTGGATGTTCCAATGAGGTAATAGGTACATTTATATACTTCAGTTAATACCAATAAGGGGCGGAGCACAAATTATACTTCGGGCATACCAATAAGGCACTCGGTGTCAAATATATTGGTGTGATGGTTGGATGATTTGTGTATCCGTCTTGAGGTCATGTCCGGTTAATAGGGACAATAAATGTATATCTTTCTAAGGGACATTTGATATTAAATGAAAATAGTAAATGGTGTATCTTGTATATTAATTTTTAAGTAACATAAGGTGGCATGTGAAAGATCATGGAACCGATTAAAACGAGCCCTTAAAACTAAATTTTGTTAGGCATGTTACGTTTGATGTTAAATTATTCGAAGCTACCAATCTATTTTTTGAGATACGCTGTACAAACGACTTGTTATATTCTAAATGGTGTGCCAACTAAGGCACACCAAAAAACCCATACTAATTGTGGAATGACATGAAGCTGAATCTTAATCATTTTAAGGTTGGGGGATTCTCGACCCACGTATGGGATAAAGATACGAGGAAGTTGGACTCACTGATAGAATTGTGCATTTTGTAGGATATCCAAAGGGAACAAATGGTGGTTTGTTTTATAACTCAAAAGAGCAAACCATTATAGTCTCAACTCATGGTACTTTGCTTGAAGAAAGTTACATGAATGACTTCAAACCTCAGAGTAAAGTGGTACTTGAGGAGCTGTTGGGAAATATTCAAAACTCTACAAAAACGATTCTAAAACTCTTAATAGTAGACCTGCGAACGATCAAAAACATATGGAGCTTCATCATAGTGAGAGGATCTCTCGTAGGCTTGAGTTCTTCTAATCTGGTAAAAGTGTTTTTAACACTAAGTCTACTAAACACGAAGATAATGACCCACTCATATATGACGAAGTGATGTAGAGTGCTGATTCCAAGCTTTGGGAAATAGCTATAAAGCTTAGATGAACTTTATGTATTCCAAATCGGTGTGAGAACTTGTAAGCTTACCAAAAGGATAAAACACATAGGGTGTAAGTGAATCTACAAATGGAAAAGAAATGTCGATGGAAAACTGGAAACTTATAAGGCTATAATTGTAGGTAAAGGTTTTCCGAAGAAACCTTCTCTTCGGTTGCCATGCTCAAGTCAATCCACATATTACTATGCATTACGATGACTCTCGATTACGAGATCTGGCAAATGGATGTCAAAACAACATTTTTGAACGACTCTCTTGAATAGAACATCTACATGGTGCAACCTACCGGGTATATAGTTAAAGGAAATGAGTATAAAGTTTGCAAGCTGCTTAGATCCATATATTAAACAAGAATCTCACTCATGGAATCAAAGATTTGATCAAGCGATCAAGCCTTTTAGATTTGAGCAAAACGTAGATGAACTTTGTGTTTACAAACATTTAGGGGTTGGAAAGGTGGTTTTTCTCATTTTATATGTAGATGACATTCTATTAATTGGAAATGATGTGGGGACATTGTCATAAGTTAAATTGTGGTTAACCTAACAGTTCAGCATGAATGACTTAAGAGAAGCTAATTTTTTTTCTAGGTATTCGAATCCTAAAGGATCGAAAGAACAAAGTGATGGCAATATCTCAAGTTTCATACATAGACAAGATATTGGAGCATTATGTGATGATCGATTCGAAGAAGGGAAATGAATCTTCCGTATCTGGATTTTATATATCTTTAGAGGACTATCCTAAGACATCGAAAGAAGAAGAAAACATGAGAAAGGTTCCTTATGCTTTAGTAGTAGGAAGTCTAATGTATGCTATGATATGCACATGCCTAGATATCTATTTTGCAGTAGGGTTGGTAAGTCGATATCAGGAAAATGCAAGAGTAAGGCATTGGCAAGTAGTTAAGCATATACCCAAGTATTTATGGAGAGCGAGGGATTATATGCTTGTGTATTCTAGAATAGACCTTACTCCCATTGAAAATACTGATTCTGACTTTCAAATGTGTCAAGATTTGAGGAAATCGACATTAGACTGTGTTTTTATCCTAAACAGCAGGTCTATAGTGTGAACAAGTGTCAAGCATGGTTACACTGTGAGCTTCACTATGGAAGGCCAAATATAGGGTACAAAAAAGCTATGACACTATAACAGTACAAATATAGCTAAACCCAAAAGAAACCACATAAGGACAAAACACATTAAGAGAGATTGTAGTGTTTGAGGAGATAGTGTATATAGTCAAAGAACGCATCTGAGGACATACCCTGGGGTTTGTTTTACCAAGACTCTACTAGCTATAGAGTTCTTTGGGAAACATGTGGAAGGGCAAAGGAATGCGAAACTTGACTCATCTACTTCACTAGGGCAAGTGGGAGACTGTTGGATCTGGTGCCCTGAGTGTAGTAATTTCGTTTAAGTACACTTATAATTTTTGAACAGAATAATTAATAAAATTATTCATGAAATACATATATACTTTGTATTCTTGTCCTCACATGGTTTTTGCACGCAAAGCAAAATCTAAGCAAATGTTGCTCATTGGTTGTCTAATGTCTAATTAATACTAAGTGGTATTACATGGTCAGATCATAATATGAAAAGACAACTTGTTTTAGTAGATGAACCTAAACATGTCCTTAGTCTAATCAGAAATGAGCAAACCGATTGAAAGACTAATATGTCGTCTATCAAAGTCCAACTGGGGAGATGCCTTGTCTTGGGCATTGGAACAAATAACTCCTAGAAAATAGACATAAAGGTGACAAGACTAGATTGACAATACATCAGACAGGACCTAAGCAGAATAAATCTTGAATCCATTTATGGATTTATTCATTTGTGACGTTCGTAGTATGGCGTATCTAAATCTTGAGTGGATGGCAAACTATGTACATGTGACTCATATATTTTGGTGTGAGTAAAAACCCGAGTCAAATAGATAAGGAACCAACAGCTGGTGCGTTAGGTGTACGACTTCTGTAGTATGCACTGTCATTCACAATAGTGAAATTCATAACCCAAAACATGGGTAAATGATATCCTCTCATTGGCATTACATGGTTGATGAAAAGTAAACGTGGTTATGGGTCGTCCTCCTTTGTGATGGATGACTTGATCACTATTTGATAGTGATTGACTTTTCATGAAGGAAGATGTAATGGTTACCATGAGATAGAATAGGATCATATTGGGAGAGCGGATATTATCCCAAAGAGATCAATGATATCTTATGAGGGCAACACACTTATGAAAAGGTTATTGTACAAGCACTGAGTAGTTGCTTTCGTAATGTCCAATTATAAAGTAGGAACTTAATTATAAATCATTTGAGCCTCAACTATATATGTTCAATTGGTCCATCGCTAGCTCGTTGAAACCATAAATGAATTGCATATATGAATAGACATGAACATAATGAATAGGAAAAAAGAAATAGGAAGCATTCAGGAATGATTATAGTTGTAACAACTCGTTTTTAGTCAAATTGGAACAGTGATTTTGGGACCACAAATTCGAGGTCAAAATATTTATTTTATTATTATTTTAATGTCTACAGCATGATAATATGATTGTGTGAAAATTTCGTTAAGAAATTTTATCGTTTAAATGGTCAATCTGAGAAAGAGGACTAAATTGTGTAAAGTGTAAAAGTGAAGTTCTATTAGCTAAAAGTATCTAACAACTATAGAACCATGTAGTAAAGGTCCTTATGTTGTGATTAGACCATAAATAGCTTGAGTGGACATATATGGACAAATATTAAGTGTTTTAAATGGTTTAATGATAAGGTTAATATAGTAATTATAAAATAACTTAACTAAAATAAAGAAAACAATGTTGTCATCTTTTAATTCAACATCTTCCATCAAAAAATGAAAAAGAAAAACAAGATACTAGGGTTCTTCATTCAACACTCTTATTTTCATTAATTAAGTATGTGTTTTTAATCCATTTTTGATGATTTCTATGTTTTTGTGATCGTTGCATCTAGTACTAGCTAGCCTAGGGACTAATTTGCAAAACTGTCAAAGACTGTGAATGTTTCCATTGATGAATATGTATGATTTTTGATGTTTGATGATAGATTTTGATTAGTTGTTGATAGTTAAACAAGTTTTGTTAAGTGATTTTTAGTGAAAATACAAAATAGGGATTTAATTAAAAAATGTGTAAAGTTAGTAGTTAAAATGTGAAATAAATGATAAATATGGGCTAGTATGAGTACTAGAGAAATTCGGCTAGCATGGGTGGTGACAAAATTGCATGAATTTGTGATTTTATGAAATAAGGACTAAATTGTGAAAATGTGAAAGTTTAAGGGTAAAAGTGTAAATGTGTCTTAAAGAGTGTTTTGGACTAAATTTAATGAATAGATGATTAAATAAGTTAATTTTGAATATATTTAGATCAAGAAAAGTGAAATGCGAACTTGGATCGGGGAAAAGATAAAGTTATCGACTAATCAACTCGATTCGCCGTTTTAACATTCGAGGTAAGTTCGTATGTTATAAATTCATTTCAAATGTATTTTATATGCTTCGATATAGCATGAATTGTGTTTATGTGATTATGTACAAGTTCAAAAATGATTCGATGAATATTCAACAGTTGGAAACCCGATTAAACCTTAGGAATAATTTAGGATGCTAGTGACATGTCATTAGGTATAGTTGAGTTGGCTTCGAGCCATGATTTAGCACAATGTGTGCGAGATAAACCTATTTGGATTTGGGCCATGCATATCGGTTGATTTGGCTTCGGGCCATGATATCAGAATTTCGGATAAGTTACCTTGATTTAGCTTCGGGCCATGGTATAGGTACTTATCGAGTGAGACCTTGAGTATCCGACTTCTATTCCGAATGGTTCAACGGGTAAATGAGGATGTGGTTGAGTATGAGATTGGTACAAGGTGGTACAGTTACGTACGAAAATGAATTGAGTATTGAAAACTATGAAATTGATGAGTTTCCTTGGTAAGTTGTATGAATGATCATTTGATAACTTGAAATTTAATAGAATTGTTGCACATTGTTTTCCATTATATGAATGATTAATGAATGATGATAGTTTCTCATTGTTAACATACGAGCTTACTAAGCTATATAGCTTACTTTGTTTCTTTTCCATGTTTTATAGTGATTTCAAAGCTAGCTCGGATTCGGGGATCGTTGGAGACTTCACCATACTATCCACTGACTCTTTGGTACTTTTGAAACTTTGTTTTAAGTATATGGCATGTATAAGTATTTGAATCATGTTGATTATGTTTTGGTAATGATGTTGGTCAAATGAATTGGCATTGTAAATGTATATGTTTTGGTTTGTAAATAAAGTCATGAGATTTGGCTTAATTTGTTGAATTTGGTTATGTGCTTATATGTGCATATATGTTGATATTTAAGTTCATGGATGGATATGGGAATGACTTATATTATGAGAATTGTGGTCATTGTTGCTAATAGGTATTATGAATGTTAAATTGATGGTTTGTGGAAGTTGGCATGCTTGTGAAATTAAGCCTAATAATGTATAATCATTAATGGTCATTTTGTTGATTTTGGAAGATAAGTTTTAGTATAACTTTGAATAGTATGATGTGATAATTATGATTTGTATTGATTGGTGTTTGATATAGTATAAGTTAGGCTTGATTTGGTATTGAATTACATGCTTATTGATGCTATGTTATGTACCATATGAGTTGTGTAGGTGTGCTTAAATATGAGTGGCAAATTGGCTTGGTAAATAGCCTATTTTTGTGCACACGGGCAGAGACACTGGCGTGTGTCTCAGCTGTGTGTGACACATGGTCATGATACACGGTCATGTGTCCCATGGTGTTGAATTTGAAGTGAAGTCAGTATGCTCCTACGGTCTCACACAGGGGCGTATGATCGGCCGTGTGGCACAAGTCAATATACCTCCTAATTGGCACACGACCTAGCACACGGGCATGTGACTTGGCCGTGTTGCATAAGTCAGTATACCCTATAGGTTTGGCACGGCCTAGCACACGGCCTGGCACATGGGCGTGTGTGGCCATTACAAAGGGAACACGGGCTAGACACACGGGCGTGTGGTTGGCCGTGTGACCCAAGTCAATAACCTCACTTGTTTTGACATGGGGTAGGACACGGGCTGGGACATGACCATGTGCTTCCATTTCGAATGTCCACATGGCTTGTAACACGGGCATGTCTGGTGATCGTGTGAGACACACGGCTTGGTCACACGGGCATGTGTCTTGTTTTGGAGAAAAAAATTTGTAAGTGTTGAAAATTTCCCGAGTTATCAATTTAGTCTCGAACCACTCTCAATGCATGTTTAAGGCCTCGTAGGCTCGTTTAAGGGATACTGTGATTGATTTTGATTGAATTGTATTTGAATTGATAAGTGGTGTATGAAATGTATGTTTATAAGTGTTGTAAGTCTGGTAATGCTTCGTAACCCTATTCCGGCGTTGAATACGGGTGAGGGGTGATACAATAGTTTTCTCTGATATGGAGAAATATAATCATTTGTAAATGAATGTACGTTTTTGAAAAATGGAAATGGAAACGGAAACTTGCAATCCTATATAGGATTACTTAAAAAATGATAGAAGAATGAGTTTATATTTTTGAACTGTTTTGAAGCCCAAAAATGAAAATAAATCATTTGGTCACAATGAACATGTTGAGTTGTAAGATATTAAATGAATTTTCTCAAAATTTTACCAGGGTTAAAATCGTCAAAATTTTATAATGGGTAAAATTGTCAAAATTTTACTAGGGTAAAATTGGGGTGAGAAAGTTATTTAATATGTAGATATTAAAGTTTATTTTGGGAAATAGAAAAATCGAATCTGTTTGGATCATATTACAGAGTAGTGGGTAAAAAAGGCCTAGGAAGTACTTGTAATTGGACCTGATGTGAAAAAGGCCCAAAACCCCTCATGTAAAGAGGTGAGACGACAAACCCTAGTATCATTAATTAGGGTTGCCGCTCCCTCTATCCTAGTTAAACTAGGATATCGTTTTTTCTAGTGGAAATAAAATTTTACAACTTTACAAAGGTTCTACCTTCTCTTCCTACAAATAAAATACACCGGTAGAGCTATTAAAACAGCTTTTGAGAGATTGTTATTCTGCCAAAAATAAAGAGAATTTATTCTCAACTTATAAATATATTTTTCAGAATAACAATTTTACCGGTTTCTATTATAGAAGAGTGAATTTTTGTTTTCACCCTAAAAGGAAAACTTTTTCTAGTTCTATGTTTTGATTCAATAGGTTTGAGCCCACACTCGAAGCAATATGTGGCACGAGAATAGTAGAAAAGATCGTTTGGTTGAAAGCCAGAAAACATCAAGAATCTGCTTATCTGAAAACATAAGCATGATTTCGGTCTAAGATTTATTGATATAAATATCACAAACTAGGTCAATTTTCAAAATATTAATTTTACTTTGTGCAAGCAAATCGTTTCCAAACTGGACTTTTGCCAGCAATTTACACACTTTAGATTCTTTACCTGAAATGACACAACCTTCAAGTTGATTCATATAAATTTCTTCTTCTAAATCTCCAAAAAATAATTGTTTTAACATCTATTTGATGTATAAAAAGGTTATGTAAAACCTTGTTCAACCAATCCAACTTTGTAATCAAACTACCTTGTTTAAGTTTATTTTAGAAATCCATTTGCAACCAATAGGTCTTGCTCCATAAAGTAAATCAACTAATTTCCAAGTTTGTTTTGTAAAATTAAATTAAGTTTTACTTTAACAACCTCTTTTCAAAAAGAGTTAGAAGAAGAAATTGCTTCAGAATAAGTTGATGAACCAATTTTCATAAAATAAGTGTAAAAAATATTTCCAATAGACTTTTCAGTTCCAAACCTTTTAAGTCTTCTCAAATCCTCATATCTACAATCATTTTGTATAACAGGTGCATAAGAAACATCATCAATTTTTAAAGGAAAATATGCTCAAAATGTTAGTATTTTTATCTCAAGTATAGTATTATGGTTAAACACATCACTATTTATAGCAAGAAATATATGTGCAACACTAACTTCAACATAGTTAATGAACATGGAATTGGAATTTATTTTCCTTTTCTTAAAATCGAAGACATAATTTTAGACACCTCCACATTTTCATACATTTTAAGTTAAAAAATAATGTTCAAAACATAACATGACTTATCATTATCATCTAAGGAATATAGCACACACAAATACTATGCAAATAATTTTCAAGTATAATTGAATTAACAATTGCACATTTTGGTGAGTATTTTAAGGCCCGATTTTGTTTTTGTTACATGACAACATATATTCAAAATATCATTATCAACAAGCCATATATATTTCAATTAGATAAGTAGATAGACTAGCATTATCATTAAAAATTTCAAATTTAAACAACAAATTAATATATGGTTACAAAAGCCTTTTCTCACAAAAGTATATATGCTTTTTAGTCATCATGACCTTGTCGTAATCAAAGGAAACTTTTACTATAGCTTTTCTTAATAATCCAACAAAAACCAAATTAGTTTAAATATTAGGAATATGAAACACCTCATTTAGGCAAAGGTCTTTCTAGATGAAGGTTTGGATAGAACTTTGTGTTTTCCAAGCACATGTGCAGTTTTAAGAGTTTCTAAGATAGACAACTTCTTTTTTTTTTTTTTTGCACTTAAGAGTAAGACACAAAGGTATTTTAATTATCATTAATGAGCTGAGTGGTACCATTTTCTATCCCCCACCCTTTCAAATTAGTCAAAAAATTGACTAGACAAATGACCACACAATTATATCTTCTTTTTCGACTAAATTGACATTTGGCTTAATAGGATTATCATTCCTCCATTATTGATTTCTATACAGAGTTCAGTTTGTCATCACAATTGGGTACTAGGATAGTGAGCACAGAGTTAATGAATAAAACACGAGGTAAATTCTCTAAGAAAGAGAGGTGATGTATATGACACACTTAAGTACCAAGTCTTTCTTGGCCAGAACTATTCCTAAACATGCATTTTCACATTATTACACTTATTTCTAACAACCACCTATGGATTTGTAAAACAAAATTATTATTCTTTCTTTTCAACACACACATTCACATATATATAAACATGCAATTTAAAGTAAATAGATTAAACTTGCATATTTAATCAAATGTGATAACATGGTAAACAAGAAAGTTTTATCATAGTTACAAATGAATATCATATTATTAAAGCCTTAATTTTTTATATAAAAAACACAAGGTTTGATCCAACCCATATTAAAGATAAATTTAATATTAATCAAGTCTAGAATAGATTCACATTATTACTATATTAAGAATTTCATTTATCAAACTCCAATTTAAGGCCCACCAATTTTTCAATAATAATAAATAAATTCATGCAACATAAAATCATAAATTCATGCTTCATTCAAATAATTAATCATAAAATTAACACACTTTACACGCAATGAATATTTTATCTTTCCAAAATTAAATCAATTCTAGTCTTTTAAAATTATTTATATCTTATCCCTTTTTATACTTGTTATTTATGCATGGGAATCTTGAACAATAGGAATAACGAAATCACTGCGATACGCGCAATAAGAAGATAGTAAAGTAGATACATAGTACGTTCATGGAAACACGACACAAACAACGTCACAACAATAACAATAGCAATGAACATGAGTATATGCAATGCAGACATCATCCAAATATCCTTAAGATTGTTACGAATCAGAGGTTTAGAAATATCACTATCCTTAAGGATATTTCATGGATTTGTGTATCCCCAAGATTCAACAAGTACTTCTGTTAACCGATAGGAAAATAGAGAATAAGGAAGAATAAAGCAATTAAATACTCAACTAAGATCATAGAAGGGAGTTTTTTGAGAAAACAGAGGATGTTTTGAAGAAAATGTAAAGTAAAAAAATCTGAATGAATCACTTTGAAGGTTGTCATGCATGGTATTTATTGTTGGAAGATTGGGTTCGGAACACGTAGCAGAAAGTAGGCTTAAGGGAAAACCAAGTTTTAATTTTTTTTTTTCAAAAACAAGAGTTTGGTCGTGTTATCTAAAGTAATAAATACTTAATTAAAATCGTACCTTTATGATTCATCTAGGATGAAAACTTCGACCGAGTAGTCTTCTCGGTTATCCTTAAGCTCACTTCTATTAAGTGTGGTCTTGCTTCGAATCAAAAAAAAAAAATTCACAAAATTACCAGTGGGGTAATATCGTAATTTCTCTAAACTTCTGGGATAAGTTGTAAATAACAAGAATATCTCTAAAAATTTTCTGAAATAATTTCTTTAAAGATTTTTCTCTTTACAACTTTTTTTGAATTCAAGTGTATGAGAATAATGACCCATATTCTTTTTATAGAAGGAGAATTTACAAAGAGTTCAATTAGGATTAGAATTAATCACATTAATATTAAATTAATAAAATTTTATTTAGATGAATATTAAATTAAATTAAAAATCTCATACTAACATTGAATTAATAAAATACTATCTAGAAAAATATTAAATTAAATTTAATAATATCATATTAATATTTAGATAAATATTAAATTTATTAAAATAATATTATCTTTGGAAAAGTTAATTTGAAATCAAGTTACCTCGTAGAGTCATACTAGGAGTCTAATTTTTCCATTGATTTACCTCTGAAGAACCACCGTCGATCACTGAATCACTGACACGACGCTCCAACACCCTAAACCATTGTTGTTGTGCCCGAATGGACCTAGCCGGCTAGGTGCCTCCTCACGAGGTCATTGATGTACAAGTCCGGGCGAGGTTTGTTGTTTAACACCGGCTTATGCCCGACCTCTCGCTTTCCCGATCGGCAGGTGCCTATTTGGGTTGGTCATTGGCACGCCTAGCCTAATGCGACTGATGGGGTTGGACGAAACTCCTAGCAGGCTATTCAAACAGCTTGCTGCCAAGGCTGGGGCACCATCGGCGAGACATTTATGTGCCTAGCTGGTGTGGCAGTCGGTTTGGCTGTTGTCGGTTTGGTCCGGGCCAGTGACGACCTGACTGGTCCGATCTAGCCATTGATTGGACTGTCGACCCTGTTTCACACATCGGGTTTAGTTCAACCAGTTTTAGGTTTCGATCTCGATTTTTTATTCTCAGTCTAATTTTTGATATTAGGTCCAATTTTCATGTTCAATTACTTATTGGACTAATTGTTTGGCTTGAAAATTAATTTTCAAAATATCATATTTATTGTAATTAATTTGATTAATTTAATTTTACTTGATCAAAATTAATTTTCTCAAAAATCACTAAGATTTTCAAATTATTTTTTAAGAAAATTTTTTAATCAAATTATCTAGTTGAACAATTCTCACGACCGCCTAATTTAATTTCACATCGAATAAATTAACTCAATTAAATTATTTTTAAAGTCGTAGAATTTTCTTTAGATTCAAATGCAGTCCGATCGAGCTTTTACTGAGTTAGCGGAGAGACAATTGAACATATAAAATTAGACTCGAGTAATCACAATTATGTCTAGATGTAACAGCCCAAACCCGGCCCAAACGTTGGGACCGAATATGGGTCGTTACGAAGAAAACTTTTTGAAAACCCATTTTAAAACCAATTTAATATTTGTTGAAAACTTCTCGTTTTAGCTATCTCGTTGAAATCATACTTAGTCCAAATTTGAAAATTTAATTAATTCGAGTTATTATACAAACTTGGATGTGCTTGATGGCACGATAAAACATTTTTCGTGTTAATTTAGAAAAACGTGTGATTCAAATTTATAATTAAAAACAAAATATCCAACATATAAGAAAATAACTAAAGTAAAGTATAATGAGGCCTTATTACATCCAAAATAAAACAACCCAATAACAAAATTTAGAATAACTAGAATTAAAGTTCATTTAATTTTAAATCCACCGCATGGCCTCCTCAAGTCCCTCCGGCTCCATGTCCGCGATCTAGGCATCACCTGAAAAATAATGGAGAAGGTGAGTCACCAAGACTCAGTATGTAACCCTTCCCCCGTTTTAAAATATTTTTCATACACAACATATAACAATTAATATGCAGAATATTTAATCCCCGACCTAGCCATCCGAACGCCACCTTTCACCCCGTTGTGGTACCAAACCACTGGTGGTGCCAAACCACCGTGACATATAGTCACAATGTGTTACCAAAACACCGGTGTCCGAGACACGAGATCATTTGATGGGGCCAACCCATCGTGTGATACCAAATCAACGCGAGGCGATCCCATATCTCAAGTGGGGCCAACCCACGTGGTGTTAACCACGAGGGACAAGTCGCTATTGAGGTACCAAACCTCCGGAGGTACCAAACCTCACGTGACATATAGTCACGGTGTGTTACCAAAACACTGGTGCCCGTCGGCACGATTAATCCGCCCTCCACTCATCAACCCATATCACAATCATAACAGATCATACATTTATCACATGTATTAAATAAATCATGCTTCCCAAAAGCATCATAATAATCTCATATAAATAGAGACTTACCGAGGTCCTTGCTTGTACCTTTTAAGGTACTAAATCCATATCTACATCACGCAGATTTACAAGCAACACAATTTATCACACATATTAACTGCTATATGAGTGTGTATGTACACACCTGTCACCACTGAGTGATCTATATCCCGAATGAAGGAGTCGACCACCTTAGGTTTCTTTGTACCTACATTCGGCCAACCATGGGGTTAGCCCTATGGCCTATTCGGCCAAATTAAACAATTTAAAGGGTTCTCCTTTTGAACCCGAATCCTTACCCGAAAGTCTTGAGTATCAACCTTTTGTTTCACCACCCTAAAATCGGCACTCAATAAGTTAGTAGCCTTCGGCTAAAATGATTAACAATCGACTAACTAAAGTAGATCTTACCTTGCTTTGATTTGGTTTCTAACAACCCGAATCCTTATATGGGTTCCTAGCAATCGGCCAACCTTAAATACCAAGTAAGATTAGTTTCGGCTCTTCTTTAAGTCCAAATCGATAGATCATAAGAGTGAACACTAAAAACATTCGGTTAGTACCCCTTACCTTCTCAACCGATTGGAAAGATAGTCCCGAAAAGTCTTGTATCACCTTTGATATTCGGCCAAAATGAGTCTTAACAGGAGAAGAGGATTTGACAATGAGGAGTGGATATTCTACCAAAAGAATAGAGGAGAAATAATGGTAGAAAACTAATGGAGAGGAGGAGATGGTGAGAGTTTTCGCTAGCGTGTTTGAGAGAAAAGAAAGGAGAGAAAATAGATGGAAGATTTGAGAATTTCGGTTTGCCAAGATGGAGAAAAAACAAAACAAGTGCTAAGTGATGCTATTTATAAGCATTCGGCACCCCCAAAGCTTGTCAGTCCCACTCTTCTTTGAAGAGTTTAACCTTCATTCAACTTCCTCAATTTGCTCTTGACCACATATTTGACTTAATTCAAAATAATTTGAATACCTCTCATAATAATTAAATAATAATCCCATAATAATCTAATAATAATGCTAATATTATCCCTTTTATCTACTATTATCAAGATATCTAAATAATAATAATAACTAATTAATCCTTTTAATCCAAATAATCCTCTTGATTATCCTTGGAATTATCAAATAAAAATTTAATAGAAAATACTAATATTATCCTCATCATTTATCCCTAGAATTAATAATAACAATTTAAACACTCATATTATCCTTATTATTCCAAGAATTAAAATTGAGTAATTCTTTCTCTCTCTTCATTCAAATAAAGAACAAAAGAGGGATTTTCGCGACTCGAACACAAGCTCTCCTTGCTCCTTGGTGGCGCCACTGTAGCTCTTAAGTGGGCTTACTTTGCCACTTAGTCTAGGCTCATTTTATGTCCAAATTATCCCTATTTATTCTTATAACACCCTCCCGCTAAGGCTCCCTACCTTAAAAGTTAAAACTAAAATTTCCTACCAAATCGAGCCAACACAAAGCATTAAATTGATCATTATTATTCCATAAATAATGACACAATGAGCTCATACATAAGAAAAATAATTTATTTCCAAATAGCCCGTTTTGGGATGTTACGCTTCTACCCCTTAAAATAAATTTCGTCCGAAATTCCTTGATCAAAACAGGGGGGTATTGTCACCGATCACATCCCTGCTCCCACGTGGCCTCTTCCATACTGTGGTTCCGCCATAGTACTTTCACTAAAGGTAATCGACTTCCCACGTAAAACCTTCACATCTCGATCCAAGATCTGAATCGGTTCTTCTTCGAAGATAAGTCCGCATCCACCTCGATCTTCGCCATCGCACAACGTATGATGGGTCTCGACCGATACTGCCTCAAAGATTGATACGTGAAAGACGTTATGTATCGACTCGATTACGCCGGCAACTCTAGCTGATAAGCTACCGGTCCCACTCGCTTACAATCAGATATGGGCCAATGAACCTTGGGCTCACTTCCTTTTCGCCCAAATCTCAACACCTTTTTCCAAGGCGACACCTTTAGAAAGACCTTGTCTCCCACAAAGATACTCCATTTCCTTGCGTTTGAGATCGGCATAAGACTTCTGCCTATCTGATGCTTCCTTGAGACGAGACCGAATCACTTTGACTTTGTCTTCAGTCTCTGCTACCAATTCGGGCCCAACACTTGTCGTTCACCCAACTCCGTCCAACACGCCGGAGTTCGGCATTTCGTCTATACAATTAGCTTCAGATGGTGCCATCCGAATACTCGCTGGTAGCTATTATTGTAGGAAAACTCGCCAAAGGTAAGAATTCCTCCCAACTACCTCGAATTCCAAGACACAACCCTCAAAGATATCTTCTAAGATCAGATGACCCTTTCGGACCGCCGTCATTCGAGGATGGAAAGTCTTTCAAATCCAACCGCATACCCAACGCTTGATGTAACGCTTTCCAAAACCTCAAGTGAACCTTGGGTCCCTATCCGAGATAAGCGACACGGTACACCATGCAATCGACTATCTCGGCCACATACAACTTTGCTAGCTTCGGAGTGAGTAGTCCATTCTCACCGTATGAAGTGAGTGATTTAGTCGACGGTCTATGATTACCCAAACCGCATCTTTCTTCTTTGGGCGTGGGGGTAGACCAGCGACGAAATCCATAGTGATCCGCTCCCACTTCCATTGAGGAATCTTTACTGGGTTGAAGTAGCCCGATGGTAATCGGTGTTCACCTTAACTCGCCGACACGTCAAACACTTCCTCTTAATTCCATTATCTCACGCTCAATCCGCCACCGTAACTATTTCCGTAGATCTCCATACATCTTGCTTCCTCCCGGATGCATAGCGTATGGGTCTATGAGCATCCCGGAGAATTTTCCGCCTCAACTCCATATCTCTTGGCATACAGGGCCGTCCCTGAAAACATAGCACACCATCACTAGTGACACTATACCCTTCTAAACCACCATCCTGAACTTGCATTCTCTTCGCATTTAACCCTTCATCCACTAACTGTTTGGCCTTAATCTCCTCGATCCACGTTGGCTTAACTTGAAGCTCTGCCAAAAGGCTTCCATCGTCATATAGGCTCAACTGAGCAAACATTGCTCTTAAATCCGCCACAACCTTCCGGCTCAACGCGTCAGCCACCACGTTAGCCTTACCCGAATGATATTCGATGGAACAGTCATAGTCCTTTAACAGCTCAATCCATCGGCGCTGTCTCAGATTCAGATCCTTCTGAGTCAGAAGATACCTCAAACTTTTGTGGTCCGTGTAAATTACCGACTTCTCCCCGTAAAGATAATGTCTCCATATCTTCAAGGCGAAGACGATCGGCTAACTCTGTGTCGTGAGTTGGGTAGTTAACCTCATGCGGTCTCGGTGACGGACGATAGGCTACTACCTTCCCATCCTCGCATCAACACACACCCCAAACCAAGGTGAGATGCATCACAATAGATTATGAATAATTTCCACGCCTCGGGTTGTACTAAAACCGAGCTTCCGTAATCTTCCTCGACTTATCAAAACTTTCTTGCTTCTCCAACCATACAAATGGAACACCTTTTCTTAGCAACTTAGTCAATCACACTGCGATCGAGAGAACTCTTCCACAAACCTTCGATAATACCCACTAAACCCGAAAACTTCAGATTTACGCCAATCCGACTTAGGCGGTTTCCACTCCAACACCGCTTCAATCTTATGGGATCCACTCTAATCCTTCCACGACACCACGTGACCTAAGAAAGCCACCTCCTTTAGCCAAAATTTGCACTTCATCAATTTGGCATACATCCGTTTTCCTCAACACTTGCGGGACTATCCGTAAATGCTTGTCGTGTTTTCCTCCGCCTTTGAGTAGACCAATATGTCGCCTATGAACACCACAATGAATTGGTCTAGGTAATCGATGAAATACCCTATTCATTAAGTCCATGAACGCCATCGGGCATTGGTCAACCCAAATGGCATCACTAGAAACTCGTAATGCCCATACCGAGTTCTAATACCGCCTTGTGAACATCACCTCCTTCACCTTAAGTTGATGGTAACCCGACCTAAGGTCTATCTTCAAAACACCGACGCTTCTTCAATCGGTCAAACAAGTCATCGATCCGAGGCGGTGGGTACTTGTTTTGATCGTTAACTTGTTTAATCGACGGTAGTCGATGCACATCCGCATAGAACCGCCCTTCTTCTTGACAAACAATACAGCGCGCTCACGGAGATATACTAGGTCGAATAAATCCCTTATCCAAGAGCTCACGAATTTGAGCCTTCACTCCACCAATTCCTTTGGTGCCATTCTAAGGTGCTATAGACACAGTCTGCCGCTCCGGATAGCAAGTCTATATCAATTCGACTTCCGATCTAGAGGCGGAACCGGAAGTTCTTCCGAAACACATCAAGAAATTCCCCAACCGTTCAACCTTTTCAACCATCGACTCCTTAGCTTCCAAAGCACAGATTTGAACCAAGAACGCCTTGACCCTTCTTGACCATCTTCTCAACCTTCAAGGCGATACATAACGTTGGATGTAATTCCTCCGATTACCAATCATAACTACTTCATTCCCTTTGGTCGTTTGAGAACCATGCGCTTAGCAATAATCCAACTTCGCTGGTACCTAACCACCAATCCATTCCAAGGATCAAATCGAACTCTCCGAATGGTAGTTCCATCGATCGACCGAATCGACCCTTGGAGTTCTAGGGTACATCCCTAAAAAGTTTGTCTACTACCACAGTGACCTAAAGGACTCACTACGGTCATCTCCTAGCGGCCTCTCGTAATCTAGGTTCAAAGTCTCTACCACACTCATCACTACGCATTTAATGTGTAGACCCCACATCAATTAATGCATAATAAGGAAGACCAAAATCGAACGTCTGGTTATGACATCCGGTGCGTCACCCTCCTCACGACGCCTCATGAGACAGACTAAGCTAGTCGCTTAGCCTCGGTGTTGCTGAACCTCCGCTCAATTCCACGACCTCTGTTAGGACTATTGCTTCCTACCATTATCACACCCTCCGTGGTCCCACATTTCTATTCGAAAGCGATTCGCCTCCGATCGATTTCGAGCTTACTTTGGGACAATCTCGACCGGTGCTCTAAAGACCCACACTCAAAGCATCTTCTATCGCCGGTCGAACAACCTCCCAATGGGACTTCCCACAATGATTGACCGAGTTTGGTCTCGATTAGCCTACGGGCCTTCTCACCGATTTGGCCCACTCGCTTAGCCTTCTTCTCGATCATTACCACTGGATCCAAATGACCCAAATCCTCTCTTTGATTATTCCTACTATAATTTTGTCTCACGACCTCCTTGATCCCCTGGCTACCTTAGCCTTTTCCACAAGAGATGAAAACTCATGGACTTGTCATGGGCAATCAAGAACCTCAAATCATCTTGAGTCCGTCCTCAAAGCGGACACACTGCTCGTGTTCAAGAGCCACGATGCCTCTTGCATACCTACTCAGCCTTAAAACTCCGCCTCATACTCGGCCACGGACTTAGTTCCTTGTACTAGACCTTAAAAGCCTTCCTCTGCTGGCACAAAGTGTAGCTGTGCCCACATACTTCTTCCAAAAGCGGTTTTGAAATATTCCCAAGTCAAATCATCCGCCATAGCGCCATCTCGAATCGTCACCACCATCGACACGCCTCATCCTTTAGAAGCGTACAACCCCTTTCGACTTTTTCTCCTCAACAGTCAAGATCATCCATGATCCTTTCATTGACTCTAGCCAATACTGCTACACTGGTGCCACTCGACACACCCAAACACCTCACTCGTTGGACCGAATTCGCGGGAATGATTTAGCTCCTAAATTTCCACCACCTGACCACCAATTCGAGGACTCGTAACACCGCCATGACACCGCCTCTCCTCCTCCGATCCTGCTCCTCCGCTCCAAAAGTCGGAGGTGGTGGTGGCGGTGGTATATCATTTTCGAACCTTGCCCACTGACGGGTTCGACACCATCATCCTACCCCTACCGCGTCCACGGCGCCCACGTCCTCTAGAACTCATTCTATCTACTGCGCTTTTAATCTGATTAAGAGGAATTTTATGTATTAGCGTTTGTTCCACTTCGTTACTCGCGAAGAAATTTTATGAAAAGTTGAATAAGGGTTCTTTCGATCAAACAATGGTTTAAGTATTCTATCCTAGTTCACACAAAAGGCCACATTCATTCCCTAACACTTTCCATACCTATTCGCTTCTTGGACATTTCTACCATTTCTAACCTGGGGTATTTTCGTCTTTTTCCTACAGGGGTGTTTTCGTAATAAAAGAGATTTTAAAACTTTAGTAAAGTAGGTTGTTTTTTTTTTTTTTTCAATTCCCAACACTGGAGGGTATCATTAAAAATTGATAAGGTTTGAAGTTATGGCATTATTTCTAAACCGTGGTATTTTGGTAATTTTGTCCATCGTGGTAATTTTGTAATTTTGTAAATCAAGGGTGTTTTAACCATTGTAAAACTCGAGGGTCCTTTTGAGAATTTTTTTCTTAAAACGGTGATGTTGCAAAATTTTGTACTCGAGCGTTTGGTAATTTTACACGTTGAGGCGTTTTGTAATTTTCCAAAACCAAAGTGTTTTATTGATGATTTCAAGGCTGAGTTGAATATTTGAGAAGTAGTTAAAATTTTGGACAAAATCATTGAGTTGATGTTCAAGGGTATTTTAGTAATTTTACCCTAAGGGCATTTTCGTAATTTTCCACAAATCGGACTTTTCGAGGAAAACATTGTAAAAGAGTTGTTCTTACTTTTGAAGGAGTGATTTGAAAAGTTTTAAGACCAAGTTTTGTTGTTTCCTTTTTTTCGAAAATCAAGGCTAATTCTCTTTCGGGTTTTAGTCATTATGCTTTAGCCTATGACCGAGCCTTCTTGGTCGTGTGAACCTAAGCTACGCACAGCAGTGTTTCGTGTGGAGAGGAGGTGAGTCACACTTGATCGCTTAAATACCAAGCTCCCACCGAACCTTTCTAGACATGCGCATGAGGTTACCACACCATCGAGCCCTCTAGGTTAGGGTGAACCCAAGCTACGCACTGTAGGATTTCTGCGAAGAGGTGGTGAGTCACTCTGATCGCTTAAATACTGTGCTCTTCCTGCCCCAATCCTGACATGCGTATAAGGGTTACCACATCCTTAAGATTGTTACTTAATCGGAGGTTTAGAAATATCACTATCCTTAAGGATATTTCATGGATTTGTGTATCCCAAGATTCAACAAGTACTTCATAACCGATAGGAAAATAGAGAATAAGGAAGAATAAAGCAATTAAATACTCAACTAAGATCATAGAAGGAGTTTTTGAGAAAACAGAGGATGTTTTGAAGAAAATGTAAAGTAAAAAATCAATGAATCACTTTGAAGGTTGTCATGCATGGTATTTATTGTTGGAAGATTGGGTTCTAACACGAAGCGTAAAGTAGGCTTAAGGAAAACCAAGTTTTAATTTTTTTTTCAAAACAAGAGTTTGGTCGTGTTATCTAAAGTAATAAATACTTAATTAAAATCGTACCTTTATGATTCATCTAGGATGAAAACTTCACCGAGTAGTCTTCTTGTTATCCTTAAGCTCACTTCTATTAAGTGTGGTCTTGCTTGAATCAAAAAAAAAATTCACAAAATTACCAAGGGGTAATATCGTAATTTCTCTAAACTTACGGGATAAGTTGTAAATAACAAGAATATCTCTAAAAATTTTCGAAATAATTTCTTTAAAGATTTTCTCTTTACAACTTTTTTGAATTCAAGTGTATGAGAATAATGACCCATATTCTTTTTATAGAAGGAGAATTTACAAAGAGTTCAATTAGGATTAGAATTAATCACATTAATATTAAATTAATAAAATTTTATTTAGATGAATATTAAATTAAATTAAAAATCTCATACTAACATTGAATTAATAAAATACTATCTAGAAAAATATTAAATTAAATTTAATAATATCATATTAATATTTAGATAAATATTAAATTTATTAAAATAATATTATCTTTGGAAAAGTTAATTTGAAATCAAGTTACCCTGCAGAGTCATACTAGGAGTCTAATTTTTCCATTGATTTACCTCTGAAGAACCACCGTCGATCACTGAATCACTGACACGACGCTCCAACACCCTAAACCATTGTTGTTGTGCCCGAATGGACCTAGCCGGCTAGGTGCCTCCTCACGAGGTCATTGATGTACAAGTCGGGCGAGGTCGGTTGCTTAACTACCGGCTTATGCCCAAATTTCATCGCTTTCCCCGATCGGCAGGTGCCTATTTGGGTTGGTCATTGGCACGCCTAGCCTAATGCGACTGATGGGGTTGGACGAAACTCCTAGCAGGCTATTCAAACAGCTTGCTGCCAAGGCTGGGGCACCATCGGCGAGACATTTATGTGCCTAGTCGGTGTGGCGATCGGTTTGGTTGTTGTCGGTTTGGTCCGCCGATGACGACTGACCGGTCCGATCTAGCCATTGATTGACTCGTCACCTGTTTCACACATCGGGTTTAGTTCAACCAGCTTTTAGGTTTCGATCTCGATTTTTATTCTCGCCTAATTTTTGATATTAGGTCCAATTTTCATGTTCAATTACTTATTGGACTAATTGTTTGGCTTGAAAATTAATTTTCAAAATATCATATTTATTGTAATTAATTTGATTAATTTAATTTTACTTGATCAAAATTAATTTTCTCAAAATCACTAAGATTTTCAAATTATTTTTAAGAAAATTTTTAATCAAATTATCTAGTTGAACAATTCTCACGACCGCCTAATTTAATTTCACATCGAATAAATTAACTCAATTAAATTATTTTTAAAGTCGTAGAATTTTCTTTAGATTCAAATGCAGTCCGATCGAGCTTTTCTTGAGTTAGCGAGAGACAATTGAACATATAAAATTAGACTCGAGTAATCACAATTATGTCTAGATGTAATAATTTCAAACCCGCCCAAACGTTGGGACCGAATATGGGTCGTTACGAAGAAAACTTTTTGAAAACCCATTTTAAAACCAATTTAATATTTGTTGAAAACTTCTCGTTTTAGCTATCTCGTTGAAATCATACTTAGTCCAAATTTGAAAATTTAATTAATTCGAGTTATTATACAAACTTCAGATGTGCCCGATGGCACGATAAAACATTTTTCGTGTTAATTTAGAAAAACGTGTGATTCAAATTTATAATTAAAAACAAAATATCCAACATATAAGAAAATAACTAAAGTAAAGTATAATGAGGCCTTATTACATCCAAAATAAAACAACCCAATAACAAAATTTAGAATAACTAGAATTAAAGTTCATTTAATTTTAAATCCACCGCATGGCCTCCTCAAGTCCCTCCTACCCATGTCCGCGATCTAGGCATCACCGAAAAATAATGGAGAAGGTGAGTCACCAAGACTCAAGATGTAACCCTTCCCCGCTTTTAAAATATTTTTCATACACAACATATAACAATTAATATGCGTAATATTTAATCCCGACCTAGCCATCCGAACGCCATCTGTCTACCCCTGTTGTGGTACCAAACCACCGGTGGTGCCAAACCACCGTGACATATAGTCACAATGTGTTACCAAAACACCGGTGTCCGTGAGACACGATCATTTGATGGGGCCAACCCATCGTGTGATACCAAATCACCGCGAGCGATCCCATATCTCAAGTGGGCCAACCCACGGTGGTGTTAACCACGGGACAAGTCGCTATTGAGGTACCAAACCTCCGGAGGTACCAAACCTCTGGTGACATATAGTCACGGTGTGTTACCAAAACACCGGTGCCCGTCGGCACGATTAATACCGCCCCCTCCACTCATCAACCCATATCACAATCATAACAGAGATCATACATTTATCACATGTATTAAATAAATCATGCTTCCCAAAAGCATCATAATAATCTCATATAAATAGAGACTTACCGAGGTCCTTGCTTGTACCTTTTAAGGTACTAAATCCATATCTACATCAAGCGATTTACAAGCAACACAATTTATCACACATATTAATCGCTATATGAGTGTGTATGTACACACCGTCACCATCGAGTGATCTATATCCCGAATGAAGGAGTCGACCACCTTAGGTTTCTTTGTACCTACATTCGCCAACCATGGTTAGCCCTATGGCCTATTCGCCAAATTAAACAATTTAAAGGGTTCTCCTTTTGAACCCGAATCCTTACCCAAAGTCTTGAGTATCAACCTTTTGCTTCACCACCCTAAAATCGGCACTCAATAAGTTAGTAGCCTTCGCTAAAATGATTAACAATCGACTAACTAAAGTAGATCTTACCTTGCTTTGATTTGGTTTCTAACAACCCGAATCCTTATATGGGTTCCTAGCAATCTACCAACCTTAAATACCAAGTAAGATTAGTTTGGCTCTTCTTTAAGTCCAAATCGATAGATCATAAGAGTGAACACTAAAACATTCTTGTTAGTACCCTTACCTTCTCAACCGATTGGAAAGATAGTCCCGAAAAGTCTTGTATCACCTTTGATATTCGGCCAAATGAGTCTTAACAGAGAAGAGGATTTCGACAATGAGGAGTGGATATTCTACCAAAAGAATAGAGGAGAAATAATGGTAGAAAACTAATGGAGAGGAGGAGATGGTGAGAGTTTTCACTAGCAAAGTGTTTGAGAGAAAAGAAAGGAGAGAAAATAGATGGAAGATTTGAGAATTTCGGCTTGCCAAGATGGAGAAAAAACAAAACAAGTGCTAAGTCGATGCTATTTATAAGCATTCGGCACCCCCCAAAGCTTGTCAGTCCCACTCTTCTTTGAAGAGTTTAACCTTCATTCAACTTCCTCAATTTGCTCTTGACCACATATTTGACTTAATTCAAAATAATTTGAATACCTCTCATAATAATTAAATAATAATCCCATAATAATCTAATAATAATGCTAATATTATCCCTTTTATCTACTATTATCAAGATATCTAAATAATAATAATAACTAATTAATCCTTTTAATCCAAATAATCCTCTTGATTATCCTTGGAATTATCAAATAAAATTTAATAGAAAAATACTAATATTATCCTCATCATTTATCCCTAGAATTAATAATAACAATTTAAACACTCATATTATCCTTATTATTCCAAGAATTAAAATTGAGTAATTCTTTCTCTCTTGTCATTCAAATAAAGAACAAAAGAGGAATTTTCATGACTCGAACACAAGCTCTCCCTTGCTCCTTGGTGGCGCCACTGTATCTCTTAAGTGGGCTTACTTTGCCACTTAGTCTAGGCTCATTTTATGTCCAAATTATCCCCATTTATTCTTATAACACCCTCCCTGCTAAGGCTCCCTACCTTAAAAGTTAAAACTAAAATTTCCTACCAAATCGAGCCAACACAAAGCATTAAATTGATCATTATTATTCCATAAATAATGACACAAGCAGCTTCATACATAAGAAAAATAATTTATTTCCAAATAGCCCCGTTTTTGGGATGTTACACTAGAAGTGTCTTTATAATAATTCATACCTTACTTAATCATAGAGCTAGTCCATAAGAAGTACCATGATTCAAATGCAGTCTATAATGATGAAGTAGTTGTTAAAGCTAAATTATCAACATTGGACAAATCAACTGATTGAATCGAAAATCAGATGTTCAACTAGCGACATATAATTAGAAATACCTTGAATTAATTTAAATTGGTAAAATATTGAAAACAAGAATTAAAAATAGGTTAAAATAATAAATTTTTAAAAATATTTTTAACAAAAAACTTGGATTATGTTTAACAATTGTTTCAACCCGTTAAACTGAAAATCAAACGTTGAACTAGTTACAAAAGCGAGTGAATTTTTCTCTTTAGTTAACTTTTGTGAGTTTTGTTTCTAAAAGAATATTTAAAAAACATTAAATTATTTTTACATTTTATTTTTGTTAACTTGTATTATTATTTTTAACATTTTTGCTATTTATCTGAGTTAGTATCTATTTAATTCATGACACCAATTCGGTTAAATGTTTTAATAAAGTATAAGCATATATGATTAAATTATGATTTTCTTCCATGTACTCAAGGGCAAAGTCAAAAGATTTTTAGGGTTAGAATTAAATTATATATTTTATGAAAGATAATATACAATTTCATCATTTTAATAGTTTATATAATCTTTATAATTTTTAAAGATTTATATTAACATTTATGATTTTAAGATTAAAATGTAATTTTATCATGCTCTAACTTAAAATTTTATAAATTTTAGAGGGTCAAAATTAAATTTCCTTTTAAGAGAGTCGAAACTCTTGCCAACCCTCTTTAACATCGTTGTACTATACTTTAAAGTTTTTAATCTGAGATAATTTAATTCTATTCAATGTTCTGACTTAATTCAAATCATTACAACCATTAAAGATTTTCTTTAGGTGAAATAGTATTTTACTAAAAATATTATTTCTAAAGAAAAATATAGTTAGCTTAAACTTTGTTTTAAAAATAACAAATCGATAAAATTAACTATTTTAATTACATGATTTTACTTTTTAAACCACAATTATTTAAAATTGAATCAATTTTATTTTTATCTAAGATATAATTAATTTTAGTTTGTTATGATATAAAATAAATATATTATATTAAAATAATAAAAATAGTTTAAAAGCTCTTAAAATTATTATTTTTTAGAAATATTAAAACACTTTAAAATTTTATTAAATATTTTTATCAAATTAAGTCTAAAAATCAAAACAATATATATATATATATATATATATATATATATATATATATATATATATATATAACAAAACAAAACAAAACCGAATTACGAATGGTTCAAAAACTCTAAAAAAACCGGACCGAACTAAACTGATATAACCCCTACTTACACCTAATACACCCAACATTTATTTAGAATCTGATGTGCAAAATTTTGAATATCGATTTTGGTTGATGTTTTGTATATTTATAAGCAAAAATAAACAAAATTTCCCCAACTACCGTTTTGGTAATCAAATACATGAATTGTGTGTTGTATAAAAACAGTTGTGTTATATCATGCGTTGATATATACATTGGATATGGTAAGGTTGGCAAAAAGCTTGAAAACAAGAAGTCAATGCCATCAGCCGAAAGCACGCACAGCCATCTATATTGCTATTGGGTCCTCACAAAAGGAGAAGAAAGAAAACAACCTAGTGCCTGCCTCGCTCAAACACACTACTTTTTTAAAAAAGAAACCAAAAACGTGGAGTGAAAATGAAACCTAGTTACTACCAAATATCAAAGAGAGGAACTAGTAATTTATCAATAACCCAAACATCTCACTGATTTTTCTGGAAACGTTTTATCTTATTGTCTGTAATAATGTAAAGATACAATTGTTCCATACAGCATCAGTTTCCCAACTCATACTCAATGCTCTCAGCTTACATGGTTTTAATGATCAAAGGAACCCCTAACACCCTCAAGGCTTTCTCCTAATGATAACCTGCAAAATAAACAAACAAATAAATATAAACATATTACTCAGCTTGGGGACCTTTCAGAATGTTATGATGAAATTATATTAGAAACCCCTCCTTTGGTGAAAGGCATACCATGATATCAACAAGATAAGCTAGAGCAGCATCTCAAAAGGAAAATAAGCTCCTCAGAAATGGTGCCACCTTGAAAGCAGCAATATAATTAAACCCAATAAGGGCACAGGGAAGAAACTATCCTGTCAATAACCCAGTTTTCTCTTTCATTCTAGATACCGTATTTGATTGGGGGGGGGGGGGGGACATCTATCTAGGGGTTTAGGCACCATCAGATGGCATGTAGTTTCCTTCTGTAGGTTAATGAATCATAAGGTTTTAACAAGATTATAGTGAGAAAACTCGCCAATAAAATATGTAAATTATCTAAATGAATATTAAGACTGAGTCATCAATCATTTATAAGCTATGATGAAAGCAAATTCGTTTTACTTGCCCTTACAAAATAAACTCTTCTCATCTATGAACTAGTAACACATCAGAGAAATTATATCAATTGATACAATTGTTGAAGGGATTTACTTACTATCCTGTCTCCAAGCCCCAAGATTCATTGTCAAACATCCTAACTTAATATGCTCCTTCTAAAAGGTCGAATCATCCTGTATGTAACATTATTACACTCCCTTCTCACTAGATAAAAATTACCAAAGCTCATCAAAAAACCCAAAATCAACAGCAGAAACATACATGGAAAACTAAAAACTGTAAGTTAGGTGCCTTAGCCACAATTCAGAGAGAAACATTCCTTAGAAATGTTGATCAAGATAAGCCAAAAATAAAAATGGCCGTCACTATTTTTTATACGAAACAATGGAGGGAACCTGAGACTAGTATTTGCACAAAAATACTTCTATTATGAAAAAAGGAACAGCCTCTATGACCCTTGAACAGGGAAGGGGGGAGGACCAGAGCATCGTCATCACAATATTTTTTATACGAAACAAATTGCACAAATTGGAAAAAAAAAAAAAAAAAAAAAAAGGTGAAATAAGAGAATTTGAATCAAGCAACAGTTTGTCTACAACAACCTTAAATCTGATAAAGAAACTCAGCTGCAAGAAACTTGTAAAATGTCCACGTTGCAGCAATTAGTTCATTCCAACAAAATGCATCTTCCGAGTGAAGGGACTTCAATTTGTTTTATGCATAAACAAAAGGTCCAAGGATCCTATGTCACATCCTAGAAGCCCCAAAAAAACTGATCACACATAACCTATAAGAATTAAGCCGAATGAACCAAGTTCAATTACCTAATTGCAATTAGTTAAATAGGTGGAAACCAATGAGCCCTATAAAACAACCACTCTTATCCATATTTTTAACCTCCTTAAAAACTGATATCACTGTCATAAAGATCATGTGATGATGAGTACATACCCCAAACTAATTCATCTACACTTCGGTAGGCAGACCTGCCATACCCTGGCCCTGCAGTCATATCTCAATTACCCTAATTTTCCTTCAGAATCATACAAATCCATGAAAATATCAGTATTCACACCTCCTTTTATATACTCCACGTGGCTTACATTCATATGGTAGGTACACACAATCGTTGATTCTATTTGCTAGAACAGAAATCATCAGGTTTGGGGTATTAGTTTTGATTCACTAATTAAGGCTTAGGTGGCCATTTTTTTATTTCTTTCCTTCGGTTTTGTTGCACTTCTATTTCAGTTTATTTATCTTCTTTCTAGAATAGGTTTTCCTATTTATGCAATAAAGACTGGTCCTTATTTAAAAGGGTGTATCAAATAATAAAAACTAAGTAGAATTTCTACCAAAAACCCTAAAGAAATCTGGGTCTCTCTCTAACGAGTACTAAGGTTTCAGTCTCCCATTGATGAGCTGAACTATCAATTCCAAACCCATGAATGTAACAATTTGGAATCAAGAGCCCATGATCCTCGGCAATGGTAAAACAATGGTCAGCAAATTGGCGAGCAGAAATATGCAAGGAGCTTCGGCACATTCAAACAAAGACAGAATAGATGCTAGATTGTAGTTGCAGCATGTTGACGAAATTATGACTGAAACCAAAACCAAAGTGTTCAATCAAATGCATGAAGGAATAGATAAACTGATTGCTGATAAAAAGGCTAGTTACTCTATGGTAGATGAACAAAACCAAATCATGGTGACCTCTACTAATCTCTCTTTCTTATCCTATGCATCATACCCTCCTAAACCTATCTCGACAAAAACCATTGCAATCACAAACGACTTCACTTGTCTTATTCATTAACTCCACCTAAACTAATATCCAACAACCCATTCCTTTTCTTTCAATCCGATAAAAAAAAAAAAAAAAAAACCTCCAACTCAATATTGTTAAAGCTTAATGGGTCTAAACTTGCTAGGTTATTTTAGAAAAATTTGAATGCTGGTAAGAAGTTTGTAGAGATTCATCTAACGAAATGAATAGATGAGAATAAGTTTGTAAAGGTTCAAGACATCTATGGAAGGGACCTCTCGCTAAGTTTATCTTGAATTCGAGCCTGAGGACAATCTCTTTATCCAGGATGGGAGTAATGTTTTGGGCAGAACTTACGTTAGGAAACACCATTAATTTTGATTTTCAAGTTAAGGCTTAGCTTGCAACTATATTTCTTTCCTTAGGTTTTGTTGGGCTTTTGTTTCATTTGATTTATTTCCTTTCTAGAATAGGTTTCCTTTTTATGTAATAAAGACTAGTCCTTATTTTAAGGGATCTACGGCATAATAAAACATAAGCAGAATTTCTATCACAAACCCTAAAGAGATCTATGTCTCTCTCTAACGAGTCCTATCTCCATTTGATGAACTGAACTATAAATCCCAAGCCCCGGAACATAACATCAACCTTGTTCAAACACTCTTACCATAAATCAATTCCAAGAGATTAAAGATTGAAAAGAGCTATAATTGTTATAGACCACACCTCAAACACTGTTCCAAAGAAAATATAAATGTTAAAATGAGGGGTTAGAGTAAAATATCAAACAACCTGTGGTGCATAATGCATTCATTCTCCACGAGATTAAGATAGATAAAGAGAAATAATTGTTATAGACCTAGCCTCAAATGCTGCTCCAAGAAACGATAAAGTCCAAATGAGGGGGCAAGAGTAATCAGAAAGATGTGATGCATCATGCATTCATGCTCCAAAGTCCGTCACTCACATTCTAAGATATGTTGAATAAAAGCATGATTATTGCACAACATCAAACGGAAAAGACATGATGAATCCAAAAAACCTATGAAACTTACTTATACATACAGTACTTGAATTCTTGGCTCCTTATATAATCTTTCTCTCCTTCTTCGAGCTACAATATACAAATCCGAAAAGAAGAAACCATTAAACCAGATAATATAAACAGATGCAGTAGAGCACCACAACGAGGGATTTTACATACGGGATCACTTTCATATATAAGCTCGTAACAAGCAGGAGAAAGGCACTTTAAGGCACAATTCTCCTTTGCTATTGATGAAGACTTGCAGTGCCCACCCCACAGTCCACTGATTTCACCATAAAAAAGAATAAAATATAATATTACACCAAGAAAAAAAAAATCTTGAAATTAATACATTGTGTTGAGCATCAAAACCCAAAGTTTCCTTATCCAATAATCTTTTTCACCAAAAATAAAAATGCTAAAGGAAGAATGAAAGTAGAATTGAGAAAATGGTATACAAAAATTGAAATAAATTCCACTGAAGTACCCAAGATTCAATCAAATATTATGAACCCAGATTTGTTACAATTCAAATAAGAAAAAAGAAACCCTAATCGAAGACAAATAGTGAATATAAAAGAAAATTAAAGAAACCCAAACTTAAAAGGAGAAATGGGAAATACCCACCTGTCGATATCAGCATAACATTCACTCTTCTTTTTCTTAATCTCAGAATCCTGTGACATACCGTTAAAAGAACCCATTAGAAAAACAAATACAATAAAAAGTTTAGATATAAAAAACTGAAAAAATAAATTTATAAAGATAGGAAAAATCGGCATGTACTGTGATCGGATTTCGAGATTTGGCAAGGACTGACGGAAGGAAATATGAAGAAGGCAATAGAATTAACAATAAAAGAAGGTAACACAAATTAGTTTTGGACATTGATTTTTGTTTTTCTGTAGTTACACAAGCAGAGGAACTTGGAAGGTGATTCCTTTCGTGAACCGTCTCACCGTTACTCGAACTGACTTCGGAAGGAGGGCACTTTAATATCGTTTGTGCCCCTCCACGACACCGAATCGGGTGGGGCTAGAAGACTTAAAGCATGTATTTATTTTCATTGGGGTGTGTTGAATTTTTCTTTTCTTGAGTTACAATATTTAATTTTATTATTATCATTATTTTTATATTAATCACAAATAAAAGGATTAAAAATACTAAAATAATTTAGTATTTTTTTTCATTACAGATTTTGTATCCATAATGAATAAAATATTAAGATGTGTTATAAACATTAATAAAAAATAAATTTAAAATTAAAAATTTGAATTATGCATATAATGGATTTAACCAGATTTATTTAAACCTAGATAAATAATTGTATAATTATTTGTTCAGGATATTTTGAATGTATTTTTAGTAATTTTATTTTTATAATATAAAAATAAAAATAAACTCTTTTATTTTATAATTTTTGTTTTACTTTTTTATATTTTAGAATATTTTAAATTTTATGATTTTATTTTTATTTCAAGTATATAATGAATTTAAATAAATGATTGTCTCGATACAAATTAATCTTTTATTTAGGTTCATTCTAGATACAAATGAATCTTTTATTTAGGTTCATTTTAAATGTGTATTTATAATATCAAAATTATTTATAATATAAAATTATTTTTAAAATAAATCAATGTCTTAAAATAAATTCTATTTTATTACTTAAATTATTTATAATCATTTTAAAATATAGAATCTATTTTAAATTTATCAATAAAGTAAAAATATTTTAAAATTGTTTAATATTAGTTTTTAAAATTTGGAATAAAAATAAAATTTATTTAAAATGATTTACTAATTAAGTAATAAAATTAAATTTATTTTAAATCTACAATTTATTTTTAAAACATTTTTATTATTAACTTTTAAATTATAAAATGTGTATAAAATTATCGGAAAAATACACGCTCAAACCTAACATGGACAAAAGGTTCTCCTACTTCATTTATATCGAGAAAATCAATTGTTCATATTCATTGTGCGCTTGAAATAAAAAAATAAATATTAAAATTTAATTAAAAACTTAAAATGAAAACATAAAATTTTATAAAATATATTTTATTTTTAAAATATACTGTTATTTTTGAAATTATAAAATAAAAATTATTCAAAATTATTCAAAATATATTCAAAATGAGCACAAATAAATGGTTGTCCAAGTTCAAATGAAATTGGACAACAATTTGTCTTGGTTTATTGTACAACAAAATAGAAAAAAAATAAAGCTCCTAATTTTTAAATTTAAAAATTTATTATTTTTATGGCACATGTCAACATTCTATTGGTTGTTATCCTAAAATCTAATAGTCTTATTCATGTACAATAAAAAGTACCAACTTGGATTACAATTTCTAAGATTAAGTTCTAGTTATGTCCAAATAAAATTTAGAAACAAAATAGGTACCTTCGTAATATTAACCCTTAATATTATCAACAAATTCAAAATCTATTTAGATCTATCTCTATTACCTTTTGAAGATATATATTATATTTGTTGCACTCTTTTCATTGAGCTATTCGACACTTATGCAATTTGTATTGTATTTTCCTCATATGAGACAGATTTACCTAATTCCCGAAAGATATATGGGAAAGGTTCATATCAACACTGTCAATTTGTCACCTCCATAGATATAGCAATGCTCCGATCAGTCATTTTACATAAATCCCTCACATTGTAACCCCCTTACTCGAACCTAATTTCTAACTCAAGCAAGTGAGTCACATTCAATTGCCTATAACAGTTTTCAAATTTCACACATGCTTTTGGCTTTATTCGTGTCTATTACGACACTTAAAACCATTCTCGAGGGTCCTACTACGAAGCATGAGCATTTCGAGGCCATCCGAGGCTTACAAATAGCATTTTTTAGCAAGGCAGCAAGTTTTGAGACTTGCATTCTAAGTATTGAGACTAGGGCCTGTTACTATAGATTTTTAGGTTTGAAGTCTGTATGTATTGATACTTAGTCCCCAAGTATAGTGACTTGGATGTAGGGGAGTCAAAATCAAGCTTAAAGACACTTTAAACCATACCAATTCATACCCAAATAATTCTCAATTATTCTCAACCATTCTTAGACCTCAAAATACTCCTAAATATCATCCAAAACAATGTACAAAGTCATCCTTACTTGATTATAAAATCAAGCATCACTTAGTTCAAACATTGTCATCTACGCATAGCTCAATCTTATAATGTTAAACTAGTTTGCTAGCAAACTTATGTACATACCACTCTAAATAACAAAATATAAAGTTCATGTTCTTCAAGCCTTGTTTTGATGGTGATTAGATGTGAGTCAAGATGGTTACTCCAAAACTATTCCTTCAAACTCTACTTTCAATCTATGCATTTAAACAACAAATGTGTTAAGCTTGAAATAACTTAGTAAGTACTTAGAGAATTCAAATATCACCTTTAGCTTTAATTAAATACATTTATAAACATAACTATTAAGAAATGAAAATATAAACTAAATGTAAAAATCATTACTTAATCACAATTAACTATCACTTTCCACTTACCATTTTAGCTTTAGCCCATAAGAGAATTAAATGAATATGATGGATACATGAAATAATTACAGTAAGCCTTGAAGTGTGGGTTTCAGTAGGCATTGAAGTGCAAATATTAGTTGGCATGCTTAAATATTCTTATGACATGGCAACTATATCTAAAAAATTTAAATCTTGTCTAAATGGACATTTTAATAATACAAATTCACATTCAGTATTCAAGAGTCATACTTTCATTACCCTTTTCCACAATTAAAAATAAGTCTTTTAATTTCACATAACTATACGTGTAACATAACCACTAGATTACTTTCATCACTTTATTTAGTTCATTACTTCTCAAAATTTCCTTTCATATTAATCATGTATAAGTATATTCATTCCTGATATTTATAGAATTTTATGTGTTTATCAATTTCATATAATTATCATAATTAAATTTAACATGTTGTACACTTTAATACTTATGTAACAAAAGAATTTTGAGTACTTACTTGGGTACTAGCTTGAATGTCCTTTTTAAGCTTTCCTTCAATCCTTTGCTACTTGTTTTCCTTTCTGAACACCACTTGAATCAACTTCTTTATTTTTCTCTTCATTTACATATCAATAACACAAAATATACATAATTAAAACACTTGCTAATTGTAACACCCCTAACTCGTATCCGTCACCAAAATAGGGTTACGGAGCATTACCGTAAATACATAACTTAAATCATTCATTTTCAAACATTTCATAAATCATATCATAGCTCATTCAAACACATGCATATCGTCCCTTATTCGAGCCCTCGAGGCCTTAGAAACAATTTAGAAATGATTTGGGACCAAATCAGAAACATTTAGAACTTCATGGAAAAAGATAAAAAATTCACACTGCAGGTCACATCTTTGAGACACACGCTGTGTCTCGGTAGTCAAGTAGGGACACATGGTCGTGTCCCACTTTCATATCCCGTGCTGTAACTCTCTAACTTGGGTCACACGGCCAAGCCATACGCCCGTGTGCCAGGTCGTGTAACTCTCAAAATGGACTCATACACCCATGTGCCAAGCCGTGTGTTAGGTTGTGTAACTACCTGACTTGCAACCTTTAAAACCTGTAACAACCCTAATTTAGGGCTAGTCGAAACAGTGGTTTCGGGACCACAAATTTGATGTAGTAAAATTCATTTTTATTACATTTCTATGGTCTAAAATTTTATGAATGATTTCACAAAAATTTCGTTCGAAAATTTTGACGTTTGGGCACTCAATTTAGTAAAAAGGACTAAATTGTAAAAAGTGCAAAAGTTGAGTTCTACATGCTAAAGGTGTCTAATTTCTATGGAATTTTAAATTGAAGGTACTTATATGGTAATTAGGCCATTTGTTAAGTTAGTGGACAAAAATGGACATGGTGAGATGAAATTCCAAAGTTTTAAGTGAAGGGCATTTTGGTCATTTGGTAAATAAAAGAATAAAAAGGGAAAATAAAGCCAAAATTTGCTCATATTTCTTCAACCTTGGTCCAAACTTGGGAGAACACCATAGCTAGGGTTTTTTCATCTTTCAAGCTTGATTGTAAGTACATCCTAGCCCCATTTTTAATGCTCTTTATGTTTTTGAAGTCGTATTCACCCGATCTTTCTATTTCTACCATTGTTTTGAAGTAGGGTTCATGTTTAAAATTTTACCCATGTAATACATGCATGTGTTTTGATGTTTTATGGTAGAAAATGAAAGTTTGATGTGTAATGAACAACTTTTACTGAGTGATTTTTGATGGAAATGCATAAAAGCACCTATTTGTAAAAAGATTATAAAATGTGTGTAAAAGTGTGATTAAATGAAAAGTGTGGACTAATATAATTATAAAAGAGGATTGGCTAGGATTGGGAATCAAAGAAATTGAATAGATTTCATTTTTCGAGCCTAGGGGCAAAAATGTAAATATGTCAAAGTTTAGGGAAAAATGGTAATTTTGCCATAGTGTGATTTTTAGACCGAATTGAGCAATGTGATAATTAAATAAGTTAAATTTTCTATTATATATCAAGAAATACGGGGTTTGAACCTTGATCGGGGGAAAACAAGGTTATTGACGATTAGGTCCATTTCTATTATTTTTGTACCGAGGTAAGTTCGTATGTAAATAATGCATTGTTATTTATGCTTTAATTGATTTATTGTTATATGAATTGTGATTTACTCTTGAATAAAATCGACAAAGTTTGACAAATGAGAAATCTCGGTTGAACTTTAGGAATAGGTAGGATACAAATGTCATGACATTAGGGTTATTTAAGATTACGTGTAAGACCATATCTAGGATATGGCATTGATATGAGATTTCGTGTAAGACCGTAGCTGGGCTATTGGCATCGATATGAGATCCCATGTAAGACCATATCTGGGATATGATATTGGTATGGTACTATGTGTGTGAGATTTCCCGAGCATCCTTTAGTATTCTAAGCGGTTCAACGGGAAACGTAACGAAAATGTTAACGTTGCGAAAGACCATGGTATGTTGCTAATTGGTACATGTATGTATGTAAAACTTATGCCTAATGAGCTCGATATGTGAAGAATCTCTCGGTAAGGTTATGATTGTGCAAGATATGGTGTTAAGGTTTCTAATACTATCCATGCCAAGTTGGACTATGAGATTTATAATGACATCTATGTTAATTCATTTCATGTTAGTTGCATGATAAATGTGTGTTTATGATGCCTATTATTTGCATAGGAACTTACTAAGCTTTAAAGCTTACTCCCTTTTCTTTTCCTTTGTCTTATAGTGTCACCAAGCTAGCTCGGGGATTGGAGATTGTCAAAGATCCATTCACACTATCAAATTATCATTTTGGGTACATATGATTACAATATTTTGAGTTATGGCATGTATAGGGACTTGGTCTTTTTGCTATGTGTCATAATTGATTTGGCCATATATGTTGCTTCAATAGTTGATAATTCATTTTGTAAATGGCCATTTGATATTGGCTAATATTGGTTAAGTATATATATATATATATATACATATGATGGTGTTTTCATGAATATGGGGAAATTGCATGGTTTGAAATGCTAAGTATGTGATGTTTTTATGTGATAAATGATAGCATGTACATGATATGTGGATGCCTTGTGTGTGGCTGATTGGGTTGAATGTATATGCTTGGATTGGTGCTATGTTTTGTTGTGTAGGTTGGTGCATGGAAGGGTGACAAAAAAGCTTGGTAAATACCCATATATTTGTCCACATGGGCGTGTGTCTAGCCCGTGTGTGACACACAGCTTACCCTATGGGCGTGTGTTCTAGCCGTGTACCCTGCACCTTAATTGTTGCAAAACAGAATGCTCAGTGATGAGCACATGGGCAGAGATACGGGCGTGTGTCTCAGCCGCATGAATGGCATGGCCTCGAACAAAGGCGTGTGCCCTGGCCGTGTGAAATTTGCACCTATTTTATAAAAAATTATGAAAATTTAATCGATCTCACGACCTAAGCACACGATCGTGTGACTTGGCCGTGTGACCTCAATTTGATGATGACATCATAAACAAAAAGCTCCCTAATTTGAACATGACCTGAATCACAAGCATGTTTTAGGGTCACACGAGCGTGTCTCGAACCCACACGGACGTGTGATCCCTTTTACATGAATTTTTTTAAGTTTTCCAAAAGTTTCCAAAGTTTTCGGTTTAGTCCCGAATCACTTTCGATGCATTTTTTTGGGCCTCGTAAGCTCATTTTATGGCTCGGTATGAATGTTTTTAAATTTGAGTGAAAATTCATGTCTCGGTTTTGAATGTTTGCTTGTGAATAAGTTCGGTAATGCCTTGTACCCTATCCCTGTCGATACGGGTAAGGGGTGTTACAAAACCTACAGGTGACACACGGCTGAGACATATGCTCGTGTCTTAGGCCGTGTGGATAAGAAAATGGCTAAAATCAAGCCATTTCTTTCACCTTTCTCAAGTATAAGCTTAAATACTTTTGCACACATCATCAAGACTTTTAAACATGCTCAAAATCTACATAAAAAGGTCCATACAATGGGCTGATAATCCATATAACCAATATGCCATATAGGCATCTCAAACACATACATCAAACATACCTAAACATGTGCATATTTAACCATTTATCAACTAGCTTGTTCCCATACCAAAATACATCAGAATTAACAAATATCAACCATACGATATTAGATTCATGCCATCAAAATAACCTTACCATTTGGACCATTTCTCACATGCATCAAAACCATCTAAATGACATAAAACTAGCCATTTCCAAATGGTTCCCACAACCAACATATATACATACCATATTTCAATCATGCACATCTATTCAAAACCTTTCCAAAACATACCATAACTTGACCATGTTGAGGTCAATTCATCATATACCATTTTAGCCATTCAAACATGCATTAATACATTGTCAAAATAACACACATCAACAAGGCATCAAAAGCACCAAGGTTACATCAACCAAAATAACATATACATGCCAACCTCAACAACTAACATAAACCACAAGTCCACCTATACATGCCATTATAACCTTGATCAAGACATCAAAATCTACCAATGTAATCGCTAGATAGTGTGACAGGTCTCCGATAATTTGTAAAGTAAAGGAAAATAACTATGTAAGCAATGAATGCTCAGTAAGCTCGTATAAACTTTAAACATAGCATTTCATTTCATTAAAGAAATTTATAGGGTAATTATAAACCTATACCAATTCCACAAAGTTTATCAAACTTTATAACCATCAACTCATAAATGAATAAGTTCATCAATATCACATATATTTTCATTCCAAACATAATAGGATTTATAAGACATATTACACAATCATTAACCTTTCATAAACTATGAACCACTCCATTTACTTTCTTACTGCTCCATTTACTTACTTTCCATTTCATTTACTTAGCATAAGCTTAAATAACATTATCAATTCATGAATTAGTGTGTTTATTCATGACATAAGTAAATTCATCCATAGCATAAGTAATTTTTCCCATATAAGTAAATCCTTTAATTCATCAATCCTTTTATGTCATCTTATTAATCTAAATTATAAACTTACTATTTCATTACATTTTCTTACCCATTTCATTTGCATAATTCAAGACATAAGCATAAAGTTTCACCAATCACATTAGCTTGACACAAACCTAAATATCATCATCAATTCACAAAATAGTGCATTTATACATAATTCATTTGGGATCAACCACATGATAAACCATTTCATTAGAAAATACATCATTTGATTCATACCACCTTTTCATGAATATAAGCATGTTTCTATTTGGGCACTTATCATTTCAATGTATAGCATTACAATTAAGCATGATATAATCCAACCATATATATAAACATAACATTTAATTCATCATTATTACCCTACGATCATGTTTCATTCCATTTGCTTAGTACAAAGTACAAACATAAAATTTACCATATGTGTTCCTGTAATCCACAATATCATCAGGTGAACTAACATATTCAATTCAAACTCAAATATATGAAAAATCCATCAAAATCACTAAACAAGTTGAAACACCCCAAACCCGGCCCACGAGCTTTGACCAGATTTGGTATGTTCCTCAAGTAAACCGGTTTTCAAATTCTTTTGTTACTTAGAGAAAAACTCGTGTGATTTTAAAAAAAATATTGTTTGGGTTGGGCTTGTGTTGAAAACAAAGCTGGATTTTTATATTAGAAAACCCTTTTTTTAATTTTAAGTAATAAACATATCGAGTATACTTTAAAATAAAATACTTAGTCTTTAACCTAATCAAAATTTGTAACACAATAAAACAACAAGTAGAAATAAAAAATCGCTCATCATGGCCTTATGGCCTTATTACATCAAATAGTTTCCAAAATATTTCAAAGTACTAAAATAAATTCAAGAGTCCATAAAATATAAACTTCATGTTGAGCATGGCCACCACAAGTACTCGCAGTCCGGTCCATCACTGCTCATCACCGAACATGGTCCCACAATGGGGTGAGTCAAAGACTCAATGTGTACACGACACTAAATCATAATAGAATCAGCATACAATAGTTACACATTCAAAACATAAAATACAAGTTATGATGCATTCCCAAACCCAATCCTAATTGTCCATCCGCTACACACCCCGACTGCCAAATACATTGTGGGACTACTAAGTCGACCCTCCTTCCGCTACACTCCAAATTGCGGTCTTAGGTCACCGATTCATGGTCTTAGGTCACCACGTTCAGATTCATCGTGGTCTTAGGTCACCACTTTCACCATCGTGGCCTTAGGTCACCACTTTTCACTTCCCTTTCAAACAAACCCATATGCCCCTAACATATTATGCAATTACATGCCCAAGTTCATATTCTTATCATATTCTCATGTTACTTAATAACATTTTTCATATTCCTAGTAGAAGTAGGAAACGTGCGAGTACTTAGTACCATATCATGGTACCTTAGCCACTTTCATATTCTTAATATCACATATATTATTTAACACGACCATAAACGATTATGAAATAGTGTAGGTACACACCTATTCTCTTAATGATTCCTTGAGATCCCGAGATCGATCTATCGCCTTAGATCTCAAGTTCCTACAATTGATTAATCACTTTTACCTTAATAAAAAGCCATTCTACTAAAATTCCAAATCCTAGCAGATTAGTATTCTTACCTTGTTGCTAGTTGGATCACCAACAAATCCCAAACTGCTCCTTGTTTCCTAGGAATGTTAAAATACTTAAAACCTTACGTTAGACTTAATCTTAATCATCAAATCATAAATCAAGGCCTTTGGTCGAATATTCACATGTCTTACCTTAATCTTAGAAATCCCAAATACTCCTCCTTTTAGTTGACTACTCGATAATCCCGAAAGATCCTTTCATATTCGCAACCAAAATATGTATGGGGTTAGATTATCTCTCTACTAATCTAAAAGAAAAGAATGGAAACCAAACTTTCTCTTACCTTTGAAGAAATCGACAAGACTTATGCTTGAAGCCTTTCCAAGATTCGCTTTTGAATGGATTGGTAAGGAGAAATGGGAAGAAAAGAAAGATGAAGAGATTGGCTTGCTTTACTAGGGTTTTGGTTTTAACAAAATAGCAGAGAAAAGATAGAATTGGTTAGGAAAATTTCAACAGAGAGAGGGAATATCTTAAGGAATTTTCAGAGAGAGAGAGAAGGAAGAACAAATTGATGAGTAGCCCTATTTTCCTCCTTTTATAGCCGAACTACTACTCGTAATCCCTCACTTGGCCACCACTCTTCTTTATTTGATAGCTTTATCTCTTTAATTTAAAATAATTAAAGAAATATCCTTTATTATCTCTTATCTCTTAATAAAATAATACTAATAATAATATTATTTTATCTTTTCCTTATCTATCAAAATAAAAGAAATAAATCCATATTTATCCATCTATTATCTCTTCAAAAAAAAATCCAATTTAAATCCCTTATTTATCCTATTACTTGTCAAATTTAAAGGAATAAAACTCCCTTTTTTAGAAGCCTTGCCGTCCACTCTCTCGCTTCGAAGCAAAAATAAAACTCCTTTTATTTGCTTCCCAAGTGACTCGAACCTGTGCCCAACACCTTGCATGTGGCGCCAATTCCAGAGGCCCTAAGTGGCATCTCCAGCCACTTTTCCCAAATTGTTTGTGTGTCAAATTTCACGAACTTTTTCTTTTAAGGCCACCTTGCCTTAATTTCTCTCTTTGAACTTTAAAACTTGACATTTCTAAGTCATTTCTAAGTTTCCAAAAATTTTCATTCTATCAGAACTTAACATTTCTATACATTTTCGTGTTTCCAAAATGTTCATTTCTAAATCATTTCCATTCATTTCGGGTTTCCAAATGTTCAAAATTTATTCCTAGTACATAAAACATGTCACTGCATAATTAAACCGAAAATGCATAGGCCCTTTCCAGGATGTTACAGCTTCTACCCTTTAAAATAATTTCGTCCTCGAAATTACTTACTAACTAACAATCGTGCGGCCTAACTCACCCCACTACGCTATTGTCACAAGACTCGATTTTAAAGAACTATCATATTTTCTAGGCACATTCTCTAGGTTCACATCCAAGGTTTCACCACTTCACTAGCAATACAAGAATAAGCTAACCCTATAACAAGCAAAGCAATTAAGGGTATTCTAGAAATAAGGAACGTACTGCTGTCATATCCGCACATTTTCCTCCTCGCGACGGCCAACCGATAAACCAACCTTGGTTGCCTCGCCCGCACCTTCAAAGATCTCTGCTTGGTGCTCCATGTCCTCGGCCAACCATTTCCTCTATGGTTCGGTCCACGACCTCTTGAGGTCATTGCCCACCTCTACCACCGATTAACGCTCGAGTTGTTGGTCGACTTTCATCTAGGTTCTTAGGACAATGCTTGATCACATGATCCTTGGACCCACACCTAAAACATCCTCCCGTCTTCCTCCAAAGACTGCTAAGTGCTTCTTTCCACACACATCACAAGGTCGAACTTTTGAACCAACTTGTCGACCTCGCGCCCATCAACTCTAGGCCTCTTATTCCCGGATGATCCAGACGATCCAAAACCTCTTTCTGGCCTATTCCGATCAGTGTTCTGCCTTGCAGAATCTTTAATTCCTTCAGCCACTTTAGCCTTTTCCACTAACGCAGAAAATTCCCGCTCCTGATGCGGCACTATCAACAATCTCAGATCATCCCTTAGTCCGTCCTCAAAATGGACACAGCATTCATGCTCAGTTGCCACTACTCCTCGAGCATACCGGCTCAACCTCAGGAATTCAGCCTCATATTCTGCAACGGATTTGTTCTCTTGAACCGCCCCAGAAATACTCTCCTTTGCTCATCCGTATACCTGGTTCCAACATATTTCTTCTGAAATGCTTCCTTAACATACTCCCAGGTCAGATCCTCAGCTGTGGCACCATCCCGAATAGTTAACCACCATTGATACGTCTCATCGCGTAATAGTGCCACCATTCCTTTCAACTTCTCATTAGGGGTCAGATCAAGCTCATCCATGATGCGCTCAGTTGCTTCCAACCAGTACTCCGCTGTACTGGGTGCCACTCCAGATACTCCACGAAACATTTCACTCCATTAGCTCAAAGCCGCTCGAGCACGACTTTTAATTTCCGATTTCTCCCGCCTAGCCACCAACTCCAGAACTCGCAAAGACAAACCGCGACACAACATCGCCCCCGTCTGGGCTTGCTGCTCCACACCAACAGCTGGGAGTGGTGGGGGCGGTGGTACCTCATTATCGCACCCTTGACCCGATCTAACGATTTTTGACCTAGTCATTCTTCCTCTCTGGCGTCTCACGGCCATGTCCTCTAGAGCTCATTTTGATCGTCGCGATCCGATTAAAAAGTTTTATGAATTAGTCATTGTTTCACTTATTATCCGCAAGAAGTTTTATGAACAGAGTTTTTAGAAGTGGTTCTTTCATATTCATACATACACACAGTCTTTTCATTCACACATTCATCCATAAAACAATTATGAACTTTCGTTCATTCAGAGAAACGTTGTAGTTTTCATTGTTGTTATTTTTCCACTACCCAGGGGTATTTTTGTAATTTGTCAAAATAAGGTTCCTGGTGATTTTGTCACAAAGTATTTTGGTATTTTTAAATTCCCGGGGTATTTTGGAAAATTTTTGAAATCGAGGGTATTTCAAAATTTTGGACCTTGGGGTATTTTGGGTAATTTTTCCACAAACCGGTAAATTGTAAAATTTTAATAAATCGGGGATATTTCGAAGTTGAAAACTTTGAGGGTTCTTTTGAGTAATTTATTTTCCAAAACGACGAAGTTGCAAAAATTTTGGAAATCGTGGTCATTTGGAAATTTTGGTAAGTTAGGGCAATTTTGTAATTTTCCAAAAATCAAGGTATTTTTTGATAGTTTGCAAATTAGGGTTTTGAATATTTATAAAATAATGAAATTTTGGCAAAACTGCTGAGTAGTTGGACATTTTATAAACCAAGGGTATTTTTGTAATTTTACTACTAGGGGTATTTTAGTAATTTTATAATTGTAAATATTTCGGAAAATTTATAAAAATAATCTTTTCAAATCAAGAGGGTAATTTAGAAATTTTAAAACTAGGGTTTCCATAAAAATACAGTTAGTCCCTTTCGAGTTTTAGTTAGGGGTTTAGCCTGTGTATAAGCCCTCTTGGTTAGGGTGAACCGAGGCTACGCACCAGGTAGGATTCGAGTGGAGAGGAGGTGAGTCATGCGATCGCTTAAATACCAAGCTCCCACCGAATACCAATCCTAGACATGCGCACAATGGTTGCCACACCCTAACTCTGCGACTTAATCACGTGTTTGTTTATTAGGCATTTAAGTCTTATGTAAATATTGGGGTAAACTAGTCCTAGGGTTCAAGTACTTATCATGCTAGTCTACATTCCATTCCATTTCTACCCTTCTACAAATCACAATATAAATCACACAAAGGATAGGGTACTTACGGTGGATCATGGGTCGAGACTTAGGTGCCATGCCGTAATAACTGCCTATTTCATAAAATATTTTCATTAAACTTATTTGGGCTCGATTTGAAAATGTTTTGGACCTTATACCCAAGGCCGAGGGTTTGAAATCGGCTCGATACCAAATTGAAACACCCCAAACCCGCCCACGAGCTTTGACCAGATTTGGTATGTTCCTCAAGTAAACCGATTTTCAAATTCTTTTGTTACTTAGAGAAAACTCATGTGATTTTAAAAAAATTATTGTTTGGGTTGGGCTTGTGTTGAAAACAAACCGGATTTTTATATTAGAAAACCCTTTTTTAATTTTAAGTAATAAACATATCGAGTATACTTTAAAATAAAATACTTAGTCTTTAACTAATCAAAATTTGTAACACAATAAAACAACAAGTAGAAATAAAAAATCGTTCATCATGGCCTTATGGCCTTATTACATCAAATAATTTTCAAAATATTTCAAAATACTAAAATAAATTCAAGAGTCCATAAAATATAAACTTCATGTTGAGCATGGCCACCACAAGTACCGCCAGTCCTGGTCCATCACTGCTCATCACCGAACATGGTCCCACAACGGGTGAGTCAAATAGACTCAATGTGTACACGACACTAAATCATAATAGAATCGGGCATACAATAGTTACACATTTAAAACATAAAATACAAGTTATGATGCATTCCCAAACCCAATCCTAATTGTCCATCCGCTACACACCCCTGCACTGCCACCACACCGTGGGACTACTAAGTCGACCCTCCTTCCACTACACTCCAAATTGCGGTCTTAGGTCACCGATTCGTGGTCTTAGGTCACCACGTTCAGATTCTCGTGGTCTTAGGTCACCACTTTCAGATTACTGTGGTCTTAGGTCACCACTTTTCACTTCCCTTTCAAACAAACCCATATGCCCCTAACATATTATGCAATTACATGCCCAAGTTCACATTCTTATCATATTCTCATGTTACTTAATAACATTTTCATATTCCTAGTAGAAGTAGGAAACGTGCTCGAGTACTTAGTACCATATCATGGTACCTTAGCCACTTTCATATTCTTAATATCACATATATTATTTAACACAACCATAAACGATTATGAAATAGTGTGGGGTACACACCTGATTCGCTAATCAGATTCCTTGAGATCCCGAGATCTGATCTACTGCCTTAGATCTCAAGTTCCTACAATTGATTAATCACTTTTTACCTTAATAAAAAGCCATTCGGCCAAAATTCCAAATCCTAGCAGGATTAGTATTCTTACCTTGTTGCCGGTTGGATCACCAACAAATCCCGAAACTGTTCCTTGTTTCCCTAGGAATGTCGAAATCCTTAAAACCTTACGTTAGACTTAATCTTAATCATCAAATCATAAATCAAGGCCTTTGGCCGAATATTCACATGTCTTACCTTAATCTTAGAAATCCCGAATACTCCTCCTTTTAGTTGACTACTCTGATAATCCCGAAAGATCCTTCCATATTCGGCAACCAAAATATGTATTGGGTTAGATTATCTCTAGGCTAATCTAAAAGAAAAGAATGGAAACCAAACTTGCTCTTACCTTTGAAGAAATCGACAGCACCTATGCTTGAAGCCTTTCCAAGATTCGGCTTTTGAATGGATTGGTAAGGAGAAATGGGAAGAAAAGAAAGATGAAGAGATTGGCTTGCTTTACTAGGGTTTTTGGTTTTAACAAAATAGCAGAGAAAAGAGAGAATTGGTTAGGAAAATTTCGGCAGAGAGAGGGGAATGTCTTAAGGAATTTTCGGCAGAGAGAAGAGAAGGAAGAACAAATTGATGAGTAGCCCTATTTTCCTCCTTTTATAGCCGAACTACTACTCAGAATCCCTCACTTGGCCACCACTCTTCTTTATTTTGATAGCTTTATCCCTTTAATTTAAAATAATTAAAGAAATATCCTTTATTATCTCTTATCTCTTAATAAAAATAATACTAATAATAATATTCTTTTATCTTTTCCTTATCTATCAAAATAAAAGAAATAAATCCATATTTATCCATCTATTATCTCTTCAAAAAAATAATCCAATTTAAATCCCTTATTTATCCCATTACTTGTCAAATTTAAAGGAATAAAACTCCCTTTTCTAGAAGCCTTGTCGTCCACTCCTTCGCTTCGAAGCAAAATAAAACTCCTTTTATTTGCTTCCCAAGTGACTCGAACCTGTGCCCAACACCTTGCATGTGGCGCCAATTCTAGAGGCCCTAAGTGGCATCTCCATGCCACTTTTCCCACTTGTTGTGTGTCAAATTTCACGAACTTTTTCTTTTAAGGCCACCTTGCCTTAATTTCCTCTTTAAACTTTAAAACTCGACATTTCTAAGTCATTTCTAAGTTTCCAAAATTTTCGTTCGCTCAGAACTTAACATTTCTATACATTTTCGTGTTTCCAAAATGTTCATTTCAAATCATTTCCATTCATTTCCTAAGTTTCCAAAAATGTTTGAAATTTATTCCTAGTACATAAAACATGTCACTTCGTACAATTAAACCGAAAATGCATAGGCCCTTTCCAGGATGTTACAGAAGTTACCTTACCAAGATTTACAATTAGATGAGTGACTTACAGATAAGAGTACATCGACAAACCACCCAAACACACCAGATGCTCATAAGAGCCAATCCAACTGTAACACGCCAATGCTCATAAGAGCTAATCCAACTGTAACATGCCACTCCTCATAAGAGCTAATCCAACTGAAACATGCCAAGGCTCATAAGAGCTAATCCAATCGAAACACGCCAATGCTCATAAGAGATAATCCAACCAAAACACGCCAAAAAAAGAGTATAACACGAGAGTTCGCAACAAATGCTAAACCTTGGTTTACTCAGGAAATAAATATACATAACTCCATAACCATCTCTACTCCAATCCCCATAATACATCATATCTCAACTGTACTTTATCCCGCGTTCAAACCGATCCAACATCGAATTCAATAACATTTCACAAATATTCTTTCATAAACAACTATTAAATATATCATTTGTACCATCTAAATTATTCAACAATTCATATAAATGTTTTATTTTAAACCATACGAACTTAGCTAAATTTGCAGAAATGTCAAAGTACAAGGGCTATTTGGTAATCCTTCATTCTTCTAGATTTTCCACTTGATCTTGATCTAAATTAATAATTTCATTCAATTTATTAATTTAGGTAGTAAAATAATTTACTTTATCCAATTTATTTTTTATATTTTTATAAAATTGCCCCTAATATTTTACTTTTATTCAATTTAGTCCCTAAGCTTAAAACATGCAAATGAACCATTTTTATTGCAAACCCATACCAGCCGAATATTGATAGCATCCATTTCAGCCCATTTTTGTAAGAATTTCACATCAATTCCTTGAACTATTACTATTTCAACAATTTAGTCCCGATCCGCAAATTCATCAAAAATCATTTAACAAAATACTTTTAAATACTAACCAGCACTTTAAATTCATCATTTATGTAACACCCCTAACCCGTATTCATTGCTGGATTAGGGTTAAAGGCATTACCGGACAGATCAAAAACTTTTACAGACATTTCATAATACAGTTCATCAATCACAATCAAAGTGTCCCTTTTATATGTTAGCAAGACCTTAATCATGCTTTAGAATAGGGTTGGGCCTAAACCGAACGCATATAAGATTTCTCAAAAATTTAAAACTTTTTCAAAGCTACAGAGGTCACACGCCCATTTGGGCTAGCCGTGTGCCTCCCATGACTACTAAACACACTCATGTGTCTAGACCGTGCCAAAATAGAGTTTGTATACTGAATTATCCACACGGCCACCAGGCACGCCCGTGTGCCATGGTCGTGTAACATTAAGGTAGCTACTGACTTCACCACACGATTACTAGGCACGCCCATATGCCATGGCCATGTGTACTTAGGCTGACTACTGACTTATACCCATGGCCACTAGGCACGCCCATCTGCCACGGCCATGTAGGCAAAACAGACCACTTGCAAGGTCCAAATTCCACCCACACAAGGGTCAATCCCTACAAGCAAATTACCAATTCATTTCCTACACATTTGACATCCAAAAACATGTCAAACAATCAACATATCTTCATATTCAAACTTATTTTCAATCATACTACTTTGTCCAACTAAAATCACATATACATTCAAACATGATTCATCCACATTCACCTTTCATATAATCATTCCTTTTCTTAAATGTACATACTCATAATGCATTCATATGCTTTCCATAACTTTTACCATTTCATTAACTATCAAGCCATACCAAACTATGCATCATATAACAAATTCAGTCTTGCATATTACCAACATTAAAATAGCCACATCTCATGGCTATTTACACATATTTCAAACATAATCCAAAGTGACTAGCTTATACATGCCATATCTAGCTATATACATATTTCAAAAGTACCAAATTGAGTTGAGTAGTGTGACGATAATCCTTGACGGTCCCTTAGCCTTCAAAAGCTTTGACGATCTATAAAATAGAGTAAACACACACAGAGCAAGCTTTCAAAAGCTTAGTAAGCCACATACAAATAAACTTAGCATATAATGCATATAACCAAATTGGTATAATAACATTGTTGGTTATCAAAGCAAGTTCATCACATATATTCTTTGGCTCAATTGCTAGGCCATATCTTACCATGTTCTTCAACTCAATTATCACATGTACTTATGGCTTATCCAAACATATCTTCACATATTATCTCATCTTTTCAATACACATATTCATCATAGTAAGTTCATATCGATACTTACCTTTCATACACACTAAGTGTACATAACAAACGTACCTGAAACGGATATACAAATCACATAGTCATTTATTTCTCAGACTTGCCCGATGAACCGTTCAAAATCTAATAGGATACTTAGAGTGCTCAGAATAGTAATATAGTGCCAACGTCCTAGATGTGGTCTTACAAGTAACCAGATATTGATGCCACTGTCCCAGACAAGGTCTTACATGAATCAATACAATGCCAATGTCCCAAACATGGTCTTACATAAAATTTCATATCGATGCCAACGTCCCAGACGTGGTCTTACATGATATTACATAACAGACACCTAGTCATGATATAAACTACCCTATCCATTCCTAGGTTCAAACGGGACTTCTCAGACATTATTACTATGTCGATTCTATCTCGGAATTCTTGTATACATCATCTCATATTTATTTATCATTATCAAAAGTCATAAGAACTTACATAATTCAATACAAATATGTTTATTTGTATATTGACTTACCTCGGATTTGGATATTCATTCGAACTCGGTTATTCGACTACTTTCGGTTTCTGCGATCTAAATCCGCTTTCTTCGGTTCTTGATCTATACATATTCAAATTTAGCCCTTTTATTCACTAACTCATCCAATTCAATCCAAACACACATATTTAGGGCTATTTGCAATTTATCCATCACATTTGTACATTTTATCAATTTAGTCTATTTTTTCTCAAAACATCAAATATACAAAATCACCATATACCTATGCTTAGATGAATGCTCATGTATCTCATATAAGTCCAAAATTTCATCAAATTCATAATTTAATCCCTCAAAAATGTTATTTTCTCAATTTAGCCCTAATTAGCTAAATTCATCAAAATTTCAAGAATAAAACATGTTCATTTAACACATATCTATCATTTAACATCTAAACTCATCACAAAGCTCACCATTTCATCAATGGTACATGTCATAAACATCATTAATTATTCAAATTACAACATGGGTTTTATAGCATACGAAGCAACGATTTTAGAAACGTAGAAATTATCAAAAACCGAAGCAAAACTTACCTTAAATCAACTTAAAAGAGTGCCGAATGCCCTAGCTTCTTATTCCTTCTTTTTCTTTGCTAATTTTCGGCACTAAGGATGATAACCATCCTATTTTCATGCTTTTGGTTCATTAATAATCTTTTATTAATTCAATTACCAATTTACCCACCTATTAATCATATAAGACAAATTGATATTAAGGTTATTATGTCATTTAACCTTCCACTAACTTAAAATTGGCTTAATTGCCACATAAGGCCTTCACACTTATAAAGACATGACAAATAGGTATCTTTTCATAAAGCATGCAAATTTACAGTTCAATGCAATTTAATCATTTTGACAAATTAAAAACACAAATGATCAAATTTTCATATGAAGCTTTCACACATGCTTAGTCACATATCAAAGGCACATAAAATAATATTAAAATATTATTCAGACTCAGATTTGGGTTCCAAACCACTGTTCCGACTAGGGTCTAAATCAAACTGTTACAATTTAACATCTAAATTCACAAAGATTAATCAATGACAACATTCAAAATCATTAACAGTTTAAAAAGCGAAGGTACAAGTTAGCTAGACCTAGTTGCAATGATCTCAAAAACATAAAAATTATTAGAAATGGATAGCTTAGGGACTTACATGCAAGGAAACATCGTTAGCTGAACTTAAAAGTCTCCCATGTTTTCTTATTTTATTAACTTTTTATTTTTTAATTTTAATAATAAAATAACATATAAAACTTTAAAATTAAAAGAAATTAAAGCATCAACCGTCCCACTATTTTTAAGGATGGTTTATTTATCCATTAAGGCCATCTAATTATAATTATGTAATCAATTAACACCTTTAAACAAATAGCGATTGACTTTTTTCAACTTTTACGATTTAGTCCTTGCTCAATTAACTATCGAAACATTAAAATTTCTTAACGAAACTTTAATACAACCTTAATAACACTCCGTAAATATTTGTAAAAATATTTATGACTCGGTTTATAGAAACAAGGTCCCAATACCTCATTTTCTAAAACCACTTGACCTTAAGGTCTTACCACTTGAACTTAATTAATCATTCATATAACATAAATTATCATACAAAAAACCTTGTAAAACCATAATTAACTCGTAAATATTAAATAATAATATTTACAAACTTACTCGTTGGATTTATGGCCCCGAAACTACTGTTTCCGTCACCACTAAAAAATGGGCTGTTACACTAATAGCACGACCATGCATTGCTAATTGAAATAAACTTGATAATATGACTAAATCATGAAGTTCTCACCTTGTCACCTTAATTCTTTACAGTAACTTGATTTTCTCTCACTTCTACCTTGTTCATGTAACTTCTCAACTTAAAACTAAGTTTGCTATGTTGTTGGAAGCTTGATTTTACATGGGATTTCTATGAAAATTCAAGGGTTTTGGGTGGGGATTTAATCTCTAACGGAGAAATAGATGAAATTGAAAGAAAATGAAAACTTTTCTTCTTTCTTTTTGGGTGAGATGTGTAGATGATGGAAAGAGGGAGAGATTTCTTCATTTTTCCATATATAATATCTTATTAATAAAATAACTAAAATATAAAAAATCTAACCTTAATAGTTTAAATTCAAGGGCTAGGATTCAATCTCAAACTCCCACCAAATCTAATGGCTAAAATCATGCCAAAATCTACTTAGTTTTGTAATTTTATAATTCCATAATTATTCATTTTGAGAAATGATCTTTTAGCCTTTAAAAACTTTAATATTCACTTTGGGCCATTATTCACCTTTTGGTAAAATTCCAAAACTAATCCTTTCATTTTTCTTCACTTACTCAATTTAATCCTCCATTTTCTAAATTTTCACTTAAACCCTTATACTTCTCACAATCTTACGATCTAGTCTCTATCTTGGATTAATATCTCTCAATATATTGGTCCTTTTAACTTTCTCCGAAGTCTAACTTTAATTAATGGTTTTCTCGATTTAATTTCTCAATCATTGATTAATATATTTTCATACCAACTCGATATATTCTCCTACTCATGTTTTTATTGACACGATTTACGAGATTATTTTTGAGACCATATTTTCTGATATTGGCTAAGATCGAGTTGTTACACTTTGGGATTATAGGGTTTTAATTTTTTGTCACGTCATGATGGCATAACCGTTCTTGTCGCGACGACATGTCCAGATTTTAGGTTTTGAGGCTACCACGTCAAAGCTCGTCGCAACTTCAATTATTATCATTGCAACATCAACGTATTTTATCGCGACTCAAAGCCTATCACATGTTGATGTAACTTTCTAACTTGGGCTCCCTTCAATGCTCTCTTCGTGACATTGTGTCGTATAGTCGTGACTTTAAGCCCCCACGTCACGACCTCATTGCTTCCCACATCATGACGAGACTCACTGACTTGGAGTCCTTGGTTTTGCTTTTTTTCTCTTGTTGCAACATCATATTACGTAGTTGCAACTTTAGGCCTCTACGTCGCGACCTCAGTACTTCTCATGTCGCGACGTGACTCACTAACGTGGATTCCTTGGACTTTCCATCTCCACATTGCGGCCTTGGTGCTTTCTACTTCGCAACATTAGCCTCAGTTTCTTATTTTTTCAACTTTTTTCATGTTTCTTCACTCCACGTTATCAACACTTGATTTGAAAAATTAACAACAATAATGAAAACACAAATTAAAACAAACAATTAAAGAAATTATCAAAATTCATTAAAAGTCGAGATGATCTTTATCACTACAGTAGAAGAACTTTCAACCAGTTCTCGACGTTTTGATTCATTGTTTGTTCTACATTCAAAAGATACAAACTGATATGCTTGAACAAATCCATTGATATTGTCTTATCTTCAACCGATGTAACATCCAAAGCACGAGCCATTTCACGCCAAATTTGAGGCAACCCCATATTTCATTTCAGGGTATTATAATTTGGCACACCATCACATTAATATCGTGTGAGGTTGTGGTTACTTGTGTTTTACCTTCCTCTTCAAATGGGGACAAAATATACTCATTATTCCCTCAGTTGACTTCTTCACAACTACGACTAGAAGGCATATATGCTCTTCCACACCTTCACACAATATTGGCTTAAGCTCAATTTTAGCATATAACTCTACATCTACTTAAATGTCAATTGGACTAGAGACACTTTCTTCTACATTCAAATGTTTGTTATAGTATACAACTCTAAACTCTTGTTGAACATCCATGAATCAATAACGGTAGAATGACCTTCATCTTTGGAGTCGGAAAGTCATGTTCGATCTCTTCCATCAAAATTTGTATTTTGAATCGATATTAGATGAGTTCCATCTGTAAGGCCCAAAATCTAAGTAATTATTTTTGTATGTTTGTAGCATAAATACCTGCATGTCTTTGGGGTTAAGTGATTTGGGTGTGTTTGGGAGTGTCTGAGAAGTCTTGGGTTCAAGCCTGGGCATGTGGAAAAAGTTTTGTTTTTAAGGAATAAACCCTTGCCTATAGTTTGTAGGCTTTCAAATCATTGTGGGTAAGCAAGACATAAAAAGTCTGTTGGTTTAGGGGGTAAGTGGCGTGTTACCTATGCCAGTGGACTGAGGTTCGAATCTTGGTAGGGGCAGTGGAGCATTTATTTTGCTGTTATGCCATGAGGAGTGTTGTGGTTTGACTGAAACACTGATGTGGTTGAGTAGAATTCAAATTAGGTTGCTGAAGGAAGGTGTGATTGGGTGGAGAGATTTGAGAATGGATTTTTGGAGAAAATCAAGGGAAGTGAGGGGAGAGGGAGTGTTGTACCAAAATGGGACTCTGGGTTACTCAAAATTCAGCCAGAGGTGTATGCCCCTCATTTTCGATTTTGCCTTTCTATGTGTTTTTCTCCTTTTGGCCGAAATTACTCCTAGTGCTTCCTTTCTCTTTTTCTCTCTTTTGCAAATTCAGTTTTTATTTTCACTTTCTATGCTCTCAGGTCTACCGTCCCTCTATTTCTTTCTTTTTTTGCTAAATTTTGTGAAGTGTGTGTTTCGACTAGATCAGTGTTTTTTTCGGTTTTGCCCTTGCTACAACAAACTTTTCTTCCTCCTTCATTGCTGACTACCTGTTTGGTTTCTTCTACTCTTACTGTGTAGTGAGTAAACGTTTTCCTCATTATTTTTCCCTTGGCTGAATCTCTCCCTTCTTTCATCCTTCCCTTTTAGTTCCTGGTTGCCGAATCATTTTTTAGGGCCGACTGTGTTCCCTTCTCTGTTTTCTAGTAAGCATTCTATACTTGTTGTTAAGTCTTGCACTTTGTAGTTGGTTCTCTTTCTCGCGTTGTTGGTAAGTGTAATAGTATAGTGTTATCTTGTCGCTTGTTGAATAAGTGCTTACCCATTTTTGAGTGGTGCCTAGGAACTTTTCGAAGGGTGGAAGGTTTGTAATTATTGTTTGAGTAGGTGAAACTTCCTTCCTTCCTCGATCGAAGGTAATGTTGTTGTGAGTTTAACGATTGGGATAACTTGTGTGTATTTAATTGAGTAAATGTTTAAATGAATAATTGGGGATTGTTGGTCAAGTGTAGGTTTCAAAGGTGTGGGCGGCTTTCTCAACAAATAGAAACCAAGTGTGTAAACACTGCCCAAATCGTAAATCGGCAAAAGCCGAAAAATATGACAATTGACGCTACACGAGGGTGTGCTTGCTCTTGTGGTAATCTGAATGCATAAAACGTGGGCGTTTGACTATTGAGGCCACAATGAGTGATTTCATGGTCTTAGGCCGTTTTGGGCCATGTTGGGCCGAAATGGGCCGTGTGGGCCTAATGAGCTTGTGGATCCTACACGGGTAAAACACACGAACGTGTGCAGAATATTGGGCCAAGCTGTTTAATTTACATGGCCGAGACCAATTTTGGGATATGTGGGCCACACGGGCATGTTGGCCCACATGGGCCCGTATTTTAGACCTTGGGCCCATTTGTACTATTTGACTGTTAGGGTTGCACGGGTCACCCGAGACAACTGTGGACCTACTAATGGGTCGGTAAGTATACCTAGACCCCAAACTAATGAACTGACTGTTATGCCCCTATGATATAAAATGACTGTTATGGCCCTATGATATTAAATTACTGTATGCCTTATGTTATGTATGACTGTATATGAGCATGCCATGATATATATATATGTTGCATACATGTGTGATATTGAAACACCACACCCTTTGCATTTAGAATGGACCTGGATCTGTATGTTCTAAAGTAAACCTGGTTTCAAACATTTTCGTTACTTAGAGAAAATTTGTAAATTTTAGAAAAACTATTGTTTTGAGTTGGGCTTAGGTTGTAAACCCATTTATTTATACTTGTAAACCCATTTGATTAAATACATCCAAAATAGTTCTTAGCATAAAACTTAATAGTAAAGCCAAAATAAAGAGAAATCCATCGGGCCTTATGGCCTTATTACATCAAGTAAAACCCAAAATAAAATAAAAGTAAAAAGTCCAAACTAAATAAAATCTTCAAATGGAACATGGCCACCTCAACGCTCACTGCCCATTCAAATCACTTTATTCATCACACGAAAATAGTTCCCACAACGGGTGAGTCAACAGACTCAATGTGCACACAATACTAACATTCAACGGATCGCATTCATGTTCAAATCATCGGATCCATATAAAATGAAATTATGATGCAACCCAAACCCAATCCTAATGGTCCATCCGCTACACACCACCAGTCACGCCATTCACACAGTGGGGACTACTAAGTCGACCCTCCATCCGCTACACACCATATTCAAATATTTGTGACCGTAGTCACCATATAACGTTAGTGAGACCAAGTCAACACCTTCAAATATAACGTTGGTGAGACCAAGTCAACACCTTCAAATATAACGTTGGTGAGACCAAGTCAACACCTTCAAATATAACATTGGTGAGACCAAGTCAACACCTTCAAATATAACGTTGGTGAGACCAAAGTCAACACCTTCAAATATAATATTGGTGAGACCAAGTCAACACCTTCTTCCCTTTCACATAAATCCCGAATGCCCCAAATATATATATATCATGCTTAACATTCAGATATTCACATGTTATAAAATAACATATTTCATAATCCTATCGAAGTAGGAAAGCGTGCACAGTACTTTTGTACCACATTAGGGTACTTAGCCATATTCATATAATCATATAATAAAAGTAATTGCCATATGAAATATCGAAAGTTAGTGTGCGTACACACCGATTTGTTTAGCGATTCCTTGAGATTCAAAAGCTAGATCTAAAGTTTAGATCCTTAGTCCCTACATTTGATTCATCCTTTATTACTTAGCATAAATTCTATTTGGTTATGATATCCAAATCCTAGTAGGATTTGTAAAAGACTTACCTTTGATGCCGATTTGGTGTTTATTCAAATCCAAAACTTGGTTTTCCTTCACTTGATATTCGCCAACCTTGAATCTCAATATGGGTTAGTTTTCGCTTTTTAATAATTAAAGAACCGATCTAGATAATCATACAAGCTTTGGTAGAATACTTTTAGGTACTTACCTTGTGGATCTTAAATCCGAAATTCACCGAATAACTAGGAACACGTGGCCTATGGTGTACCTTCTGGAAAAGAATTTCTTCTTCCATGATTCGCCAAGATTAATAATCGAAATTAGTCTCTAAATTTCAATAAGTCTAGAATATAAAAGAATGGAAAACTAAACTTGGATCTTACCCTTATTTGAAGGAATCGATTGCACCTTCACTTCAACCTTCGAGATTAGGCTTAGAGACTTGATGAACAATCGGCTATGATTCCCTTATGTATTTGGTTTCAAAGATGAAAGAAGAGAGGAATAATAGGCTTAGAAGGAAATCGGCTAGGAGGCTAAAAGAAAAGAAGAAAAGAATAGATGCTCAAGAAGAATATTTGGCGGAGGAAAAGAGAGGGAGAATGAATAATGAATGGCCCTAGTCGCCTCCTTTTATAGTCGAATTTACTAGGCCAAGAATCCTTTACTTGGCCACCACTCTTCCTTATTTTCCTAATTAAAGAATAATTCTTCATTTATCCACCTATTTAGCGAATTTTAAAGAGAATTAAACTCTTCCCTTAAGAGTCCTTATGATCTTCTAATTAGCCGAGTTTTAAAGAGAGTGAAACTCCTCTTTTGCAAGCCTTGTGCCAGTCCACCTCTTAGGCTTCTAGAAGCAAAATAAAACTTATTTTATTTGCTTCTTATGTGACTCGAACTCAAGCCCAAAACCTTTTGCATGTGGGCCATTTTCTAAGGCCTTAGGTGGCATCTTGAGCCACTTTTCCAAGTCCGTTATTGGGTCAAATTTCATGTACTTTATATTTTAGGGTCACTTGGCCCTAAGTTCCCCTTGGGCTCTAAAATTTGACATTCGGGGTCATTTTAAGTTTCCAAAATTTTCACATGACTCTGTATTTTCCAAGTTTCCAAAATGTTTAGTTTCCTATTTTGGCTTGGTTTCCAAAATGTTTAGTTTCCTATTTTGGTTTGGTTTCCAAAATGTTTAGTTTTCTATTTTGGTTTGGTTTCCAAAATGTTTAGTTTCCTCTTTTGGCTTGGTTTCCAAAATGTTTAGTTTCCTCTTTTGGCTTGGTTTCCAAAATGTTCACTTTCCTAATTTACTTCGGTTTCCAAAATGGTCACTTTCCTATTTTAGTTTAGTTTCCAAAACTTAACATTTCTAAAGCATTTCCTTACATTTCCATACATCTCCTTGCATTTCCACACATTTCCATACATTTCCATACATTTCCTTACATTTCCATATATTTCCATACATTTCCATACATTTCCATACATTTCCTTACATTTCCTTTCATTTCCTTACATTTCCTTTCATTTCCTTTCATTTCCTTACATTTTCCTTATATTTCCTTACATTTCCCTACATTTCCTTACATTTCCTTTCATTTTCTTTCATCTTAGGGTTCTTGAAACTCTTCAGAACACATCCAACACACCTACTGATCCCACTATCTCATGAATTATGCACGAACGCATAACCCCTAATCTAGGATGTTACAGTTCTACCCCCCTTAAAAATAATTTCGTCCTCGAAATTACTTACTATCGTTCATCCGCATGCACCTAACTCACCACACTATGCTATTGCTGCGCACTCTGATCTTAATAGAACCATCATACTTTCCAGGCACAATCTCCAAGTTCACGTCCCTTAGAACTTATTTCTAACGTCGCGATTTAATCTGATTAAGAAGTTTTATGTAAAAAAAAAAATTTTGTTTCACTGATTAACCGCGAAGAAGTTTTATGGAAAGAATTTTTAGAAGTGGTTCTTTCGTATTCATACATGCACACGTCTTTACATTCATACATCCATCAATCAATTATGAACTTTCGTTCATTCGGAGAAATGTTGTAGTTTTTCATTTGTTGTTGTTTTTCCACAACCCGGGTATTTTCGTAATTTGTCCTCTGGGGTATTTTCGTAATTTGTCAAAATAAGGTTCCTTGGTGATTTTGTCACAAGGTATTTTGGTCCTTTTAAGTTCACTGGGTATTTTGGAAAATTTTTGAAATCGAGGGTATTTGAAATTTTTGGACATTAGGGGTATTTTGGTAATTTTTCCACAAATCGGGGTAAATTGTAAAATTTTAATAAATCGGGATATTTGAAGTTGCAAAACTCGAGGGTTCTTTTGAGAAATTTATTTTCCAAAGCCAATGAAGTTGCAAAATTTTGGAAATCGAGGTCATTTTGGTAATTTTGTAAGTTAGGGGCAATTTTGTAATTTTCCAAAATCAAGGTATTTTGATATTTTACAAATTAGGGTTTTTGAATGTTTATAAAATAATGAAATTTTGGTAAAGCAGTTGAGTAGTTGAACATTTTATAAACCAAGGGCATTTTGTAATTTTACCACTAAGGGTATTTTAGTAAATTTGTAAATCGAAATATTTCGTGAAAATTTATAAAATATTCTTTTCAAATCAAGAGGGTAATTTAGAAATTTTAAAATTAGGGTTTCCATAAAAATACGGCTAGTCCCTTTCGGGTTTTAGTTATTGGTTTAGCAGTGACTAAGTCCTCTTGGTTAGGGTGAGCAGTTACTACGCACTGTAGGATTCGAGTAAAGAGGAGGTGAGTCACTAGGATCGCTTAAATACCAAGCTCTTCTTGAATCCACTCCTAGACATGCGCACTGTGATTCGACACCCTAGCTCGGTGACTTAATCACAGTTTGTTTGATTAGGCATTTAAGTCTTATGTAATTGTTGGGGTAACTAGTCCTAGGGTTCAAGTACTTAATCTCTATTCTACGTTCCATTCCATTTCTACCCTTCTACAAATCATAATATAAATCACACAATGGATAGAAGTACTTACCTGGTGGACTGCGGGTCGGAGACTTAGGTGCCATGCCAGAAAACCTGCTTATTTTTTCAAAGATAATCATTTGGCTCGCTTTGAAAACGTTTTGGGCCTTAGCCCACATGTCGAGAGTTTAAAGCTGGCTCGATACAAACTAAAACACCCACACCCTACCACGAGAATGGACCAGATCTGGTATGTTCCTAAAGTAAACCGGTTTCAAACATTTTCGTTATTTAGAGAAAATTTGTAAATTTTAGAAAACTATTGTTTTGAGTTGGGCTTAGGTTGTAAACCCATTTATTTATACTTGTAAACCCATTTGATTAAATACATCCAAAATAGTTCTTAGCATAAAACTTAATAGTAAAGCAAAAATAAAGAGAAATCCACTGGGCCTTATGGCCTTATTACATCAAGTAAAACCCAAAATAAAATAAAAGTAAAAAGTCCAAACTAAATAAAAATCTTCAAATGGAACATGGCCACCTCAACGTCTCCGGCCGTCAAGTCACCGTTCATCACCGAAAATAGTTCCCAGCAGGGTGAGTCAGCAGACTCAATGTGCACACAATACTAACATTCAACAGATCGGCATTCATGTTCAAATCATCGGATCCATATAAAATGAAATTATGATGCAACCCAAACCCAATCCTAATGGTCCATCCGCTACACACCACCGTACACGCCATTCACACCGTGGGGACTACTAAGTCGACCCTCCATCCGCTACACACCATATTCAAATATTTGTGACCGTAGTCACCATATAACGTTAGTGAGACCAAGTCAACACCTTCAAATATAACGTTGGTGAGACCAAGTCAACACCTTCAAATATAACGTTGGTGAGACCGAAGTCAACACCTTCAAATATAACGTTGGTGAGACCGAAGTCAACACCTTCAAATATAACGTTGGTGAGACCGAAGTTAACACCTTCAAATATAATGTTGGTGAGACCGAAGTCAACACCTTCAAATATAACGTTGGTGAGACCAAGTCAACACCTTCTTCCCTTTCACATAAATCCGAATGCCCCAAATATATATATATCATGCTTAACATTCAAATATTCACATGTTATAAAATAACATATTTCACAATCCTATCAGAAGTAGGAAACGTACCTGAGTACTTTTGTACCACATTAGGGTACTTAGCCATATTCATATAATCATATAATAAAAGTAATTGCCATATGAAATATCGAAAGTTAGTGTGCGTACACACCTGATTTGTTTAGCGATTCCTTGAGATTCCGAAAAGCTAGATCTAAAGTTTAGATCCTTAGTCCCTACATTTGATTCATCCTTTATTACTTAGCATAAATTCTATTTGGCTATGATATCCAAATCCTAGTAGGATTTGTAAAAAGACTTACCTTTGATGCCGATTTGGTGTTTATTCAAATCCCGAAAACTTGGTTTTCCTTCACTTGATATTCGGCCAACCTTGAATCTCAATATGGGTTAGTTTTTGGCTTTTTAATAATTAAAGAACTGATCTAGATAATCATACAAGCTTTGGCCGAATACTTTTAGGTACTTACCTTGTGGATCTTAAATCCCGAAATTCACCGAATAACTAGGGAACACGTGGCCTATGGTGTACCTTCGGGAAAAGAATTTCTTCTTCCATGATTCAGCCAAGATTAATAATCAAAATTAGTCTCTAAATTTCAATAAGTCTAGAATATAAAAGAATGGAAAACTAAACTTGGATCTTACCCTTATTTGAAGGAATCGATTGCACCTTCACTTCAACCTTCGAGATTCAAATTGAGAGACTTGATGAACAATCGCTATGATTCCCTTATGTATTTGGTTTCAAAGATGAAAGAAGAGAGGAATAATAGGCTTAGAAGGAAATCGGCTAGGAGGCTAAAAGAAAAGAAGAAAAGAATGGATGCTCAAGAAGAATATTTGGCAGAGGAAAAGAGAGGGAGAATGAATAATGAATGGCCCTAGTCCCTCCTTTTATAGCCGAATTTACTAGGCCAAGAATCCTTTACTTGGCCACCACTCCTCCTTATTTTCCTAATTAAAGAATAATTCTTCATTTATCCACCTATTTAGCCAATTTTAAAGAGAATTAAACTCTTCCCTTAAGAGTCCTTATGATCTTCTAATTAGCCGAGTTTTAAAGAGAGTGAAACTCCTCTTTTGCAAGCCTTGTGCCGTCCATCTCTTGGGCTTCTAGAAGCAAAATAAAACTTATTTTATTTGCTTCTTATGTGACTCGAACTCAAGCCCAAACCTTTTGCATGTGGGCCATTTTTAAGGCCTTAGGTGGCATCTTCAGCCACTTTTCCAAGTCCGTTATTGGGTCAAATTTCATGTACTTTATATTTTAGGGTCACTTGGCCCTAAGTTCCCCTTGGCTCTAAAATTTGACATTCCGGTCATTTTAAGTTTCCAAAAATTTTCACATGCTCAGATTTTCCAAGTTTCCAAAATATTTAGTTTCCTATTTTGGCTTGGTTTCCAAAATGTTTAGTTTCTTATTTTGGTTTGGTTTCCAAAATGTTTAGTTTTCTATTTTGGTTTGGTTTCCAAAATGTTTAGTTTCCTCTTTGGCTTGGTTTCCAAAATGTTTAGTTTCTCTTTTGGCTTGGTTTCCAAAATGTTCACTTTCCTAATTTACTTGGTTTCCAAAATGGTCACTTTCCTATTTTAGTTTAGTTTCCAAAACTTAACATTTCTAAAGCATTTCCTTACATTTCCATACATCTCCTTGCATTTCCACACATTTCCATACATTTCCATACATTTCTTACATTTCCATATATTTCCATACATTTCCATACATTTCCATACATTTCCTTACATTTCCTTTCATTTCCTTACATTTCCTTTCATTTCCTTTCATTTCCTTTCATTTCCTTTCATTTCCTTACATTTTCCTTATATTTCCTTACATTTCCTACATTTCCTTACATTTCCTTACATTTCCTTTCATTTTCTTTCATCTTAGGGTTCTTGAAACTCTTGAACACATCCAACACACCCATCGATCCCACTATCTCATGAATTATGCACTAACGCATAACCCCTAATCTAGGATGTTACAGATATGTTGCATGGGGATGGGATTATTATGATTGGAGGAAGTATACTATACTGGCAGCTCTGCTGCAAATACTGTTTAATGTCGTAACCAGTGCTAATTTGTGGAGTGGAGGGATGGGTGGGTGATTTTATCCCCACATAGAGTGTAGGGCTAGACGGAGTCGAGTGTAATGGCTGGTTGGGTAGGATTTCTGATTACATGTCTGAAACTGTTACTATCACTAAGATGGGCTAAAGCCCATAGTGATACTGATACTGTAATAGGCCAAAGCCCTAACTGAACTGAACTGTTACTGATTTGGGCTTAGGCCCAGACTGTACTTGCCTACGACATGATTGGCCATTTTGCTTATATAGGGTTACACACTAAGTTTTCATAAACTCATCCTTCTATTTATCTGTATAGGTAATCCCTAGTCTTAGGCGAATCGGTGCTGCAAGGGATTCGGAGGTGGCCACCCAACCGCACCTACTTCTATATTTGACTCTTTATTTACAAGGAATTTAATTTGGGTATTTGTTTTTGTAATAAGGCCTCTTAAAATTTTTAAATTTTAATTTGGGATTTTACTTATTTTAATTCATATCTGAGAGTAGTAGGGCGCGGATTCTCAAAAGGTAAATGCTTTTCAAAACATCACGTTTTAGTAACATACTATAAAAGTTTCCGCATCAAACATTGTTTTAAAGTATAGTAACAAACTAATATGATCAACATTCTGCTAAAAACAACTTGAGTTTTCAATGAACAGGATACCCTAAAATTTTTGTTAAGATCGTAAATGAGAATTAATATAGAACGGGTTTTCCAATGAAACTATATTTTCGAAAAACACTTCAATGTGATACTGCCAGATTCGGCCATAACGTCTAGGCTGGGTTGGGGTGTTACATTTAGTGGTATCAGAGCTAGGTTTCAAAACTCGGCTGTAGTTTTTGGGTTTCTTTTAAAACTTGGAATTTTCAAAAAGAACTGTTCCAAACAATTTGGAAGTATTTTGAAATATTTTTACTGAATGTGTGGTTCACCGAATCTTCGGCGCCGATGTGGTAAGTCCTCTGAAACTTCTGTTTGTTTATAGTGAAATATTGAGACTACTATATGTAGTAGACTGTACTGAAATATTCTGGTTAGGGAAAACTAAAACTGTAGTAAGACTACGTTTTGCGAAAACAAACTTTTAAATACTAATATTTTTTTTCCATAAGATATCTACGATCAACACTAGAACTGTAAACTGATGCATAAAATTGATAGATAATACATAATTATATAATGATCACTAGAAGTACTTGTGGAAGGGGTACAAGAGGCCGTGGCAGAGGCCGTAGAGGTGCTCGGGCTGGGTCTTTGTCATCGGGCCACATGCCTAACATTGAAGCTAGAGATGCATCGGCTTCACTTGTGACTGAGACTGGGTGTCACGATCGAGCCGTTGGGGATGACACATTGTCCCAAGCTATGTTGTGAATTCTAGAGAGGGTCGTTAGGACCAATACTGGTACGGTGGGTCGTGGGTCGATCACAGAACGACTCTGGTCTAATGGGGCTGAGATTTTTAAGGGTATTACTAGAGTTACCCCTAATGTGGTGAATATTGGATTGAGGCCATAGAGAGGATTATGGATGACCTCGATTGCACCCCCGAACAGAAACTAAAAGGTGTAGTGTCATTGTTATGAGATAAAGCCTATCAGTGTTGGCTTACAGTTAAAGAGGGTACTTGGGTTGACCGATTGACATGAGAATTCTTCAAGACTGCTTTCCAATAGAAGTATGTGGGTGTTAGTTATGTGGATGCTCGGAGGAGGGAGTTTCTAAATTTAACTTAGGGGGATAAATCGGTGGCTAAATATAAGGATGAATTTTTGCGTTTAAGCCATTATGCGTGTGGGATGGTGGCAACGGAATATGAGCGGTGTGTTCGTTTTGAGGATGACCTCAGGGATAGTCAGAGAGTTTTGGTAGCTTTACAGAGGGAGCGAGATTTTGCCACACTAGTAGATAAGGTGAAGATCATCGAGGAGGTGAAGCGTATTGAGCGTCAGAACCGAGAAAATGGTAGGAATAAGAGGGGTTTGGAGCCTTAAGTTCCGTTCAGAGGCCGAAGAAAAAGGCTAGAGTGGATGGCCGATTAGAGTCGGGGCCTCTAATGCTGCTCCTGGACCGTAGCCATGTGTTGGCTGTGGTAGGCGCCATCAGGGTGAGTGTTGGAAAAGGATTGGGGCATGTTTGAGATGCGGATCATTAGAGCATCGTATCAGAGATTGTCCATAGAGGCGAAACAGATGCAAGTTACAGGTCAGGGTACTGCTCAGCCTCCAAGAGGTGTTCAGCAGCCACCAAGAGGCCGTGGTCAGGCCAGAGATGGAAATGGTATAGGCCATAGTCATGGAGCACCGGGCAGAGGTGCTGGTCATACTGAGGCGAGGCAACCAGCTCTGGTTTATGCTCCACGTCGTCGAGAGGACGGAGACACCCCATATGTTATTACTGGTACGTTCTTTATCCATAATGTACCTTATATTGCACTAGTTGATGTTGGGTCTACGCATTCGTATATAGCATGCTCAGTGTCTGAGACTTTGGGTTTAATGGTTGAAACCACTGTGAGTGATGTTACTATGTTGAGTTCTTTAGGGCAGTCAGTTAAGGTAAACAAATTGTTCATAGATGTACCTTTTGAGGTTCAAAGAACCTTCTTTTTGGCGTATTTAATGGAACTTTCATTGGGAGAATTCAACTTAATTCTGGGCATGGATTGGCTGGTTAAGCATTAAGTGAATTTGGATTGTGCTACTAAACGGGTGGTACTAAAAACTGTAGAGGGTGATTGTAACACCCTGGTTTAGGGGCTAGGCAATTTGGGTATAATTCCAGTGTTGGAAGGTTTTTGGGTGTGCTTGGATGTGTTTAGAGGATTTAAGAATGCTCGGATGAAAGGGGAGTACCTTGGAAAATTTTAGATTTTTAGGGTAAAAAGGGGAAATAGGGCAAGAAGGCCTTAAAATAAATTAGTGGAATTTAGGACACAAGAAGTGCCTTGGTAAAGTGGCAAGGAAACGCCACTTAAAGCACAAGGAAGGTGACACCTTAAGGTCTTGGGTTCGATTCAAAGAGGAAGTAACCTGGTTTTATTTTTATGTTTTGGCGTTACAAGGAAGGAGGCCTTAAAAGGAGTTGGGGCGTGTCTTTGACACAAGCAGCACCTTGGCAAAGTGGTTTCCGTGCGGCACTTGGGAGCTAGAGGCAAATGTGGGCGCTGGTTCGAGGGGCAGCAGCAGCATTTTGGTGTGTTTTTATTTTCATGTGCGGCTATGGGCTGAGGTAGGAAGGGTTTAAAAATAAATGTGGGGGCTTTATGGCATGAAATTCAATGTGGCCGAGTGGCCTGGGCGTTGGAGGAGAAGGGTACAGCAGCAAGGTCCTGTGTTCGAGCCAGGAGTGGTGCAGTTGGAATTTTATTTGTTTTGGTCTTTTTGCAGCAGGTTGGAAGGTGTTGGACGGCACCAGGGAGCTAAGGTTGTTTAGTTTTTTTTTGATTCGGTTGGAAGGAGTGATAAGGATGAATTTTGTATTTTGTTTTTTTTTTCAATTCGGTGGGATAATGGTTAATATTATTTTATTTTTATCTTGTATTTTAAATTGGAGGGGTGGTCTTTTGCTTTGATTAAAATATAGAAGTGGACTACTTCAAATTAAGTTGAATTAGTGGCCATAGGTGATGGCCGAAACTTGGGTTCTTCAAGGGGGAAGCAAGTGCCGAATTTCCTATTTAATGGGCAGCCCTCTTTTTGAATTTCTTTTGGCCATTTGTCGAATTCTTTTAGTCATCATTTGGTGTATTTTTCAGCCATATTCTTGTGTGCCTAGCCGAATGTTCTAGGGGAGTTCTCTTATTTTTATTTTTTTTAACCAAAATCCTCCCAAACAACATTAACCCTTGCCGATTTCTCCTTTGGCCTTTTAGTCAATATTTCTATTATTTTCTTTTAATCCCTTGATAGCCGAAGCTATACTCTTCTAAGCATCCTCTCAACCCTTGTCAAAATCTTCTTTTGATAACCTAGTGTGGTTGGCCGAATATCAGCAAGGGTGATCTCTCCTAGTTCTCCTCCATTCGATTCTAAGGGAAGGTAAGTGTTTTGTCTTAAAACCGTCAACTTGAGTCCTCTCTTTTGATGGCCAAAACCCAATGGTTGGCCTTAGTGTGGGTTGGTCGAATGCTCTATAGACTATAAGTGATGTGTTTTGCTTGTTTGTAGCCAGCGCCAAGGAGTCTAAAGGAAAGTCTCGAATTGTTGGAACTCATCAAGGTAAGGGGTGGCAAGGTATTCGGCCAAAGGGGCCTTTCCATGGATTTTTGTATGGCCGATTCTAATGGTCTTGTGTACAGGGATTTTCGGCAATTCCATTGGTGTTTCGGGATTTAATTAAAAGGGGTAAGTGGTTGGATATTCGGCCTTAGGCCATTGTTTATGTTTTGTGTTGACCGAGTGGTGGCTATGATCTTTTAGGGCCAAATCGACAGAAGCAAAGGGGAGCCTTCGGGATCTCAGTATTTCGGTAAGGATGTTATTAGGTGATCTAAATTCAATAATAGTAGATTATGACTTGTTGATTAATGGTGTGATTCTGATTAAGTGTCGATGGATGCAAGTGCCGACCAAGAGGGGAAAGGAAAGCTCCCATCCCGAAGTTCAAAAGAGATCGGTTTACTGCATGCGAGATTGGCCACCGGGTGTGGGCGTATAACGAAACGATAGGCGATAATCTGATAGTCTCGCTAAACGATAGTGTCGGGATCGAGGATTAGAGCTTGAGTTATAAGGTGTGTAGCTAGACCATTGTTTAAGGATTTGTATGATCTCTTGTGCTATATGTTTACTAATGAATGCGATTGCCATATGTGTAATGGATACCCTAAAAGGGTATGATGATGACCAGTTAGTAGCAAATTGGCTAATATGTGATAATTAATTTTAACTATGTGAGCATGCCTATATTTGTGAATATCATGTACATGCATCATCTCAACATCATATTATGTTACATGTGCATGGGTGGGTTTATGAAAGAAGGTGCGTGTACTTGAGTGCGTGGTTGATGTCGACTTTGTGCTACATCGTGGATTGGCGCCCGACCGAGGTCGCGTTGTGGATCTTTGCGATTTAGTTCGTGGTTACCTTGATTGATATCGGCTTTATGCCATATCGTGGCTTGATGGATTGCGTGTGCTCCATCGTGGTTTGATGTTAGCTATACGCTACATCGTGGATGGCATTAGTTGCCTTTATGGAGGAAAAGGAGAGGGTGACTCGATAGTCCCCGGTGTGTGGTAAATTTGGTTAAGGGGTGTGTAGCGGATGGACCTTAGGATTGGGTTGGGTTTCATATTGCATGGTTTTGTTATAAATTGATATGGAAATGGGCCAAGCCCAATATGGAATATGAATAGGTATGTTTTGGGAACATACGTGGAAATGGGCCAAGCCCAGTAATCAGTAAACTAATGAGAAAAGGGCCTAGCCAGTGCTTGAATATGATTTAATTGTGGGCCAAGCCCAGATTGTGGTAATGTCTAAATGATTATATTTATATGTTGTATTTGATAATTGGGTTGATTTGCGGCTAGCATGTGGGTGGATATCAGTGGTTTTAATTACACACTGAGTCTGTATGACTCACCCAATTATTTTCCTAACATGTCAGGTGACTCTTGAGATTGGACCGGGATCGGAGAGGACACATGGTGGCCCATGCAGAAGGAAGAGTTTAAATATTTTAAAGCTTATTTATATTAAGTTTGGTTTAAATATTGGTTGTAATAAAAGGCCTCTTTATTTATTGTTGGGATCATTTTATTATCTTTTTAATTAGGGTTTATATTATACTTAGATTTATTTCCTTCAAATGATTTATAATATAATAAATTATAATGAAGTTTTAATTCAAACCAAGCTTATTATTTAATAATTTTAATGGAATTACTTCCCGAAAATAAACAAAATTTTCAAGTTTTTCCTAAAGACAAAGATTTTCAACATTTTTCCGCAGTGGCATAACCAGATCCGGTCAAGGCTCGTGGGCCGGGTTTGGGGATGTTACAGTGATGAGGTGTTGGTAATAGGGGAGCATCAGAATTATTTGTCAAATGTGATTTGTAACATCCTTAACCCGAAACCATCACCGGAATAGGGTTAAGAGGCATTACCGAACAATCGAAACATTTCATATCCATTTCATGACACCAATTCAAATATCATTCATTCATATTCAAACATAACCATATAGTCTCTTAGTGAGGTCATCAAAACTTAAACATGCTTTAGAACAGGGCTGGGACTAAACTGAACACTTACGAAAATTTTGAAATTCAAACATTTTTCTAAGTTATAGAGGTCCCACACCCGTGTGGATAGGCCGTGTGCCTCACACGGCCTCGAACACGCCTATGTGTCCAAGCCGTGGCAAAACAGAGCATACCTACTGACTTGTCCACACGGCCTGAGACACGCCTGTGTGCCTCACCCGTGGTCGATCCTAACTTGCACCACACGGCCAGTCACACACCTGTGTGTCCAGCCCGTGGTCGATCCTGACTTGTTTCACTTGGTAACCTCAAACAACATGGTCGAGCCAGACGCCCATGTGCTCAACCATGTTGGCAATTATAGGCCATTTTCAAGGCCAAATTTGCCACCCATACTTAGTAGGTGCACCTACAAGCTTCAAAACAATACCAATTCATGCCTTAAAATGCATTCAAACATGCCATTTCATACACCAATTAATCACCAACTATACCATTTATAATAATACTCAATTTCATCTCACATTGGTTTAACCAAAGTACCAAAATTCATATCTTAAACATATAGACCAAACATCATATAAACCTTACACTACAACAATTTGGACTTTTAGCGGCATTTTTTTAGGCCTTTAGCGGCATTTTTAAGCGCCACTAAAAGTCTTTGCGGCACTTTTAGAAACGGCACAAAAAACGCCGCTAAAAGAGGCATAAAAATTTAGCGGCGTTTATGAGAAAAAATGCCGCTAAAGTCATGACTTTTAGCGCTTTTCACACAAACGCCGCAAAGCATGACTTTTAACGCTTTTCCCACAAACACCGCTAAAAGCATGACTTTTAAGCGCTTTTCCCACAAACGCCGCTAAAAGTCATGCTTTACTTTTTCCCACAAACGCAGCTTTTTTAGCGTTTTTTCTTCTAAACGCCGCTAAATATCATAAAAATAAAAATTATTATACTTTTAGCGACGCTTGTTTTCAAAAAACGCTAAAAGTCATGAAAAATTTAAAAAATTATAATATTATAAAACACCAAAATTCAATTTAAAATGTATAATTTAATTTAAAGACATTAAAATGAAAACTATAGAAGAATACATATCTCTATAATTGAATCTCAATATTTGAGACCCTTTCCACTATCCTTTTAAGTGAAGGCTATAAAATTCATCAAAATGTGGTAGGCACAACAAGCCAAACTACATAGTTCTAACAATTCACTTTCTCTTGAGCATCATCTCACCAACATCAAGAGTATTTTATTTATTTGTTTATTGACCAACTCTGACTAAAGATACTGTGGTAGATCAAGTGTGAAGCATAATTAAAGTAGCATCAAACATTACTTCAATTTTAATAATAAAACAAATTGGTATTGCATGGTTCCAAGTTGCATAATGCAATACACCCACTAATAAGTATATTAAACATGAATTAAAAAAGGTAAACAAGATAACAAGAACAAGCATATGCCGTGCAATGTTAACGCCTTGAAAAGAACAAAATTATAGACAAAATTGCCAAAAACCTTAATCGAGAAAACTCCTATGAAACTTATAAACAAACAAATGAAAGAAAATGATATTCTCTTTCTCCACTTTCAAACTTGCATCAGAATCAATATTTTTTTATTTTAACTCCTAAATTTAAAAAAAAAGAGTAAGAACTATAGATAAAACAAAGGTTTAAACTAGAGATAGCATCCAAAGCAATTACAGTGTTTTGGGAGTGAAAGAATAGAAACCAAAGGGTCTGCTTTGGAATGTTACAATTGATAGCATAGCAACAAGGAGAAGGTAAGCAAGCACCTTTTGCTCCACCACAAGATGTATAAACAAAGACATATCCGAAACTCCCCAACTTTCTTCGCTTTCATTGAACAACAACATCTTCTCTTCCACCAATGGGAACATTTCAAGACCCATTTACCTTCAAAAAACAAACCAACTATGAATCCACCAAAAAAAAAAGTTCAAAATCTTTGAGATGGAAAGGAAAAGGGATCTATGCATTCAAATGCAAGGTTTTTTTGTAACTTACTTGGGCCATGCTTGTAGCTTCATTGTAATTGAAGACAAAAGCTGAAAAGAAGAGAAACAAGAGAAAAAGAGTGAACCCATAACTAGATTTCATGTTTGGGTCTTAAAATTTAAGTTTTAAGAAAAACCCCATAACCATAACTTGAGCATGGAGAAAGAATCTCCATTATGAATTCCACCTACAAAATTTAAGGTGATCAAGTCATCAATAAGTCGTGAATATATTTTTTATCATGTTAAATTCTTTAAACAGTTTATTTCTTTTCTTGAGATAAAAACACCAATAGAAGAAACATTTTAATAATTGAGCGAAATAAATTCCTTACCAAAGGCAGAAAAAGCACCAATGGCTTGTACTACTGATGCGCATAAACAACAAAGGAAGAGGAATCGCTCAACCTATTGGGAAAAACATTCATCATCTATATTCGCATGAGACAAGAGTAAATTTGGTGATTAAAACGTAAAGAAGTGGTATAGTATAGACCAACCGCTTTATTAAAGAAGAATCACAATAATATAAAATGTGTAGAATGTAAATAGTGAAAACTGGGATCATAATTACACCCACCAATAAGAGAGAGCACACATGAGGTAACAGATTACAAGATTAATAACTCCAATTACCTAAAACACATGAGGTAACTAAAACCAAGAGGCATATCAACTTAATAAAATCATGTGATTGCAAAATTAATAATAAAACCACAGCTTGACATGGCACACATGGATATATTTAAGATGCTTTTTTTGCATTTCCAAGGACACACTGCAATAGCAATAGCGTAAATCAAATGTAAGAAAAACAAAATTACCCGACAAACTTGAACTAATTGATAGTATGCAATAACACCAACGCTCATTTTAATCTTCCCAACTTCCTTAACTGCACGATATCTCTTTATGTTTGCAATCACAAGACCTAAAACAGTTAGATTTAAGGATATAGCTCGTTTCGGAAGAGCATATGCATGTCTAGTTGCTTACACCGATGTATTAGAAAATTCATCTCGCCATTAAGTGATCCGAAAGGAAATTCAGCTAAGCACCATTCAAATAAATAGCAAACAAACCATGAGAAGCATTTCAATTCTTCAGTGCGCAAATGGTTTAAAGGAGAGCTAGACTTAGGTTGTCAACACATAACTAAAGAAAGGTGCAGCCAAAACCCCATGTTTCCAATGGTAATAAGGTATTAAAATTAAAAAAAAGAGACTAGAGAGAAACAGATTTAAAGAGAGTTTTATTCATACTAACCACAAAGGCTTTGCTGAATCCAAATCAAACTAATGATACAAACAAGAACAACTTCCACTTCAAGCTTCATTTATCCCGATCCAACACTAAACCGAGAAAAAATATCTAGTTATCCCAAGGTTATAAGTCCGAATGAATGTGGGGTGATGCGTCAACAAGATGCAAATTGATAGTAAATGTGAAAGCAATGTGACTAAGGAAGGAGGATGGAATGGGTATATCCGCATTTGAATTCTTGGCGGAAGAAATTAAAACCATAAATCTTGCTTTGCAACGAGCGAGACGGCTAGATTTCCTTAAAATTCATAAAACAACGTCTAAATGCAGACATTGGTCAAGGTATTCGTTTATGTGTGAACCAAATGGTAGACTCGGTTTCACTTAGATCGTTGGAATGGCCATCATGACTCTACCTAAATTCATGTAAAACCTCGCTTTTGCATGAAAATAGTAATCTCAACTACTGAAATAGGATTTATCTCAAGTATTTCGGATCGTAACAAACATGAAATAATAAAATCAATAACCACATAAATTTACATATAAACCTTCATTAGAAGCCGGAGGAAGGACAACATTAAACTTTCCCGATTTTTGAATGCCTCAATCTGCAGAAACCAAATGAGAGAAAAAGCTTGAAAATTGATGTGACAAATGAATCAAATGATACCGTAAATTTGCAGATATGGAAACAGACACAAGTAGCAAAGATGAAGCACAGACTAAAAATAAGGAAAAAAATATTATGATAAGCAATTAATCGTCACCCCAACCGAATTATAACAATATTATGATAGCTCAAAATAAGGAAAAAAATCTGGCAAAAAAAAAAAAGATTAAAATCCTTACAAAATAAATCGAAGGATTGGAGTGGAAGCAGCCAAAAAAGAAGGGATAGGGGAAAATGACTTCTACAATTCATAGTATTCCACTTATTGTTCAAGCGTTGGCAAGGAATGAGAACATTCACAAATAAAACCTAGAAATTTTATAACAGAAAGTATTGAAAAATCAAAAGAAGTGACCCATATTAAATTAAATATATAAGGAAACAAAGAATAAATTTTAGATCGATCAAGGGAATCGTTAATCAAATTTTGGTTTCGGAATTTTTTGGAAAATAGATGGAGAATCGGGAAAAATAAAGAAAGAAGAAAAGGTTACTGCGTCGCCATGATCGATCCGATGAACGAGCAACGGTTAAACCAGATTAAGAATCGGGGAAAATAGGCTTTCCTCTTTCCTTTCGCTGGAGAAAGTTTTAGTAATTGGGGGAAATTTTGGGGGGAAAAAATTAAGAATTTTGGGGTATATAGGACGGGGAAGGTTGAGAGCAAAATGTCTATCCTTTTGTGGCGTTTATAAAAAAAACGCCACTAAAAAAGCTAACAAGGCAGAGTCATTTTAATTAAAGTAAAATAATTTTTTGTGGCGTTTATCATAAAAACGCCGCTATTACTTACTTTTAGCGGCGTTTTTCCAAAAGCGTCGCTAATGCTCGAGACTTTTAGCGGTGTTTTTCCAGAAGCGCCGCTAATACTTAGACTTTTAGCGGCGTTTTTTTGAAAGCACCGCTAATGCTCAGACTTTTAGCGGCGTTTTTACAAAAGCGCCGCTAATGCTCATACTTTTAGCGGCGTTTTTTTGGAAGCGCCGCTAATGCTCAGTGTTTTAGCGGCTTTTTTTCCAAAAGCGCTGCTAATGCTCAGATTTTTAGCGGCGTTTACTTAATAAACGCGCTATATATCATTTTAGCGGCATTTTTAAATAAACGCCACTATTGCTCATTTTTTAGCGGCGTTTTCCTTCAAACGCCGCTAATGTATAATTTTTGCAGCGTTTTTCTCTAAAACGCCACTAAAAACGCCGCTAAAAGTCTGTTTTGCTGTAGTGTTACCACCATACACATTTTATCCATCATTCTCATCAACCAATTCAAACATAATATATATGCGATTTCCATTCTCACTATTTCATATCTAGTTTATTATATTCATAGTCTATCTATATGTACCAACATCATTAAATTTCCAAGCCATATCACACGGCATAGACCAAACATCTCAAAATATACTATATCAACTAGCCTATACATGCCATATACCAAAATATATACATCTTTCAAAAGTACCCAAAATAGATAGCCGGCAGTGTGATAGAGATGATGACGATTCCTGATCCGAGCTAGCTTTACTAACACTATAAAACAGAGAAACAAATCACACAGTAAGCTTTCAAAGATTAGTAAGTTCATAACATAATGCATTCAAATTTACAAACCAAGCTCATTAAAAAATTAAATCCATCACATAGATCAATTCTCAAATATTCATACCATATCATCCATAGCTAAAATATTCATTCATCCATTCATAGCTTCATCTATAAACTCATCAACCACAAAGGTTCAATACATACCTTAGCTACTATATAGTTATTCAACTTCCAAGCTACTTAATGCTCGATATTACATTTCAATCATCTTCTGATATTCATTTAATTTAATCGCACACTCAGTGCCATATACATAACCAAAGCATATCCGTCATCGCACACTTAGTGCCTATTCTTTTAACAGACTTATCTCAGTATCACACACACAAGGCCAAATCAATAAGCTGAAGCTTTCATAACATCGCACATATAATATTATACATCTCTGTTTCGATTTCAATTTCGCACACTTAATGCCCTACAATTCAATTTTGCACATAGCATCTCAAATCTCATAATCATATACATATTCATTCCATAATACTAAAACATATTTTAACAACATGTATTATATCCGAACTTACCTCGGACGTCGTAGTACCAAAACGATCGATTAATCGAGCACTTTGTCTTTGGCTTGATATACATAGTCAAAATTAACTCATTCAATCACTAATTCATTTAGTTTCATCCACACACACATATTTAGGGAATTTTACAAAATAGCCCTCATGTTTTCACATTTCGACACTTTAGTCCCTATTTCATCAAATCACAAAATACACACAATTTCTCTTCACTTCTGCCTAGTCAAATTCTTCCCATGCTAATACAAGCCCACTCATTTCATTTATTTCACATTCTAGTCCCTCAATTTCTCATTTTCATAATTAAGCCCAAATTACTCAATTTCACTAAAAATTCAAAGACAAAATATGTTTATCCTTCACATAACTTTCATATTTCATCATCAACTATCACAAATTTCAAGCATTCATCAATGGCATATCTCAAAATCACCATTAAACTCTAAAATTAAAGCATGGGCTAGCTAGAACACAAAGCAACGATCACGAAAACGTAGAAATTATCAAAAACCGATCGAAAATCATACCTTAATCAAGAACTCAATTGGCCAAACCCTAAAGTTATTTTTTTTCTTTTCTTTAGCAAATTTTGGCAATGGTGATGAAAAGATGAACAATTTGTGTTTTGTTTTATTTTTATTATCATTAATACACCAATTACCATTTTGCCTTTAATGAAATTTAATAATAACAACAAAACCATGCTATCATCTTCCACTAACTTATAAAATGGGCTATTTACATCCTAAAACCTCCAAATTGTAAAGACAACAATAATTAGGCACTTAACAATCAACACATAGCTTTTACAATTTACACAATTAAGTCCTTTCTCATAATTCAACACACAATCAATAAAATTTTCACACATAATTTTCACATAGGCTCAATCACATACTGCTAACACATAAAATAATATTAAAATATTATTCTGACCTCAAATTTGTGGTCCCAAAACCACTGTTCCAACTAGGGTCTAAATTGGGCTGTTACATGATTGCTGTTCTCAAGGCTAAGAAGTTGGTTCGTAAGGGATGTAAGGCGTATATAGCCTACATCGATGTTTTTGATTCTGAGGTTTCGTCTGTTAAAGACATCAGAACAATCAAAGATTTTTCAGGTGTTTTTCCCGATGAACTACCTAGACTACCTCCAAACCGTGAAGTTGAATTTGGGATTGAGCTTCTATCAGGTATAGCTCAGGTGTCCATCGCTCCTTATAGAATGGCACCGAAGGAGCTAGTGGAGCTTAAGGCTCAGATTCAAAAGTTATTGGATCGAGGGTTCATCCACCCTAGTGTGTCTCCATGAGGAGTATTGGTATTATTTATGAAAAAGAAGGATGGATCCATGCGTATGTGCATCGACTAGCAACAACTAAATAAATTGACTATTAAGAATAAGTACCCCCTGCCGAGGATTGATGATCTATTCGACCAGTTTCAAGGAGCTTTGGTCTTCTCTAAGATTGATCTCCGATCAGGGTACCATCAACTGAGAGTCAAAGAGGTTGATGTTCACAAGATAGCATTTATGACTCGTTATGGTCATTGTGAGTCCCTTGTGATACCGCTTTGGGTGATTTAATGCACCAAAGACTTTTATGGATCCGATTTAATAGAGTATTCCAGCTTTATTTGGATCGATTCATAGTGGTTTTTATAAATGACATCTTGGTGTATTTGAGAACTGAGGATGAACATGACGCACATCTTCGTGTTGTTCTGCAGATTTTGAGGGAGAAACAATTATACGCTAAGTTCAGCAAGTGTGAATTTTGGCTACGAGAGGTAACATTTCTAGGCCATGTGATATCTACTGAAGGGATTAGAGTTGATCCTCAGAAAATTGAAGCTCTTTTGGATTGGAAGCTGCCTAAGACAGTATCTGAGATTCAAAGTTTTCTGGGTCTGGCAGGGTATTACAGACGTTTTGTTAAGGAGTTTTCGTTGATTGCTGCACCTCTGACTAAATTATTGCGTAAATGGGTGTCATTTATCTGGACTGATAAGCAACAAGAGAGTTTTGAGAAACTTAAGAAGGATCTGATGGAGGCCCCTATTTTAATACAGCTAGAGTTTGGGAAAGAATTCACTGTCTACAGCGATGCATCACATGTCAATTTGGGATGTGTGTTGATGCAAGAGGGTAAGATAGTGGCTTATGTATCTTACCAGCTTAAGTCTCATGAGGTAAATTATCTGACGTATGACTTGGAGTTGGCCTCAGTGGTATTCGCACTGAAAATATGGAGGCATTACCTGTACGGTGAAAAATGTATCATTTACACAAATCACAATAGCCTCAAATACCTCCTCACTGAGAAGGAGCTAAATCTTAGGTAGCGTAGATGGATTGAGCTACTTAAGGACTATGACTGTTCGATTGAATACCATCATAGTAAGGCCAATGTGGTGGTTAACGCACTGAGCCGTAGGGCTATGACGGATTTGATGACGATGTTTGCTCGTCTCAGTTTATTTGATGATGGTAGTTTGGTAGCTGAACTTCAAGTTAAATCGTCATGGATTAAACAGATTAAGGGTAAACAGTTGGAGGATGGGTCATTGGGTCCTCGATTCTGACAGATTGAGAGTGGGGAAACTTCAGATTTTGGGCTGAATAGTGAAGGGGTACTGTGTTTTCGTGGGAGAGTTTGTGTACCAAGGGATACTGATTTGAGGCAGTCTATACTGCGAGAGGCACATAGTAGTCCTTATGCTATGCATCCCAGCGAGAATAAGATGTACCGAGACCTTCGTGAGTTATATTGGTGGCCAGGTCTTAAGCAAGAAGTTACCGACTTTGTGAGTAAGTGTCTGACTTGCCAGTAGGTTAAGGCTGAACATCAGTTACCTTTAGGGTTGCTTCAGCCAGTTAAAATTCCACTTTGGAAGTAGGAGAGAGTAACTATGGCCTTCGTTAGTAGGTTGCCCCTAACGCCTACTAAGAAGGATACCGTATGGGCTGTCGTGAATTAATTGACCAAGTCAGCCCATTTCATACCAATTCGTACTAATTACTCTTTACAGAAGCTGGCTAAACTATATATGGCTGAGATAGTGAGACTACATGGGGTGCCGGTTTCCATAATACTAGATAGAGATCCTCGCTTCATGTCTCGATTCTAAAAGAAGTTACATGAGGCTTTGGGTACAAGATTGGACTTCAGTATTGTGTTTCATCCTCAGACAGATGGTCAATCAGAGAGGGTGATTCAAATACTGGAGGATATGTTAAGGAGTTGTGTAATAAATTTTTGAGGCTTTTGGTAAGACTATTTTCCATTAGTAAAGTTTGCATATAACAATAGCTACTAGTCTAGCATTTAGATGGCACCTTACGAGGCATTATATCGCTATAGGTGTCATACTCTTTCGTGTTGGAATAAGTTGGGTGAGCGGCGTGTTCTGGGCCCTGAATTGGTTTCTGATACCGAGGACAAAGTTAGATTAATTCGGGATCGATTGAAGGTGGCATCAGATAGACAAAAGTCATATGCAGATTTGAAGCGCGAGGAGATTGAGTATTCTGTGGGGGACTTTATTTTTCTTAAGGTCTCACCATGGAAGAAGATACTGAGATTTGGATGGAACAGCAAGTTGAGCCCTAGGTTTATTGGGCCTTATCACATACTGAAATGTGTAGGACCGATTGCTTATCAACTTGAGTTACCTCTAGAGTTGAATCGATTCATGATGTGTTCCACGTCTCTATACTGAAGCGTTATCGCTCTAATCCCACACATGTGATTTCAACTGAGGAGATTGAGGTTAGACCGAACCTGACTTTTGAGGAGGAACCTGTTTAAATTTTAGATCTTGATGTGAAAGTTTTGAGAAAGAAGTCTATCCCACTGGTTAAGGTACTTTGGCGTAATCACAACTCAGAGGAGGCTAAGTGGGAACCCAAAGAGGTGATGCATCAACAATACCCTCATCTATTTTGATCAGGTAAATTTTGAGGCTGAAATTTTCTTTTAGGGGGGAGAGTTGTAACACCCTAAAATCTAAGTAATTATTTTTGTATGTTTGTAGCACAAATATCTGCTTGTCTTAGGGGTTAAGTGATTTGAGTGTGTTTGGGAGTGTCTGAGAAGTCTTGGGTTTAGGCCTGGGCATGTGCAAAAAGTTTTGTTTTTAAGGAATAAACCCTTGCCTATAGTTAGTAGGCTTTTAAATCATTGTGGGTAAAGCAAGACAAAAAAGTCTGCTGGTCTAGGTATAAGTGGCGTGTTACCTATGCCAGTGGACTGAGGTTTGAATCTTGGTGGGGGCAGTGGAGTATTTATTTTGCTGCTGTGCCATGGGGTGTTGTGGTTTGACTGAAACACTGAAGTGGTTAAGTAGGATTCAAATTAGGTTGCTGAGGGAAGGTGTGATCGGGTGGAGAGATTTGAGAAGGGATTTTTGGAGAAAATCAAAGGAAGTGAGGGGAGAGGGAGTGTTGTGCCGAAATGGGACTCTAGGGCACTCAAGAATTCGGCCAGAGGGGTATGCCCCTCATTTCCAGTTTTGCCTTTGTATGTGTTTTTCTCCTTTTGGCCGAAATTACTCCTAGTGCTTCCTTTCTCTTTTTCTCTCTTTTGCAAATTCAATTTTTATTTTCACTTTCTCTACTCTCAAGTTTACCGTCCCTCTCTTTCTTTCTTCTTTTTGCTGAATTTTGTAAAGTGTGTGTTTCGGCTAGATCAGTGTTCTTTTCAGTTTTGCCCTTGTTCACAACAAACATTTCTTCCTTCTTAATTGCCGACTACCTGTTTGGTTTCTTCTACTCTTACTGTGTAGTGAGTAAACATTTTCCTCATTGTTTTTCCCTTGGCTGAATCTCTCCCTTCTTTCATCCTTCCCTTTCATTTCCTGGTTGCCGAATCTTTTCTTAGGGTGACCGTGTTCCCTTCTCTATTTTTGGTAAGCATTCTATACTTGCTGTTAAGTCTTGCACTTCGTAGTTGGTTCTCTTTCTCGCGTTGTTGGTAAGTGTAATAGTATAGTGTTATCTTGTTGCTTGTTGAATAGGTGCTTACCCATTTTTGATTGGTGCATAGGAACTTTTCGAAGGGTGGAAGGTTTGTAATTAATGTTTGAGTAGGCGAAACTTTCCTCATTTCTCAATCAAGTAATGTTGTTGTGAGTTTAACGATTGGGATAACGTGTGTGTATTCAATTGAGTAAATGTTTAAATGAATAATTGGGTATTGTTGGTCAAGTGTAGGTTTCAAAGGTGTGGGCGATTTTCTCAACAAATAGAAACCAGGTGTGTAAACATTGCCCAAATCATAAATCGGCAAAAGCCAAAAAATATAACAATTGATGCTACACGAGCGTGCACTCGCTTGTGTGGTAATCTGAACGCATAAAACGTTGGTGTTTGACTATTGAGGCCACCATGAGCGATTTCATGGTCTTAGGCCATTTTGGGCCATATTGGGCCGAAACGGGCTGTCTGGGCTCCACACGGGTAAACCACGTGAACATGTGGAGAATATTAGGCTAAGTTGTGTAATTTACATGGCCGAGACAAATTCTAGGCTATGTGTGCCACACGGGCGTGTGGGCCCACGTGGGCTCGCATTATGGGCCTTAGGCCCATTTGCACTATTTGATTGTTAGGGTTCACAGGTTGCCTGAGACGACTGTGGACCTACTGATGGGTCAGTAAGTATACCTAGACCCCAAACTGATGAACTGACTGTTATGCCCCTATGATATTAAATGACTGTATGCCTTATGTTATGTATGACTGTATATGAGCATGCCACGATATATATATATGTTGCATACATGTGTGATATGTTGCATGGGGATGGGATTATTATGATTGGAGGAAGTGTACTGTACTGGCAGTTCTGCTGCAAATACTGTTTAGTGCTGCAACCGGTGCTAATTTGTGGGGTGTAGGGATGAGTGGGTGATTTTATTCCCACATGGAGTGTAATGCTAGATGGAGTGGAGTGTAGCGGCTGGTTGGGTAGGATTTCTGATTGCATGTCTGAAACTGTTACTGTCACTGAGATGGGCTAAAGCCCACACTGATACTAATACTATAATGGGCCAAGGCCCCAATTGAACTGAACCATTACTGATTTGGGCTTAGGCCCATACTGTACTTGCCTACGGCATGATTGGCCATTTTACTTATATAGGGTTACACACAGAGTTTTCGTAAACTCATCCCTCTATTTATCTATATAGGTAATCCCCAGTCTTATGCAGATCGATGCTATGAGGGATTTGGAGGTGGCTACACAACCGCACCTGCTTCTATATTTGACTTTTTATTTACAAGGAATTTAATTTGGTATTTGTTTTTATAATAAGGCCTCTTAAAAATTTTAAACCTTTAATTTGGGATTTTACTTATTTTAATTCATATCTGAGAGTAGTAGGATGTGGATTCTCAAAATGAATATGCTTTTCAAAACATCACATTTTCGTAACATATTATAAAAGCTTCCGCATCAAACATTGTTTTAAAGTATAGTAACAAATTAATATAATCAACATTCTACTGAAAACAACTTGAGTTTTCAATGAATAGGATACCCTAAAATTTTTGTTAAGATCATAAACGAGAATTAATATAGAACGGGTTTTTCAATGAAACTATGTTTTCGAAAAACACTTCAATGTTATACTGCCAGATTCGGCCATAACGTCTAGGCCGAGTTTGGGGTGTTACACCATCAACTACTCCTTGTTGGACATGGAGGACATGGTAGCTTTGCACAAAGATATGTCATCCTCCAATACACTAACATGAGCAACAAGTGAGAGATCCTCCATATACTCATTATGATTCGCACCCCTATCTAGATCATAAATTGGATAACTAGCGGATCACTCTCAGTTGTAGCTATCCATCACGATTGCATATCCATATGAATAATTGTTAAAATTCAACATCGATAATGGCAATATAGAACAATCACAAAGCAAAAAGAAAGAAAAATAAAACACAAATTTTATGTAGAAACCCTTTCGGGAAAAAAACTACGAGCAGAGAAGAAGAAAATTCACTAATGTTGAAAATCAAATGATACAAGAGGAGTTTTAAATATGTCTATTTAAAGGTTGAAAAACCTTATTCTAATCAATGTCAAATAGAAGAAGTGTAGTTTTATACAGACCCTACTTGTGCAACATAGTTTGTATCGCGGGGGCCTTAAGCCCTACACAGATCCCCTAGTTTTGTCATTGCATTTTATTTTAACAATGATTCGGTTCACACAACTCAAACAATAATAAGAGTGCTCGTATGAATGCAACTTAACCATATGCGTGCATAGAAAACAAATAATAAAATAATTTAAAAGTGGTTTTTAATAGAAAGCATACAATGTGAAATTGTAATATATAAATTTACAACAAAATAGAGAAGTATTTCAAGGATCAAACCTAAGGGATTTCCAAAAATAAATAAATGTTGTTATAAAATCATTTGTTTCAAACCAAGTATAATCTAATTGAGTTACAAATTAGTAGTGCAAACAAAAATCAAATTGAGATAAAACTATTCCTAAACTTAATAACTATTAGGAGTCAAGGAATTTCCTATTTCCTATTGAAACAATGCAACTAATTAACTTAAGATCAACCAATTCATCAACTATTGATAAACTAATACCATATCACGATCGAGTTATTTACTACCCTTATTTAGGAATATCCTCTAGCTCTTTTCCTACTTAAGAATTACAACCTAAGTTATCCTTTTGGCCTCACTTAGGTTTACATTTACCAAATCATTACACAACAAATTCTCCTATTTGTCTGTTTGACTAAATATATTACTGGAGGCATCGATTCTAGTATTTTGAATAGTTCAAAAAAATTGAATAAAATACCTAATTGAATAAAACTAAACTCTTAATTAAATAGTCAATTTGTAACACCTTATACCTAATCCGATCACCGGACCCGAGTTATGGGATGCTACTATAGAAAACAGAGATCATCACATGCAATTTCAACTTAAAAATCAATTTATCATTTCATAATCTATGCTAAACATGATTAACAAACTAATTTGAGTCCAATCGAGCTTTCAAAAGCTCTTAAAATAAGTTCAGGATTAAATGAGATCCAAATTAAAACTTTTGCAACAAAATAGGGCAAACTTGAAAATAAGGTCATATAGCCGTGTGAAAGGTCTGGCCGTGTGTGCACATGTCACATGGCCATGTTTCCAAACCATGTAACTAACTGTGACCGTATGATCCAAATATTACAAAACCTATAGTATCCACAAGGGCGTGTGGCCAACCTGTGTGGGGCACACGCTTGTATGCTAGCTGCAACACCCTTAACTCGTCTTCGTTACCAGATTAGTGTTATAGAGATTTACAGTACAATTAGAAACAATTAAATGTAAACAGAAACAATTAAAAAAATTCTATATACAATAAAAAATTATATCTATAATAAAAATACACTTACAAGCCCTAAACCGAGCCTATGGGGCATTGAAAATAGTTTGAGAATAATTTGGGATTAAATTGAAATAATTCAAAAAATTTTAGAAAAACTTGAAAATTTGGAAAACAGGGGTCACAAAGCTGTGTGGCCAAGTTATGTGACATAGCCCAGATCGTGTGGGCATTCAAAGTCAGGACACACGACCGTGTCCTAGCTCATGTGTCCTTCTGTGTGAGTATTCGAAATAGGGCCACATAGTCGTGTCGCAGGCCGCGTGCCAAGCTATGTGTGTATTCAATGTTAGGTCACATGGTCGTGTCGTTGGCCATGTCCTAGACTGTGTGACGAACTATTTTTAAACACGCCACCATGTTGCAGATCGAGTGCCAGGCTGTGTGAAACCTCCACCTAAGAACAATAAGACACATGACTGTGTGAGGCGCCCGTGCCCCAGGCCGTGTGTACCTAAAAGTTGCTTTAAAAACAAGGCATTTCAACCCCAAATTCCTTAGGTACCAAGCCAAAAAATAACCAACTATAAATATGCTTTCAAACCTATAATTGAGCCTAAAACATAAGTATTTACTACAATTTATGTGCCTAACCAATGTGCCCTCACTGACACCACAAAGTATATTGATAATGTGTCAGAGTCTTAAAAATTTATATAATGAATGATCTAGACAAAAAACTAACTATGACAATGACTTGAGGCAAGCACACCTCTCGAACAGTAATATAGTTTAGTGGCAAGACCGGATTGTCGAACCCAAAGGAACCAAAAGTACTAATACTAACTTTCATTTTATTATTTAACCTAAGATTTAAAGGAATTGTTGTTTAACCTAAAATTAACTAACTACTAAGCTAAAGATGCTAAGACAAAGAGAATGAATTGGGGAAATACTTGTGGGAAAAACCAATTGATTGAGACAATACCCGAGGAAGAATCCACCTAGACTTCACTTGTTATTTAACTCTGAACTAGATGATTTATTCACTTGACTTGATTGTAGGATTTCCTAATTTATATTAATACCTCTCTCGAGGCTACTAACGTCTAACCCTAGGTTGATTAATTGAAATCTCTTTCTAATTAAAACCCTTAGAATTGCATTAACTCGATCTATGGACTCCCATATTAGGTTTGACCCTAATCCATCTTAGGTTTCATCCCCCTCAGGCATCTGAGTAGTTTAGTTCATAATCATAAAAGAATACATCTCAGAAGAAAATATAAAACAAAACATAAGAAAAACCCTGAAACTCCCTGAAGGAAATTGAAGGGAAGATCCTCAGTCTTGTGTATGATTTTGGCTTCTTGAGATGGACAACTGGCTTTCTTCGAGTGAATCCCACAATTCTGGCCCTCTAGCTTGGCTCCTTGGCCTAGCTGAACCGCCCCCTAAAGGTTGGCCTCTAGGGTGTTTATATAGACTTTTGGAATGTCATTATTTGCCTCTAAGTACCCTAATCCAAATGAAACTCTTCTTTGTTGCGGTAGGGACACTCCCGTGTGGCATGACCGTGTGATTCGGGGTCAGGCCGTGGTCAGATCTGCTAAGGAGGCACAGTCGTGTGTTTTGGGCCCAGGCCGTGTGCAATTCATACTTTGGCCTATTTTCTCCGTTTTCGACCCGTTTCTCGTTCTTTTCATCCTCCGGTGCTCTCCTAAGTATAAAACATGAAATTAAAGGATTAGGAGCACCAAATTCCACAATTTAGGGAATAAATCATCCAAAAGTATGCTAAATGTGGGATTAAAATATGTATATATTACGGTTTATCAAATACACCCACACTTAAGCTTTTGCTTGTCCTCAAGCAAAATTCTCAACTCACAATTAAAATTAACTTCCCTCAATTCATAACTTTCATCAACAATGCCTCATCATAATTCATAGATAATTTACACATGGATAATTTGACTCAAAGAGTTCTAAAGATTCAAACAATTAAAGTCATAGTTTTTGTAGCATGAAAAATATAGGTGTTTCCCTTTATCTAAATAATTACCTTTAATTCAAAATCGACAAGAGTTGACATCCTCACTAAAGATTCACTCAAATCACTCAAGGTGTTTAAGGTTTAAAATAAAGCACTCATCAGTCAAACATGAAAAGTTATTACCATAGGCTTGCATGAAAATCAAATCTCCACCACTATAAAAGGAGATGATACACAAATAAAAAGGTCTTGAAATGGGTTGTAACGGGGCTTAGGTTAAATGTGTGGATAAAGGCTGAATTAGAAGGTTAGAACCAATATTGAATTGACAATTCACCTAACTGGAAAAAAAAATGAACTAATCATAAATAATTTCATTAATTGAAAACTTGGAATACTAATAATATGAGCTTTTTCTTCAAGACGTGGAATTTAAACATATAAGCTCACTTAATTACAGAACTAATAATGAATATACTTCAAATTTTTTTTTAAGAACAAATCATAAGATGAATTCAACTATTACAATAAAATAATTAGGCAACTGATCAAATCAAGTCTCAATAGAAGGGTAGTCAAGAGAAATGGTGATAACAAATACAAGATGGGTTTTGGGTTAATATTAGTGGATGATTCAATAAAAGGTTTGTTACGATCAAAGGGGTTCACTACTGCTTAATTGTGAAGGTAGGCTTTTGGTGGAGTAAGTGGGTTAAATCCTAAGTGCCTTTATCATCTCTGTATATCAAATCAATAATGTTGTCTTGACATGTATAATCAAAGCAAGTTCTAGAATAACAAACCAATGTTGACACATTCATTGTAACACCCCTTACCCATATTCAATGCCAGAATAGGGTACGAGGCATTACCAAAACACATACACTTGAAAACGTATTAAACTGAGTCATAAAATTTCATCCAATTTATACAAAATGAACTGCTAAATATTAAAGGCCAACATTTTAGGCCAAACCAATTATGACATATACAAATGACTAAGTCTCCTATACATGCCATAAACTTAAAAGGTTTATATTCACTTTTACCCCACGATAATAGCTTGATAGTGTGATTACATCTCCGGTGATCTCTAACTCGAGTTAGCATACAACCCTATAAGATATGAGAAATGAAGGGAAGTAAGCTACAAAGCTTAGTAAGTAAGTATGTAAATAATAAGTGATTTATTAACAGACTTTTATAAATCTTCACAATATGTTCTCAAGATAATACAATCATAATTGAACATTGTTCCACTTTTTATTCATGTTCATCTCAAGCTGTCTACTCAAGTCACAGTCACTAAATTATTTATATCTGGAGCTACAGAACTTCAAATTAAGATCCATTAATTTTCCATGAAACTAGACTCACATATCTTCTTACCATAAAATTTCCAGAATTTTTGGTTTAGCCAATAAATACAGTTTATTCATTAAAGATTCCCCTTTTTTATTGTTTGACTATTCTGAACTCTCTTCACTACGAATCAATTTTATCCTTGTAAAGAGTTCATATGACCTTCTTATTAGTTCATTTGAAAGTATACTCATTCAGGATTTCAGGAATATAATTTATATCCCACAATTACTTGTGTACAATTTTTAATTATTTTTACAAGGCAGAATAGGCGATAACGTAATCATTCTAAACCAGTCTCACAAAAATTCAAATTTATCAAAATATACAAATCATTTGTTTGCTATGTTTCTTTTATATGAAAATAGACTCAATAAGATTTAAATATATATCTCATACAACTTATAATTCAATCTCTACTATTTTTAGTGATTTTTCAAACTCATGTCACTGCTGCTGTCCAAACAGTTTTATTGTAAATTTTTGCTCTCTCTTTCACTTTAGTTGTGTTCATCACTTGCTTATACCAACCTTTCCAATTTCTGATTACATATCGAACATATTTTTCATACGTACATTTTCCACATTTCTCAATTGGTCACATTCGCACTTGCACTTATTCATAACATGATCGCACCAATCATCATTAGTAAATTATCTCGTTGAACCCCTTCGGAAAATGCCCGATACTCGGTGGTCTCAGCACATAGCTCCACCTACACATAATTCTGCTTTCTTGTACACATGGTGAAGGTCCCTTATCACCCATGTGACCTACCCATTCCATATCATAGCTTTCTTGTCTACATGGTGTCCAACACTAGGAACCACTCATGTGACCTAGCTACTCATAACCCGTAACTTTCTTGTACACATGGTATACACACAGTATTACACATGTGACCTAGTTGCATATGAAATTATTATCCCGTAGCTTTCTTGCACACATGGTGAAAGTCCCTTATCATCCATGTGGCCTAGCTACCTATCAAATTTTGCCATCTAGTAGCTTTCTTGTGCACACGGTGAAGGTCCCTTATCACTTATGTGACCTAGCTACATATTGTCCGTATCTCTCGGTTTTCCAAAGGTTCAATTGAGAATTTCCCATTCCATTCATTTTCATATTTTAGTTATCACCCAATGATTTCCATAATATCTAGCAACATAATTATTGTACAAGTAAAATAAATGCATTATTTACATATAAACTTTCTTGTCTAAATCTTGTCAGGTACAACCGTGTAGCAACTCATACAACCCATGTAATATTAATTTAACATTCAATTCCTGTAACTCTAATTTGCCATTCAATTTCACATGACACAATAAACATCATATTTTTCATACCATACATACCATCTATCAACTTCTCCTAAACATATTAAATCATACAATTTATGCCATATCAATAGAAAATTACAATTCAAGCATGGTATTGCATTATTATTAACACACGAACTTACCTTAATGCCGAAATGGTCATTTTACCAACTTTCCTGATTTTTCGATTTTCCTCCAATTCTAGGTCCAAATCTCATTTTTCGGGATATAAACATCACAATTCACTTATTTAATTAATGTACTACTCAAAACAGCCCCTAACTCAAACTTTGGAAAAATTATAATTTTGGCCCTAAATTTTTGCATAATTACAATTTTGCCCCTAGGCTCAAAAATTAAACTTCATCCCTTATTCTTATGTTTTATAACATGCTGAACATTTTTTCCTTCTATAGCAACATCAAATTCTCACTCTAACATGTACTTATGAACATTAGGTATTTTTACCGATTATGTCGTTTTACTCGTTTTCACGTAAAATCGCTTAGCAAAAGTTGTTTAACATAATTTCAGCCTTTATATTCTATCATAAAATATCAAAATAAACACATTTCACCTATGGGTATTTTTCCAAATATGAACCCTAGGTTAAATTATTGCTAGAATAAGTTAAACCAAGTTACCGGATTCCAAAAACGCAAAGAACATTAGAAACGAGGCTTGAAATCACTTACTATGGAGCTTGGAAGCTTGAAAAAAACCCTAGATAAGCATTTTAATTTCGTCCTAATGAAGAAGATGGACATATTTGGCATTTAAATTTTGTTTTTAATTCATTTAATTCACTAAATTACCAAAATGCCCTTTAAAAAAATCTTTTGAAACATATCCATCCATGTCCATTTTTGTCCACCAACTTAACCAATGGTCTAATTATCATTTAATGACCTCCAATTTAAAATTTCATAACAATTGGACACCTCTAACATGTAGAACTCAACTTTTGCAATTTTTACAATTTAGTCCTTTTGACTAAATTGAGTGCCCAAACGTCAAAATTTTCGAATGAAATTTTCACGAAATCTCTTTGTGAAATTGTAGACCATAAAAATATAATAAAAATAAATTTTATTATGTCAAATTTATGGTCCCAAAACCACTATTTCGACTAGGCCTTAATTCGGAATGTTACATTTCTTCCCCCCTTTTAGGATTTTCGTCCTCGAAAATCTTACCAGAAGAGTGGTTTAGTATCTTTCTCTTAATTTCCAACATCACTAAATAATCTTTTTCAAGACGATACTTTCGAAACACACTCATCGATCATCGAACTCCAAAGAATCGATAATATTGAAATTATTATGCTAATTCTATCAAACATTTGAAAACAACCCACTAGCATTTCTCTTGCCTTCCCACAGATCAATCGATAATCACTCACAATCTTTCAATAACTTAATTCATAACCACTGTCTTAAACTCAAATTTTGCTATGCCATCAGATATATTAAACTCTCGAAACTAGGAAACATATGAAAATCCTCGTTAAACAAACAGTGTCATCAAATTTTTCAATACAGACATAATAATAACCATCTCTAAATCACTAGTCAAACATTTCTTTTTAATGTGACATTAATGATATGAAAACATGAACCATCACTTTATATTCTAGCAATAAAACTCATTCTAATCCGTTCACTAGTGCATCACTGAAAAAAATCATAAACTCATTACTCAATTCCACCTGAACTCAAAACTAGAGCTTCGGTTAATAATACCTTCAATTTCTTTAACTTTGTTAGTATACCAAGACCATTCAAACTTTCACAAATATGATAACTTTTCCAATTAGAACAACTTTAACTTATAATAACATCATCCGGTTAGAATAATCCAATAAGCATATCTCTGTATTATGCTTTCTAAAATATAATTTCTTTATTCTTACTATCCGTCTTCATACTCGTGAATAAACAAAATTTATTCTCTTAGTTGAGGCATGTTTAAATATACATAACTCAAATCATATCTCAACAAATCAGTTCACTCATATAAAAACAACTGAGTTGATTTCAGCTATCGAATAATGACATATCAATATACTCTTTTCTTCATGCTGAGGATACAACTCAAATATACAATCTTTCAAAATTATTTTAGCATGCAAATCAAAGATCTTTTTAACCGTATTAGCTCGAGGAAACAGATATCCTGATTGAACTCATTAACTTTAATCAAACTTACCTAAGGAAAGAAAACTGCTATATAATTTAAGCTTGTGTTCTTACCATTTATACCCTTGCCAATATCAATTTCTTCCATGAAAATTTGAGAAACCTTAATACCAGAATCACCACATTCCTATTATCGAATCCAAAAATACAATCATACTAAACATAGCCATCATAGACCAAAGAACATACTTTAAGGATGAGCCATGTTCGATAATTTGCACAATAAGGGTGATAAGAAAACCCTAAATACGATACCATTCCAGAAGTTTGAGAACATAACTCACAAGAAAATAATAGAGATCCTGATGATTCCTCAGAGAAACCCATCAGAAAAATAATGCTTACCAACTCTAGACTTCTATCATAACAGAGATAATATATTTTCCGTATATATAAAACAAAACCATAATCAGTAGAAATATAAGAATAGTCTCACATAAATTTTTACCATTGACTTCATTCCAACATATTTAAATAGAATTCTAAAGAGATAAAGAAATACCAATCATAAGCCGACCAGACCAATAGGGCATTCGTCTAACATCATAGTTAGATTCTCACAATGTAAGAACTCCATCAGAAACTGAACAATCACACACATATCTCTGAGGATAAGAGAATATATAAAATACACAGAAAAGATCATCATATTTATTTCAATCAGAATCGCTCACACACACAACATCTTTACTACTCAAATATTTCTTTGATTAATTCTGTCATCATGAACCCCGTATTATTCCACTCACTAACGAAAATCAATTCGGGAAAAATTTTAGCAAACACATACTTTAGACATCATATCTGAATAAGTCGATTAGCTGAGACTAACTTCTCCTTTATCCGTGACATTGCATAATCTGTATAATCTTTAAAACATTCTAATATCCTTCCAAAATTGTTTCCACTTTCCAAACTATTCTTATCTTTATATGCATTACTAAGTATTTCACCACTAAACTTTTTAGTTTCACATTTATGGACTTATTCCACATGGTTCTCGTGAATTTTCGTTATAAAACAACACTGGTAAGGGGGTGAGGTCGTAAAGCTTCTGACTTAACTCTCATAAATACATACATATGACTTTGTATTCATCACCAACATCATATAATCACAATTACATAATTCACTTCAAGCTAATTAACATACATAGTCATGTTACACGAACTTTTTCGATTATCTTATTCAAACAAGTGTACATAAACACACATTCTGTCAATTTGAGAAAATTTACTTATCGTATTCACTTAATCAAATATGTTGGGCACATAACATCATATGCATGCCAAACAAACATGGATGGGCTTATCACCATATAAACTTTCATTTCATTTCACTTTTCACATTTCTCAACTTGTGGTTATCTCATTTCGTACATTAACACATATATATCGTGAACTTCTATTCATACCTTTTCAAATTTCGACACATCATAAGCATGTCTCAATCATGTCAATATCATTATTAGCATTATCGAAAAATAGCTCGGTTGAAAGTCATCTCTATCTTAACAAAACAATTTCGTCAGAGTCGGGAGATATCACACTATCACGAGTAGTAATATGGCATGTATAGCTAGACTCACATACGCTATGTTAGTCCGAGAATCGACTAAATCATAGCTCTGATACCACTAAATGTAACACTCCTTACCCATATTCAACGCCGGAATAGGGTATGAGGCATTACCAAAACACATACACTTGAAAATGTATTAAACTGAGTCATAAAATTTCATCCAAATTATACAAAATGAATTGCTAAATATAACATTTTAGGCCAAACCAATTATGACATATACAAATGACTAAGTCTCCTATACATGCCATAAACTTAAGAGGTTTGTATTCATTTTTACCCCACGATGATAGCTTGATAGTGTGATTACATCTCCGTCGATCTCCAACTCGAGTTAGCATACAACCCTATAAGATATGGGAAATGAAGGGAAGTAAGCTACAAAGCTTAGTAAGTAAGTATGTAAATAATAAGTGATTTATTAACAGGTTTTATAAATCTTCACAATATGTTCTCAAGATAATACAATCATATTCATGTTCATCTCAAGCTGTCTACTCGAGTCACAGTCACTAAATTATTTATATCTGGAGCTACAGAACTCCAAATTAAGATCAGTTAATTTTCCATGAAACTAGACTCACATATCTTCTTAACATAAAATTTACAGAATTTTTGGTTTAGCCAATCAATACAGTTTATTCATTAAAGATTCCCCTTTTTTACTGTTTGACTATTCTAACCTCTCTTCACTACGAATCATTTTTCTCCTTGTAAAGAGTTCATATGACCTTGTTATTTAGTTCATTTGAAAGTAGACTCATTCAGGATTTAAGGCATATAATTTATATCCCACAATTATATGTGTACAATTTTTAATGATTTTTACAAGGCAGAATAGGGGATCATGTAATCATTCTGAACCAGTCTCATAGAAATTCAAATATCTCAAAATATACGAATCATTTGTTCACTATGTTTCTTTTATATGAAAATAGACTCAATAAGATTTAAATAAATATCTCATACAACTTATAATTCAATGTCTACTATTTTTAGTGATTTTTCAAACTCATGTCACTGCTGCTGTCCAAACAGTTTTATTGTAAATTTTTGCTCTCTCTTTCACTTTAGTTGTGTTCATCACTTGCTTATACCAACCTTTCCAATTTCCGATTACATATCAAACATATTGTTCATACGTACATTTTCCAAATTTCTCAATTGGTCACATTCGCACTTGCACTTATTCATAACATGATCGCACCAATCATCATTAGTAAATTATCTCGTTGAACCCCTTCAGAAAACGCCCGATACTCGGTGGTCTCAGCACATAGCTCCACCTACACATAATTCGGCTTTCTTGTACACATGGTGAAGGTCCCTTATCACCCACGTGACCTAGCCATTCCATCTTGTAGCTTTCTTGTCTACATGGTGTCCAACACTAGGAACCACTCATGTGACCTAGCTACTCATAACCAGTAACTTTCTTGTACACATGGTATACACACAGTATTACACATGTGACCTAGTTACATATGAAATTATTATCCCTTAGCTTTCTTGCACACATGGTGAAAGTCCCTTATCATCCATGTGGCCTAGCTACATATCAAATTTTGCCATCTAGTAGCTTTCTTGTGCACATGGTGAAGGTCCCTTATCACTCGTGTGACCTAGCTACATATTGTCCGTATCTCTTAGTTTTCTGAAAGTTCAATTGAGAATTTTCCATTCCATTCATTTTCATATTTTAGTTATCACCCAATGATTTCCATAATATCTAGCAAAATAATTATTGTACAAGTAAAATAAATGCATTATTTACATATAAACTTTCTTGTCGAAATCTCGTCAGGTACAACCGTGTAGCAACTCATACAACCCATGTAATATTAATTTAACATTCAATTCCTGTAACTTTAATTTGCCATTCAATTTCACATGACACAATAAACATCACATTTTTCATATCATACATACCATCCATCAACTTCTCCTAAACATATTAAATCATACAATTTATGCCATATCAATAGAAAATTACAATTCAAGCATGGTATTGCATTATTATTAACACACGAACTTACCTCGAATGTCGAAACGGTCATTTTACCAACTTTCTCGATTTTTCAATTTTCCTCTAGTTCTAGGTCCAAATCTCATTTTTTGGGGTCTAAAACATCACATTTCACTTATTTAATTAATGTACTACTCAAAACAGTCCCTAACTCAAACTTTGGCAAAATTATAATTTTGCCCCTAAACTTTTGCATAATTATAATTTTTCCCTAGGCTCAAAAATTAAACTTCATCCCTTATTCTTATGTTTTATAACATGCTGAACATTTTTCCCTTCTATAGCAACATCAAATTCTCACTCTAACATGTACTTATGAACATTAGGTATTTTTACCGATTATGTCGTTTTACTCGTTTTCACGTAAAATCGCTTAGCAAAAGTTGTTTAACATAATTTCAGCCTTCATATTCTATCATAAAATATCAAAATAAACAAATTTCACCTATGGGTATTTTTCCAAATATGAACCCTAGGTTAAATTATTGCTAGAATAAGTTAAACCAAGTTACCGGGATTCCAAAAACGTAAAGAACATGAAAAACGGGGCTTGGAATCACTTACTATGGATCTTGGAAGCTTGAAACAAACCCTAGCTATGGAGAACCCTTTTAATTTCGTCCTAGTGAAGAAGATGGACATATTTGGCATTTAAATTTTGTTTTTAATTCATTTAATTCACTAAATTACCAAAATGCCCCTTAAAAAAATCTTTTGAAACATACTCATCCATGTCCATTTTTTCCACCAACTTAACCAATGGTATAATTATCATTTAAGGACCTCAAATATAAAATTTCATAACAATTGGACACCTCTAACATGTAGAACTCAACTTTTGCACTTTTTACAATTTAGCCCTTTTGACTAAATTGAGTGCCCAAACGTCAAAATTTTTGAACGAAATTTTCACGAAATCTTTCCGTGAAATTGTAGACCATAAAAATAAAATAAAAATAAATTTTATTTCGTCAAATTTGTGGTCCTGAAACCACTGTTCCGACTAGGCCTTAATTCGGATGTTACATTCATAATAAAAAGAAGTGAGCAAGAAAAGAATATATGCTCTAAAAGGCTCAAAATCTCACAAAAATTATGGATTTTTGATATCAACTTTGTAAATTTCAAATTTCAAGGTAATATTCAAATTTAGGTAAACAACCTAGCAGATTTTTAATTCTGAAAAATAGACTTTTCATGCTTGATTCTCTAATATCTTAAAGTTTAAATTATCAATGCACAATTATCTATCCTTAATTTAAAACATATCAATAAAAATCATAAATCAAAGAAAATTTCACTCTAATCGTAACATGAGAAAATTCACTTAAGAACAAGATATAATTCTGGAATTTAAAAAGTTAGGCATAAAATTCACCCCCCACACTTAAGATGTACATTGCCCTCAATGTACAAGGATAGATAATGATTAGTAAGAAAATCATACTTTTAGGGAGAGAAGTGAAACTTCCTGAATTTTGGATGAAATCCTTGGAGGATGGTTAATGATGAACATGATGACTAGGTATAGGTGAAGGTGGTGGAGAATACTCCGATGGTGTGTTCGTTCCTTGAGTGGCACCTTGAACCTTTTTAAACTGTGAAGTCATCGGTAAAGTTTTTAAGGAGTTCTTATTTAATGGACGTTTGTTATAGTTACTCGAGAGTTAAACAACCAGAGATAAAAGAAATCAAATTATACCTAATAAAAATAAAAATAAAAATAAAAATAAAAATAAAAATAATAAAAGGAATCAAAGGTCCTCATCATCGAAGTGATCTCGAGGTGGTGGTGGCAGCGATATGTGAAAAAGCTGATAATGTCGACCACGACCGCCTTGCACGGCCGTGTGTATTTATCTCAGCCCGTGCTGTTTAGGCAGTTTCGACCACGGTCGCGTCGCACGGCTATGGCATTTAGTCAAAGCCCGTGTCTTGGGGAAAATTTTTGTCCTGTTTCTACATGATCTCTTCCATGCCCCTTGTGTTTGCTCGTGGTATCCACACGGCCACGGCCACGCCCGTGTGAAAGGCTGTCCGGTAGGGAAACCTGAGCTTTATTAAATTGGTTAGTCTGTAGTTAGGTGCTAAAAATCGAAAATATGACATTAGTGAAGTTAGTGCTCGGGTTGCCTCCCGAGAAGCACTCGTTTAAAGTCTTAAGCTAGACTCACCTCCCATTCACATAACCATGGTGGTTTAAGGAGGTGAAAATCCTTTCTCATGCTATCATTATATAGTTTGAGTCGAGTGAAATTTATGTTAAAAGTGCCGAATGTAGGATTACTTACCTCGATTGTTCCGTATGGAAAAACATTGATTACCTTAAAAGGGATTTCTTCGTTTGTATTTAGGTCTGATATGGTGATTCGAGGGTCTGTTTTATCTAACAGTACCTGATCTCCTATTTTGAAGTGATTTGATCTTCCTATAAGCTTGTATGGGGGTTCATTCGGTTTTTCCTTAACACGTGGCTTCCACTCGTCTAGCTCATCGATTTGAAGCCTTCGTTCCCCATGAGTTATTTCCTTGTCGGTATGAGGTCTAGGATCTGGCTCAGATGATTGGTTCTACAGTGCTTCCTGAAAAGAAGGTTTAACCGAATGGTCATTAATAAAATTAATTTTCTCACCTTTATCATTCGATGTCCTAGCTCAGTCGAGAGCTTGAAGCTTGATTGATTCGTCACCTACACGAAGTGTGAGTTCACCCGTACCAACATCAATTTTAGCTCTAGCAATTGCTAAAAAGGGTCTTCCTAAAATTAAGGGGATACTATTGTCCTCAACCATGTCTAAAACAACAAAGCCTACTGGGAATATGAATTTGTCAATTTTCACTAGCACATCCTCAATTATACCCCTAGGAAATCTAATAGTTTTATCAGCTAATTGAATGTTCATCCTAGTTTGTTTGGGTTTCCCTAGACCTAGCTATTTAAACATTTTATAAGGCATAATGTTTATGCTTGCCCCTAAATCAGCTGACGCGTTATCAATAGATAAACTACCAATTAAACATGGAATTGTAAAACTCCCTGGGTCTTTTAATTTTCATGGTAGTTTGTTTTGTAACATTGTTGAGCACACTACGTTTAGTTCCACATGCGATTCCTTGTCTAACTTCCACTAGTTTGTTAAAAGCTCTTTTAAAAATTTCCTTGAGTCTGGCATCTGTGAAAGAGCTTCAAGAAACGGTAAGTTAATATGTAATTTCTTTAGAAGTTTAAGAAACTTACCGAACTGTTCATCTGTATTGTCTTTTTTAATCGCATTGGGGTATGGTATTCGAGGTTGGTACTCTTTAATTACCGATTTTGACTTTTCTTGGCTTACCTTAACCTTACCTTCACTTACCAAAGGTTCTTGCCTTGGCTCAGATTCAGATTCCACTGACCCTTCACTATCATGAGCTGTTATGGCTTGAAGTTGATCCTTTGGGTTAGTCTCAGTGTTACTTGGCAAGCTACCTTGTGGTCGTTCAGAGATCAGCTTAGCGAGTTGCCCTAACTAGTTCTCGATCCCTTGAATCGATGCTTGTTGATTTTTAAGTGTTGTTTTGGTGTTTTGGAAATGTGTTTCTAACACCGCTATGAATTTTGTCAGCATCTCCTCAAGGTTCGGCTTCTTTACCTGTGGGTAGGGCTGTTGTTGGAAGTTTGGAGGGGGTTGTTGTCTCTGATTTTCTTCCTCCAACTTGGATTATAAATATTACTATAAGGGTTATTTTGAGGTCTAAAATTGTTACCCATATAGTTTATTTATTCGCTTTCCATGCCAGGATTGTAGGGTGGGTACTCATGATTCGCCACACCTCCTAGGTTTGAATCACATTGCATTATTGGGTGTACCTGCGAGGAACCACACAAACCATCAATCTTTTTATTTAACATCTCTACCTAATTTGATAGCATGGTGACTGCGTCGAGGTTGAGAACTCCGGCTGTTTTTGTTGGCCTTGTCCTTGTAACTTGCCACTGATAGTTGTTCAGTGACATTTCCTTTATAAACTCATAGGCCGCCTTAGGAGTTTTATTATTCAGGGTTCTATTGGCCGTTGAATCAATCAGTTGTCTCGTTGTAGGACCGTAGTAAAAAGTTTAGACCTATAGCCACAAGGGTAATCCATGGTGTGGGAACCTTCTCAATAGATCTTTGTATCTCTCCCATGCATCGTATAGTGTTTCTAGATCCATCTACACAAAGGAAGAGATATCATTCCTTAATTTGGCCGTTTTGGCCGGCGAAAAATATTTAACAAAAATTTTTCAGTCATTTGATCCCATGTAGTGATTGATCCTCGTGAAAGAGAATTCAACCACTATTTGGCTTTATTCCTTAATGAAAAGGGAAATAATCGAAGACGAAAGACACCATCAGAAACGCCATTTATTTTGAAGGTATCACAGAATTTTAGAAAATTTTCTAAATGAGTATTTGGGTCTTCGTCCTGCAAACCATCAAATTGAACAAATTGTTGAATCATTTGAATAGCGTTAGGTTTCAGTTCAAAATTATTAGCAGCTATAGCAGGCCTAACAATACTCGATTCAGTCCCTGTTAAATTAGGTTTAGCATAATCATACATAGTTCAAGGAGCATGATTTTCGACCACCTCCTGAGGCAGCGAATTATTCTCAGCCATCTCTTCGATAGTATTAATTTCGTTCTCTTGCTGTTCTTGTATGTGGTTTATGCTTCGCCTTATTTCTCTACGATTTCTGCGAACCGTACCTTCAATATCATTGTCGCAAATCAAGGATCCTATCGAGTTCCTTCTAGTCATAAACTAGAGGTACCTGCTAGAAAAAGAAAAAGAAAATTAGAAAAGTAAAAATAAAATTTTAATTGCAAAAATAAAATATGGCTAAAGTAATAAAATTTAGCATTCTTAATATTTAAATTCCCCGACAACGACGCCAAAAACTTGATCGTGTGTCAGAGTCTTAAAAAATTATATAATGAATGATCTAGCTTAAAAACTAACTGTGACAACGACTTGAGGTAAGCGCACCTATCGAACAGTAGTATAGTTTAGTGGCAAGACCGGATTTTCGAACCCAAAGGAACCAAAAGTACTAATAATAACTTTCTTTTTATTATTTAACCTAAGAATTAAAGGAATTGTTGTTTAACCTAAAATTAAATAACTACTAAGCTAAAGATGCTAAGAAAAAGAGAATGAATTGGGGAAATACTTGTGGGAAAAACCAATTGATTGAGACAATACCCGAGGAAGAATCCACCTAGACTTCACTTGTTATTTAACTCTGAACCAGACTATTTATTCACTTGACTTGATCTGTAGGATTTCCTAATTTATATTAATACCTCTCTCAAAGCTAATAACGTCTAACCCTAGGTTGATTAATTAAAATCTCTTTCTAATTAAAACCCCTAGAATTGCATTAACTCGATCTATGGACTCCCATATTAGGTTTGACCCTAATCCGGTAGAATTTCGTCATCCTATCTCTAGGGTTACGATCAACCCCGCTTAACAATGCTAGATCTACTCTTAAACAGGGGATATTCCTCCTCTACCTAAGCACATCAATACTTGAATCAATATCCTGAAATATCAAAACAAGAACTAAGAACACATAATTAAGAACAAATCAAGTATTTATCATATAGTTCAGAAAATAATAACAAGATCCGTCTTAGGTTTCATCCCCCTCAGGTATCTGAGCAGTTTAGTTCATAATCATAAAAGAATACATCTCAGAAGAAAATATAAAACAAAACATAAGAAAAACCCTGAAACCCCCTAAAGGAAATTGAAGGGAAGATCCTCAGTATTGAGTATGATTCCGGCTTTTTGAGATGAATCAACTGGCTTTCTTCAAGTGAATCCCACAATTCTGGCCCTCTGGCTTGGCTCCTTGGCCTAGCTGAACCGCCCCCTAGAGGTTGGCCTCTAGGGTGTTTATATAGGATTTTGGAATGTCTTTCTTTACCTCTAAGTACCCTAATCCGAATGAAACTCTTCTTTGCTACGGTAGGGACATGCCCGTGTGATTCGGGGTCAGGCCGTGGTCGGATTTGCTAAGGAGGCACGGCCATGTGTTTCGGGCCCAGGTTGTGTGCAATTCATACTTTGGCCCATTTTCTCCTTTTTCGGCTCGTTTCTTGTTCTTTTCATCCTCCGGTGCTCTCCTAAGTATAAAACATGAAATTAAAGGATTAGGAGCACCAAATTCCACAATTTAGGGAATAAATCATCCAAAAGTATGCTAAATGTGGGATTAAAATATGTATATATTACGGTTTATCATATATATACACTAAACATTCATCTAAACCATCATGAACATATCAAACTTGTTCCATCTACAATAATGCATCTAAAGTACTAAACACCAAATCACCAACAGAAGGCAACCAAATATGTCCACGTTATGAGTTAATTATCTTATAAACACTTTCTACATTTTATAACCATAAAATTTACCAAATCCAAAATAATGTCTATCAAACAAAAGCAAAACATTTCCAACCACAAAAGACCATTAAGATACAAATATGACCAAAATTATCACATTATAACCTAGGTACATGCCAGAATCAACATAAAGACCATTCACCAACATTTGAAGTCGGGATCGTCAGTGGATGCTGAGTCGATGTTAGATCTACTTGGTACCTAACCTACGTAAATGAAAACAACATATGTTGAGTATAACTCAGTGGTGCTTCCATAATTAGAGTATTAAAACACACAAAATATTCAATTACTTAACTAAAATACAACTCAATTAATGCAAAGAAACACATATTACTTCAATTCAAGCATAAGAAATTTCATGAATCATCATATTTCGATTTATACATTCATTATAAAATATACAAAATTCATTTCCATATCTATTTCTACTATCATTTCCAATTTCATCACTTTATATTTATTTTCCCTATTAACATGACTCAGACTTGGACTCGGATACAAGGAACCAACCAACACACAAAATTTGGCACCCAGTCCCTGACGGAATAATCTGTAGAAACAAATTTCGCCTTGTGTTGATAGGAAAAATCGACTAATGGGGTGCCTAGCACTCCCTGACACATATTCAAAACCCTAAACTTTTCCTATCCTATGGGATGCCAATTATACCTGACCCTGCATGAACAGTTACTAGGGTAACGTAATTCTCAATTCAATTAATAATTCAATCCCCTAATTTCATAATACAATTTTCATCAATCCAATTAATTCAATCATTTGAATATATGCTCATAGTAACATCTTTTCTTTCCATAACAAAATCAATTTCAATTTCAATAATACTCAACTCAATCCCAATCACAAGTAACCAATTCAGTCATTTCAAACATATCACATTAAATCAACTTGTAATTTACCTTAACTCACCATATAATGCTAATGCTTAATACAACAATTTAAATAGTTTAGATTATAGTAATTCACACTGTAATTTCCGAGCTACTCGATTGAAAACCTTGCCTTTTCCTTTCTTACTCGAGGATTCCGGTTCAACGTTAGCTACGAGTTAAACATGTAACAGTCTGGTTTAATACCCTAGTCAAAATAGTGGTTTTGGGACCACAAATCTGAGTTTGTATAATATTTTAATATTATTTTCTGTGACTTTGATGTGTGATTAAGCATGTGCTAAATTTCTGTGAGTTAATTTGTCCGTTTATGTGTTTAATATAAAGGATTGAAGTGCATCAAATGCAAAATTAGCATGTTATTTGTTAAGGTATCAATGTGTTGTGGCTTTGGAAAGGTGAAGGCCTTATGAGGCAATAAGACCACTAATTAGATAGTGGATGGATAAAGTTCAAATATGCCCTTGTTATATATATGTTTCTTATTAAATGAAACGATATTATAGTAAATGAATTAATAATATGATATTAACAAAATCAAACATGAATAAGTGGCCATATTCATCATTCTTAATAAGAAAAGAAAAAGAAAGAACTTGAGCTTTGAAGAATTTGGCTCTTATCTTCTTTGATTGAGTTATGAGTTTTGTTCGGTTTTTGATAATTTCTACGTTTTTGTAATCGTTGCTTTGTATACTTTGAAGCCCATGTCTAAATTTTGTGAATTGATGTTGTTCATGAGAAATGCCATTGATGTTATGTTGAGCTTTGTGATGATTTATGGTGTTAAATGAAAGATTTGAGCTAGATGAATATGTTTTGTTCTTGAATTTTTGATGAATTTAGCTAAATAGGGCTAAATTGAGAAAATGGTAATTTGAAGGACTAAATTTCAAATTTGATGGAAAATACGGGCTTGTATGATATACATAAGCATTCGGCTAAGCATAGATGTGTGATGATTTTGTGAATTTGATGTTTTGAGAAAATGGACTAAATTGATAAATTGTGCAAATGTGAGGGTTAATTTGCAAATAGCCCTAAATGTTTGTCCTTGGATTGAATTGGATGAGTTAGTGAATAAAAGAGTTAATTCTAAATATGTATAGATCAAGAACTGAGGAAAACGAACTTAGATCGCGGGAAAGCGAAAGTAATTGAGTAGCTGTTTCCGTTTCAGTTAAACCGAATCCGAGGTAAGTCATTATGCAAATAAATGTATTTGTATTGAATTGTGCATATTTATATGACTATTAATAATGGTGAATCCTTACGAGATACTACGTATATGAATTCCAAGATAAGATCGATATAGCGATAATGTCTGAAAAGTCCCATACGAACCTAGGAATAGATAGGATTAGCTATGTCATGACATATGTATCTGTAACATCCTGATAATTAGGGGTTATGCATTTTACTTAATTGAATGATGTTGCATGCTTATTTATTAATGAGTATATTTTTGGAAGTTATTTGAGTTTCATTAATTAAGTGAATGCTTAGTTAAACTTTTAATTTCTATTAATTAAGAGAGCTAAGCAAGTTAGACCTTAAGAATTAATGATAAGAAGTTTTAGCATGAATTGAGTAATTGGCAAGGTGGTTAAGATGCATGGATGTGTGCTTGAGGTGTGAAGTTCGAATCTCTAGCTAGCATTAGGGAGGATTTTAAATTTTTTGTTTTCTTCCCTATAAGTGTCGGCCAAGAAAGTTCTAGAGTGGATGAGCTTTCATTCATTTTGGCTAGTTGACCATGTGAAAAGGAAGCAAAGAACTTAAGGCATGGAATCATAAGTTCATGATAAGATGAGGGGACAAAGGCATGATATTGGGCTATGTTTTGGGGATGTGTTCATGGTCATTTGACCATGAACCTAGACAACATGGAGGCTAAAGGGAGTGGTTTAATTTTGATAGCAAATCAAGAGTTGATGGGGAAGAAACAAGGAGGAAAAAGGGATAATGTTGGCATTGATTTGGCCGAATTTGTGCTTTGCCATTAGGGGGAGTTGGCCAAAAGCCTTGCATATTCTTTTGTCCATCTTTCCTCCCTTCTCCAAAACTTTTCCCTAAACCAAAACTATCATTGGCATTGGTGCAAGGATTACTTTGTTTTGGTATTGGTATTTGTGACCAAAGAGGTACCCTTATTCCATCTTTTATTCTCAAAATTCTCTCTCTTTGTTGACAAAATATTGTCACTTTTGAAGTCACTCTTTTCTTTCTCTTTAGTCTTAATTTAGCTATCACCATAAGCCTTCTCTTTCATTTTCTTTTCTCTCTTTTCATTTTATTTCTCTTCTCTTTCCCCTCTCATAGCCAAAACCATAAAAGACTAAACACCATTTTCTTCTTCATTTTCTCTCCCTTAGCAGAATGCATCTAAGCCCCAAAATCAATCTCTTTTCTCTTTGATCAATTCTCCTTTTCTTTTCTTTTCATTTTTTCTCTCTTCTCTTTGTCTCATTGTCAAAACCTCATAGGATCAAGAAACATTTGATACCCCTTGGCAGAATGAGCAAAAGTTCCTAAACATTTCTTTTCTTTTGAGAAATCACCATCATCATATCCTTCTCCTCTTTCACTTTTCTTCCTTCTCTCTTTCCTTCTCCTTTCATTCTTTTTCTTCTATTCCTCAAAACCGAAACCATCATATTGAAACCACTATTTCTCTTCTCTTTTTGTTAAAGCCGAATCTTGAAGGACTCAAGTAAGATTTTATCAATTATTTTTATCTTTTCTTTTCACTTTAGCAAACTTAGAATCGTGATCTTTATTTTCTCTTCTAGGCCGATTCATTTGAAAAGAATTTTTCAAAGATCTTGTTGAGGACAACCTTTAAGTGACCATTCGAAATCATCAAGGTAAGGTTATTAATTTAAGATCACATCAATTTCCTTAGATGGATCACTAATCTATGTTACTTTTAGGGACGATTTAAGATCAACAAGATAGGTAAGAAAAGGGTCATGTGAGTGTTTGGAAAAAGGAGGTATTCCTTTACCATTGAACTTCAAACGAAGAAGCGATGTCGGGGTTAGAGACTTTCCACGGGTTGTGGACCCTCTGCTAACGAGGATCGATTATTCAAGTAGTGCATAAATTGAACCACTTTACGTTGGTGGAATATCGGTGGTTTTGATCCATCTAGTGGAGAAAACCACAAATAACCGTCGTTCGTGAATTCGAGGGTAAGAATTTAGATCCATCGTCAATAAGTATGGTTTTGTTAACAATAGTTTATACTAACCAAGTGTGTTAATCAATTAGGTGTTGACGAGCAAGAGGGTATTGTTCTCACTGTTACTAGGTGTGTAACCTTACATTAAAAATTTCCATAGATCTATATGGTTAAAAAGTGATTATATGATAATATGTTTGTTTGTGGATACCAATCATTGGTATACAAAAATTGAGTATGTTACCCCAATATTAGTTTATTTTTGCTATATGCATCAATATGAAATAAGCATGACTATATTATGATTGTGGGTAAATAGCATGAAAATCGATTTGATGTGTATGTGCATAGGCATATGGGTATATTGATAATGGAGGAAGTATTCGGTGGTTTTACCACATTTTGGTGACTTCGGTCACATATTTGACTCGGTGACTTGGTCACATATATTTAGCTCCGTGACTTGATCACATATATTTGGCTCCGGTGACTTGGTCACATATTTGACTCGGTGACTTGGTCACGTATGTGAATCTGGTGACTTCGGTCACGTATATGAAATTTGGACTTCGATCGGTGACTTGGTCACATCTGTTTTGGTGGCTTTGCCACAATAAGAGCGATGTGCATGTTGACTGCACAAGCGCCTTCGATGGTGTGTAGCGGATGGAGGTCGATTTAGTAATCCCACGGTGTCTTTGGTTGATGCGGGGTGTGTAGCGGATGGATATTTAGGTTGGTAGGGCTTGCATTTCATTTCATGAACATAACCATGTAATATTGTATGATTATTATTTGATCATTATGAAATGGGCCTTTGGGCTAAATCTGAACTAAATTGGGCCTTGGGCTAAATAAGAGTTAAATGGGCCTATGGCCATATGTGAAATTTTGGGCTTGAAAGTATTTGATAAAATGGGCTTTTTAATGTATGTGTTATACATTGAGTTTATAACTCACCCATTTTTATGGGATAACTTTTCGATGACTCGTAGTCACGATGGATCTAAGCGACAAGGATTTCGAGGTGGCAAAGCTTCGTATTAAGTATTGTGGAGATTTTCCAACTTAAACTTATTACTTTAAATTTTATTACTTAGACTTTATTTTGGGTTGCCAATATTATGTAATAAGGCCACTATAAACTATCTTTAATTTCATGTTTGGATTTACTTTTATTTTGCCATGAACAAATATCTATTAAATAACTAAATTGGTTTTTCGATAATTAATTAAAAAGGTTTTTGTCACTAATATATAAATGTTTTCAAAGAAGTTTTTCTTAAGTTTGGTTTCCTTTTTGATTTTATTAATTCCTCCTAAAAATAATGTTTCAAAAGACAAAATTTCTTTACAATGTGATTCCGCTAAAGTTTTACTCGAGGAACATACCAAATCTGGTTAGGCTTTTTGGGCCGGGTTTGGGATGTTTCAGCTTGGTATCAGAGCCCAGATTTAAACTCTCGGCCTTGGGTTTTGAAGCCCACAACGTTTTCAAAAGTTGGCCCAAATGTTTTTTTTTGAAAGATTTCTTAAGTTAAATGATTTTGTAAGAGCATGGCACTCGAGTTCTCGGCCCAGATCCATCAGGTATGTACCTTTATTTGATAAGTGATATGAATGTTTGATAAGCCTAAGGAAACTTTAGAGACATGGACCCTAGGTATATGTGTGCTACTACGGAAACCACTTGAATATCTGTTTCATAAGACTTTCTTCTAATAAGAAGTGAAAAGATTCTAATACATAAGACTTTTCGTAAAATAGATAAGATACGTAGTAGACATGAGCTCTAGGGGACGAGGTCGTCGTGGACATGAAAGAGGAAGGATGATCGTTTGAACCGATTCGATCTGGTCAAGGTTCCGAGAATGAAGCTCCACCACCTACATGTTGGGGCGAAATTTCAAGAACAAAATAAAGGTGGTGACGCAGATATCACAAGTCGTCTTGCGAGTTTTAGAACTAGTAGCGGAAGCTAGTTACGTAATGGGTCTCAAAAGTCGGTGTAGAGACTAAGATCGAATGGAGTGAGGTTTTCGGAGGAGTATCTGGAGTAGCTCCAAACGTAGCTGAATATTGGTTGGAGGCGATCGAGAGAATCATGGACGATATAGATCGCGACCGATGAAGAGAAATTGAAAGGTGCTATTTCACTTCTTCGTGATGAAGCCTACCGATGGTGGCTCACTATAAAGGAAAGTACCCATGGATCGTCTAGATTGGGGTATTTTAAGATTAAATTCAAGGAAAATATGTTGGAGCTAGCTACATCGACTCGAGAGGAAGACATTTCGAATTTGGTCCAGGGAACAAGTCGATAGCTGAATATGAAGCGAAATTTTGCGACTTAGCCGTTATGCGGAGGATAGTGGCTACGGAATATGAACGGTGTATCGATTTGAAGATGGACTTAGAGATGAGCTAAGAGTGATGATTGCTCCACACCGTGAAAGAGATTTTACAATCTTAGTGGAAAGGGCAAGTATTGCCGAAGAGGCTAAACGAATGAGAGACGTAACCGGACAGAGGCGGAGTAAGAATAAGAGAAGCTTTGGGTCTTCGGGGTCGTCTGGAAACTTTCAAAAGAAATCAAGGAATGATGGACCGCGAGGTCAACAGACTGCTACGGGTGTACAAAGTCGTACTTGTTCTCAATGTGGGAAAATGCACTCGAGAGAATGCTGGAAGAAAACCGGCGAATGTTTCAAGTGCAGTTCAAAGGATCACATGATCAAGGATTGTCCGATGAACTCGGAGAAGAACCGTCCAGTAAGTCAGGGTGCTAATCATGCTGACAGAGGTGGACAGCAGCAGATAAGAGGTCGTGGTCCAAATGGAAGGGGCAATGGTTATAGTAGAGGTCACGGAACTTGAGCGAGAGGCGATGGAAGCTCGAGGCGAGACAACCAGTTTGGTGTATGCGATTAAATCGCAGAGAGAAGGCGGTGATGCACGATGTTATCACAGTGCGTTTCGATTTACGGGTTGCCCTTTATTGCTTTGATAGATATAGGGTCAACTCATTCCTATATCGCTAGTGAAGTATCTAGGACTTTGCATGTGACTTCAAATCAGACTAGGAAGATGATCGTATTTAGTCCTTTAGAATGCAGCGAGTTGTAGACAAACTTTTAAGGAAGTGCCTCTAGAAGTTCAAGGGATACGCTTTCGGTGATTTAATGGAGTTACTGTTCGGAGAATTCGACCTTATCTTAGGCATGGACGGCTTGTGAAGTACCGTGCAAATGTGGATTATCTTTCTAAGAGAATGTCATTAAGAACTTTTGATGACAAGGAAGTTGTAGTGATGGGCGAGAGACGAACTACTTATCTAATGTAGTATCCGCTCTTAAGGCGGAAAAGATGGTTAGAAAGGGATGTGAAGCCTTCCTGATGTTGGTGAGTGCTTTGGAGGCTAAGGAAGTAACTGCTAATAAAGTTAGAACGGTGAAGGAATTTGTAGATGTTTTTCCGGAAGAACTTCCAGGTTTGCCTCCGGATCGTGAGGTAGAATTCGGGATAGACTTATTGCCTGGAACGGCGCCAGTTTCTATTGCTCCATATAGAATGGCACCGAAGGAATTGGTTGAGCTTAAGGCTCAGATTCAGGAGTTACTTGATCGTGGATTCATCCGACCTAGTGTGTCTCCATGGGGAGCACCGGTCCTATTCGTGAAGAAGAAGGACGGATCGATGAGGATGTGTATAGACTACCGGCAGTTGAATAAGCTGACCATCAAGAACAAGTATCCTTTGCCAAGGATCGACGACTTGTTTGATTAGCTTAAGGGAGCTGCGGTATTCTCAAAGATTGATCTAAGGTCGAGGTATCATCAGCTTAAAGTGAAAGAAGCGGATATCCATAAGACGGCTTTCCGAACCAGATATGGCCATTATGAATTTCTGGTAATGCCATTCGGATTGACGAATGCCCCAGCTGCGTTTATGGATATGATGAACCGAATTTTTGCAGCCCTACTTGGATCAATTCGTCGTGGTATTCATAGACGACATCTTAGTGTATTCTAAGTCCGAAGTGGAACATGATGAGCATCTTCAGATTGTGTTACGAGTTTTAAGGAAAAGAAGGTATGCCAAATTCGACAAGTGTGAATTTTAATGAAAGAGTTGCATTTTTAGGCCATGTGGTATCTGCGGAAGGGATAAGGGTGGATCCTCGAAAGATTGAGGTCATGCTAGATTGAAACCACCTAATTCCGTGAATCGAAGTTCGCAGATTTCTTGGGTTTAGCCGGATATTATCGAAGATTTGTCGAAGGATTTTCATCGATAATTGCACCTTTAACGAAATTGTTGAGAAAGGAAGTACCTTTTGTGTGGGCGATAAGCAAAGAAGAGAGTTTTGAAGCTCAAGAAAGTTTTGAATGAAGCTCCGGTTTTGATCCAGCCTGAGGTAGGCAAGGATTTTGTCGTGTATTGTGATGCTTCTCACATGGGATTAGGATGTGTTACGATGCAAGGCGGAAGGTAGTTGCGTGTCGTCTCGTGATTGAGACCGACGAGGTTAATTACCCGACGATGACTTGGAGTTGGCAGCTGTAGTCTTTGCTCTTAAAGTTTGGAGACATTACTTATACGGGGAAAAGTCAGTGATATACACGGACCACAAAAGTCTAAAATATCTACTAACTCAGAAAGAACTGAATTTGAGGCAGCGAAGGTGGATAGAGTTATTGAAGGACTACGACTGTTCCATCGAGTATCACCCGGGCAAGGCGAACGTGGTGGCAGACGCTCTAAGTCAAAAAGTAGTGTCAGATTTGGGGGCGATGTTTGCACATCTTAGTCTTTTCGATGACGGAAGCTTGTTGGTAGAACTTCAGGTTAAGCCGACATGGTTAAGTCAAGTGAAAGAGAGGCAGTTGGTAGATGAAGATCTGAGTGAAAAGCTTCGATAGGTGCGGAGTGGGAAATTGGAAGATTTTGGTATTAACAGTGACGGAGTATTGTGTTATAAAGGTAAAGTCTGTATGCCAAAGGATCAGGAGTTGAGGCAAAAGATACTTCAGGAATCGCATGGTAGCCCCTATGCTATGCATCCTGGAGGAAGTAATGTAATATCCCGGGTTAGGGGCTATTTTATTTTTGGCATTGTTTGCATGTCGTGGTGTGCAATGTTGTTGTTGGTGTGGTTTTGGGGCTTAGATGTAGGCTAGGAGTGTGCACAGTAGGTGGTAAAATTTTTGTTTTGGGCTTTAAGGGATAGGAGTCAAGGTCTTGGGGTTTATAATTAATTTAAGTGAATTTGTAACACAAATGAAGAGCTAGCAAAGTGGCAAGGCATGCGCCACTTGGAGCATGTGTGTGGCGTCAATTGCAAGGGGAGGTCTTGAGTTCAAGTCATGAGAATCCCACCCTTTTGCATCCATTTTGACTGACATAGAGGGAAGAGTTGTGGGCAATTTGAACTCTAGCTTGGACCTTGTCAACTCATTCAAACGGTGGATGGAGAGCAATTGTAGGAGGGAGACTTGGTCATGGTATTTGAATTGGTGGTGTGGGAGTAAATGGGGGAGATTTGGCTGAATTTGGTGAGAGTTTGGGGGAAAGGGGATGTGTGGCCGGTTGGTGTTTGGAGGGTGCCGAAATTGCCTTTTGGCATGTGTGTGTTTTTTCGGTCACTTGCAAATAGCCTAAGCCAATCTTTTTATTTTTTCTTTTCATTCGAAACCGAACCCAAGTGCTCCCATCTTTGCCGAATTTGCTTCTTTGTTCAATCATTTTTGTTTTAGTAGTAGCAGAATGTCCTCTTGGACTCTTAAGCATTATTTGTCCTCTTTTGTTGTTTTGCTTCTTTCTCCTTGTGTTAGTCGAACCTAGCGACCCATTACCGACTTGTTCTCTCTTTTGGAAACCACATTGGCAGAATGCCTCTCCCACCTTTTGTTCTTTTTCAATTTTGTTAAACCGAAACCTCAAGCACCCTTATTGAAATTCTACCTTGTTCTTCCTTCTTCTTTTCATTGTGCAAAGCCAAACTAGTGATCCTCCCTTCTCATTTTCTTTCTTTTGTTTTTACAACCCTTGTGCCGATTTTCCATTTGTTCCATACCATTTCATTTAAACCAAACCAGCCTTTGTTTCTCATCATCTTTGAGCGAATCTAGCATTTTCTTTCTCCTTTTCTTGAAGGATAGTAGCGAAATTTGTTCTTCTTCTAAACACACCTTATTCTTTTCTTCCCCTTTCAAAACCGAAAGTGACCCCCTCCATTCATCTATCTTTACTTTCATTTCTTTTCTAAAACCTGTCAGCCGAATCTTTCTCCTCTCCTAGTGGAGTTTGGTGGCCGAATATTGGGTGTTGTTAGGTGCTGGTTTCTAATCGATTGGTAGTGGGTAAGGTTTCCAATCGATTGGTAGTGGGTAAGTGTTGGCCGAATGGCCTTTCTCCTTTCTCTGGTACCTTGCCGATTTTTGGGTATGTGTAAGGGCTGATTTCGATATCTATTATAAAGGAGTTAATCACTTGTTTTGGTAACTATTTCCATATAGGGCCTTTGGAGTTCGTAATCAAGCAAGGAGAGCCTTTTTACTCCGCTTAGCAATTGGTAAGTAATGGGGAGATGATTGCTCATAGTTATCTGTTTAGTTTCGATTAAGTATATGGTTTCAAAGGATTAACCACTTTCTTTCTAGGGTGAAGCCGATTGCTGAAAGAACCACTGTTGGGTTCGGATTTGGTAGGAACCAAATCCAGTTTAAGGTAAGGGGTAAACCGATATACCCTTTGATTTATTTGATTATGGCCGAATGGTATGTGTGCTAACCCTTTGGTTGGTCGATTTTAGGATCAAAGTTGTCAAGGTGGTCGAGGGTCTTAGACCGGTTCTTAGTATTAAAACCTCCGCTAATTCAGGTGTGTAAACCAACACACTATCTTAACTTAGTAATGTAATAACCTGTTGTGTAAATGAGACAGTGTGATTGACTGATTTGGTACCCATTGAGGTATGGATACGGATTCGGGTAAGTCCGTTTTAATATGAGCTATGTGATGATATATGATATTATGATTATGGGTGCATGTTCATTGAGATGCCATATTAAGCATGTGAGCATGATAGCATGATTGCACGATTTTGCATCTAGTATGATATGTGATTGGGTGATATGAGAGGAGGGAAATTTGATATCCGTGTCTTTGGGACATCGTGTCTTTGGGACACCGAGGTTTGGCACCTCCGGTGGTTTGGTACCACGTATTTTGTGACTTTGGGTCACGGAGGTTTGGCACCTCGGCGTCTCGTCCAGCTGGCTTAGTACCACGATGGGTTGGCCCCACGATTGATTATACGGATTGACGCCGGTGATTTGGTATCACACGATGGGTTGGCCCCATCATCGATTTGTGACTACGGTCACCAAAGATTTGGTATCACATTGTGTCTTTGGGACACCGGAGGTTTAGCACCTCATTGCGACTTGTCCCCGTGGTTTGGCACCACCGTGGGTTGGCCCCACTTATGAGATACGGGATCGTCGCTAGTGATTTGGTATCACACGATGGGTTGGCCCCATCATTGGATTATTTGTGACTTGGTCACCAAAGGTTTGGTACCACAAAGATGGATATCGTGACTTTGGGTCACCAATGGTTTGGCACCACCAAAGGTTTGGTACCACACGGGTAGAAAAGCGATATGGTTGGTTAGGAACGGGTGCATGGTTTGCATTATTCATTATGATATATGTGTTGGCATGTTATCTGGGAGAGGATTTATGCACCTTGAGTCTTGCGACTCACTCTCTCCTTTGACTTTTCAGGTGACACTTAGACGCGGACATGGAGCCGGGATGGACTCGAGGTGCTCATGCCATATTGAAATAAAGATTTGCTCGGACTTCTTTTATAAAATTTGGTACACTAGCTGATTTATTTCTATTTTGTTATATTTGGGTTTGTAAATGGCCTCTTAAATTATGTTTTTGATATGTTATGTTTAAGTAGATTTTCAATATGCTTTAACAAACTAATTGAGTGAAATGTGCTAAAACTTGAAAAGACAACGGTTTCAAAATGTCAAAAAAAAATGATATTTTAAACTATACCATCGGGTATCATACTATAACTTGGGATAAAGGGAGCTCAAATTGTTTTTCTAACTTAAATATGATTTTCTACTAAGTCAAAAATGTTTTAGTAACAATAAGAAATAACTTAAGCTTCAAAACGAAATAAACTAGTTTTACCTACACATCGGATTAATTTTCAAAACTTTCTGGGTTTTCAAATACATCATCAGATTTTTAATCAAAACCTAATCGAGTTTTCCTCAAATACAAAATTTCGCTAAGCGTTTTCACCAAACTTCGGACTTCAACCTAAACCACCCAAAACCTTTTCCCTGTAGCATACCGATTCGATCGTGGTGTATTGACCGGTTTGGGGTGTTACATTTAATGGTATCGAGCCGTGTTTAAAAGCTTCTACGTGGGCCCGAGGCCCAAAATGTTTTAAAACTATAGTTTTCAAGTATTCTGCTTTAAAAGTATGGTTTGAAAGGCATGGCACTGAGTCTCCCGCACTAATCCGCCTGTAAGTACCCCGTACTATTGGTTGTGATATTAATTGACATGATTGAATGGCTAGAGATAGTAAGATTGCCTTAGAGACCTAAACTAATAGGACTCGTGGACTCGCGAAACGAAACTTCTTTAATAAGCAATATTCATAAGACTTTGCTTTAACACAGTGGAATAATGACTGATACATAAAATTCTTTAACCAGACAAGATTTAGTCATGAGTACCCGAGGTGGACGTGGTCGTGGACGAGGTCGCGGTAGGATGACAGTTTCTGAGCCCGTAGGTTCTGGTCAGGGTTCAGAGAGTGAGATACCGGTTCCGCCACCAGCTGGAGGTGGTGAGTTCCAGGAGCAGACCGGCGATGATGCAAAGGTCACAAAGCGATCTCGCGGGTTTTAGAACGGGTAGTGGAGTAGGTGGAGGCGGGGAGCTAGGAAATCGTGCTGGCGACTTCGCAAACGGGGCTGAATTTTTTCGGTGTCTCGGTGTTGCTCCGCAAAGATCGCCGAGAAATCTTGGGAAGCGACAGAACGGATCATGGACGATCCGACCTAACTATGAAGAGAAATTAAAGGGATCGTATCACTTCTCGAGATGAGTCATACCGGTGGTGGCTCATCGTTTCGGACGGCCTTCTGTTGAAGATCGACATGGGACTATTTTCGCCGCTTATCGGAAAAAGTACATCGAGCTAACTACATAAATGAAGCGAGAGAAAGCATTTACGAGGTTAGTCCAGGGAGCAAATCGTGTCGAGTACGAGGCGTAGTTTCGAGGTGAGTCGGTATGCCGGGGTATGGTGGCTCTTGAGCATGAGAGGTGTGTTCGTTTCGAGGATGGCTCATGCGAGGCGAATTAAGGTTGATAATTGCGCCCAAGTGAGCGTGAATTTTGATTCGGTTGAAAAGGCGAAGGTAGCCGAGGGCATTAAGGAATCTGTGAGGCGGTATGGATAGGAACCGTCACAAAAGGAGTTTTGGATCTTCGGGTCATCGGTAATCGCAGAAACGAAGCTAGACCGAAGTGGGCGAATCGGTCGAGCGGGTTTGTTCTTTGCTAAGCGGGGACCGCCGTGAATGTAATCGTTGTGGGAAGGCTCATTGGGGAGGATGTTGGACCGATGGTAGAGGCTGTTTTGAGTGTGGCTCATTTGGACCACCGAGTGAGGGACCGTCTGCAAAGTTAGCTAGGATTCATCAGAGAATCGGTACGTGTCAAGACTGAAATAATGGACCACCGCAGAGGTCGAGGTAATGGCAGAGGGGGTAATAGTTCTGGTCGGGGCCGTGGAGCACCGGGCAGAGGTACAGGTAGTTCTGAGGCCAGACAGTCGGGGCTAGTGTATGCTGCGAGGCACCGAGAGGAGGGCGACGCACCGGACGTCATTACCGGTACGTTTTTAATCTTTGGTTCTCCATTTACTGCTTTAATTGATGTGGGTTCAACACACTCGTATGTTGCAAGTAGCATAGTGAAGACCATGGATTTAGACTCTGAAATATCTTCTAGGCAGATGACCGTAATAAGCCCTCTAGGTCACTCTGTAGTGGTAGATAAACTGTATAGAGACGTACCTCTAGAACTCCAAGGGGTATCTTTCGAGGCTGATCTGATGGAACTGCCGTTTGGGGAGTTCGATCTGATTTTGGGGATGGACTGGCTGGTTAAGTACCGAGCGGTTGGACTGCATGCTAAGCACATGGTTCGAGCACACCGAGGTGATGAGGTAGTTCTAATCGGTAATAGGAGAAATTATCTCATCCAATGTGGTATCTGCTCAAAGCAGAAAATGGTCGAAAAGAATTTGAAGCATATATGGTACATGTGTATGCCTTGGAGGCTAAGGAGTCTCGTGGAGGCAATTGGACGCTTAGGAATTTGTCGATGTGTTTCTGAGGAGCTTAGGGTTTGCCACGGATCGGGAGGTAGAGTTCGGATAGATCTGTTACCCAAAATCGCGCCAAGATCCATTGCTCCGTCTGAGATGGCACCTAAAGAGTTAGTGGAGCTTAAGGCTCAAATCCAGGAGTTATTGGACCGAGGCTTTATCAGGCCAAGTGTTTCACCATGGGAAGCGCCGGTACTTTTTGTAAAGAAGAAAGACGGTACTATGCGGATGTGCATAGACTACCGCCAACTGAATAAGCTGACGATCAAAAACAAGTATCCACTGCCTCGGATAGATGACTTGTTTGATCATTGAAGGGGGCGTCGATTTTCTCGAAGATCGACTTAAGGTCCGGTATCACCGATTAAGGGTAAAGGAGGCGGATATCCGAAGACGGCATTTACGTCGCAGTATATGGGCACTTTGAGTTCTTGGTTATGCCGTTCGGGTTGACTAACGCACCGGCAGCTTTCATGGATCTGATGAATAGGGTGTTCCAACAGTATCTAGATCAGTTCGTAGTGGTTTTTATCGACTACATCTTGGTATATTCAAGGACTGAGGAGGAACATGATGCACATTTACGGGAGGTATTGTAGATTCTAAGGAGAAACAGCTCTATGCAAAGTTCAGTAAATGTGAGTTCTGGCTGAGGGAAGTGACCTTCTTGGGTCATGTAGTATCGGCTGAGGGGATTAGAGTGGACCCCCGTAAGATAGAAGCGGTTTTGGAGTGGAAGCCGCCTAAATCAGTAGCTGAGATTCGGAGTTTTCTGGGCTTGGCGGGATACTACCGAAGATTTGTAGAGGGTTTCTCATTAATTGCGGCACCGATGACCAAATTATTGAGAAAAGGGGTTCCGTTTATTTGGGTGAGAAGCGGCGGAGAGCTTCGATAAGTTGAAGAAGATTCGATCAAGCACCGGTTACGATTCAACCCGAGGTGGTAAGGAATTCACGATGTATTACGATGCATCACATACGGATTGGGTTGTGTCTTGATGCAAGAAGGGAAGGTTGTGGCTTACGATCCCGACAACCGAGGCCACATGAGGTAAATTATCCTCGCACGATCTGGAGTTAGCAAATGTAGTATTTGCCTTAAAGATATGGAGGCATTACTTGTACGGAGAAAGATCGATAGTCTATACGGACCATAAGAGTCGAAGTACCTTCCGACTCGGAAAGACTTGAATCGAGGCAATACCGATGGATTGAGTCTGCGAAAGACTACGATTGCTCAATTGAGTATCATCCGGGCAAGGCTAATGTTGTGGCGAGCGCGTTGAACCGTAAGGTTGTTTGGATTTGAGAGCGTTGTTTGCCCACTTGAGCTTGTATGACGACGGGAGTATTCAGCGCAGAGCCGCGTGTTAAACCTACTTGGGTTGAGCGGATCGAGAGAAACAGATTGTTGGATGAGGTTACGAGTCGCGAGAGGACACAAGTGCAAAATGATGGTTTGAAGGGTTACTGACTTGTCCAAAGATGGGGTCTTTGTGTTTTCGAGGAAGGCTTGTATGCCGAGAGATTCGAAAGTTAAGGCAAAAGATTCTTCAGATGCACATAGCAGCCCTACGCTATGCATCCCGGAGGTAGCAAATGTATAGTGACCTCGGAGAACAGCCTGTGGCCGGTCCGAAAAAGGAGGTGACCGAAGTTTGTGGGTAAGTGTCGACTTGTCGGCAGTCAAGGTCGAGCATCGATTCCGTCTGGGTTGCTTCACCAAAGAAGATTCCACAAAGGAAGTGGGAAAGAATAACTATGGATTTCGCCGCTGGATTACCGCTACACCGAGCAAGAAGGATTCGATCTGGGTATTGTGGATCGGTGACTAAATCACTCACTTTATTCCGGTGAGGGTGGATTACTCACCGCAGAGGTTGGCAAAGTCAGATGTGTCGAGATAGTGAGACGCACGGGTGCGGTGATCGATCATCTCGGATAGGGATCCAGATTCACGCCAAGGTTCGGAAGGCGTTGCATCGTGCTCGGGTACACTTAGATTTCAAAGACAACATTTCATCCATGATGACAGGCGGTCGAAAAGGGTTATCTGATCTTGGAGGACATGTTACGAGGTTGTATATTGGACTTGAGGGTAGTTGGGAGGAGTATCTACCATTAGCGGAATTCGCCTACAACAACGATTACAAGCGAGCATCAAGATGGCACCTTATGAGGTGTTGTACGGTAGGAAGTGTCGTTCACCTACTTGTTGGACAGAGTTAAGTGAACGTCAGTTATTGGGACCAGAGTTGGTTGCTGAGACCGAAGACAAGGTCAAGTTGATTCAGGCTCGATTGAAGGAAGCTTCGGACCGGCAGAAGTCCTATGCCGATCTTAAGCGAAGAGATATTGAGTTTTCTGTGGGAGATCGGGTTTTCTGAAGGTCTCACCGTGGAAGAAAGTATTAAGGTTCTGGAGGAAAGGCAAGCTAAGTCCGAGGTTTATTGGGCGAGTATAAAGTCTTGAGGCAGTGGGACCGATTGCATATCACCGAGTTGCCAGCAGAGCTAAGTCAGATTCATGACGTGTTCCACGTTTCGATGCTTCGGCGTTATCGCTCAGATCCATCACATGTGGTAACAGTAGAAGAGATCGAGGTAAATCCAGATATGTCCATGGAGGAAGAGCCTGTACAGATTTTAGATCGGGATGTGAAGGTTCTGCGCAGGAAGTCTGTGCCTCTGGTTAAGGTTCTTTGGTGGAATCATGGCGTGGAAGAAGCGACGTGGGAACCCGAGGATATGATGAGACAGCAATACCCGCAACTCTTCTGACCAGGTAATTTCGAGGTCGAAATTATTTTAAGGGGGGTAGAACTGTAATATCCCGGGTTAGGGGCTATTTTATTTTTGGCATTGTTTGCATGTCTGTGGTGTGCAATGTTGTTGTTGGTGTGGTTTCGGGGCTTAGATGTAGGCTAGGAGTGTGCCTGAGTAGGTGGTAAAATTTTGTTTTGGGCTTTAAGGGATAGGAGTCAAGGTCTTTGGGTTTATAATTAATTTAAGTGAATTTGTAACACAAATGAAGAGCTAGCAAAGTGGTAAGGCATGCGCCACTTGGAGCATGTGTGGCGTCAATTGCAAGGGGAGGTCTTGAGTTCAAGTCGAGAATCCCACCCTTTTGCATCCATTTTGACGGCATGGAGGGAAGAGTTGTGGGCAATTTGAACTTTAGCTTGGACCTTGTCAACTCATTCAAACGGTGGATGGAGAGCAATTGTAGGAGGAGACTTGGTCATGGTATTTGAATTGGTGGTGTGAGAGTAAATGGGGAGATTTGGCGAATTTGGTGAGAGTTTGGGGAAAGGGATGTGTGGTTGGTTGGTGTTTGGAGGGTGCCAAATTGCCTTTTGGCATGTGTGTTTTCGGTCACTTGTAAATGGCCTAAGCCTAATCTTTTATTTTTCTTTTCATTTTGGAAACCGAACCCAAGTGCTCCCATCTTTGCCGAATTTGCTTCTTTGTTCAATCATTTTGTTTTAGTAGTAGCCAATGTCCTCTTGGACTCTTAAGCATTATTTGTCCTCTTTTGTTGTTTTGCTTCTTTCTCCTTGTGTTAGCCAACCTAGCAGCCCATTACCAAATTTTGTTCTCTCTTTGGAAACCACATTAGTCAATGCCTCCCACCTTTTGTTCTTTTTTCAATTTTGTTAAACCGAAACCTCAAGCACCCTTATTGTCGAAATTCTACCTTGTTCTTCCTTCTTCTTTTCATTGTGCAAAGCCGAAACTAGTGATCCTCCCTTATCATTTTCTTTCTTTTTGTTTTTACAACCCTTGTGCCGATTTTCCATTTGTTCCATACCATTTCATTTAAACCGAAACCAGCCTTTGTTTCTCATCATCTTTGAGCCGAATCTAGCATTTTCTTTCTCCTTTTCTTGAAGGATAGTAGCCGAAATTTGTTCTCCTTCTAAACACACCTTATTCTTTTCTTCCCCTTTCAAAACCGAAAGTGACCCCCTCCATTCATCTATCTTTACTTTCATTTCTTTTCTAAAACCTGTCAGCCGAATCTTTCTCCTCTCCTAGTGGAGTTTGGTGGCCGAATATTGGGTGTTGTTAGGTGCTGGTTTCCAATCGATTGGTAGTGGGTAAGTGTTGGCCGAATGGCCTTTCTCCTTTCTCTGGTACCTTGCCGATTTTTGGGTATGTGTAAGGGCTGATTTCGATATCTATTGTAAAGGAGTTAATCACTTGTTTTGGTAACTATTTCCATATAGGGCCTTTGGAGTTCGTAATCAAGCAAGGAGAGCCTTTTACTCGCTAGCAATCGGTAAGTAATGGGAGATGATTGCTCATAGTTATCTCTGCTTAGTTTCGATTAAGTATATGGTTTCAAAGGATTAACCACTTTCTTTCTAGGGTGAAGCCGACATCGAAAGAACCATCAAGGGGTTGGATTGGTAGGAAACCAAATCCAGCTTTAAGGTAAGGGGTAAACCGATATACCCTTTGATTTATTTGATTATGGCGAATGGTATGTGTGCTAACCCTTTGGTTGGTCGATTTTAGGATCAAAGTTGTCAAGGTGGTCGAGGGTCTTAGGCCGGTTCTTAGTATTAAAACCTCCACTAATTGGTGTGTAAACCAACACACTATCTTAACTTAGTAATGTAATAACTTTGTTGTGTAAATGAGACAGGTGTGATTGGTGATTTGGTACCCATTGAGGTATGGATACGGATTCGTAAGTCCGCTTTAATATGAGCTATGTGATGATATATGATATTATGATTATGGGTGCATGTTCATTGAGATGCCATATTAAGCATGTGAGCATGATAGCATGATTGCACGATTTTGCATCTAGTATGATATGTGATTGGGTGATATGAGAGGAGGGGAAATTTGATATCCGTGTCTTTGGGACACTTTGTGTCTTTGGGACACCGAGGTTTGGCACCTCCGGTGGTTTGGTACCACGTATTTTGTGACTTTGGGTCACCAGAGGTTTGGCACCTCGGCGTCGTCCCAGTGGCTTAGTACCACGATGGGTTGGCCCCACGCTTGATTATACGGATTGACGCCATGATTTGGTATCACCGATGGGTTGGCCCCATCATCGATTTGTGACTACGGTCACCAAGTGATTTGGTATCACATTGTGTCTTTGGGACACCGTAGGTTTGGCACCTCATTGCGACTTGTCCTCGTGGTTTGGCACCACCGTGGGTTGGCCCCACTTATGAGATACGGGATCGTCGCTAGTGATTTGGTATCACACGATGGGTTGGCCCCATCATTGGATTATTTGTGACTTCGGTCACCAAAGGTTTGGTACCACAAAGATGGATATCGTGACTTTGGGTCACCAGTGGTTTGGCACCACCAAGTGGTTTGGTACCACACGGGGTAGAAAAGGCGATATGGTTGGTTAGGAGCAGGTGCATGGTTTGCATTATTACATTATGATATATGTGTTGGCATGTTATACCGGGAGAGGGATTTATGCACTGAGTCTTGCGACTCACTCTCTCCTTTGACTTTTCAGGTGACACTTAGACGCGGACATGGAGCCGGGATGGACTCGAGGTGCTCATGCCATATTGAAATAAAGATTTGCTCGGACTTCTTTTATAAAATTTGGTACACTAGCTGATTTATTTCTATTTTGTTATATTTGGGTTCGTAAATGGCCTCTTAAATTATGTTTTTGATATGTTATGTTTAAGTAGATTTTCAATATGCTTTAACAAACTAATTGAGTGAAATGTGCTAAAACTTGAAAAGACAACGGTTTCAAAATGTCAAAAAAAAAAACGATATTTTAAACTATACCATCGGGTATCATACTATAACTTGGGATAAAGGGAGCTCAAATTATTTTTCTAACTTAAATATGATTTTCTACTAAGTCAAAAATGTTTTAGTAACAATAAGAAATAACTTAAGCTTCAAAACGAAATAAACTAGTTTTATCTACACATCGGATTAATTTTCAAAACTTTCTGGGTTTTCAAATACATCATCAAATTTTTAATCAAAACCTAATCGAGTTTTCCTCAAATACAAAATTTCGCTAAGCGTTTTCACCAAACTTCTGGACTTCAACCTAAACCACCCAAAACCTTTTTCCCTGTAGCATACCAGATTCGGTCGTGGTGTATTGACCGGGTTTGGGGTGTTACAAGTAAGTTATACCGAGATTTGCGAGATCAATTTTGGTGGCCTGGACTTAAGTGGGAAGTTACGGAGTTTGTAGGGAAGTGCTTGACGTGTCGCAAGTTAAGGTTTGAACATCAAGTACCTTCGGATTGCTACAAATAGATAAAGATTCCGCATGGAAGTGGGAGAGAATCACCATGGACTTTGTTAGTGGGCTTCCTCTTCGCCTACTAAGAAAGACTCCATTTGGGTGATAGTGGATCGATTGACGAAATCGCACATTTTATCCCAAGACGGGTTGATTACTCTTTGCGTAAATTGGCGGTTATACATGGCTTTGAGATTGTGAGATTGCATGGAGTGCCGTTGTCGATAATTTCGAATGAGATCCGAGATTTACGTCGCGGTTTTAGAAAGCATTGCATCGAGCTTTGGGCACCGATTGACTTCAAGACGGCATTTCATCCTCACGATCGAATGATCATCCGAAAGAGTAATCCGATCTTAGAAGATATGTTAAGGGATGTGTGATAGATTTCAAGGAAGTTGGGAGGAATTCTTACCATTGGCGAATTTATGTACAACAACAGCTTTCAATCCAAGATACGATGGCACCATATGAAGCACTATATGGACGGAAGTGTCGCACTCCTACGTATTGGACGTAATTAGGGAACGCCGATTTTGGGTCCGAGATAGTGGCTAAATCAAGAAAAGGTTAAGGTAATCCTGCTCTGTTAAAGGAAGCATCGATAGACAAAAATCGACGCAGATTTAAACGGAAAGAAATAGAGTTTGTAGTGGGAGACCAAGTTTTCCTAAAGGTTTCACCTTGGAAAAGGTGATGAGATTTGGACGCAAAGGGAAACTAAGTCCCGATTCATAGGACCTTATCGGATTGTGAAGCGGGTCGGATCTGTGGCATATCGCTTAGATTTGCCTTGAATCAAGCAAATGCATGATGTGTTCCATGTTTCAATGTTACGCTGCTACGGGCCGATCCATCTCATGTAGTGCCGCTTGAGGAGGTGGAATTAAGATCGACTTGTCATATGAAGAGGAGCCAATTCAAATTCGAGCGAGATATAAAAGTTTTACTTGAGAAAATCAGTTCCTCTCGTCAAGGTATTATAGCGTAATCATGGATCTGAAGAAACTTCATGGGAACCGGAGGAAACGATGCGAAAGAATACCTCACTTATTCGGCCGTGTAATTTCGAGGACGAAATTATTTTAAGGGGTAGAACGTAACATCCCGATAATTAGGGTTATGCATTTTACTTAATTGAATGATGTTGCATGCTTATTTATTAATGAGTATATTTTGGAAGTTATTTGAGTTTCATTAATTAAGTGAATGCTTAGTTAAACTTTTAATTTCTATTAATTAAGAGAGAAGCAAGTTAGACCTTAAGAATTAATGATAAGAAGTTTTAGCATGAATTGAGTAATTGGCAAGGTGGTTAAGATGCATGGATGTGTGCTTGAGGTGTGAAGTTCAATCTCCTAGCTAGCATTAGGGAGGATTTTAAATTTTTTTTTGTTTTCTTCCCTATAAGTGTCGGCCAAGAAAGTTCTAGAGTGGATGAGCTTTCATTCATTTTTGGCTAGTTGACCATGTGAAAAAGGAAGCAAAGAACTTAAGGCATGGAATCATAAGTTCATGATAAGATGAGGGGACAAAGGCATGATATTGGGCTATGTTTTAGGGATGTGTTCATGGTCATTTGACCATGAACCTAGACTACATGGAGGCTAAAGGAGTGGTTTAATTTTGATAGCAAATCAAGAGTTGATGGGGAAGAAACAAGGAGGAAAAGGGATAATGTTGGCATTGATTTGGCCGAATTTGTGCTTTGCCATTAGGGGGGAGTTGGCCAAAAGCCTTGCATATTCTTTTGTCCATCTTTCCTCCCTTCTCCAAAACTTTTCCCTAAACCGAAACTATCATTAGCATTGGTGCAAGGATTACTTTGTTTTGGTATTGGTATTTTTGACCAAAGAGGTACCCTTATTCCATCTTTTATTCTCAAAATTCTCTTTCGTTTGTTGACAAAATATTGTCACTTTTGAAGTCACTCTTTTTCTTTCTCTTTAGTGCCGAATTTAGCTATCACCATAAGCCTTCTCTTTCATTTTCTTTTTCTCTTTTTCATTTTATTTCTTCTTTTCCCTCTCATACCAAACCATAAAAGACTAAACACCATTTTCTTCTTCATTTTTCTCTCCCTTAGCCGAATGCATCTAAGCCCCAAAATCAATCTCTTTCTCTTTGATCAATTCTCCTTTTCTTTTCTTTTCATTTTTTTTCTCTCTTCTCTTTGTCTCATTGCCGAAACCTCATAGGATCAAGAAACATTTGATACCCCCTTGGCCGAATGAGCAAAAGTTCCTAAACATTTCTTTTCTTTTGAGAAATCACCATCATCATATCCTTCTCCTCTTTCACTTTTCTTCCTTCTCTTTTCATTCTCTTTCTTCTATTCCTCAAAATTGAAACCATCATATTGAAACCACCATTTCTCTTCTCTTTTTGTTAAAGCCAAATCTTGAAGGACTCAAGTAAGATTTTGTCAATTATTTTTATCTTTTCTTTTACTTTAGCAAACTTAGAATCGTGATCTTTATTTTCTCTTCTAGGCCGATTCATTTGAAAAGAATTTTCAAAGATCTTGTTGAGGACAACCTTTAAGTGACCATTCAAATCATCAAGGTAAGGTTATTAATTTAAGATCACATCAATTTCCTTAGATGGATCACTAATCTATGTTACTTTTAGGGACTATTTAAGATCAACAAGATAGGTAAGAAAAGGGTCAGACGGAGTGTTTGGAAAAAGGAGGTATTCCTTTACCATCGAACTTCAAACGAAGAGCGATGATCGTGGGTTAGAGACTTTCCACCGGGTTGTGGACCCTCCGCTAACGAGGATCGATTATTCAAGTAGTGCGCATAACCAAACCATTTTACGTTGGTGGAATATCGCAGTTTTGATCCATCTAGTGGAGAAAACCACAAATAACCGCTGCTCGTGAATCTGAGGGTAAGAATTTAGATCCATCATCAATAAGTATGGTTTTGTTAACAATAGTTTATACTAACCAAGTGTGTTAATCAATTACGTGTTGACGAGCAAGAGGGTATTGTTCTCACTGTTACTAGGTGTGTAACCTTACATTAAAAATTTCCATAGATCTATATGGTTAAAAAGTGATTATATGATAATATGTTTGTTTGTGGATACCAATCATTGGTATACAAAATTCGTATGTTACCCCAATATTCCGCTTATTTTTGCTATATGCATCAATATGAAATAAGCATGACTATATTATGATTGTGGGTAAATAGAATGAAAATCGATTTGATGTGTATGTGCATGGGCATATGGGTATATTGATAATGGAGGAAGTATTCGGTGGTTTTACCACATTTCGGTGACTTCGGTCACATATTTGACTCCATGACTTGGTCACATATATTTGGCTCCGGTGACTTGGTCACATATATTTGGCTCCGGTGACTTTGGTCACATATTTGACTCAGTGACTTGGTCACGATGTGAATCTGGTGACTTGGTCACGATATGAAATTTGACTTGATCGGTGACTTCGTCACATTTATTTTGGTGGCTTTGCCACAATAAGGGCGATGTGCATGTTGATCGCAACAACCGCCTTCGATGGTGTGTAGCGGATGGAGGGTCGATTTAGTAATCCCCACTTGCAGTGGTTGGTACGGTGGTGTGTAGCGGATGGATATTTAGGTTGGGTCGGGCTTGCATTTTATTTCATGAACATAACCATGTAATATTGTATGATTATTATTTGATCTGTTATGAAATGGGCCTTTGGGCTAAATCTGAACTAAATTGGGCATTCTAGGCTAAATAAGAGTTAAATGGGCCTATGGCCATATGTGAAATTTTGGGCTTGAAAGTATTTGATAAAATGGGCTTTTTAATGTATGTGTTATACATTGAGTTTATAACTCACCCATTTTTATGGGATAACTTTTCGATGACTCAGAGTCACGATGGATCTAAGCAAAGAAGGATTTCGAGGTGGCGATGCTCGTATTAAGTATTGTGGAGATTTTCCAACTTAAACTTATTACTTTAAATTTTATTACTTAGACTTTATTTTGGGTTGCCAATATTATGTAATAAGGCCACTATAAACTATCTTTAATTTCATGTTTGATTTACTTTTATTTTGCCATGAACAAATATCTATTAAATAACTAAATTGGTTTTTCGATAATTAATTAAAAGGTTTTTGTCACTAATATATAAATGTTTTCAAAGAAGTTTTTCTTAAGTTTGGTTTCCTTTTTGATTTTATTAATTCCTCCTAAAAATAATGTTTCAAAAGACAAAATTTGTTTACAATGTGATTCCGCTAAAGTTTTACTCGAGGAACATACCAAATCCGATTAGGCTTTTTGGGCCGGGTTTGGGGTGTTTCAGTATCTGTTCTGTTTTATCATGTAAGACCACGTCTGGGATGTTGGCATTGATTTGAGATTTGTGTAAGACCACGTCTAGGACGTTGGCATCGATATGAGCTTTACGTGTTGATAAACCGTAAAAGTAACATATTTTAATCCCACATTTAGTATGCTTTTGGATGGATTTATCCTTAATTTATGTAAAAAGGTGCTCTTAATCCTTTCTTTTCATGTCTTATACTCAGGAAAGCACCCAAGGATAAAAAGGACACAAAATGGGTTTAAAACGGACCAAAGTGGGCCAACCCAAGAAGTCGGTACGGCCTGGACTTCATGCCACACGGCCGAGCCCCAATATTTAGATTGCACACGGTCACACCCTGATTTACACGACCGTGCCTCGTCGACAAAAAGCCTAACACGGCCTGACCCCGATGTACACGACCGTGCCCCAATTGGCAGACCTGAAGCACGGCCTCTACCCAGATATTGCACGGGCATGTCAAAGCCGTGCCTAAATCGACAGAATGGAGACACGGGCTGGACCACGATTTACACGGGTGTGTCACGACTGTGCCCCTGCCGCGGGAAAGAGTAATTTCACTCGGAATTGGATGCTTGGAGCCCAAGAAACGCAATCCTAAGTCCACTCAAACACTTAGGATGAATTTCACTTGAATTACGAGTACTTAGGAGCCAAGTAAAGCATCCCAAACGTCTATATAAACAATCCAAGGAAGCAATTCAAGGGTGGCAGGTTTTAGCAGAGTTTTCTACCAGAGCTTTACTCGTTTAGGGAATTACTCGAAGATAGCCAGTTGATCCATCTCGAAGAGTCGGATTCTACTCAAGACAGAGGATCTCTCCTTTCGTTCCTTCAGGGGGTTTTAGGGATTTCTTATGTTTTGTTTTATCTTTTCTTTTGAGATGTTTTCTTATTTTATTATGAACTACATCCTTTAGATACCTAAAGGGGATGAAACCTATGATGGATTTTGTTATTTTATTTTTTCAGTTTATGTGATAAATACTTAGTTTGTTCTTAATTATGTTGCTCAATTTAATATGATGTGCATAGGTCGAGGAGGAATAGACCCTGCCTAAGAGTAGATCTAGCATAATTAAGCAGAGTTGATCGGGCGCCTAGAGATAGGGTTACGAGATTTTGCTGGATTAGGGTGAAACCTAATATGGGAGTCCATTGATCGATTTACTACTTCCTTACGGGGTTATTATAAGAGAACGAGAGTTCCACTAATTAACCCAAGGTTAGACGTTATTCGCTTCGAGAGAAGGTTTAATATAGGTTAGGGAGTCTCACGGATCAAGCTAAGTAAAAGAAATCATATGAATTGAAAGTTAGATAATAAGTGAAGTCATAGGTGGATTCTTCTCGAGGATATCATTTTTATCAACTGAGTTATCCAAAGTCTTTTCTCAGTTTATTCTTTTGTCTTTGCATTTAGTTTAAGTATTTCATTAGTCTTAGATAAGTTAATTAATCCCTCCATATTTAAGGCTAAATAATAGGAAGAAAGTGAGTAGTGTACTTTTAGGTTCCTTGGGTTTGATAAGATATTATTGCCAAAGCTATACTATTGTTCGACAGGTGCACTTGCCTCTATCGTTGTCATAGTTAGTCTACAGGTTTGATTATCCTTTATAAATTTTAAAACTAGACTATTTTGCAAATGATCAAGTTTTTGACGCCGTTCTTTGGGAATTCTAAAATATTACTTAAAGCTCTATTTTTATTACTTTAGCCATTATTATTTTTACTTTGCTAACTTTTCTTTTATTTAAATTTTGATGATAATTCTAGTTTTTCAAAGGAATGGCACCAATAATTATCGGTGGCAAGGCATGGGGACAATTCCTCTTGAAGCAACCAAGATTTTCAACCTCGACATGGTCACCGTGTTATCTAATCGATTCAAAATAATGAATAAAAGATTGATGGTTTGAATAATCTCTCGCAGTACACCCAAGAATGCAAGATAACTCGAATCTGAGAGGCGTGGCAAATCTTGAGTACCCACCCTACGGATATGGCATGAAAAACGAACAAGTCCACTATATAGGTAACTACTCTAGATGTTAAAATAATTTTTATAGTGACACTTATACTACAGGATGGAGGTACCATCCCGACTTCTCGTGGAATGATCAAAGACAAGATTTTCCTCCAAATTTTCAACAACCTTATCTACAAGAAGGGGAATCAAACCTCGAAGAGATTCTGACAAAATTGGTGATAGCTTCAAACTCTCGTCTTCAAAAGGCTAAAGAAACACTCGATGAACAACAAAGATCAATCGAGGAATCAAAATTTAGGTAAGAGAAATCATCACGTCGGTTGGACTACTTATTGATATATTATGTGAAATACGGATAGAGATTTTTTCCAAAGGCACACAGCAAGTAAAAGCAGTTACACTAAGGAGTGGCAAAGAGTTAATTGAACTACAAAGAAAGACACCACATGAAATTATCAAGAAAAAGAGTGTAGAAGGTGAGAACGATAATCCATTGCCTACAGAGAATAAAACAAAAATTCCATATCCAGTAAAATTAAAGAAAGAACAATTGGATGCTCAATACGGTAAGTTCCTTGAACTCTTTAAACAAATACATATTAACTTACCTTTTGTTGAAGCTATTTCACAGATGCCGAAATATGCAAAATTCTTAAAGGAACTTCTTACGAACAAAAGGAAGCTTGAGGAGGTATCCATGGTGGAGCTTAATGAAGAATGTTCAGCCATTCTCCAAAATAGACTACCACAGAAATTAAAAGATCCAGGGAGTTTCACTATTCCTTGCTTAATTGGTAGTTTAAACATCAATAAAGCATTACCAAACTTAGGCGCTAGTATTAATTTAATGCCTTACAAATTATTTAAACGGCTAAATCTTGGGGAACCAAATCCCACTAGGATGAGTATTCAATTAGCCGATAGATCTATTAAATATCCTAGGGGAATTATTGAAGATGTCTTGGTCAAAATTGATAAATTTATTTTTCCTGTTGATTTCGTTGTGTTAGACTTGGATGAAGATATTAATGTTCCTTTAATCTTAGGGCGTCCTTTTTAGCCACTGCTAGAGCTATTATTGATATAGGTAAAGGTAAACTAGCTCTGATAATAGGTGATGAAGAAATTATCTTTCAACTCTGTAATGCCATGCGATATTCTAAAGAACAAGATGATTCCTATTATTTCGACGACACTCTCGATCATATTATAAAGAATTCATTACGAGAAATTATACAAGGTGACACATTGGAATTGTGTCCAGCTCAAGAAGAGGGGGAAGAAGATGAAGACAATCTGAAAATGTCATCATATGAACAACGGAGAAATGAAAGCATTAAGAATGATAATGAAATAAAACAAAAACCCTCCATCGTAGAGCCACCCAAATTGGAACTCAAACAGTTACCAAAACACCTAGAATATGCATTCCTTGGAGACAATTCTACACTACCAATAATCATCTCCTCAGAATTAAAATCCAAAGAAAAGGAGGAACTGATAAAAGTACTAAAAGAACACAAGAAAGCCATAGCTTGGAAAATTTTCGATATCAAGGGAATAAGCCCCACATTCTGCACCCACAAAATTTTGAGGGAAGAAGAATATAAACCATGCGTCCAACCTCAGAGACGTTTAAACCCCAACATGAAAGAAGTGGTCAAAGCCGAGGTAATTAAACTTCTAGATGCAGGAATAATTTACCCTATTTCTAACAGCACTTGGGTAAGTCCTGTGCAGGTAGTCCCAAAGAAAGGAGGAATGGTAGTACCCAATGAAAAAAATGAGTTAATTCCCACAAGAACAGTTACAGGATGGAAAGTCTGCATAGACTATAGAAAGTTGAATGATGCCACCAGAAAAAATCATTTTCCTTTGCCTTTCATAGATCAAATGCTAGAAAGATTATCCGAGCATATGTACTACTGCTTCCTGGATGGACTCTCCGGATACTTTCAAATCTCCATAGCTCTTGAAGACCAAGAAAAAACAACATTTACATGCTCGTACGGTGCGTTTGCTTATCGTAGAATGCCTTTTGGATTATGTAATGCTTCTGCTACTTTTCAGCGTTGCATGTTGGCAATCTTCGACGAACTCGTGGAGGACATCATGGAGGTATCTATGGATGATTTCTCGGTATTCGATAATTCTTTCCATCTTTGCCTTAAAAATTTAAAACGAGTTCTAACGAGATGTGAAGAAACAAACCTTGTTTTAAATTGGAAGAAATGCCATTTTATGGTTAGAGAAGGGATTGAATTAGGACATAAGATTTCTAGTAAAGGAATTGAGGTAGATAAAGCAAAAGTTGAAACCATAGAAAATTACCTCCCCTAGCTCGACCAAGGCTATTAGAAGTTTTTTAGGACACGCAGGTTTTTATAGAAGATTTATTAAGGATTTTTCTAAAATAGCTAAGCCTTTAACAAAATTACTAGAAAAAGATGTTCCTTTTAATTTCAATCAGGAATGTTTAGATGCATTCAATGTCCTTAAGGATAAATTAGTAAATGCACCGATTATAATTGCACCTGATTGGAACTTACCCTTCGAATTAATGTGTGATGCAAGTGACTTTGCAGTAGGTGCAGTTTTGGGACAACGAAGAGACAAGCATTTTCAGCCAATCTACTACGCTAGCAGAACATTAACACCCGCATAAGAAAATTACACCACGACTGAGAAAGAATTACTAGCTGTAGTTTTTGCTTTTGAAAAATTTAGACAATATCTAATATTATCTAAAGTTGTTGTTTACACTGATCATTCAGCTCTTCGTTATCTTTTAAACAAACCTAATGCAAAACCTAGACTAATACGGTGGATTTTACTCTTACAGGAATTTGACTTGGAAATACAGGATAAGAAGGGAGTTGAGAATCTCGCAACAGATCATCTTTCAAGACTCGAAAATCTACACACCAAAGAGCTTGATGAACATGAAATAAATGATTCATTTCTTGAAGAACAGCTCTTTTCTATAACACATTCTAAAGTACCCTGGTTTGCAAATATTGCAAACTATCTAGCAGCTAACATCCTACCAACAAAATTGACACATTACCAAAGGAAGCGATTCTTTCTTGATGTGAAAATTATTTTGGGAGGATCCTTTTTTCGCATATGTACATATCGTAATTCAAGATGCGTTACAAGGACAAATGCAAGCAAAATCTCGAACATTGTCATTCAGACCATCGGAGGACACTACAAGTGGTATTAAGGCAAGACACAAAATACTCGAATCGAGTTTTTACCGCCCACTCTATTTAAAGATGCCAATAGGTATGTTACCTCGTGTGACAAAAGCCAAAGAACAGGTAACATCTCTAAACATGATGAAATGCCTCAAACATATATGCTATCAAGTGAAATATTTGACGTATGGGGTATTGATTTTATAGGACCATTCCCGAGTTCATTTGGAAATAAATACATCCTAGTAGCAGTTGATTACATGTCAAAATGGGTAGAAGCGGAAGCCTTACCTACCAATGATGCTAGGGTTGTAGTTAAATTTCTCAAGAGACTATTTTCCCGATTCAGTACACCTAAAGCCATCATCAGTAGGGGTACTCATTTCTGTAATACACAATTTGAAAAAGTCTTAAAGAAATTTGGAGTATGCCATAGAATAGCCACCCCTTATCATCCCCAAACTAGTGGGCAAGTTGAGGTAGCAAACCGAGAGCTTAAGCTCATTCTAAAAAAATAGTTGAATCAAATAGAAAAGATTGGGCAGTTAAAGTAGATGATGCTTTATGGGCTTATAGAATAGCATTCAGCACACCTCTAGGGACATCCCCATACAAGCTCATGTACGGGAAAAGTTGTCATCTACCATTCGAGTTAGAACACAAAGCTTTCTGGGCAATAAAATTTTTAAATACTGACCTTGACCTTGCAGGAAAGAGAAGAATGATGCAGATAAATGAGTTAGATGAATGGAGAACCAAAGCCTATGAGAACTCAAGGTTGTACAAAGAAGCAACAAAGTGACGTCATGATGCCCGCCTCAAGCGATCAAGACATTTCGAAGTAGGAGACCTAGTCCTATTATACAATTCAAGGCTTAAATTATTCCCTGGGAAGTTAAAATCCAGATGGTCAGGCCCATTCATGATCAAAACAATATTTCCATATGGCACCATTGAGGTAACTCATCCCACTAAAGGTACATTCAAGGTAAATGGTCACCGACTTAAGATTTACAATGGTACAGATCTTGGAGATACAAGAGAGGAGTTTATGCTCCATGAGCCTTCCTTTAGAACTAAAAACAGGGAGAGTCTAGCTTAAGACTATAAACGAGCGCTTCTCGGGAGGCAACCCAAGCACTAAACACATTAACTTTTTTTTGCAAAGTCTAACAAAAATGCAGGATCATTAACACGGCCTTGAACACGGGCGTGCCCATAACCGTGCATAAACAGGGAAAACCTCTCTTTTCCAACATAGGCTGCGATAAAATCACACGGGCGTGCCTCATAACCATGTGAGGCTACTGACATATTGAGCACTGCTGGAACACGGGCGTGCACCGTGACCATGCTCCTATACTGGCTTTTTAGGAACAGACGTGCAAACCAACAAAACAGGCGTGGAAGGACAACACACCCCACAACACGGCCGTGCAATACGGCCGTGTGAATCGACACACCCTCGGTACACGGGCGTGGGAACGTGCTAGATTTGAAATCCTATTTAAATCCCCACAGCCCATCCTCTTTGTCCCATCTTCTCTCTTATTCCTTCTTTCTCTTTTCTTTCAAATTTTTCTTCCTATTCATAGAAAAGATCCAAGACACTTGAGCAACACAAAGATCATGCCGAAGAAATGTAAGCATCATCTCCTTAGAGGAGACCTCAACATGAGTTCATGCCGGCAGCTTCACTTAATAGACACGCCAAGGGTCTCGGAAACCTTTTTGGTTCTATTTTTTTTTCTCGTCTCCTTTATTTTCCTTATCTATACTTCTTTTCTGCTTAATTTAATTTATTTCATATTAGTTTCTTGGTTTTAGGTTCTAAAGGCTGCTAGGAAATCACACACCACAGTTTTCGAGGCTACCCAATTTCTTCATCTAGCAAATTGCTTCTCGGTAGCCACTCCACCAGGCCCATAGAAAACACCATCACCACCACCAAAGACGCCAGGGATCATCCAGATTTCAGGGAGTATTACTTTCCCCACTTCTCTTTTTGATTTGGCACATAAATTTCATTATCTATCTTTGTACATTGAGGGCAATGTACATCTTAAGTGTGGGGGTAATAGTGTCTAACTTTTTGCATAATTCTCAAAACCCTGAAATTAGTCTTGATCTTAAGTATTTTTCTCTTATTATTTATTAGGATGAAATTTTCTAATGATTTATGATTTTTATTGATATGTTTTAGAGTTTTAGAGTAAGTCATAGTTAATTGTGCATTGATGATTAAATTTGAAGGATACTAGAGAATCGAGCATGATAAGTCTACTTTCTAAAATTAAAAAAATTTGATGGGTCGTTGAACTGAATTTGAGTATCACCTTGAAGTTCAAAATTTATAAGGATTGATGTCAAAACACCCATAATTTTTGTGAGATATTGAGCCTTATAGAGCATATATTATTTTTCATGCTCACTTTTATTGATTATGAGTATGTCAACTTTGAACTGTTATTCTAGAACTTGCCTCGTTTATGCATGTCGAGACCACAATAATGATTTGATATACTGAGATGATAAAGGCACCTAGGTTTTAACCCGTTCACTCCACTAAAAAGCCTACCTACATAAATAACTCTTAGTGATCCCCGTTGAATCCTAACAACCTTTTATTGACTCACCCACTAATATTAACCCAAAATCCCTTTGTATTTGTTATCAACATTCTTTTGACTACCCCTCTATCGAGAATTGACTTGATCAATTGCCAAATTAGGTTATTTCAATTATCAAAGTTCCTTCTATTAAGTTTTTCTTAGTTTGTTCTTAAAAAAAAATCCAAGTTTATTCAATATTAGTAGTATAAAAGAGCTTAGAGCAATTAAACTCCAATTGTTGAAGAAAAAGCTCATATTAAAGTATTATCAAATTTTAAAGTGAAGAAAATACTCTTTATTATAGAGTAATTATCAATAGTGGTATTATTACTTTTCATTCGATGTAAATATTCATATTTAGTTCATTATTTTTAGATTAGGTAATTAGTCAATTCAATCTCGATTTTAACCCTCTAATTCAGCCTTTATCCACACCTTTTAACCCAAGCTCCATTACAACCCTAAAAAAAGACCTTTTGATCTGTTTATCATCTCATATATAGTAATGGAGATTTGATTTTCAGGAAAGCCTATGGGATTAACTTTTCAGGTTCGACTTTTGAGCGCTTTTTCTTGATCCTTAAACACTTTGAGTGCTTTGAGTGAATCTTTAGTGAGGATGTCAATCCTTGTCGATTTTGAATCAAAGGTAATTATTTAAATAAGGTGAGACACCTATGTTTTCATGCTACAAAATTATGACTTATCTCATTTGAATCTTTAGGGCACTTCGACCTAAATGATCCATGTATAAATTATCTATGAATTATGATGAGGCATTGTCAATGGGATAATCCCACATTTAGTATGCTTTTGGATGAATTTATCCTTAATTTATGTAAAAAGGTGCTCTTAATCCTTTCTTTTCATGTCTTATACTCAAGAAAGCACCCAAGGATTAAAAGGACGCAAAACGGGTTTAAAATGGACCAAAGTGGGCCAACCCAAGAAGTCGAGACGGCCTGGACTTCATGCCACATGGTCGTGCCCCAATATTTAGATTGCACACGGTCACACCCTAATTTACACGACCGTGCCTCGTCGACAAAAAGCCCAACAAGGCCTGACCATGATGTACACAGCCCTAATTGGCAGACTCGAAGCACGGCCTCTACCCAGATATTGCATGGGCGTGTCAAAGCCGTGCCTAAATCGATAGAATGGAGACACAGGCTGGACCATGATTTACACGGGCATGTCAAGGCCGTGCCCCTGACGCGGGAAAGAGTAATTTCACTCGGAATTGGATGCTTGGAGCCCAAGAAACACAATCCTAAGTCCACTCAAACACTTAGGACAAATTTCACTTGAATTACGAGTACTTAGGAGCCAAGTAAAACATCCCAAACATCTATATAAACAATCCAAGGTAGCAATTCAAGGGTGGCATGTTTTAGCAGAGTTTTTTGCCAGAGCTTTACTTGTTTAGGGAATTACTCAAAGATAGCCAGTTGATCCATCTCGAAGAGTCAGAATTCCACTCAAAACAGAGGATCTCTCCTTCAATTCCTTCAGGGGGTTTTAGGGATTTCTTATGTTTTGTTTTATCTTTTCTTTTGAGATGTTTTCTTGTTTTATTATGAACTAGATCCTTCAGATACCTGAAGGGGTGAAGCCTATGATGGATTTTGTTATTTAATTCTTTCGGTTTATATGATAAATACTTAGTTTGTTCTTAATTATGTTGCTCAATTTAATCGATGTGCTTAGGTGGAGGAGGATAAACCCCGCCAAGAGTAGATCTAGCATAATTAAGCGAGTTGATCGAGCGCCTAGAGATAGGGTTACTAGATTTTGCGGATTAGGGTGAAACCTAATATGGGAGTCCATTGATCGATTTATCGCTTCCTTAGGGGTTATTATAAGAGAACAAGAGTTCCACTAATTAACCTAAGGTTAGACGTTATTCACTTTGAGAGAAGGTTTAATATAGGTTAGGGAGTCTCACGGATCAAGCTAAGTAAAAGAAATCATATGAATTGAAAGTTAGATAATAAGTGAAGTCATAGGTGGATTCTTCCCGAGGGTATCATTTTTATCAACTGAGTTTTCCAAAGTCTTTTCCCAGTTTATTCTTTTGTCTTTGCATTTAGTTTAAGTATTTCATTAGTCTTAGATAAGATGATTAATCACTCCATATTTAAGGCTAAATAATAGGAAGAAAGTGAGTAGTAGTACTTTTAGGTTCCTTGGGTTCGATAAGATATTCTTGCCAAAGCTATACTACTATTCGACAGGTGCACTTGCCTCTATCGTTGTCATAGTTAGTCTACAGGTTTGATTATCCTTTATAAATTTTAAAACTAGACTGTTTTGCAGCGATCACGTGTAAGACTAAGTCTAGGACATCGTCATTGTATTGATTCGGGTAAGACCTTGTCTGGGACAGAGGCATCGATATCTGAGTACACGTAAGACCTCATCTGGGATGTTGGCATTGTACGACTATTCCAAGCTTTTGAGTATCCTATTAGGTTCCTATTGGTTCAACGGCAAATCTGAGCTATGAACAATTATATGAAAGTATATTCGTTTCAGGTACGTTTGGTATGTACACTATGTGTGTATAAAAGGTAAGTACCTATGAACTTTTTGAATTGAAGAAATGTATAATGGAATATGAGAATGTGAATGAGGTACAAGAATGGTTATGAAAGAGTTATATATATATGTGATTCTTGAATGGGTGAATGTGGCAAATATGGCCAAGAATATGGACCAAAGCATATATGTGAGAAAGATTGCTATGAATATGAATTGTGTCAATGATTCAATATGCTTATATGCTTTACTTATTAAGTTTATTTGTATATGACTTACTAACTTTTGGAAAGCTTACTCTGTGTATGTTTTCTCTGTTTTATAGATAGTCAAAGCTACTGAAGGCTCGGGACCCTCACGGATCGTCATCACACTACTCAACTTATTTTGGTACATTTTGGAAATGTATTTATATAGATATGGCATGTATAGGCTAGTTATTTGGATAATTATGAGATGTGAACTTAGCCTTGTGATTTGGCTAGAGATGAGTTGAGAATATGCATTATGATTATGATATGTGATGTGTGTTTTGGTATGGTTAAATGACAATGAAAATGGTCAAGTTTTGGGTAAGTATTTGGATGAATTATACTTGTGTTATATATATGTTTTGTCTTGAAAGTTGGCGTGGTTGAAATTGGTATTGAATGTATAGATTGAATTGTCATTTTGGTATGTTTTTGACTGCTATATATATACATGATATGTATTGGTAAATGTTGCTTGTAGGTAAGACCCATGTGGGTGGTATTTTGGCCTTACAAATGGCCTATAATGTCACATTTGTAGGGCACACGAAAGCCTAGTGACCGTGGGGTAAAGTCGAGAGCTAGCTTAACAAAGACACGCCATGGTACACAGGCGTCTTGTAATAACAAACCAAATTTAGACGCTATGGCGGATCTAGCATGTCACATGGAAGGGTTGTTAAGAAAGTTGCGTGTTTGTAAAATGTTCGTATTCTTTGAAACTTCGAGTTTAGGTGTTTGTTATTAAAAACCCGTTTAGCTCAATGTCCATTTTCGAAAAGTTGTGATTAGTTTGGAAACTGCTTTTATTAGGAGAATCGAGTTTGAATTGTTGGTAAAATCTTGTTTTTACCAGAAACCATCTTCAGTGAATTTTGAACATGTGATGTTTTGAAAACTGTTTTCGACGTTCAAGAGAACCCGGTGTTCATTCAATTAAAGTTTGGAAAACCGTTCGTTAACTTTTTGGTAAAACAAATAGGTATTAAGGTTTTAGGAAAATCCCGTATCGGACATTTAATAATAAGAAAAAACCAAACTAAAAGTTAAAACCAAATAAAATGCGAAAGGCCTTATTACAAAACATAAACCCAATTTAAAATAAAATTTAAGGTAAAGGAAAATGGGAATTACTAAAAAAATGATGTATGGCCACCACAGAGTCCGCCTCGGTTCCAAATTTTCAATGCTGGGGATTACCTGCAAAATTAAAACAGAGGGATGAGTTACGAGAATTCAGTGAATAATTCACCATTTGGACAAAACTGGACCCAAGCCCACAGAAGCAAATTGGGCCTTAGCCCATACGGAAGTACAATGGCTCAAGCCCATATAGAAACAAACTGGGCTTTAGCCCTATTAGCGAGATAACACAGATAATACGTGCAATGCAACCCAGCCCAGCCTAATGTTCCACCCACTACACACCACCTGTATCAAGCCTAACACACCTGTGGGGATTTCGACAGTCAACCCTCCATCCGGTACACACCTCGATGGCAGTCACGTTGCTCATCACTGAAATTCTGGTAAAGCCACCAGACTATCAAAATATATGTGGCATAGCCATCGAACCAAAATGTGACAGAGTCACCGAAATATGTGGCAGAGCCACCGAAATACACTTCCCCAATCATCAAAATCATCCCAATCCCATGCAACATACTATGGCATAATATTTAATGCATGTATGAACATATCGATATAGCAGTTACACAGTTTACATAGTCATGCCAAACCCAAAAGAGTATAATCGTAAATTTACTCACTTGGCTATTTCCAAACTTACTCGCTAGGTATATCTCGTGAACTTACCCATTAAGGGTATTTTGGCTTTTAACTATTACACAGAATAATACATTGCGAAACAAATAAAGGTGTGAGTTTACACACCTGATTACATGGAGAATTAGACACTCCCGATCGACGTCACCTAAGAAAATATATCGCAGAATTAGCTTACAGCCAAACAATGGGAGATCTATAACCCACCTCTAAACCACGATTTGCTAACACTTACCCTCACTATCTCGAACAACTATGATTTACTTACCCAAATCGGATGTTGACTCCCTTCCACAACCCGGTGGGAAATCCCGAATCGCTGGCACCCTACGCCATTTGAACTTAGGAGTAGAGGCTACGGGTCCACTCCTCTTGGGCTCCCTTAACGCAACCCCCTTAGACTGGTTATCCTTTGCCTCTATGAAGAGAATTCGATCAGTAACGTACCACAAAGAGAAATGGTGGTTGTTTAACAAGGGGATTCGGCTCTTACCACCACTTCTTGAAGTCTAAAAGATTAATGAGCAAAGAAGAGAGTTGCTTGATCCTTACAACGATCGGCCTAAACAAAGTTGTAGATTCAGTTAAAGCAAAGTGAGCAAAACAAGAGAAGTTGACATTAAACCAAAGAGAGAATTCCCACCTTGATCAGCGAGGAACCGACCTTCCACAGATTCGGCTATGGCATGTTGAGAGAAAATAAGAAGGGATTAGTGAGGACTAGAATAAAGAGAGATAGCTGCTTGGCTATACACAACATAAGACCGAAAGAAAAGGAAGAAGAGAAGAATAATCATTACCTTATGATTTCAGATGATTCAAACAAGGGAGGAGTGTATACCTTCGGCCTCAAAATCGAAAGAAGCAGGATTCCAAGATCAAAATAACACCACGCCTTAGGTTATAGCAAATCGACAACATGTAGAAATAAAGGCAAACCGATTTAATGAAGAGCAAGAGAAGACTTGATCAAGAAGGTTATAACGAATGAAAGATCAATAGAGAACACAAGTGGCCTTGATAAATGTAGAAGAGGTTCGACTAAAAGAAGAGAAAATGGCTAGAAGAGAATTAGGCTATGGTATAAGGAAAACAAAGAAAATAGAAGGGTGTGAGAGATGATTCAGTCAAGAGGAGAAGTAAATAATTCGGCTAGAGAGAAGAGAAGAAATGTTGGAGAGATTCGCTATAGCAAGGAAAGGTTAGGAAAAGAAGTTGACTAATACTGCTCAAGCAATCAGCAAGTAACGAAATTGCTTGAAAAGAAAAAGAAGAAGAGAAGAAATAAGGGCGTGTTGCATTTGGTAAAGAAAAAGTGAAGCAAAAGACTGAAAATGCAAAAGAAAAAGAAAGACTTCCCAAAATGGGTTTCGATTTTACTCTCTCAAATGACACTTGAAGAACGACACCCACACACTAACAAAACCGAAAATGCTCCCTAAGCACCTCTCCCACTTTCAGCCAAACACTTTGTACACCCATTCCCACGATTCTATACTTGATTTCCTCCCCACTCACTCTTCATCCACCATTTGAAATGGTTGACCAAGTCCCACTCCTCAATCTCCTTTACACCATCCATTTAAACCCGTTTCACCAATTCAACTTCTCTTTGGTAAAGTCCCACGCCTACTCCACCAACTCTCCACCTTGGACACAAAAATAAAGCTCCTTATTACATCGGATGGGATTCCAACACTCTCCCCCTTCCATGCTCCCCTGAGACGCTAACCACTAGGCCACCTTGCTACTTGTGCCATCCAGACACAACAATTATTCTTAAGGCCTACTTCCACTAGCTCTCCCCCCTTTAGTGCCCAAAAAGAAAAATTTTACCAAAGCTTTGGCTCGAACCCAAGCCTCCACAGGATCCCCAAACACACCCAAACAACAACCTAAACAAGCTAAATGCATGCAATAACACAAAAATGCCAGAACCTTAATTTTAGGATGTTATGGTTCTACCCCCTTAAAGAAAGTTTGGCCTTAAAATTTACCTGATTAAAAGAGGTGAGGGTATTGCCATCGCATCGCCTCCTCTGGCTCCTACATGGCTTCCTCTGAACTATGATTATGCCACAACACTTTGACCAATGGAACCGATTTCCTCCTTAATACCTTAACATCTCGATCTAAAATCTACACCGGCTCTTCTTCAAAAGACAGATCAGGTCTTACCTCAATTTCTTCCATCGACACCATGTGAGATGGATCTGAATGGTAGCGTCTCAACATCGAAACATGGAAGACATTATGTATCTGACTCAATTTCGGAGGTAATTCAAGTTGATAAGCATTTGGTCCCACACGTTTCAACACCCGATAAGGCTCAATGAATCTGGGGCTCAACTTGCCCTTCCGTCCAAATCTTAAAACCTTTTTCCAAGGTGAGACTTTTAAGAAGACATGATCCCCCACTGCAAATTCAATCTCCCTACGCTTCAGATCCGTATACGAATTTTGTCTATCCGAAGCTTCTTTCAACCGACCCCGAATCAATTCAACCTTTTCCTTAGTCTCTGAAATTAATTTCGGACCCAACAACTGTCGCTCACCTAATTCAGTCCAACAAGTAGGGGTACGACACCTACAACCATGCAACGCCTCGTAGGGTGCCATCTGGATGCTGGATTGGTAACTGTTGTTGTACACAAATTCCGCCAACGGTAGATAATCTTCCCAACTACCCCTGAAGTCAATCACACACCCCTTAACATGTCTTTTAGAATCTGAATTACCCTTTCCAACTGACCATCAGTTTGTGGGTGGAACGCTGTGCTGAAATCTAGCCTCGTACCCAAAGCTTCATGTAATGCTTTCCAAAATCGAGACGTAAATCTAGGGTCCCTATCCGATATGATAGACACTGGTACCCCATGCAGCCTCACGATTTTTGCCAGATATAACTTGACCAACTTTTGTAACGAATAGTCGGTATGAACCGGTATGAAGTGTGCAGACTTAGTCAACCGATCAATGATTACCCACACTGAATCTTTCTTAGTAGGCGTTAGGGGTAGCCCACTAACAAAATCCATCGTTATCCTCTCCCACTTCCAAAGTGGAATCTTCACCGATTGCAGCAACCCGAAGGCAACTGATGCTCCGCCTTCACTTGCGACATGTCAAACACTTACTCACAAATTTGGTAACTTCCGTTTTAGACCAGCCACCAATACAGTTCCCATAAGTCCCGATACATCTTGCTTCCACCGGGATGCATAGCGTATGGGCTACTATGCGCTTCCCGCAGAATCATCTGCCTCAACTCAGAGTCCTTCGGCATACAAATTCTTCCACGAAAACATAGCACCCCTTTATTGTTCAACCCAAAATCCACTGCCTCCCCATTTTCCACTTGCTAAAGTCGAGAACCCAATGATTCATCCAACGATTGCTTCTCTTTAATCTGACCTACCCATGTCAGTTTCACCTGAAGTTCCACTAAAAAGCTGCCATCTTCATAAAGGCTGAGATGAACAAACATTGCTCTCAAATCCGATATCACCTTACGACTCAACGTATTTGCCACCACGTTGGCTTTTGATAAACCGTAAAAGTAACATATTTTAGGCCCACATTTAGTATGCTTTTGGATGATTTAGCCCTTGATTTATGTAAAAAGGTGCTCTTAATCCTTTCTTTTCATATTTTTACTTAGGAAAGCACTCGAGGACAAAAAGAACAAGAAACGGGCTTAAAATGGGCCAATTTGGGCCAAAGAGGAAATTGACAAGGCCTGGACTTCAAGCCATATGGCCGTGCCTCGATAATTAACTAAGACATGGCCATGCCACGATTTACACGGCCGTGTCCCAATCGATAGAATCAAGACACGACCTGAAAATGATTTACACGCGCGTGTACCATGTCCGTGTCCCTACTACAGAAAAGAGCAATTCTACTTGGAATAGGATACTTTGAGGCAAAGAAACACATTCCAAAGCCTATTCAAACACCCAAGTAGGAATTATACTTGAATTAGGATACTTAAGGGCCAAGTAAGGCATCTCAAAGTCTATATAAACACCCAAGAGGGCAACTTAAGCGGAGTCGGCAGAAGCCTTCTGCCAGGGCTTTTGTCGGCGTGAGGCGTTGAGCTAGGCCAAAGAGCCGAAGCCAGAGCAGTTCAATTCAAGGAATTACTCGAAGATAGCCAGTTGATCCATCTCAAGGAGCCGAAATTCTACTCAAGGCGGTGGATTTCTCCTTCAATTCCTTCAGGGGTTTTAGGGATTTCTTATGTTTTGTTTTATCTTTTCTCTTGAGATGTTTTCTTTATTCATTATGAACTAAACCCTTCAGATACCTGAAGGGGATGAAACCTAGATGAATCTTGTTATTGTTTTCTAAATTATATGATAAATACTTAGTTTGTTCTTAATTATGCATACTTAATCCAAATCAGATGTGCTTAGGTGGAACAGGAATAGACCCTGCTTAAGAGTAGATCTAGCGTAATTAAGCAGAGTTGATCGCACGCCTAGAGATAGGGTGACGAGATTTTACCAGATTAGGGTGAAACCTAATATGGGAGTCCATAGATCGATTTACTGCTATTCTAGTGGGTTATTATAAGAGAACGAGAGTTCCACTAATTAACCTAGGGTTAGATGTTATTCGCCTCGAGAGAGGGTTTAATATACGTTAGGGAGTCTTACGGATCAAACTAAGTAAATAAATCATATGATTCAGTGTTAAATAACAAGTGAAGTCTAGGTGGATTCTTCCTGAGGGTATCGTCGTGATCAACTGAGTTTTTCATCAAGTTATTTCCCAATTCATTCTTTTTGTCTTTGTGTCTTTAGCTTAGTAGTCGTTAAATTAGATTAAATCAACCAATCACTCTCTATTTTAGGCTAAATAATAAAAAGAAAGTGAGTATTAGTACTTTAAGTTCCTCTGGGTTCGACAATCCGGTCTTGCCTAAGCTATACTACTGTTTGATAGGTACACTTGCCTATAATCATTGTCAGAGTTAGTTTCCAGGTTTGATCATATTATTTATAAATTTTAAAATTAGTTTCCAGGTTTGATCATATTCTTTATAAATTTTAAAACTCGACAAAACAACGATCAAGTTTTTGGCGCCGTTGTCGGGGAACTAAAATATTAATAAAGCTCTATTTTTATTACTTTAGTCATTATTAATTTATTTATTATTATTATTATTTACTTTGCTAATTTTTCCTCTATTTTTCTTTTGGCAGATAATTTTAGTCTGTAGAGAAGATGGCACTGAATAATTATCAGTGGCAAGTTATGTGGACAGCGCCAACAAAAGCTGCCAGTGTTTTCAACCTCGACGTGGTCACCAGGTTATCAAACCAGCTAGAGATGATGAATAAAAAGATTGATGATTTGTATAATCTCTCGTAGGTACATCCAGTAATGCAATATGATTTGAATTTAGGAGGCGTGGCGAATCTTGAGTACCCACCCTACAGATATGGAATGGAAAACGAGCAAGCTCACTATACGGGTAACTATTCTAGACCACAAAATAATTTTTATAATGAAACTTATAATGCAGGTTGGAGTTACCATCCCAATTTCTCGTGGGATGATCAAAGTAGCCAAAGACAGGAACTTCCTCCAGATTTTCAACAACCACCTCACCAACAGGAAGAGGAGTCGAGTCTTGAGGAGATGCTGACAAAATTCATGGCAACCACAGAAACCCGTCCCCAAAAACCGAGACAACGTTCGATAATCAACAAGCATCGATCAAAGAGATCAAAAACCAAGTTCAAAAATTTACTAAGTTAGTTGAACAACTTGCAAAGTTAATGTCCGAACGACCACAAGGGCGTCTACCAAGCAACACATAGATTAACCCAAACGAGCAAATTTAAACCGTACCAGCTCATGACAGTGAAGGGTTAGATGAACCAAACCCAAGGAAGAACCTGTGGTAAATGAAGGTAAGGTTGAGGTTTGCCATGATATACCAAAACCAGCAATTACAGAGTACCAACCTCGTGTGCCATATCCCGATGCAATAAAGAAAGATCACACAGAGGAAGAATTCGATGGACTCACACTTCATGTAGATGACGAAACAATCACTCTTCAAGCTCTTGACTCAGCTAGGACATCGAGTAATAAAGGTATGAACGTTAATTTTATTGATAACCATTTGGTTCAACCTTCTTTACAGGAAACATTACAAAATCACCTAGTTGAGCTAGATCTTAGACCTCGTGCCAATAAAGAAGAATTATATGAAAAACAAAGCCTTAAGGTCAAAAAACTAGAAGAGTGGAAAACACAATTTAAAGAAGAACCAGAACCACACAAAGTGAAACCGAGGAAACCCAGACGAGCTGATAGGAACAACAAATCACTTCAAAATAGGGGATCAGGTATTGTTGAATAAGGAAGACCTTCGAATCACCAATTCAAACCTCAAGACAAACGAAGAAATCACTTTTGAGGTACTTAGTGTCTTCCTATACGTCACAGTTGAGGTAAGCAATCCTAAATTCAACACTTTTGAGGTAAACATTACTCGACTTAAACTTTATATCCATAACCGAGTTGATCGCATGATAAAGGATTTCCACCTCCTCAAACCACCATGATTGTGCGTACAACAGGTAAGTCTAGCTCAAGACTTTAAACGAGCGCTTCTAGGGAGGCAACCCGAGTACTAACCGTACTAATTAGTTTGGTTTTATTTCTTTTTGTATTTAGGCATAGGTTTCCATACCCACACGGCTAGGCACATAGGCGTGGACCTTATCTCTATTTAATTCTTTACTTTTATTCATATTTTTATTTTTATTTTTACTTCCTTTATTATTTTCTCCTTTTTTTCAATGGCATTTAGATTTAGCTTAGGATACAATAAAACCAAGCCGGCTACTTCGATGATTCAATTTTAAACGGTTCGAGATGCTTCCCTACGTTCACCTCCAATCTTATCTGGTTTCTTTTCATTGACTTCATCCAAAAATTCAGGAAGTGTTACTTCTCCCCTTCTCTTTTGATTTTATTATTACATAATTGTTTATCTATCTTTGTACATTGAGGGCAATGTACATCTTAAGTGTTGGGGGGTAAAAGTACCTAACTTTTTGCATTATTCCAAAATCCTGAATTTTAATCTTGTTTTTAAGTATTTTTCTCATATTATTAATTAGGATGAAATTTCTAATGATTTATGATTTTTATTGATATGTTTTGGAATAAGTCATTGATAATTGTGCATTGATGATTTAAACTTTAAGATACTAGAGAATCAAGCATGATAAGTCTATTTTTCAAGAATAAAAATTTTTCTAGGTTGTTGAACTAAATTTGATTGAAATTTATAGGATTGATGTTAAATACCCATAATTTTTGTGAGATTTTGAGCCTTATAGAGCATATATTCTTTTTCGTGCTCACTTTTTTTTTTTTGATTATGAGTATGTCAACTTTGAACTGTTATTCTAGAACTTGCCTCGATTATACATGTTGAGACCACATCTATGACTTGATATACTAAGATGATAAAGGCACCTAGGTTTTAACCCATTCACTCCACTAAAAAGCCTACTTTCACAAAAATTAACCCCTAGTGAACCCTTTTTAATCCTAACAACCCTTTTTCTTGATTTACCCGCTAATATTAACCCAAAACCCTTTGTATTTGTTATCACCATTCTTTTGACTACTCTTCTATCGAGAATTGATTTGATCAGTTACCGAGTTAGTTTATTTCAGTTGATAAAGTTCTTTCTTTATTATGTTTTTACTTAAGTTTGTTCTAAAAAAAAAAACAAAGTATATTCAAGCATTAGTATATGATTAAAGGAGCTTATGCATTGAAATTCCAATTGTTGGAGAAGAGCTCGTATTAAAAGTATTATCAATAGTAGTATTACTAGTTTCAAAGCAATCATTTATTTTCTAGTTCATTATTCTTAGTAGGTAATTTATCAGGTTAATCTCGATTTTCAACCTTCTAATTTAGCCTTTATCCACACCTTTAACCTAAGCCCTGTTACAACCTTGTCAAAGACCTTTTGATTTGTGTATCATCTCATATTATAGTGGTGGAGATTTGATTTTCAAGCAAGCCTATGGGATTAACTTTTCATGTTCGACTTATGAGTGCTTCTCCTTGAGCCTTAAACACTTCGAGTGCTTTGAGTGAATCTTTAGTGAGATGTCAATCCTTGTCGGTTTTGAATTAAAGGTAATTATAAGGGGAGACACCTATGTTTTCGTGCTACAAATATATGACTTAGAATTGTTTGAGCCTTTAAGAGTCTTTGAGTTAAAATTATCCATGTATAAATTATCTGTGAATTATGATGAGGCATTGTTGATAGGAATTGTGAATTATGGAAAGTTCGTTTTAATTATAAAGTTGAGAATTTTGCTTGAGGACAAGCAAAAGCTTAAGTGTGGGGGTATTTGATAAACCGTAAAAGTAACATATTTTAGGCCCACATTTAGTATGCTTTTGGATGATTTAGCCCTTGATTTATGTAAAAAGGTGCTCTTAATCCTTTCTTTTCATGTTTTTACTCAGGAAAGCACCCGAGGATGAAAAGAACAAGAAACAGACTTAAAACGGGCCAATTTGGGCCAAAGAGGAAATCGACACGGCCTGGACTTCAAGCCACACGGCCGTGCCTCAACAATTAACTAAGACACGGCCATGCCACGATTTACACGGCCGTGTCCCAATCGACAGAATCAAGACACGGCCTGAAAATGATTTACACGGGCGTGTACCATGGCCGTGTCCCTGCAGAAAAAAAGGCAATTCTACTCGGAATAGGATATTTTGAGGCAAAGAAAAACATTCCAAAGCCTATTCAAACACCCGAGTAGGAATTATACTTGAATTAGGATACTTAGGGGCCAAGTAAGGCATCTCAAAGTCTATATAAACACCCAAGGGGGCAACTTAAGTGGAGTTGGCAGAAGCCTTCTGTCAGGGCTTTTGTCGGCGTGAGGTGTTGAGCTAGGCCAAAAAGTCGAAGCCAGAGCAGTTCAATTCAGGGAATTACTCGAAGATAGCCAGTTGATCTATTTCAAGGAGCCAAAATTATACTCAAGATGGCGGATTTCTCCTTCAATTCCTTCAAGGGGTTTTAGGGATTTCTTATGTTTTGTTTTATCTTTTCTCTTGAGATGTTTTCTTTATTCATTATGAACTGAACCCTTCAGATACCTGAAGGGGATGAAACCTAGATGAATCTTGTTATTTTTTTATGAATTATATGATAAATACTTAGTTTGTTCTTAATTATGCATACTTAATCCAAATCTGATGTGCTTAGGTGGAGGAGGAATAGACCCTGCTTAAGAGTAGATCTAGCATAATTAAGCGGAGTTGATCGCACGCCTAGAGATAGGGTGACGAGGTTTTTCCAGATTAGGGTGAAACCTAATATGGGAGTCCATAGATCGATTTATTGCTATTCTACGAGGTTATTATAAGAGAACGAGAGTTCCACTAATTAACCTAGGGTTAGACGTTATTCGCCTCGAGAGAGGGTTTAATATACGTTAGGGAGTCTTACGGATCAAACTAAGTAAATAAATCATATGATTCAGTGTTAAATAACAAGTGAAGTCTAGGTGGATTCTTCCTGAGGGTATTGTCGTGATCAACTGAGTTTTTCATCAAGTTATTTCCCAATTCGTTCTTTTTGTCTTTGTGTCTTTAGCTTAGTAGTCATTAAATTAGATTAAATCAACCAATCACTCCATATTTTAGGCTAAATAATAAAAAGCAAGTGAGTATTAGTACTTTTAGTTCCTTTGGGTTTGACAATCCAGTATTGCCTAAGCTATACTACTGTTCGATAGGTACACTTGCCTATAATCATTGTTAGAGTTAGTTTCCAGGTTTGATCATATTCTTTATAAATTTTAAAACTTGAGAAAACAACGATCAACTTTAACTTGGTGATACTCAATCGAGCAGTCGTAGTCTTTCAGCAATTCTATCGACCTCCACTGTCTTAGATTCAGCTCTTTCTGGGTAAGGAGATATTTCAGACTCTTATGATCCGTATAGATAATCGACTTTTCTTTGTATAGATAGTGTCTCCATATCTTTAGGGCAACACCATTTTAGCTAATTCCAAATCATGAGTGGGATAGTTCATCTCATGCGGCCTTAGTTGACGAGATGCATACGCTACCACCTTCCCTTCTTGCATTAACACACAACCCAAACCTGTGTGCGATGCATCATAATAGACGACAAATTCCTTGCCAGCCTCAGGCTGAATCAACACTGGTGCCTCAATCAGAATCTTCTTTAACTTCTCAAAACTTTCTTGTTATTTAACGGCCCAAACAAATGGTACTCCTTTTCGCAATAACTTGGTTAAAGGTTCCGCAATCAACGAAAACCCCTCAACGAACCTTCTATAGTACCCAGCCAAACCCAAAAAATTTTGAATTTCTAACACTGACATCGGTGGTTTCCAATCCAATATAGCTTTGATCTTTCGGGGATCAAACCTAATTCCTTCGAAAAAACAACATGCCCCAAAAAGGTTACTTCCTTCAGCCAAAACTCACACTTACTAAATTTGGCATACAGTTGCTTCTCTCTCAAAATCTGCAGAACTGTCTGAAGATACAGATCATGCTTTTCCTTCATCCTCAAATACACCAGGATGTCATCTATGAACACTACCACAAATCGGTCTAGATAAGGTTGGAAGACCCGGTTCATCATGTCAATAAAAGCGGCTGGTGCATTAGTAAACCCGAACGACATCACTAGGAACTTGTAATGCCCATAACGAGTTTGAAAAGTAGTCTTGTGAATATCCACCTCTTTGACCCTCAACTGATGGTACCCCGATCTCAAATCTATCTTTGAGAAAATCAAAGCTCCTCGCAGCTGATCGAACAAGTCGTCAATCCTTGGTAGCTGGTATTTTTTATTAATTGTCAATTTTTTCAATTGATGATAGTCAATGCACATATGCATCGATCCATCCTTTTTCTTCACAAACAAAACCGGTGCTCCCCACGGAGATACACTTGGTCTATAAAACCTCGATCCAATAACTCTTGGATCTGAGCTTTTAGTTCTGCCAGCTCTTTTGGTGCCATCCTATAAGGAGCAATGGACACTGGAGCCGCTCCTGAAAGTAGCTCAATGCCAAATTCCACCTCACGGTCCGGAGGTAACCTCGGAAGCTCTTCAGAAAGACGTCTGAGAACTCTTTCACCGTTCTAACATCCCCTACAGACACTTCCTTGGCATCCAATGCACTAACAAAAGACAAAATGCCTTGCACCCTTTTCGCACCATCTTCTCAATCGTTAATGCCGAAATCACATAGGAAAGATAATCTCTTCTTTCTCCTATCACAATCACCTCTTCATCCTCTGAAGTCTTCAATATCATGCGCTTAGCGGCACAATCCAAATTCACACGGTGCTTAACTAGCCAATCCATGCCTAAGATCAGATCAAACTCGCTGAACGGTAGTTCCATCAAATCTGCCAGGAATAAAATCCCTTGTACTTCCAAAGGTACATTCCTAAACAACTTGTTCACTACCACAGATTGTCTTAAAGGGCTAACCACAGACATCTCTCTAGCAGCAATCTCAGATTTAAAGTCCCAGATACAGTACAGGCAACATATGAATGTGTTGATCCAATATCTATCAAAGCAATAAATGGCACATCAAATATAAGAAATGTACTAGTTATGACGTCCAGTGCGTCACCATCCTCTCACGACAAGTCAGATAGACTAACCACAGGCCGTCTTGTATCTCAGATTACAAAGACCTCGCCCAAAGGTTTCACGACCTCGACCAAAACCATTTCCCCCTCTGGCCGAACCACGACCTTTCGGTGGCTGCTGACCACCTCTTCCTGGCTATGTAAATCCCTGACCTACCGACCGTGCCCTAGCCAACTCTTGTGGACAGTCCTTTATCAAATGATCCCTAGATCCACATTTGAAACATCCTCCAGTTCTTATCCAACACTCCTCTAGATGTGTTCTCCCACATTGTGCACAAGGTCGCAGTGACCTACAGCAACTAGCATCACAGCTCGAGCTAGCCCATCTAACTTAAGGCTCTTTTGGAAACCCCCAGAAGAACCTGATGTCCCAAAACCTCTTTTGCTCTTGCCCCTATCCTTATCCCGGTTCTGCCTCTCAGAATGTTTCACTTCTTTGGCAATTTTTTCTTTCTCAACCAGAATGGCAAAATCTCTTTCCTGCTGTGGAGCTATTAGTACTCATAGCTCATCCCGCAAACCATCCTCGAACCGTAGACAATGCTCATAATCGATTGCGACTATACCCCGAGTGTAACGACTTAAGCGCAAGAACTTTGCCTCATATTCTACTATGGATTTGTTCCCTTGAACCAAATTCAAAAATGCTTTCCTTTGGGTGTCCACATAACTCTCCCCGACATATTTTCCCTGAAACGCTATTTTAAAGAAGTCCCAGGTGATACGATCCGCTGGAGTACCTTCCCTCACTGTGAGCCACCACTAGTATGCCTCATCTCGTAGGAGGGATGCTGCTCTTTTCAATTTTTCCTCTACCGTGCAGTCCAGATCATCCATAAACCGCTCAACTGCCTCCAACCAATATTCGGCTACGTTTGGGGCTACACAAAAAATGCGCCTGAAAACCTCAGCTCTGTTTGCCCAAAGTCGCTTAGAAATAGATTTTTGGGCCACCGACCCAGTACTTGCTCCAGCAACCCGCTCCAGAACTCGTAACATAGCTTGGGCCAAAGCATCATCCCCCTAGTTCAATCATGGGACCTCGCCTTGATCACCTGTGATGCAGGTTCTTCCATTTCAGGCATGTGCCCAGATGCCTCAAACCCAACCCCAGCACCTCGACCACGTCTACCGCGTCCACGTCCTCTAGTGCTCATGTTCACTGAATCAAATTAATCTGATTAAGACTTTTATGAATCAGTATATAATTCCAATGTTTATTAACAAATGTCTTATGTAAAGCAAGTATAAGGGTTGTTCTTGCAATCGAACTTCCTAATGTCCCGTCTCTATAGTCTTAGTTAACAATCTCAGTATACTATAACTAACTCTAGTATTTTCTTTCTAAAATAATTCCATCATACTATTAAACAAAATCAGAAGACTTACGGATTTGGTGCCGGAGAGTCGAGTGCCATACTTCCCAGAAAAACATATGTTTTTTAAACCAAGTTTCAAACCAATTTTTGGAAAACGTTTTTGAACCCACTCCACAGTCGAGTCTTGCAACCTAGCTCTAATACCACAAAATATAATACCCCAAACCCAGCCTAGACATCATGGTCGGATCTAGCATGTCACATGGAGGGGTTGTTAAGAAAGTTGTGTGTTTGTAAAATGTTCGTATTCTTTAAAACTTCGAGTTTAGGTGTTTGTTATTAAAAACCCATTTAGCTCAATGACCATTTTCAAAAAGTTGTGATTAGTTTGAAAACTGCTTTTATTAAAAGAATTGAGTTTGAATTGTTGGTAAAATCTTGTTTTTAACAGAAACCATCTTCAGTGAATTTCAAACATGTGATGTTTTGAAAATTGTTTTCGATGTTTAAGAGAACCTGATGTTCATTCAATTAAAGTTTGGAAAACTATCGTTAACATTTTGGTAAAACCAATAGGTATTAAGGTTTTAGGAAAATCCCGTATCGGACATTTAATAATAAGCAAAAACCAAATTAAAAGTTAAAACCAAATAAAATACCAAAGGCCTTATTACAGAACATAAACCCAATTTAAAATAAAATTTAAGGTAAAGGAAAATGGGAATTACTAAAGAAACGATGTATGGCCACCACAGAGTTCGCCTCGGCTCCAAATCCTCAATATTGGAGATTACTTACAAAATTAAAGCAGAAGGGTGAGTTACGAGAACTCAGTGTATAATTCCCCATTTAGACAAAACTGGACCCAAGCCCACAGAAGCAAATTGGGCCTTAGCCTATACAAAAGTACAATGGCTCAAAACCCATATAGAAACAAACTAGGCTTTAGCCCTATTAGCGATATAACACAGAAAATATGTGCAATGCAACCTAGCCCAGCCTAATGTTCCACCCGCTACACCACCCGTATCCAGCCTAACACACCTGTGGGGATTTTTACAATCAACCCTCCATCCGCTACACACCTCGATGGCAGTCACGCTACTCATCGCCAAAATTGTGGCAGATCCATCAAACTATCGAAATATATGTGGCATAGCCACCGAACCAAAATGTGATAGAGTCATCAAATATGTGGCAGAGCCACCGAAATACACTTCCCCAATCATCAAAATCATCCCAATCCCATGCAACATACTATAGCATAATATTTAATGCATGCATGAACGTACTGATATAGCAGTCACACAGTTTACATAGTCATGCCAAACTCGAAAGAGTATAATCATAAATTTACTCATCTAGTTATTTCCAAACTTACTCGCTAGGTATATCTCGTGAACTTACCCATTAAGGGTATTTTGGCTTTTAACTATTACACAAAATAATACATTGCGAAACAAATAAAGGTGTGAGTTTACACACCTGATTACGTGGAGAATTAGACACTCCCGATCGACGTCACCTAAGAAAATATATCACAGAATTAGCTTACAGCCAAACAATGGGAGATCTATAACCCACCTCTAAACCATGATTTCCTAACACTTACCCTCACTATCTCGAACAACTATGATTTACTTACCCAAATCGGATGTCGACTCCCTTCCACAACCCTGGCGGAAATCCCGAATCGCTGACACCCTACACCATTTGAACTTAGGAGCAGAGGCTACGAGTCCACTCCCCTTGGGCTCCCTTAACGTAACCCCCTTAGACTGGTTATCCTTTGCCTCTATGAAGAGAATTTGATCAGTAACGTACCACAAAGAGAAATGGTGGTTGTCTAACAAGGGGTTTCGACTCTTACCACCACTTCCTGAAGTCTAAAAGATTAATAAGCAAAGAAGAGAGTTGCTTGATCCCTACAATGATCGGCCTAAACAAAGTTGTAGATTCGATTAAAGCATAGTGAGCGAAATAAGAGAAGTAGACATTAAACCAGAGAGAGAATTCCTACCTTGATCAGTGAGGAACCGACCTTCCACAGATTCAGCTATGGCATGTTGAGAGAAGATAAGAGGGGATTAGTGAGGACTAGAATAAAGAGAGATAGCCGCTTGGCTATACACAACATAAGGTCGAAAGAAAAGGAAGAAGGGAAGAATAATCGTTACCCTATGATTTCAGATGATTCGAACAAGGGAGGAGTGTATACCTTTGGCCTCAAAATCGAAAGAAGCAGGATTCCAAGATCAAAAGAACACTAGACCTGAGGTTATAGAAAATCGGCAACAGGTATAAATAAAGGCGAACCAATTTAATGAAGAACAAGAGAAGACTTGATCAAGAAGGCTATACCGAATGAAAGATAAATAGAGAACACAAGTGGCCTTGATAAATGTAGAAGAGGTTCGACTAAAAGAAGAGAAAAAGGCTAGAAGAGAACTCGGCTATGGTATAAGGAAAACAAAGAAAATGGAAAGGTGTGAGAGATGATTCAGTCAAGAGGAGAAGTAAATAATTCAACTAGAGAGAAGAGATGAAATGTTGGAGAGATTCACCATAGCAAGGAAAGGTTAGGAAAAAAAGTTGACTAATATTGCTCAAGCAATCAGCAAGTAACGAAATTGCTTGAAAAGAAAAAGAAGAAGAGAAGAAATAAGGGTGTGTTGCGTTTGGTAAAAAAAAAGTGAAGCAAAAGACCGAAAATGCAAAAGAAAAAGAAAGACTTCCCAAAATGGGTTTCAGTTTTACTCTCTCAAATGACACTTGAAGAACGGCACCCACACACTAACAAAACAGAAAATGCTCCCTAAGCACCTCTCCCACTTTCGGGCAAACACCCACTCCTACGATTCTCTCCTTGATTTCCACCCCTACTCACTCTCCATCCACCATTTGAAATGGTTGACCAAGTCCCACTCCTCAATCTCCTCTACACCATCTATTTAAACCCGTTTGACCAATTCAACTTCTCTTTGGTAGAGTCCCACGCCTACTCCACCACCTCTCCACCTTGGACACAAAAATAAAGCTCCTTGTTGCAGCAGATGGGATTTGAACACTCTCTCGCCTTCCATGCTCCCCTGAGACGCCAACCACTTGGCCACCTTGCTATTTGTGCCATCCAGACACAATAATTATTCTTAAGGCCTGCTTCCACTAGCTCTCCCCCTTAAGTGCCCAAAAAGAAAAATTTTACCAAAGCTTTGGCTCGAACCCGAGCCTCCCCAAGACCCCCAAACACACCCAAACAACAAGCTAAACGCATGCAATAACACAAAAATGCCAAACCCCTAATTTTAGGATGTTACACGTGCCTAGTAGCTATGTGAGAAAGTCAGTATACGACCTAAGAGTACACGGCCTTAGCACACGGGGGTGCTTGGTAGCCGTGTGGTTTTAACAGGATCGACCACGGCCTGAGTATATGGGCGTGCTTGGTGGCCGTAGTGAGAAATCAGTTTTGACCACGGGGAGGACACACGGAGGTGTCTAGCAGCCATGGGAGGCACACGGCCTACCCACACGGGCGTGTACCCCCTGAAATTTAAAAAGTTTTAAATTTTTGAGAAATTTTGTATGTGTTTGGGTTTAGTCCCGACTTGGTTTATAAGCATTTTTAAGGTATCGTTGACCTATAAAACAACACTTCGATTGCGATTGATGAATTGTATTATGAAATGTCTGTATAAGTTTTCGATCTGTCCAGTAATGCCTTTAACCCTAATCCGATGATGGATACGGGTTAATGGTGTTACAAAACATATATAATAAATTAAAATTTTACATACCATTTCATATTTAATTACAAAACTTATACTACTTTAACATGAATTTCAATTTTGTAACATCCCAAAATTGGGCCTAGTAGGATTGGGCCCAATGGGCCTTGGGCATAGGAATGTTTAAAATTTTGAGAACAAGAGAATGGCATTATTACAAATTGGACTTCTTAGTTAAGTGAATTTGGAGTTTACGAGGTTTCTATGAAGTCTCGGGTTTAATTGAGCCTTAGGAAAAAATGGTATTTTAGTACTTTAAGGAGAGATGGTAAGTAGCTTTAAGGCTTATTGAAATAAATGAATAAATGGTTAGCATAAATGAGCAATTGGTAAAGAGGTTATGGCATCAAGTGAAGCACCTTGAGGGAAGAGGTTCAAATCCCTTTGTGTGCAATGTTTGGCTAATATTTTTGCACTCTTTCTTTAAGTGTCGGCTAAGAGGTAGTTATGGCAAGCTTGACTTCATTATTTTTGGTAAGGTGACTATAAGAATAAGGCAAGGTTGAAGTTGGGGAAAGGAATAAAGAGAAATAGGTAAGTAAGGGGGACAAGAGGCTTATTTTGTGGATGGTGTTTTGGAAAGCTTGGGTGGCCAAACTCTTATCCTAAGGGGGGATGCATGTGGACGGTTTTGAGGTAGATAGGTGGCTAAAAATTTTACCTTGGCATTTGGTAAGGTCTTGGTTTTGTTTTGGCCAAAAATCCTATTGCAACCTTTGTGTCATCTTCTCTCTTTTTGCTACTTTCTTTGCCGAAATTTTCTAGCACAGTAGTGCAATTTTCTCTTCTCTTGAATTGGTCACATATTCATCTTTTGTCTAATTTCCTTGATAGCCAAATATCATTGTTCATTCTCCTCCATAACTGAAACCTTTCCATCGTTCTTTCTTTCTCATTCCTTAAGCAATCGTGATATAGAGGGAGGCCGAATACCACAACATCGCCTAATCATCTCTAGTCATAGGACAATCATGAGAAACGGGATCATAATCGATTAAGGTAAGGAAGATCTTTCATAGTCCATTCGATATCTCCATTTGGTTTTTGAGTTAACCAGATTGAAGTTTGACTAATTGATATTGTTGGTAGGATCGATTCTTGGTGCATCGAGGGAGATCACCGTCGTGGTGTTGAAATCGGTAGAAAGCACAACTCGTAATCAAGGTGTATAATCCCGTACCCTTCCGAATATATGTTTGAAATGGTGAGTAAATCTCACATCTCTCTGAAAGTTGACATGAAATAATCTGTGATTCGGTAGAAATACCAAAGAAAACCGGAAATCGGCATCCATGATCACTCGGGCGTGCGTATGATCGTAGTGGTAATCATGTTTTGTAATAAAACAGTTTCAGTTGGAAACAGTGACGTGTATTTGAAAAATCACAAAAAAATTAATAAAATGAATTACAAAGTTAGTAAGATATCAAATTAAATCTTACTGTGTCTGCTTTATTATGGAACAAAACGGAGAAGGAAAATGAATATTATATTCGAGATATGTTAATTTTAGTGAGACTGGTTCTGAATGACTTCGGAGTATTCTGTTCTATTTTGAAAAAATCATATAAAATTTTACAAAGTGAATTATGAGACATAATTTATATGTATGGATTCCTTAGTGAACCTATTTTCAATGGAAACAAGTGGAAGCAGTAGATGAAAAGCGTACAGTAAGATATTTGTGATTAAATAAAGAGAGGTCAGAATCATTGGACAGTGAAACAAGGGAAACTTTAAGGAATAAACTGTACTAAATGGTTAAGCTAAAAATTCTGGAAAAATTATAGGAGAAATATATACGAGTCTAGTTTCAAAGAAAATTTACGGATTTAGATTTTGAGTTTCTTAACTCAAGTTATAATCAATTTAGTCGGTATGACGCAGTTGGACAGTTTCAAACTTTTATGCCCCAAATTAGTAGTTAAGCCTAGGTTGCGAAATTACCATAATACCCTTAGAGGGTAAATTGCGTGTAATATACCCTTATGGCTTGCTATGTTGTTGTTTGTGTGGATTCGAGGCTTAGTTGTAGGCTAGGAGTGCCCTGAGTAGGTGGAAAAAAATTTTAGTTTTAAGCCTTTGGGTGAGAGGAGTTGAAGGAGTTGGGGGTTATATATATTATTTGGTGTTCTTGAGCATGGGTGGAGAGCAAATGTTGGAGCATGTGTAGACTTGGTCAAGGTAGTTTGAATTGGTGGCTTGGGGGGGAGTGATTAGGGGTCAGGTTGGCGAGCAAATGTTTGAGGAGATTTTGGGGAGGTTGGCGGTTGGTAAGTGTTGGGAGGTTGGCTGTTGGTAGTGGGGGGGAAGTGTCAAATTCTCTTGGACTTTTGGGTGCATTTTCGGTCATAGGGGAATAGCAATTAAGTTTTTTTCATTCATCAAACAAGCCAATTTTTCTTTGTATCAAGCTAGCAAAACTTCAAAATATTTCCTCTCTTTTCTCTCTTTCAACCGAATGTTCATGTACCGTTTTGCCAAGATTTCTTTGCGCTTTTTACTTAGTGTGTGAGGCGAATATTGCTTCTTTTCCCACTTGCATTTTGTGTAAACCAAACCTCAAAGCACCTACACTTGCCAAACCACAACACTCTCTTCTCCACTTTTGCTTTCATCTTTTTCTCTTTTGAAAAGCCTTGGTAGCCGAATGTGCATCCCTCTCCCTTTCTTCTCCTTTCTCATTTGTGTTAAACCGAAACCAGCTTTTGCTTTCTCTTCAACATTGAGCCAAAACTAGTCTCTTGTACTCTCTTTTTCTCGCTCGTAATTGTCCTCTCTTGGAACCATTAGTAGCCGAAACTCATCCTCCAAAAACACCTTCTCCATTTCTTACCTTTACAAAACCGAAAGTAACCCCCTCCATTCATCTTTTTATTTTTCTTTCTTTTCCAAAACCTTTTAGCCGAACCTTACTACAACCCTTGCCGATTTCTTCTTTGTTTTTTAGACTTTTCTTTTCTTGATCAAGGGTGTTAGCCGAACCTATTCCTCTTGTTGGGAATCTTGCTCAATCGGCCTAACAAGAAGGAAGTGCTAGGCCGAATGGCCATTTCTCCTTTCTCCGGTACTTTGCCGATTTTAGTATGTTGAAGGGCCGATTTGATGATCTCATAAAAAGGAGTAACGTTCAATTTTGGTAATCGTTTTCATATAGGGCCTTTGGATTTGAAGCGGTAGATTGGAGAAGTCAAGAGGTAAGTGGTGGTATGAATGGGTGTTTGTATTCGATTTCGTTTAGTTTTCTTTAAGTCAAGTCATGAGGAGATTAACCATTATTCTTTTCTAGGGTGTGATCGTTTGGTAAAGAAGCATTATTGGTTCAGGTTTGGTTGGAAACCGAACCATTCGCAAAGGTAGGGTTTAACGCAACCCCTTTGGGTTACCTATTTTTGGCCGAATAGGTTAAGTGACTAATCCACTGTTGGCCGATTGTAGGATCGGGGTTGTCGAGGCGATCAAGGGGCGTAGACCGATTCTAGGGATTAACATCTTCGCTATTTCAGGTGTGTAAACCAACACACTATCTTAACTAAGTAATGTGATAACCTGTTTGTGTAAATGAAACAGTGTGGTTGACTATTTCGATACCCATTGAGATATGGATACGGATTCGGTAAGTCCGTTTCATTATGAAATATGTGATGATCTACGATATCATGATTATGGGTGTATATTCATTGAGATGCCATATTGAGTATGTGAGCATGATAACATGATTGCAACGATTTTGCATCTAGTATGATATGTGATTGGGTGATATGAGAGGAGGAGTATGATATCCGTGTCTTTGGGACACTGTGTCTTTGGGACACGGAGGTTTGGCACCTCCGGTGGTTTGGTACCACGTATTTTGTGACTTTGGGTCACGGAGGTTTGGCACCTCGGCGTCTCGTCCCCAGTGGCTTAGTACCACGATGGGTTGGCCCCACGATTGATTATCTGGGATTGACGCCATGATTTGGTATCACAAGATGGGTTGGCCCCATCATCGGATTTATTGCGGTCACCAAAGTGATTTGGTATCACACTGTGTCTTTGGGACACGGAGGTTTGGCACCTCATTGCGACTCGTCCCATGGTTGACACCACCGTGGGTTGGCCCCACTTATGAGATATGGGATCGTCGCTAGTGATTTGGTATCACACGATGGGTTGGCCCCACATTGGATTATTTGTGACTTTGGGTCACTAGTGGTTTGGTACCACAGTATGGATATCGTGACTTTGGGTCACCAGGGTTTGGCTCCACCGGTGGTTTGGTACCACACGGGTAGAAAAGGTGATGTGGTTGGTTAGGATCGGTGCATTACTTGCATTATTTTGTTATGATATGTGTGTTGGCATGTTATACCGGGAGAGGGATTTATACACTGAGTCTTGCGACTCACTCTCTCTCCTTGGACTTTTCAGGTGACACTTAGATGCGGACATGGAGCCGGGATGGACTCGAGATGCTCATGCCATGCTTAATAAAGGATTTGCTCAGACTTTATAAAATTTGGTACATTAGCTATTTATTTCTATGTGGTTTTATTTTGGGTTGTAAAAGGCCTTTTAAAATTATGGTTTGCTTGTTTAAGCTTTAAGTAAATGTTTAATATGCCTTAACAAATTAATTGGGTTAAGATGTGCTAAAATTTGGAAAGACGACAATTTCAAAACTACAAAAGCGATGTTTTTAAGCTATACCATCGGGTATCACACTATAATCTGGGATAGTAAGAACTCAAATGTTTTCTAACTTAAATGTGATTTTCTACTAAGTCAAAAACGTTTTAGTAACTATAAGGAACAACTTAAACTACTAAACGAGATAAACTAGTTTTACCTACACATCGGAGTAAGTTTTCAAAATTTTCGTTTTCAAATACATCATCGATTTCAATCAAACCTACTCAAGTTTTTCTTCAAATACAAAATTTTACGCAGTGTTTTCCTTCAAACTTTTATGCCCCAAATTAGTAGCTAAGCATAGGTTGCGAAATTACCATAATACCCTTAGAGGGTAAATTGCCGAAATACCCTTAGCGGGTACGATTGCCAAATTACGAAAATGCCTTATGGGCCGAATTATGGAAATGCCCCTATTGGGCCGATTTGTAAAGTGTTAATGGGCCGAAATACGACATTGCTTAATGGGCTAAATTGGCATATTGCCTTATGGGCCAAATGGACATATTGATTAATAGGCAAATGTGATATTTGTTATATGGGCCAAATGTGATATTTGCTATATGGGCCAAATGTGATATATATGTTATATGGGCCAAATGTGATAAGTGATATATGGGCCTCATGTGTTAATGGGCCGTATTGATAGATTTCTTAATGGGCCGATTTGATATATTGCCTTAATGGGCCGATTTGATAAATTGCCTTAATGTGCCGAATTGCAAAGTGTTAATGGGCTAAACTTTTATATGAAATACTTATCGTTTTTATATTTGTAAATATCATGATTTGCTATGTATGTTGCATATTTACATATTGCATGGGATGGGAAACTTGAATGAAGAGAAGAGTAGACCGGTGGCATTGCCACAAATTCTGATAATGGCTATGTGCCAATTTAAATATGGCTTTGTGCCATCGTGACTAAGGCTATATGCCGATTATATTACCATATATGATTCTGGTGGCTCAGCCACAAATATTATAAATGGCAGCTTGACTGCAAATTGGAGAGACTGGATGGGTGGGTTGACTTGATCCCCACAGGAGAGATTGGTTGGTACGGTGGAAAGATCAAGGGGTGGGTTGACTTGATCCCCACAGGAGAGATTGGTTGGTACGGGTGGAGAGATTGGCTGGATGGGATGGGTTGCATTCATATCATTTATTTATTACATGAAAGTGGGCTTAGGCCCAAGATTATGTAAATGGGTTCAAGCCCAAAATATTGCTATGTGTGTTCCGACCCAGTGGATGACGGTAAGGGGTTATACATTGAGTTCTTGTAACTCACCCCCTTCTTTCTTAATCCTTGTAGGTAAATCTTAGTGACGAGGACTTGGGCCCATGGATGACTCGGTGGAGGCCATACTTCGGAAATAAATATTTCAAACTTTAGTAAATTACTTTTCTGATCTATTTCGTTATTTTTACTATTTGGGTTTTTATGTTGTAATAAGGCCTCTGGATTATTTTATTTTGTTTTATGTTTGACGTATTTATTATTTTGTTGATTTATATTTTAAATGGGAATTTTCTAAAAGCATAATCAACGATTTTCCAAATTGATTAATAAGTGGATTTTATAAATAAACTTTTACAAATGATTTAACTCGGACTTTCTTTCAAATTATCAACGGCATTTTCAAAAGTTACGGTTTTAAAAGATCACTAGTTCAAATATCAATTCTTCAATAAGCTTTTCAAAGATTGGTAGTATTTTTATCAAATATTTCTAAACAAACTTGTTTTCTTCAATTACACCTATTTTAGTACGAATCAGAAGATCCTTATTACGTTTTCTTCATTGTGACACACCAGATTCGGGCCTAACTTCTAGGCCGGGTTTGGGGTGTTACAAATTTAATCCTCGAAATCGGTGCTAACATAATTTATCAAAAATCCTCCCAACATTAAACTAAATTTTCCTAGAGTCCCTATAGGACTTCCTATTACTCAATTAAACCCCTAGTTTTGAATTTAATTATAATTTAGTCCCTAATCCACAATTTCATGAATTAACTTTACAAAGTAGTCTCATTTAACTTCCAACCTTAAAATCAATCAAAAAACACCAAAAACTTAAAATTTTCTGTGATGATAACTTCCATAATTTCAACTACTTAAATTCCAACATGGGCAAGTTAGCTTATGATCTTAAGGTTCCAAAAACATGAAATTTATGCAAAAAGGACCAAAGTTTACTAACCAATTTGAGCTTCAAATGTTAAAGATTAATGGCCTAATATGCTTATTCTCCTTCTCAAGTTTGGCATGCAAAGACAATAAAACTTAAATTTTTTTTCTTTCTATTTCCCACTAAGCTATTTGTTTCATATATTTTATTATTTCATTATCATTTTTATTTTAATATAATTTACTAACTTAAATGTTATAATATAATTAACATATAATATATATAATACCCCCATAATTGTCCACTATCAAAACTTATATAATAATGATCTATTTATTTAATAAGTCCCTTAATCTAATCCCACCTTTTAATTTAATATTAATTACTACTTTTATCACTTACCACATTTTGTCCTTGTACTTAAATTAAAACCCTATTTCCACAAAACTACCTAACCGAATTTCAATTCACTTTCAAGATAACTCCATAATTATTCACTAATGATATGTACAAATCCATTTTATAGAAACGAGGTCCCAAAACTACACTTTACGACACCACTGACTTTTGAGTCATTATAGTAGCCATGTGGGACCAATATGTGCCATTTTAAGTGTTCAACATATATCAAGAAAGCTTATGATTCATGTAATGCATAAATGGCAACAAAACCTGTACAAAAACTAATTAACCATCATATCAAACATGTAACTAACAATTCTTAAGGCCATTCTATAACAGCCCGATTTTGGGTCTAGTTAGAAAGTGGTTTCGGGACCACAAATTCGACGGAGTAAAATTTATTTTTTAAATATATTTTTATAGTCTACAGTTTTATGGAATGACTTCATGAAAATTTTGTTCGAAAATTTTGACGTTTGTGCATCCAATTTAGCTAAAAGGACTAAATTGCAAAAGGTGTAAAATGTGTGTTCTAGAAACTAGAGGTGTCTAATTGCTATGAAATTTCAAATTAGAGGTCCTTAGATGGTAATTAGACCATTGTGTTAGTATGGACAAAAATGGATATGGTTAGGGAAAAATATCAAAGTTTAAGTAAAGGGCATTTTGGTCATTTGGTAAATAAAGCCAAAATAACTAAAATAAAAGATGTCATCTTCTTGAATTTCATCCCCATAGCCAAAAATTAGAAGAGGAGACATAGCTAGGGTTTGTCCAAGCTTTCAAGCTCGATTGTAAGTTCGTCCTTGTCTCGTTTTTAATGATTTTTACGTTTTTGTGAATGTTGTAACTTGATTTAGCTATTTCAAGGACTAATTTGAAAGAAAATAAAAGTATAAATTTTACCCATGATGAATATTTGTGTATTTTGATGTCTAATGGTAGATTATGTATGTTTGATGATAGATAAACAACTTTTACTAAGTGATTTTTGATGAAAATACCTAAAAAGGACCTATTTGTAAAAGTTGTAAAATATGTAGTAGAAGTGTGATTTAATGAAAATTATGGGTTGTTATGAGTGTGTAAATGGTTCAGCTAGGCTTGGGTTTTGAATAAATTGACTATATTTCATTTTACGAGCCTAGGGACTAAAGTGTAAAAAGTTGAAAAGTTAGGGGCAAAAATGTAATTTTTGCCATGATGTGATTTTTGGGCTGAAATGAATAATGTGATATTAAATGAAATGAATTTGGTATTATAGATCATGAAAAATGAGGTTCGGACCTAGATCGGGGAAAAATAAGATGTTTGACGATTAGGTCTATTTCTGCTATTTTTTGTACCGATGTAAGTTCGTATGTAAATAATGCATTGTTATATTTATGTTTTAAATGCTTTGATATTCTATGAATTGTGATTGACTCTTTCGACGTATTTTGACTAAGTTTCGACAAGCAAGAAATCCGTATTGAACCTTAGGAATAGAATAAGATACGAGTGACATGTCACTAGGAACCCATGTGTTTATGTGAACTGGGTGCTGGTCTTGTACGTCTTACCAGAGGATGGGTATTCTGGCATATGTTGCCCATACCTGACAGCTTGTGTGAGCAGCACTGTGTAGCTACGTCCGGACTGATAGCTTGTGTGAGCAGGCCCTTGAATAGCTCGAAAGCGAGCATATATGTATTATGAGATATGAGGTAGCTTTGGCTACATATATGGCACTTATGTGCAAGATTTTCGAGTATCCGTTAATATTTCGAGTGTTCAACGGGAATGTCAAAGTTGTGAAAGGATATGGTTATGTTGCGAGTTGGTACATGTATGTACGTAAAATTCATAAGTGATGAGCTTGATATGTGATGAACCCTTGGTAAGGTTGTAATTGAGCAAATTATGATTATGAGATTTTAATAGAATTTATGTTTATGATTATGAGATTTTAATAGAATTTATGTTTACTTACATTATGTAAATCGTGTGTTAAATGTGTGGTTATGATGCTTATTATTTGCATAGGAACTTACTAAGCTTTATAGCTTACTCCCCTTCCTTTCCCTTGTCTTATAGTGTCATCAAGCTAACTTGGGGATCGGAGATCATTGGAGATCTATTCACACTATCAACAATTATTTGGTATCAATGAATTCAACATTTTGAGTTATGGCATGTATAGGGGACTTGGTCATTTTGTTATGTGTCATACTTGATTTGGCCAAATGTGTTGGCTTATGTTGGTTATAAGTTCATTTTGTATAAGGACAATTGAAATTGACTAATATTGGTATAAGTATATTCATATGATGATGCCTTTCATGGATGTGGAAGCTTGCATGATTTGAGTTGATAAGTATGCGATGTTTATGTATGATAGATGTAGCATGTGAATGATGTATAGTTGTCTTGGTTGTGGATGTTTTGGTTGCCTAAGTATGCTATAAATTGTGTCATTGAATCAGTGTAAGTGTAGGTGTAAAGAGGGTGGCAAATGGCTTAGTAAATAGCCTTATTTTTGTCCACATAGGTAGACAGATGGGCATGTGTCTTCCCACGGGCATGTGTTTCAGTTGTGTGTCCCCTGCACCTTAATTTTGAGAAATAGAACGTCCAGAATTGAGCACATGGGCAGAGACAAGGGCGTGTGTCTCACTGTGTGTGCTACACGGCATTGAACACGGGCATGTTCCCCGGTCGTGTGAAGTCTGCACCTATCTTATGAAAAATTATGAAAATTAAATTGACCACATGGCCTAGCACACGGGCGTGTGGCACGGGCGTGTGGCACAAGTCAGAGAGCACCCTAAATTGAATAGGCCTATAGCACGGGCGTGTCTCAGGGTCACATGGGCGTGTCCCTTGAACCACATGGGCGTGTGACCCCAGTAACATGAAAATTTTCTAAGTTTTGTCAAATTTTCTAAAGTTGTCGTTTTAGTCCCTAACCACTTCCAAAGCATGTTTTGGGCCTTGTAGGCTCGTATAAGGGGCTTTATGATTGAATATGAATGGTTTCAAATTAGACGCAAATTTATGACTCAAAAATGTGTGAATGCTTGTGTCATAAGTCCGGTAATGCCTCGAGCCCTATTCCAGTGCTGAATACGGGTAAGGGGTGTTACACATTCATTCATAAGACATAAATCTTTCTTTTTAACAAGCTTAATGACCTAAGCAATCAAAATTTTAACAACAAGTCTTAGTTATCCATGATATTATTTTCAATTCATCTCAAAACATATCATACATAAACATTTCCTAGTCTTCTAACCAATATGCCTCAATGGCACCTTTTCACAACAAGATATTATACGTATAACATATTTCACCCAATCATTTCATCACTAATATGCATACATTTCAAAAGATTCATCTCAACCTTTATGAAACTTACCAACTTCATAATCACATTTAACACAAGTAGTCAATAATAGTTCTTTATCCAAACTTGTTTATACACACTTAAAGCACACACATATATAAACATTCACAAACCATATAAATAAAACAAAAGTTCACATGTATCACATCATTTCCTTCCAAGATAACATTTACACATTTAACCTATATACATGCCACATACCCAATAAAGAACATTTCAAAAGAGCTACTGAGTTGATGCTAGATAGTGTGAGTTTTGAAGAGATCTAATAGCTGTGTTCTGCAAAATGTCAACTGCAAGAAATAGGAAAAAAATTTGAGCAAGCTTTACAAAAGCTTAGTAAGTTCATATAAAAACATATACATTAACTTACCTTAACCACCGGAAATATAGTTTTATAACTAAGTATTCATGGCATATTCAATCCTGACATTTCATTTCATAAGAAACATGTGAGTCTTTTGTATATTCATGTAACAGGACAATCAATAATACATTTCAATCAATTCAATCCAAGTATTCCATGCCTATTCAAGCGAATAAGTCATTCAATTCTCTTATTTAATCAAGACAGCCTGATGAATAATAGTAAAAGTGTTCGAATACATGAGTTCCAGTATTAAAGAGCATTGAGGTGCTAACAGGGGCACGAAACTACATATAAGAGAATTGAAGTGCAAATAGGTCATTGGAGTGCATAACAGGGCACCAGAGTGCATTATAGGGACACCGTAGTTCAAACATGCACACAAAAGTACTATCAGGAGAGTTGTAGTGCTAAAAGGAGAAGCACACATCTACCCTATTGGCATGTCAATTGTATCCTAAAGGTTTACTAAGTTCAAACGAGCACTTATATAGGATTCAAGTCATTCATATAACCAAAACATTTTTGAGAAGTCACAACATGTATAAAAGTCATCTTAATTCATACGTTACTCTACACAGGATATAATCATCACATTCATTCATTACTTAACATAAAGTATATTTATCACATAAGTAACACTTTTCGGTTTAATACCAAACTCACCTTGGTATCTTTTCCATGTAATTCATGTCATGTTTCTCAATATATATAAACATTTATATTACAAGCAAATAGAATTTAAACGTATGAACACTTACCTATGACAAACAACTAATGAGTTGAAACACAATGAATGTTCTGCAGCTTTTCCTTTTCTCCAATTATCAACAACTTGATCTCGAAATCACTTGCGTGCAAATAGGGAAGCTGAACCTAAACCTCCAAGCTTTAGAAATGGTGTTTTTTGGGTAGAAGAAAAGAAAATGAAGAAGATGACTTTGGTTTTCTTTTTTTTAACAAATAATTTTTAATTAATTTATAAAATAACATATAAAAATAAATGGAATAATGCCTTAACCATCCACTAATCCAATAAAGTGGCTAAATTATCACTTAAATCCCTTAACAAAACTTAATTAACCCTTTTATCAACCAAAATCCAATAGTGATAAATTTGTACAGTTTTTACGATTTAGTCCTTGTACCTTAATTAACTATTAATCACTAAAATTTCTAGACCAAAACTCAATTCGTCTATATATATCTCTGCAAATATTCAATGAAAATATTTACAAGCTTGTTTTACAGAAATGAGGTCGCGATACCTCATTTTCAAAAACCACTGCCTTTTGGTATGAACCACTTGTATTGTGTCTAATTGACCTGTAACACCCCTTACCCAAAACCGTTGCTAGAGTCGAGCACGAGGCATTACTAGACTTAACTTACTAGATCAGGGCATAAAAATTGAAACTGTCCATCTGCGTCATGTTCACTAAATTAACTATAACTCGAGTTACGAAACTCAAAATATAGATTCGTAATTTTTCCTTGAAACTAGACTCATATATCTTCTAACTATAATTTTTCCATAATTTTTGGTGTGGCCAATTAGTACAGTTTATTAGTTAAAGTCTCCCCTGTTACACAATTCAACAGTTCTGACCTCTCTTCACTAAAAATCAATTATCTCATAATATACAATTCTTTTTCCTACACCGTATTTTTATATAAAAATAGACTCAATAATATTTAATTCTATATCTCATGCACAACCTAATTCCATTTCTACTATTTTTGGTGATTTTTCAAATTCATGTCACTGTTTTTATCCAAACTGTTCCCCTGCATATAATTACATAATTTCTTAAAATAACTATCAACTAGGTATTACATAACATCCAGAACATGTTCTTAATTAACCATTAAATAGCTAATCATTACCAAACATTTACAAGCCAATATTAAGCCATATCATAAGGTCATACACACAAAATGGCTAAGTCCCTATACATGCCATAACTTAAAACATTCGAGTCACAAAATACCAATATAATCATTTGATAGTGTGTAACGATCTCTGACGTCCTTACGATCCCTGAGTTGGCTTGTAAAACTATGAAAAGAAAGAAAGGAATGGGAGTAAGCGTTAAGCTTAGTAAGTTTGCATGTAAATAAATAACAACATTCTTAATGCATTATCATATTCTTTTCTTACAAAAATTATTTAAGCCTTTAACTTAATATACTTAAGTCTTAAATTCTTACCCGTACCTTTTTAGCTTGAACTTGTCTTACCTTTCCTTTGGTATACTCTTTAAATTTTCCCGTTGAACCACTTGGAATACTAAGGATACGCGGGTACCTTTCCTTGTGAAACTTAACCATTGCCATGTCTTGACATGGTCTTACGTGGTATCCTTGCCTTATGAACTCACCAATGCCATGCCTTGGCATGGTCTTACATGGACATTTGCCTTATAAATTCACCAATGCCATGCCTTGGCATGGTCTTACATGGACCTTTGCCTTATAGTAACTTATCAATGCCATGTCTTGACATGGTCTTACATGATTTCCTTAAACCCTAATGTCATGACATTTGTATCCTACACATTCCTAAGGTTCAACCGGGAATTCTGAGATTGCTTCTTCGTCAATTCATGCTTGAGTCTTTAAATGATAAATTTATAGAATAAATATGTAAATGCTAGAATTTAATAGTATCAAATGTAAAATAATAGAATATTGCATTTATTTACCAAACTTACCTCAAAACAAAATACGATAAACTATATCGATTTAGTCCACTATTTTTTTCTTTCCCCGATCTAACTCCGGATTTCATTCTTCTTGGTCTATAATAGCAAATTTAGCTTATTTAATACTCACATTTATCAAAACAGTCCTTAAGTCTAACTTTGGCAAAATTACAATTTTTCCCCTAAACTTTTACATATTTATAGATTTGCCCCAAAGCTCGAAAATTATACTTTATCCCTTATTCTTATGTTTTATGACATGCTGATCATTTTTCCCTTATATGACAACATCAAATTCTCACTCTAACATGTACTTATGAACATTAGGTATTTTTACCGATTAAGCCGTTTTACTCGTTTTCACTTAAAATCACTTAGCAAAAGTTGTTTAACATAATTTCAGACTTCATATTCTATCATAAAACATCAAAATAAACACATTTCACCTATGGATATTTTTCCAAATATGAACCCTAGCATGAATTATTGATAGAATAAGCTAAACCGAGCTATCAGGGCTTCAAAAATGTAAAGAACATTAAAAACGGGGCTTAGGATCACTTACTATGGAGCTTGGAAGCTTGAAACAAACCCTAGCTATGGTGAACACTTGAAATTTGGCCTAATGAAGAAGATGAGCATATTTTGCCATCTTTTTCCGTTTTTAATTTCTTTTTATTACTAAATGACTAAATTACCCTTCATTAAAAACTTTGGTTCTTTCTACCTATATATGTCCATTTTTGTCCATGAACATATAATGGTCTATTTACCATTTAAGGATTCCTACTTCAAACCCCCATTTCAATCAAGTACTCTATAAATTAGAACCCCTATTTAGCAACTTTTGCAAACAAGTCCTAATAGGCAATTTAAGCATGAAATCAATAAAATTTCTTATCAATACTTCAACACATGTATTTAATCACTCGATAAATCATAATAATTAATAGTAATAAACTTTTATAGCTCAGATTCATGGTTTTGCAACCACTATTCCATTTAGGCCCTATTTCGGGATGTTACATTTCTCCCCCCTTTAGGGATTTTCGTCACCGAAAATCTTACCTGTAAAGAGATTTGGGTACTGTTTTCGCATAGTCTCTTCGGGCTCCCATGTAGCCTCATCTATCCCATGCCTATTCCATAATACTTTCACAAGTGCAATACTTTTGTTCCTTAATTGCTTAACCTCCCGAGCTAGAATTTTTACCGATTCCTCACCGTAAGTCATATCTGGTTGAATCTCAACCTCTATTTGCGAAATCACATGCGATGGATCTAAATGACAATGACGTAGCATAGACACATGAAACACATTATGAATCTTCTCTAACTCAATCGGCAAAGCTAACTGATATGCCAATGGCCCAACTCTCTCGATCACCTCAAACGGTCCCATAAAACGGGGACTTAATTTGCCTTTCTTGCCAAATCTGAGAACTTTCTTCCAAGGGGATACTTTCAAGAATACCTTATCACCAACTTGAAATTCAATTTCTTTTCTTTTCAAATTTGCATAGGATTTCTGTCTATCTGAAGCTGCTTTCAAGCAAACTCTGATGGCTTTTACTTTCTCTTATATTTCTTTGACTAGATCAACCCCATAAATTTGATTTTCCTTAAGCTCTGTCCAATACAAAGGTGTGTGGAATTTACGTCCATACAAAGCTTCATAAGGTGCCATCTTCAAACTCGATTGATAACTATTATTATAGGTAAACTCTATTAACGGCAAATATTTCTCCCAACTACCTTGAAATTCCAATACACAACATCTAAGCATATCTTCAAGTACTTGAATAACTCTTTCTGACTGACCATCAGTTTGAGGATGGAAAGCTGTACTAAAACTCAACTTTGTACCTAAAGCTTCCTGCAATTTCTTCCAAAACCATGAAGTAAATCTCAGATCTCTATCTGAGATAATCGATAATGGTACTCCATGTAGTCTCACAATCTCTGAAATATACAACTCGGCCAACTTGTTAAGTGAATAATCCATACGTACTAGGATAAAATGAGCCGACTTCATTAGCTTATCAATCACAACCCATATTGCATCTTTCTTTCTCGGTGTCGAAGGCAATCCTGTCACAAAATCCATAGTAACTCGGTCCCATTTCCACTCGAGAACTAATACAAGCTACAATAAACCTGAAGGTACCTGATGTTCGGCCTTTACCTACTGACAGATCAAACATCTAGAAACAAACTCTGATATATCTCTTTTCATTCCTGTCCACCAATACATTTTCTTCAAATCATTATACATCTTTGTACTACCTGGGTGAATAGACAAAGAACTGCTATGTGCTTCCTGTAAGATCTTTCGAATAAGCTCATTGTTTTTTGGTACACATACCCTGTCTCTGAACATCAAACAACTGTTAGAACCGATCTGAAAATCAGACTCTACACCTAGCTCGCATTGAACTCTTTTGAGTTGCAACTCACCATCATCCTTCTGAGCTTCACAAATTTCTTCAAGAAACGTCGATTTAGCTCTCAACTCAGGTAAAATAGAACCATCATCTGATAAGGCCAAACTAGTACGCAAAGCTCTCAAGGCAAATAATGATTTTCTACTCAAAGCATCAGCAACAACGTTTGCCTTACCCGGTGATAATCGATCACTAGCTCATGATCTTTAATCAAATCTAGCCATCTTCTTTGCCTCAAGTTTAGATCTTTCTGAGTCATCAAGTATTTCAAACTTTTGTGATCAGTGAATATTCGGCACTTCTCACCATACAAGTGATGTCTCCAAATTTTTAATGCAAATACAATAGCATGTAGCTCTAAATCATGTGTCGGATAATTTTTCTCATATGATTTTAACTGTCTAGAGGCATAAGAAATTACCCTTCCTTCATGCATAAGTACACAACCTAGTCCATTTAAGGATGCATCACCATAAATGACAAACTCTTTACCCGGTTCTGGTTGTACTAAAATAGGAGCTTTAATCAACAATGCCTTCAACTTGTCGAAACTCACGACACTTCTCACCCATTCAAACTTGACATCTTTCTGTAGCAATCTTGTCAATGGAGTAGCTATCATGGAAAATCCATCTACAAATCATCTATAATAACCAGCAAGACCAAGAAAACTTCTGACTTCTGATACATTCCTGGGAGGCTTCCAATCAACAATGGCTGAAATCTTGCTCGGATCAACTTTAATACCTTCACCTGAGACAATATGTCCAAGAAAACAAACTTCCCGTAACCAGAACACACTTTTGCTAAACTTGGCATAAAGCTAATTATCTCTTAAAATCTATAAAACTGTTCTCAAATGCTCTGTATGCTCAGTCTCATCATGAGAATAAATTAAGATGTCATCAATGAACACAACTACAAACTTGTCCAAGTAAGGTCTGCAAATTCAGTTCATTAAATCCATGAAAATGGCAGGAGCATTGGTTAAGCAAAATGGCATCACAAGAAATTCATAGTGACCATACCTAGTTCGAAAAGCAGTTTTTGGAACATCTGACTCTTTAACTCGCAACTGATAGTATCCGGATCTCAAATCTATCTTAGAGAACATAGTGGCTCCTTTCAATTGATCAAACAAATCATCTATTCTAGGCAATGGATATTTTTTCTTGATGGTTACCTTGTTAAGCTGTCGATAGTCTATGCACAATCTCATGGAACTGTCCTTTTTTTTCACAAATAACACTGGTGCTCCCCATGGTGAATAACTAGGTCTTACAAAGCCTTTATCGCTTAATTCACATGAATCGAGCTTTCAATTCTTTCAATTCTATTGAAGCCATTCTATAAGGAGTAATAGAAATAGGTGTGGTACCGGAATAAATTCAATACCAAACTCAACTTCTCGATAGGAGGCAAACACGTAGTTCTTCCTAAACACATCGAAACTCATTTACCACAGGCACTGATTCAATTTTCAACTATGGATCTTTAGCATTCAACATAAAAGCAAGATAAGCTTCACATCCTTTCCTTAAACATTTCTGAGTAGACATAACAGAAATCATGGAAATTGAACTACTTGATTCATCTGAATTAACCCGAAGGATCTCTCCATTTTCACATTTCAACTCAATGAATTTATTTCCACAATTCACTATCACATCATGTGCAGTTAATCAATCCATACCAAGAATCACATCAAACTCATCAAATGGCAATAGCATGAGATCAGCCGAAAAATAGTAACCTCTAATCATCAAAGGGCAATTTTTACATACTTTGTTTACTAACACATGCTGACCTAATGGATTCGATACTTTAATCACAAATTCCGTAAACTCTATGGGCATGTTCATACTAGGCATTAATTTCATGCAAACATAGGAATGGGTTGAACCTAGATCAATCAAAGCAATAACATTAACATCATGAAGAGAAAATGTACCCGTAATTACGTCGGGAGAAGATGCCTCTTCACGAGCACGGATAGCATAAGTCCTTGCGGGTGCTCTAACATCTGATCTCATTGCTGTGTCTCTAAATGTACCTCTACCTACCCCTACTCTAGGATTTCTCTGAGATCTGCCTCTAACGGGGGCATTGCCTGATCTTGTACTCGGTATTACTTCTCTTTTAACCATTTTAGGACACTTCCGAATGAAATAATTTGGTGCACCACATCGAAAACAACCAGTCTTAGTTGCTCGACATTGACCTGGATGATGTCGACCACATTGAGGACACTCGGATCTATCAAACTAAATACTACCAACACTCGTAATCGAAGTGGTTTGAGCTTTTGAATCCATAAATCTTCCACTTCTGTTTAGGCTAGAATACCCGGCTAAAAAATTAGATCTCGTAGAGAACTCTCTAGGCCTCTTGGATGTAGACTGAAATGACTTGCTCATCTGTCTTTTCTTCATGTCTTGCATCTTAATTTCAGCTTTACCCTTTCTTTTTAATAACTCTTCTACCTTACAAGCTCGTTCAACTAAAACAACAAACTCTTTTATCTCTAATACACCAATTGACAGTCGGATATCATCATTGAGTCCATCCTCAAATCTTTTGCACATGATAGCCTCTGTAGACACACACTCTCGAGCATAATTGCTGAGTCGAACAAATTCAAGTTCATAGTCAGTCACAGTCATCTTACCCTATTTTAACTCAAGGAAATCTTTTCTTTTCTGGTCAATAAACCTCTGACTTATGTATTTCTTATGGAACTCCTCTTGAAAGAAATCCCAGGTAACTCTTTCTTTCGGTCTAACACAAGTGTCTTCCACCATTGGTAGGCCAAATCTCTAAGAAGTGACACCACACACTTAATACATTCTTCCGGTGTGCAGGATAACTCATCAAAGACTCTGATAGTGTTCTCAAGCCAAAATTCAGCTTTCTCTGTATCATCATCTTTGGTAGCCAGAAACTCTTCGGACCCTTATTTTCTAATCTTGTCAACGGGGGTTTCTCTCTTATCAGTATCTCACAATCGGGAAGCTACATGAGTGGTATGAGGATCGTGAGGGGTGGAGGTCTATGACCAGTTCGTATTTAATGAACTCAAAGAAACCATTCATTCATAGCTTGGAAGAAGGCTTCTCGAGCCCCTCCTCCCTGACTAACTGTAACGGGCCTTTCACTACTATCTGGTGGCATCGTCCCTTTTACGGGAGCGGAATCATTACTCTCTACATCATCTGCACCAGCTCGTTCGGGATCCATAACTATAAAAGAAAAACATTTTAAAATCGTCCTAAGTCGTCACACTATCAAAATATAAGTATGGCATGTATAGTTAGACTCTCACTCATAATGAATATTCGAGAATCGACTAAACTCTCGCTCTGATACCAATAAATATAACCCCAATTACCCGAGACCATTTTTGGAGTCGAGCACGAGGCATTACTAGACTTAACTTACTAGATCAGGGCATAAAAATTGAAACTATCCATCTGCATCATGTTCCCTTAATTAACTATAACTCGAGTTACGAAACTCAAAATATAGATCCGTAAATTTTCCTTGAAACTAGACTCATATATCTTATTACTATAATTTTTCAAGAATTTTTTGTGTGGCCAATTAGTACATTTTATTAGTTAAAGTCCCCCTATTACACAGTTCGACAGTTTTGACCTCTCTTCACTAAAAATCAATTATCTCATAATATACAATTCTTTTTTCCTACGCCATTTTTTATATATAAAAATAGACTCAATAAGATTTAATTCTATATCTCATGAACAACCTAATTCTATTTCTACTATTTTTGGTGAGTTTTCAAAATCACTTCACTGCTGCTGTCCAAACTGTTCCCCTGCATATAATTGCATAATTTCTTAAAATAACTATCAACTAGGCATTACATAACATCCAAAACATGTTCTTAATTAACCATTTTAATAGCTAATCATTACCAAACATTTACAAGCCAATATTAAGCCATATCATAAGGTCATACACACAAAGTGGCTAAGTCCCTATACATGGCATAACTTAAAACATTCGAGTCACAAAATACCAATATAATCCTTTGATAGTGTATAACAATCTCTGACATCCTTACGATCCTCGAGTTGGCTTATAAGACTATGAAAAGAAAGAAAGGAATGGGAGTAAGCGTTAAGCTTATTAAGTTTGCATGTAAATAAATAACAACATTCTTAATGCATTATCATATTCTTTTCTTACCAAAATTATTTAAGCCTTTAACTTAATATACTTAAGTCTTAAATTCTCACCCGTACCTTTTTAGCTTGAACTTGTCTTACCTTTCCTTTGGTATACTCTTTAAAATTTCCCGTTGAACCACTTGGAATACTAAGGATACGTGGGTACCTTTCCTTGTGAAACTTAACCATTGCCATGTCTTGACATGGTCTTACGTGGTATCCTTGCCTTATGAACTCACCAATGCCATGCCTTGGCATGGTCTTACATGGGACCTTTGCCTTATAAATTCACCAATGCCATGCCTTGGCATGGTCTTACATGGGACCTTTGCCTTATAGTAACTTATCAGTGCCATGTCTTGACATGGTCTTACATGATTTCCTTAAACCCTAATGTCATGACATTTGTATCCTACACATTCCTAAGGTTCAACCGGGACATTCTGAGATTGCTTCTTCGTCAATTCATGCTTGAGTCTTTAAATTATAAATTTTAAGAATAAATATGTAAATGTTGGAATTTAATAGTATCAAATGTAAAATAATAGAATATTGCATTTATTTACCGCAAACTTACCTCGAAACAAAATACGATAAACTATATCGATTTAGTCCACTATCTTTTTCTTTCCCCGATCTAACTCCAGATTTCGTTCTTCTTGATTGATAATAGCAATTTTAGCTTATTTAATACTCACATTTATCAAAACAGTCCTTAAGTCTAACTTTAAAAAAATTACAATTTTGCCCTTAAACTTTTACATATTTACACATTTGCCCCAAAGCTCAAAAATTATACTTTATCCCTTATTCTTATGTTTTATGACACGTTGATCATTTTTCCCTTTTATGACAACATCAAATTCTCACTCTAACATGTACTTATGAACATTAGGTATTTTTACCGATTAAGCCATTTTACTCGTTTTCACTTAAAATCACTTAGCAAAAGTTGTTTAACATAATTTAAGACTTCATATTATATCATAAAACATCAAAATAAATACATTTCACCTATGGGTATTTTTCCAAATATGAACCCTAGCATGAATTATTGATAGAATAAGCTAAACCGAGCTACCGGGACTTCAAAAATGTAAAGAACATTAAAAACGGGGCTTGGAATCACTTACTATGGAGCTTGGAAGCTTGAAACAAACCCTAGCTATGGTGAACACTTGAAAATTCAGCCTAATGAAGAAGATGAGCATATTTTGCCATCTTTTTCCCTTTTTAATTTCTTTTTATTACCAAATAACTAAATTACCCTTCATTAAAAATTTTGGTTCTTTCTACCTATGTATGTCCATTTTTGTCCATAAAAATATAGTGGTCTAATTACCATTTAAGGACTCCTACTTCAAACCCCCATTTCAATCAAGTACTCTATAAATTAGAACCCCTATTTAGCAACTTTTGCAAACAAGTCCTAATAGGCAATTTAAGCATGAAATCAATAAAATTTCTTATCAATACTTTAACACATGTATTTAGTCACTTGGTAAATCATAATAATTAATTGTAATAAACTTTTATAGCTCAGATTCGTGGTTTCACAACCACTGTTCCGTTTAGGCCCTATTTCGGGATGTTACATGACCAATTAACAATTCTATCAAATCACAATTCATTAAAATCTCATATTTAACTCATAATTATTATGTAATAATATTTACAAACTCACTCGTTAGAATTGTGGGTCCGTAGCCACTATTTTCGACACCACAAAAAATGGGCTGTTATAACTCTTCCTCTAGTATCCCATTTTTCAATGGCAATAAAAACATTAGTTTTGGAACCACAATTCCGATAAGTGATGTCATGTTTATTATTTAATTGATGTTTATGGAGTTACATTAGAGTCGTATTAAATTTTGTGAAGAAATTTTAATTTTTAGTTAGTTAATTGAATAAAAGGACAAAATTGTGAAAGAGACAAAACTTAATAATTATTGAATTGTATTGACTTAATAGCTTATTAAATGAGGGTATGCTTGTATGGTAATTAAACCATAGTAAAAGTATATGGACAACTTTTGATATGGATGGAGTTAAATTACAAGGTTATAATTAAGAGTAAACTTGTAATAATAAATAAAATTAAAGAATGATAAAATAAAGAAAAATTGCTATCATCTTCTCCAAAGTGTTCCACCAAAAATTAAGAAGGAAACCTCCATTTTTGGGAGCTTTAGGTTTGGCCAATACAAATTCCTTGCATGTAAGCTCATTTTTAACCCGTTTCTTGTAATTTTTATGTTTTTGAGATTGTTGCAACTAGGTCCAGCTAACCCGTACCTCCGTTTTTGAAACTGTTAAGAATTTTAGATTTCACCATTGATGAATTCTTGATATTATAATGTTAAAAAATGAATTTGAGTTATTGATTCTTGATGTAATAGCCCAATTTCAGTGAAGTCGGAACAGTGGTTTCAGGACCATAAATCCGAGTCATAAAGAAATTTATTTTAATATTATTTCATGGTTGGTATTATGATAGGAAAGACGTATGAAAATTTTGATAAGAAAATTTTATCGATTTCATGTTTAATTGTGGAAAGGATCAAATTACATAAAATGCAAAAGTTGAATTCTAGTAGCTATAAGTATCAAATAGCTTTGGAATCCAAAATTTGAGGTCCTTATAAGGTAATTAGACCATTAAAAAAAGTTAGTAGATATTTTTGGTGAATCATCCATGGAAAATTAGAAACAAGAAGGACTAAATTGGAATTTAGAATAAATAAAGATGATAATAGTTTAATATCATCTTATTTCATCTTCATCCCCAAATTAAAATACATGGAAACCATAGAAAAGAGAAAAACATACAAGCAAGCTTTCTTGGCTTAATTAGGTAAGCATTCTTGTCCTGTTTTTAGTAATTTTTATATTTTTTGAGTTCGAAATAACTTAATCTATCTATTTTGGGGATTAATTATGCTGACATTTTGAAATTTATGGTAGAAAATGAAAAGTTGTTGATAGATAAATAACTTTTACAAACAGAATTTAGATGAAATTATGATTTAGGGACTAAATTGAAAAATGGTAAAACTTATGGAAAAATTTTGATATTTGTGAAATTCATGGGCTGTTATTGTAACATGTAAAATTTGGTTAGGCTTGAAATAAGGATTAAATTGCATGAATTTCGTTTTCCGAGCTTAGGGACAAAATTTTCATTTATGAAAAGTATAGGGGCAAAGTGGTAATTTGCCTAAGATGCTAATTGAATTCAATTGAGTATAAAGTGAATTAAATTGATGCTAAATTCATTTATATAGATCCGAAAAACTCAAATACGAAGTTAGATCGAGGAAAAGATAAAGTGCCAGAGTAGTAGATTTTTGTATACAAACAAGTATCGAGGTAAGTTCGTGTAACTAAATTGTGTATATTTTCATGTTTGAATTGAATGTTGTATATGTGAATTATTAATTTGTTATGTATATGAAATTGATTATATATCCGACATGCCAAGAATTATTAAGTTCCTTTTGAATATATGAAATTCGATGGATACAAGTTTTTCTAGAATTGGTTGTGGTCTTGCATATGTTGTAGACACACCACAGCTCGAAAGAGCATCCCTATTAGCCCTCTCGAGCTTCCTGTATAAGGTTCTTGTGGGCTTCCCATCATAGCTCTTTGAAGTGTCCCCAAAGGTTGTGATCCTACATTTGTTGTGGACACACCTTAGCTTTTTTGAGCATCCCGATTATAGGCTCTTCATGAGCTTCCTATTAAATTGGCTCCTAGTGAGCTTCCCGATAGTGCTCGCTTGGACTTCCTAATATATGGCTATCCAGAGCTTCCAGTTACATGGCTTTTTGTGAGCTTCCTGATAGGCTCTTCGTGAGCTTCCCGATATGGTTCTTTGTGAACTTCCTGATAATGGCTCTTATGAGCTTCCCATTATATAGCTCGGATAAGCTTCCCGATAGGCTCTTTATGAGCTTCTCGAAATGGCTCTGTGTGAGCTTTCCATTACAAGGCTCGAGAGTGTGCTTCCTGATTATGTGTTCTAAAGAGTACCCCATATATGAATTGGCAGATCAATAATAAGTACATCTTGTATGTACTACTTGAGTATCCATCGATATTTCAATGACTCAACTTACAAAACTCCTGATGTGAGAAAATATGAGAATAAAATGAATTATATCTTAAATATCCTTGAAATACCTAGAAATGGATACATGATGAGCTCATCTCTGTTTTCTTGATAATTATATAAAATTTCATAGCTAACTTGTTTGGTATGAGCATGTGTCTAGGCAATTGCTCACATAAATTTGGATGCATGTTTTGTAAAACCCCAAACTCGGCCTAGACATTATGGCCGGATTTAGCATGTCACATCAAAAGGTTGTTTAAAACTACACGTTCATTAAAAACCCTTCCACTAATTTAAAACTTTTTACCATTTAAAAATCCCAAATTTCGTTGCTTACAAAAACAAGATTTGCTCAAAGTTATATTCTTGCAAAAATATTAATATTTAAAAACTTTGTTTGTTGCAAAAGTCTGTCTTAAATAGTTGCAGAAACCTGAAATTTTGAAAAGAGTAGTTATTGTTTTAAAAACCCGTGTTTAATAGATTAGCAGTTTGTAATCAAAGGGAATACCAAATAAAAGTTAAAAAGAAAACCCAATGGCCTTACTACAGAAATTATTAACCCAATAATTAAAAATAACATAAATTAAAGCAAAATCTCTAAGTTCAATTTGAAATTATATCTGACGTGTGGCCGCCTCCGAGTCCTTCGTAGCTCCAAATCCTCTAAAGTTGGGAATTACCTGCACGGTTAAAAGAAAGGGTGAGTTACGAGAACTCAGTGTATAATTCCCTATTACGGTCATAATCTAGGCCCGAGCCCATACGATATCGATCTGGGCCTAAGCCTTATTCGATGACAATCTGGACCTAGCCCTAAAATCATATCAATGCAATGGACATGTACCCAACCCATTCCAACCAAACTCTCCACCCATACCAACCAATCTCTCCATGTGGGGACCATGTCAACCCACCCAGCCAAACTCTCCAATAATGCAGCCAAGCTACTAATAACGGTATACGTGGCTGAGCCACTAAAATATGAATATGTGGCGATGCCACTATAACGGTATGTGGCGATACCACTAGAACGGTACTTCCTCCAATCAGCAAACCCAACCCAATGTAATATGTTATGTATGCAATGTATTACAATCATATACAAATATATAAAATCACATAACAACATATAAACTACCACTAAGGGTATCAAGGTTATTTTTTCATTTAGGGGTAAGACGGTAATTTCACCCCTCGGGGGTATTTCGATAATTTTACCCATCGAGGGTATTTCGATAATTTTACCCATCAAGGGTATTTCGATAATTTACCCACTAAGGGTATTTCAATAATTTACCCATTAAGGATATTTAGGTAATTTTACCCCTCGAACGGCCTTTTTCGGAGGCCCACTGTCGCCTCGAGCGACATAGGTTCAATTTCTGGGCAAAACGGTGCAATTGGGCTAAAGTCCAATTTCGACCCAAACGGGTCCACATGCTCGTGTGCCCCATACAGCCCATTTTCAGTCACGATTCTGTAGACTTCGCAGCCGCACCGATCATCTGACACTTATCATGGATTTCACCCATGTGGGCCCGTTATCCCATTGGGCTCACTTAGCCCACTTCGGCTCAACAAGGCCCATTACAGCCTAAGCCCATGAGAGAGATCGTGGCACTCCAAAGGTCTATCGCCAATGTTCATGGCTCGATTTATCACCACAAGCATTCGCACGCTCGAGTGGTCTCAGATGTCGATATTCTGGCTTTTCAGTATTTCAGCTTCTAGCCGATTCACATAACATTGCACTATCAGAATAAACAAAGGTGTGAGATTACACACCTGTTATGGGTTGTAGGTTGAAGCTCCCAAGATTAAGCACCACCAAACAAGAAATCTCCTACAAGGGAAGGATAATCGGCCCTAGACTTTTGCTAAGAATGACGAGTCCCAACCACTTTTCGAGATTCAAAGGTTGAATGAACGGAGAGGAGGATATGCTTGGACCCTAATAGATTTGGCCTACACAAAAGGAGTCAAGGTTTAAGTGCTTCGACTTATGCTTTGCAAGGAGAGGGGAAGAATAATAAGAGGAAGAGAAAGTGTTGTATTCAGCCATAAAAAAACCAAAAAGAGAAAAGGGATTCAGCCGCAAGCGAACAATAACCGCGATATGATTTTGCAAAGTAAGAAGAATAGTGTGAAGGGGAAAGAAAAGAAAGTGAAGGTAGAGGCTTACTAATTCGACAATTAGCAAGAAAAATGAAGGTGAAAGAAAATATGAAGAAAAGGTGATTTTGGCAGAGGTCAAAAATGAAAAGAAACGACACGAAACGTCCAAAAGTGCTAAAATGCAAACACTTCCCCAAGAAAATTCAGAGAAAATTCGGCACTTCCCCTAACACAAACCGAATATGCACTCCCCAAAATGACAAGCCTTTGGCCGAAATTCCCTATTCAACTTCCCCACATTTGGCCAACTCTTCCTCACACTTCCATCCCCTTGATTTTCACCACTATTTTCTCCTACTATTGCTCCCCTCCATCCATTTGAAACTTTTGACCAAGTCTCCAACTCCCCTTGAAGAGTTTGATCCGAACTCTGCTTCCTCCCCTCTCAAGTCACAGAATAAAAGCCTCTAATTGCAACTTGTGGGATTCTAACCCCACTCTCCATGCCTTCCCAATGACGCCACTGCCACTGAGCTACAAGCTTATCTTGTGTCATCTTAATGCACACCATTTTACTTAAGCCCTACTACCAACAACCCTCTCCACTAAAGGGCCAAAAACTAAAATTTTTCCAAGGCTTAGACTCGAACCCAAGCCTCCCTACAACTCCCAAATACACTCAAATAATCGGCTGAGCAAGCACAACATGAAATCATGCAAAAATTACAACCTCTAATTTTTGGGACATTACATTTTTGTATGCTTACTTTAAATGAATAATGGTTGGTAAGTTAATTTCCTGTTATATGAACTTACTAAGCATTTGAAATGCTTACTCAATTTTCTTTTCTTTGTTTTATAGTGCTTGAAAGCTCGTAAAGTTTGGAGTCGGTAGGAGCATCATCACACTATCCATTAGCTCATTTTGGTATAAATATAAAATTTGTTTTGGTATAATGGCATGTATAAGCTAATTTGGCCAATGTTGACATGTAAATGGTTGTTTGTAATCTAGCCATTGGAATGGCTAGTAATGGTATGTTTTGGTACATAATTATAAGGCTACAATATGTTTAACATATATGTGTATGGTAAAGTTAAATTGAATTATAGTAAATTATATGTTTTCAAAAAAAGGTAAGTTTGGAAATACATGAATGTAAGTGTTAATATATCATACATAACTCTTGTTTTAGGCTTGGATAAGTCGTCTTGAATTGGTTGTTGAAAATGCTTAAGTGTTGATGTAGGTGCAAGGTAAAAAAGGTGAGAAATAATGCTTGGAAAAATGGCCTTATTTTTTCCACACGGGCAGACACACGGGCGTGTGTCTTAACCGTGTGTGACACAAGGCCATACGTACAGGCGTGTGGTTTGGACGTGTGTCCCCTGCATCTTAAAATTTGAGAAACAGAATGCTCAGAATTGAGCACACGAGTGTGTGTCTCAGCCGTGTGAGACACACGGCCCAGCACATGGGCATGTGTCCTGGCCGTGTAACCCCTGCACCTAATTTTCAAAAATTAAATTGTCCACACAGTCTAGCACACAGGCATGTGGCTGGTGTGTGACCCAAGTCAAAGTGTTACACGGGTAAGGACATGGGGTAGAACACGACCGTGTGTCTCATATCGAATGCCTACATGGCCTGGCCACATGGGCGTGTGTCCCCTGCACCTAAGAAAAATTTTGAGATTTTGTGAAAAATTTACTATAATTTTTGTTTAGTCTCGACTCGATTCTAATATGTATTTTGGGCCTCGAGAACCCATATGATGGACATTGTGATTGATTCTCGGAAATGAAGAGTAAATGACATGAATTGACAGAAATTGAATTGTAAACTTTAGTAATGCTCCATAACCCTGTTCCGGCAATAGATACGGGTTAGGGGTGTTACAATTGATTATGATTAATCTATGATGCCTCTAGTGTGGTATAGTTACCCGAGTATCCCAATCGAGTACTTATTTCATGGGGCTAAATGTTAATGGTTTAGAAGCCCGTTTTTAGTCAAATTAGAACAATGGTTTTGGGACCACAAATCCAAAGTCAAAATAATTATTTTATTATTATTTTAATATTTATAGCATGATAGTATGATTGTGTGGAAGTTTCGTTAAGAAATTTTATTGTTTGAGTGTTTAATTTGATAAAAAGGACTAAATCGCGTAAAGTGTAAAACTTGTGTTCTATTAGCTAAAGATATCTAATAGCTATGGAATATTAAAGTAAAAGTCCTTAAGTAGTAATTAGCCCAATTATAAAGTGAGTGGACATTCTTGGACATTATTTATGTGATTTTAATGTTGAATTTGAAGGTTAAATAGGTAAATTAATAAATTAACTTAATTAAAATAAGTAAAACTAAGTCATCATCTTTTTATTCTCTCTTCAACCAATTCTTCAAAAAAAAAAAAAAAAAAAAAAGAAAGCCATGGGACGAACTAGGGTTCAACTACTTTAAAGCTTAAATTGGTGAGTGATTTTTGTTCCTTTTTTTTAATGATTTCTATGTTTTTGAGATCGTTGTTGCTTAGTCTAGCTAGCCCATGGACTATTTTGCAAAATTGTTGAAGGTTTATAGTTTTGTCATTGATGAATCTATATGTGTTTTGATGTTTAATGGTAGAAGATGCATGCTTGTTGTTAGATAAACAAAATTTGTTAACTGATTTTTAGTAAAATGTCCAATTAGGGATTGAATTATGAAATGAGTAAAATTTGTGGTTAAGTTGTGAAATAAATGAAAAATATGGACTGCTAGGGACCTAATTGAAATTTGGCTAGCATGGGTTTTGGTTGAATTGCATAAATTTGTAATTTTATGAAATAAGGACTAAATTGTAAAAATGTTGAAATGTTAGGGGTAAAAATGTAAAATTACCTTAATGTGTGTTTTGGATTAAATTGAATACAGAGATAATTAAATAAGTTAATTTTTTATTACATTTATATCAACAAAAATGAAATTCGGTTTTAGATTGGGGAAAGAACAAGGTTTTCGAATAATCAACTTATTTAGTCGTTTTTGCATTCGAGGTAAGTTCGTATGTGATAAATGTGACACCCTAAACCTGGCCAAGACATTATGGTTGAATCTTGGCGATGTCACATGGTAGTGTTTTGGAAATAAATGAGTTGTCGTAAAAACCTCTTTTATAATTAGCCTCATTACAAAATCTTATGTTAATTCTAGGATGCGTTGTAACATCCTAAATTTATGGGCCTATGCATTTAGTGTGGGGATATGTTTAATTTGTTAATTCAAGTAAAAGGGGTCTAAATTTGGGCTTAGAATTAGGCAAAGGCCCAGATTAAATTATTTTAAGATGGCATCATTAATAATTAAAAAGGAACAAGTTTTAGGTCGTAAGGAGCCCATGTTTTTAGGCCAATTTTCGGCACTTAAAATGGAGCAAGGGGTGACGCCACACACAAGGAGTAAGGGGCCCAAATTTAAGTTTCATGGAGCCCAATTCTTTTAATTTAAGTTAGCTAAATTTTGGGCATTAGGATTAGGTGGAGTGGATGGCAACAAGGCTATTATCTAGGAATTTATTTTATGTGGATAATAAGCAAATAAAGGCTAAGATTTAGGATTTTATGATTAAAATATGTGGATAAAGGAGGAGGAGTTAGAGATAATTAAGTCTCTTTTAGATGAGCTAGTAGATTAAGATAAAGGAGAAAAGTTAGAATTTATCTACAAAGAGAGTGATGGCCAAGAATCCATCACCTAGAGGAGTAAAGAAACCACTACTACATGGCAAAGGGTTGTCAATTTCCTATAAATAGGGGCTAGCTCCTTGTTTCGACATTAAATCCTCTCCTTTTGTGCCAAAATTCCTTAGCTTCTTTTCTCCAAATTTCTTTCTCCAATTTCTCTAAAAGCGAAAACTCCATTATTCTCTTCTTTCTTCTAAAAGCCAAAAACTCCATTATTCTCTTCTTTCTCCTAAAAGCCGAAAACTCCATTATTCTCTTCTTTCTTCTAAAAGCTGAATACTCCATTATTCTCTTCCTTCTCTAAAAAGTCAAAATCTCTATAGTTTTTATTTTATTCATCCTATTTGAGAAATTGTTCTATACTTCCGGCATTTAAATCCTCAATTGACATTGTCAAATTCTCTCTCTAGTACTAGCCGAATCTCCTAAGTGAAGGTAAGAGTAGATTTTTGACTAGTTCTCATAATCTATTCCCAATTTTTGAAAAGGCAAAAGTCGAAAGCTAATGGTTTAATGGTTTATGATGGGCAGCAAGTCGGGATTTGAAGGAAGCCTAGTCGACTAGATCTAAAAGCCGAAATTCATAAGTCTCCAATTTCGGGATTTTTAAGGTAAGAAGATTTTCCTAGATTTCTATTAGATTTCATCATTATATACAAGATTTTAACTTTATAAGGAGGATTAACAATTAAATATTATTATAGTAACTCTGATAAGGATTTATGATGGAATTAAATATGGATCAGGCAAAAGAAAGAATCCTTAAGTTTAAGAAACGAGCAAGATTCATTGCTCGAGATTGGCCAATTGGTTGTGGATCGGCTTCGAACAACACCTTAGGCGGATAGCGTTGTGTCAACTAAGGATAGCGTCGATATAGAAAGCCTCATTTTATCGGTAATCAAGTGTGTAGATTCTTGACACATAAGTTTTGTTATATTATATGTATGTTATGGGCTAAAAGCCGGAAAAGGTGTGTAGATCTCTATCACACTAATTAATCTGAATTATATGTATGTTATGGGCTAAAAGCCAGAAAATGAGGCTGTATGAATAGTCGTATTACCCAGAAAGGGTAGACAAGGGATGCCAGGTACGTAATCATAGAAACTTATCTATGTGTATCGAAGTATGTAAAAATATGTGATATGTTTAGATAGTTTAATGTTCTGATTCTTGCATGTATGCATGGGATGGGATTGATTGATTTACGGAAGGGGAGCAGGTCGCGAGGCGATCGGTGGCTTTGCCACATAGGTCACATAGTGATCGGTCTTTATGACAGGCAGTACAGCTGTCAATATATTACTAAGGTCGCATAGCGATCGGTGGCTTCACCACATAGGTCACATAGTGATCGGTCTTTATGACAGGCAGCACAGCTGTCTATATGGTGTGTAGTGGATGGAGGGTTGATTGTAGAAATCCCCACGGTGTGATGGTTGGTACGGGGGTGCGTAGAAGATGGACTCATAGGTTTGGGATGGGCCATGTTGCATATTTTGTTACCCTTGTATACGGGCCAAGGCTCATAATGTGTTTGTGGGCCTCAAGCCTTTTATGTGTTCTCGAGATTTGCACACCGAGTCTTGGTGACTCAACCTTTTATTTTGCCAACATTTTAGGTGAGCGAGAGATCGTGAACATGGGAGCCGAGGCGGACTCGAGGGCCATCAAGTTTTATTTCTACAAATTATTTGGGATTTCTTTAAGTTTATTTTATTTTTATTTGGGATTTTTTAAGGCCCTAGTTTTTATTCAACTAAGAATTTTCCAATGTTATGCAACTTATAAATTTTATGTCAAGGTTTATTTATACTTAATAATACTAATATAAGATTTATTTTTAAAATGTCACTTATTTACTCTAATAATGTTTAATTAACTTACGACTTCCAAAACCAACAAGGCAAAAGTTTTCAATGTACAAGCCGTGACATGCCAGATCCAGTCGAAACGCATGGGTCGGGTTTGGGGTGTTACAATTTGGTATCAGAGCCCGGTTCAAAACTCGGGCTGTGAAATGGGTCTAGAAATGTTTTTAGAAATTTTTTTTGGTTTGAGGACATGGCCTTCGAGTCTACCGGCACCCGATCCACCGAGGTAAGTATTCTAAACTCTTGTTGTGTTATTTATGTGGGCTTAATGAGCTTTATGGGACGTAGACTATCTAGGTTAGAACTTGATGGACTCTAGGCTTAGGCAAACAACTCTTCAATTCCATAAGACTTAACTTCACTAAAACAAAACCTGTAAACGAGTCACAAGACTAAGGTGTGGCAACAGGCATATGCATGTCTAGGAGTAGATCCGGAAGAGCTTGGTATTTAAACAATCCTAGTGACTCACCTCCTCTTCACAGGAATCTTACAGTGCGTGTAGTATTGCTCACTCTAGCTATAAGGACTTGTTCATGGGCTGAACCCATAATTAAAACCCGAAAGGGACCAACCACCCTATTTTGCAACCAAAACCCCTAAGTTTTGTACACTTCCAAAAAAAAATTCATTTGATTTGAAAATGTTCGCAACTATGAAGAAAATTACCAAATTACCCTTGTTATGCAAAATGACCAAAATAGCCCTGATTTGTAGAATTACCAAATTACCCTTGTTTTGTAAAATTACCGAAATACCTCTGAATCACAAAATTACCAAAATACCTCGGATCACAAAATTATCGAAATACCCACAATTTCAAAATTATCAAAATACCCAAAATTTCAAAATTATCGAAATACCTCGAATTTCAAAATTATCAAATGCCCTCAATTTCAAAATTATCAAAATACCTCGATTTCAAAATTTTTGAAATGCCCCAGATTCCAAAATTACCAAAATACCCTCAATTTCCAAAATTACCAAAATACCCCCAAGAATGCAAAATTACCAAAATACCCTTATTTTATAAAATCATCAAGGAACCTCATTTCGAAAAAAAATTTACGAAAATGCCCCTGTAGGATAAAATTACAAAAATACCCTTGGGTAGTGAAAACAACAACCATAACAACAACACTTTTTTGTAATGAACATGAGTTCATGATTGAATGTATGGGTTTCTTAGAGGATATGAACTTGAGACTGTATGTTGAATGCGAATTCGAAATAATTACTCTTAAAGCTATCATTCATAAGACTGCCCATGGTTAAAAAAAGTGGAAGAAAACTAATAATTCATAAAATTTCTAATCAGATAAACGCGAATCGGTAGAATGAGTACAAGGGACGAAGACGCTTGAGATCACGAATAATGGTGCTTACCCTACCATAGTATACTAAGTGTTTATTTTGGCTTTAGAATTAGAGTCTTGCAATGAAAGCATAGTGGTGAGACTCAGGTAGAATGATTACTAGTTAGTTGGAAATTTCGAGGACAAAATTTCTTTAAGGAGGGTAGAACTGTAACATCCTAAATTTATGGGCCTATGCATTTAGTGTGGGGATATGTTTAATTTGTTAATTCAAGTAAAAGGGTCTAAATTTGGGCTTAGAATTAGGCAAAGGCCCAGATTAAATTATTTTAAGATGGCATCATTAATAATTAAAAAGGAACAAGTTTTGGGTCGTAAGGAGCCCATGTTTTTAGGCCAATTTTCTGCACTTAAAATGGAGCAAGGGGTGACGCCACACACAAGGGGTAAGGGGCCCAAATTTAAGTTTCATGGAGCCCAATTCTTTTAATTTAAGTTAGCTAAATTTTGGGCATTAGGATTAGGTGGAGTGGATGGCAACAAGGCTATTATCTAGGAATTTATTTTATGTGGATAATAAGCAGATAAAGGCTAAGATTTAGGTATTTTTATGATTAAAATATGTGGATAAAGGAGGGAGGAGTTAGAGATAATTAAGTCTCTTTTAGATGAGCTAGTAGATTAAGATAAAGGAGAAAAGTTAGGAATTTATCTACAAAGAGAGTGATCGCCAAGAATCCATCACTAAGAGGAGTAAAGAAACCAGCTACTACATGGCAAAGGGTTGCCAAATTTCCTATAAATAGGGGGGCTAGCTCCTTGTTTCTGACATTAAATCCTCTCCCCTTTATGCCGAAATTCCTTAGCTTCTTTTCTCCAAATTTCTTTCTCCAATTTCTCTAAAAGCCGAAAACTCCATTATTCTCTTCTTTCTTCTAAAAGTCGAAAACTCCATTATTCTCTTCTTTCTCCTAAAAGTCGAAAACTCCATTATTCTCTTCCTTCTCTAAAAAGTCGAAATCTCTATAGTTTTTATTTTATTCATTCTATTTGAGAAATTGTTCTATACTTTCGGCATTTAAATCCTCCATTGACATTGTTGAATTCTCTCTCTAGTACTAGCCGAATCTCCTAAGTGAAGGTAAGAGTAGATTTTTGACTAGTTCTCATAATCTATTCTCGATTTTTGAAAAGGCAAAAGCCGAAAGCTAATAGTTTAATGGTTTATGATGGGCAGTAAGTCGGGATTTGAAGGAAGCCTAGTCGACTAGATCTAAAAGTCGAAATTCATAAGTCTCCAATTTTGGGATTTTTAAGGTAAGAAGATTTTCCTAGATTTCTATTAGATTTCATCATTATATACAAGATTTTAACTTTATAAGGAGGATTAACGATTAAATATTATTATAGTAACTCGATAAGGATTTATGATGGAATTAAATATGGATCGTGCAAAAGAAAGAATCCTAAGTTTAAGAAACGAGCGATATCTCTTGCTCGAGATTGGCCAATTGGTTGTGGACCGCTTCGAACAACACCTTAGGCGATAGCAATTGTGTCAACTAAGGATAGCGTCGATATAGAAAGCCTCATTTTATCGGAATCGTGTGTAGATTCTTGACACATAAGCTTTGTTATATTATATGTATGTTATGGGCTAAAAGCCGGAAAAGGTGTGTAGATCTCTATCACACTAGTTAATCTGAATTATATGTATGTTATGGGCTAAAAGCCGAAAAATGAGGCTGTATGAACAGTCATATTACCCAGAAAGGGTAGGCAAGGGATGCAGTATGTAATCATAGAAACTTCTCTATGTGTATCGAAGTATGTAAAAATATGTGATCTATTTAGATAGTTTAATGTTCTGATTCTTGCATGTATGCATGGGATGGGATTGATTGATTTACGAAGGGGAGCAGGTCGCGAGGCGATCGGTGGCTTTTCCACATAGGTCACATAGTGATCGGTCTTTATGACAAAAGCTGTCGATATATTATTAAGGTCGCATAGCGATAGGTGGCTTCGCCACATAGGTCACATAGTGATCGGTCTTTATGATAGGTAGCACAGTTGTCGATACGGTGTGTAGCGGATGGAGGGTTGATTGTAGAAATCCCACGGTGTGATGGTTGGTACAGGGTGTGTAGAGGATGGACTCATAGGTTTGGGATGGGCCATGTTGCATATTTTGTTACCCTTGTATACGGGCCAAGGCTCATAATGTGTTTGTGGGCTTCAAGCCTTTTTATGTGTTCTCGGATTTGCACATCGAGTCTTGGTGACTCAACCTTTATTTTTCCAACATATCGTGAGCAATAGATCGTGAACATGGGAGCCAAAAGCGGACTCGAGGGCCATCAAGTTTTATTTCTACAAATTATTTTGGGATTTTTTAAGTTTATTTTATTTTTATTTGGGATTTTTTAAGGCCCTAGTTTTATTCAACTAAGAAGTTTCCAATGTTATGCAACTTATAAATTTTATGTCAAGGTTTATTTATACTTAATAATACTAATATAAGATTTTATTTTTAAAATGTCACTTATTTACTCTAATAATGTTTAATTAACTTACGACTTCCAAAACCAACAAGGCAAAAGTTTTCAATGTACAAGCCGTGACACGCCATATCCAGTCAAAACGCATGGGCCGGGTTTGGGGTGTTACATGCGTCTTTCATTTTTAGAACGTAATTCATTATCACAAAAGTATTCTCTTTCAAAACAATATTAATTTCCAAAATGTCACTTATCGCGGAAGCTTTTTAAATCAGTTTGCGTATTTGAGTGTATTTTGTTAAAACATTTGATTCATTTTGAAAACTCGATTAACCCTACTACTAGCGGTTGTAAATCAAAATAATAGAAATCGCAAATTAACCATGAAAATCCAAAAAAGGCCACTATTACAATAAAATAACCCAAAATAAAATCAAAATTATAATTAAGTACTAAAATAGAACGAAATGGGTCATGTGGCCACCGTTGAGTCCTTCGCCGCACCGATCCGCCTATGTTTGGGGATTACCTGTACAGTTAAAACAGAAGGGTGAGTTTATGAAAACTTAGTGTGTAATCCAAAATAGCACAAACAGACAGACAAAAGGCAATCAAATTTTGGGCCTAAGCCCTATTCCGAATCAGTGACAGTATCAGTTTGGGCTTTAGCCCATTTCAATATAGAGGCAATCATGCATTTGGGCCTTGGCCCATTACAATATCACAATATGCAATATACAAGTCCTACCCAGCCAGCCTCTACACTCTACCTCCGTCTAACCTTACACTCCATGTGGGGATATAATCAACCCACCCATCCATACACTCCAAGTAGTACCGGTTGCGGCATTAGACAGTAGTTTGCAGCTGAGCTTCTAGTAAGTTAGGCTCGAAGCCTTTCAGTACACTTCTTTCCATCCATATAAACCAATCCCCATACAATGCATCATACAATCATGTCATGCCAAATCATGGTATCATATATGTATTCAGTACAGTTTTAACAGCATGCTCATAATACAGTCGTACATGTATATATATAAAGTACATGGATATAACAATCACTTAGTCAATTAGGGATCTAGGAAATCTTACCGACCCTACAGTAGGTCCACAGTCGACTCGGGCGACCCGTGCAGCCTTAGTAGTCAAAACAGTGAAAATTGGCCCACACGCCCTTGTGGTCCACAAGGCCCAAAATGGCCTTAGTCGTGTGGACACACGGCCTGGCCCAATAATCCCACTTGCCCATGTGGTTCCTCTGTGTGGGGCCCACACGTCCGTAGGGCCCACACGCCCAATTCGACTCGGCCCATGAATTGCACATGGCCTGCACCGTCGATCACACGCCCATGTCTGATCACACAACCTACCACACGGGCGGCTGCACGCCCGTGTGACGTCAACTTTCACGCTTTCTATCTTTTCACCGATTTCCATTTCTAGAGTTGTGTTTACACACCTAGTTCATTTGTGACGTAAAAGCACTTTCGAGATCACCAAGATCTATGGTCGACAAACAAACCCCACAATCAGTCCTAATTCGTAGTTAATTTGAAACTAAAACATTGATAATGATTCGTCTAATCCATTCGTTACTTACATTTAAAACAAAGCAACCCCTCACTGCAAAACCAAACAAGACAGGTCACCACACCCACAACTCGCTGCTTCCAATTCTGAAAGACCCCAATGTTAATAGTATATTACCTCTTTATAACCAAAAGAAAGGAAAAGTTTCCCCTAATTCACAAACACAACCACCTTACCTACTAAGCGAGTAACAGTAGAACCACACTGCTCCAACACTAATTGAATCGCTCTAGCCCTTAACCTTCATCAATGAAACAGTTGACTGATTACCAAGAATCCATAAACCAAAATACACCATAGTTACGAAACTTACCACCAACGCACGAAAGCACGATGGAGATGAAAAGTTGCGGCAACAAGAAGAAGGTTAGGAAACAAGAGAAATCGACAGCAAAAAGGAAAGGAGGGAATCGACAGAACCAAGAGAAATAATAAAAAAAGAAAAGAGAGGGGAAAAGAAAATAGCCGAAAATCAAAGCAATATTCAGCACCACGGAAGAAGAACAGTTGACAGGAAAAGTTGAGAAAAAACCAATGCTAAAGCTAAAATTGGAAAAAGAAAAGAAGTGATCATATTTTTTGGTGAACCCCCTAATCCTTTAACTTTCTCCCCATATCCCTAACTTCCCTCCTAAAATTGTCCATCACTATCCCACTAACCCTCAAACTCCCCAAACTGTCCACCACAATCTCCTCAACAACCGAATTCAACCCTCATTCAAACACTACAATATTTCGGCTACACTAAAATTCCTACATGGCACAGGCAGCAAAATAATCGCTTGTTTGCACAAAAACTTGAACTCCAGCTTATTTACTCTCCACTCAACCACCAGACCAGCAGGCCCATTTTAACATATTTTACCAACATTTAATTATAAGCCTACTGACTAGAGATAGAGCTTTATTCATAAAAATAAAAAAATTTTCCCAAGTCAAGGCTTGAACCCAAGACTTCTCAGACACTCCCAGAACACTTAACCACTGAAGCAGATAGGCAGTTGTGTCACAAACACACAAAAATAAATATATAAGGGATTTTTGGGGCGTTATAATAAACATTATTATATTTGTGTTTTAAATGATTTGATATTGCATAAATTTTTATATACGACCTTGCAGACATGTTCGAATACGATTCAAAATGTGAAATCCAGTTAAATCTTAGGAATAGATTAGGATACGAATGACATGTCATTAAGGGTTATGTAATTTGTGTAACAACTCGATTTTGGTCAAATCTGAATAGTGGTTTCGGGACCACAATTTGAGGTTAAAATATTTATTTTATTATTATTATATTTTTTGCAGCATGAATATATAATGATGTGAAATTTTCGTAAGAAATTTTAGCATTTGAATGCTCAATTAGGTAAAAAGGACTAAATCGCATAAAGTGTAAAAGTGCAGTTCTATTAGTTAAAAGTGTTTAATAGCTATGGAACCTTAAAGTAAAGGTCCTTAATTGGTAATTAACCCATTTGAAAGTTAGTGGATGATGGTGGAGTGGTATTTGGTGTAGTTATTAAAGGTTATTAAGGTTAAAAAGGTAATTTGATTAATTAATTAAAAATAAATAAAACAAAAACCATTTTATGTTATCATTATCTTCTCCAACCAATTGTATAAGGGAAAGAAAGCCATTTTCAAGCTTTCCAAATTTTGGCACACTCCTAGCTTGATTAACGTACAATTTTAGCTCAATTTTTAATGATTTCTATGTTTTTGTAATCATTGCAGCTCAATCTAGCTAGCCCGTACCTTAGATTTCAAAACTGTTAAAGATTTTGAGAGTTTCTATTGTTGATTCTATGTGTTCTTTGATGTTTAATGTTGAAATATGAAAGCTTGATGATAGTTTTACATGTTTTGTTAAGTGATTTTTGATGTAAATGCATAATAGGGATTAAATTGTGAAATGTGCAAATTGTGTGGTTGAAATGTGAAATAAAGGGAAAATATGAGCTGCTAGGGTATATTGGTAATTCAGCTAGCATGGGTTAGTCTTGAATTTCATGAATTTGTGATTTTGTGTAATAAACTAAATTGTAAAAATGTGAAAGTTTAAGGGCTAATGTGTAAATTAGCTTAAATGTATATTTTGGATTGAATTGAATAGATAGAGGAATAAATAAGTTGATTTTGATTACTTATAGATCAAGAAAAGAGGAATTCAAACTTAGGCGGGGAAAATCAATGTAATTGAATTGTCGGTCCGTTTCATCATTTTCGTATACGAGGTAAGTTCGTATAATAGAACTTAATTGTGCATTTGTTTAATTGATGGATAGAATTGAGATTGTATGTACTTCATTAGTAAAATTTGGAGATATTGAATTTAAATGTACGGTTTAAGCATACGAGTTGCTGAATAAGACCATAGTTGGGCTATGGAAAATCAAATAATAAGACCATAATTGGGTTATGGCATGTGAATGTAAGACCACTGCAGGGCCGTGACAATGTATGTGTAAGACCATAGTTGGACTATGGAATCGAAAAATCGACGTACTTATATTGTAAGCATTTATAAACTTGAAGTGATTCGATAAGCAAATTGGTGAGAATAGATATGAATCAGTACAGGTATGTATAGAAAAATGTTCAAATGATGAATTAAAAGAAGATGAGAACTTATCAGTTGCTTTGTAGTTAAACTTTATGTTATCTTATTGATTGAGGTTTTAATTGCAAATTAAGTATCTATTTAGAATTGTTAATGAATGATGTTGGTTATTTCATATATACACACGATCAGGTTACACGACCATGTGTCCCCTGGTGTTGAATTTAAAATGAAGTCAATTTGCTCCACAAGGTCTCATACACGGGCATGTGATCGACTATGTGGTACAAGTCAGTATACCCCCTAAATGGCACATGGCCTAGCACACGGCGTGTGACTTGGCTATGTTGCATAAGTCAGTATACCTTACAGGTTTGGTAAGACCTAGCGCACGGCCTGGCACACGGGCGTGTGTGCCCACTTCGAAGGGCCCTCGGGCATGTGGTTGGTCATGTGACCAAGTCAGTATGTATGCCCTGTTTCCACACGGCCTGAGACATGGGCATGTTTGGAGCCGTGTGAGGCACACAGCTTATTTACAAGGGCGCGTGACCCCTGAATGGTTAAAATTTTTCTAAGTTTCCAAAAATTTTTTGAGTTATCTATTTAGTCCCTAATCATTTTTAATGCATGTTTTAAGCCATGTAGGCTCGTTTAAGGGACACTACCATTGGTTGTGATTGAATTGTATTTGACATGACAAATTGTATATGAAATGTATGATTATAAGTGTTGTAAATCTAGTAATGCTCCGTAACCCTATTCCAACATTGAATACGGGTGAGGGGTGTTACAATTTAGGTGCTGGTCCATACGTCCTACTGGTGGCTGAGTTATCTAGCATGTGTTGTGGATACTCGTCAGCTTGTGTGAGCAGCACCATGTAGCTTTGTCATGACCATCAGCTTGTGTGAGCAGACTGTTGATAGCTCTAGTGTGAGCATTATATGTGACACAAGATTGAGATAGCTTCAGCTATATTTGTGGCACTTAGGAAGTGAGATTCCCAAGTATCCGATAGTATTCTGAATGGATCAACGGGTAAATCAATGATGTGGATAAGTATGTATTTGATACAAGATGGCACAGGTATGTACACAAACCATACAAGCATTGAATCGAATAAACTTGTGAAATGCATAACTAATCTTGTGAATGAAAATTGTAGTAGGTTGATGGTTTAAATTGAGATATGTTATAATATGTTTCAATTGCTTAAATTGTACATATTTGATAAGTTAATTTTATTGCTATACGAACTTACTAAGCTTTATAACTTACTTTTTTTTTATTTTCCATGTTTTATAGTGAAATCAAAGCTAGCTCAGATTCGAGAATCGTTGAAGACTTCATCACACTATCCAACTATCACTTTGGTACTTTTGAACTTAAGTATTTTCAGTATATGGCATGTATAGGGACTTTAGTCATGTTGGTATATGTGTGTTGTTAATGAGTTTAGTCATTTGATATGGCCTGTAAATATTAAGAGTTTGGTTTTGTATATAGCCATGAGAGTTGGCTTAATTTGGTTGGTTTGGTTATGTATATATATGTGCATATATCTTGTGTTTTGAATTTGTTGATGGATGTATGATTTTTGTTGATTATAGGTATTATAGATGTCAAATGGTTTATATTTGAGAATTAGTATGATTATTTGTTTAGGAAAAATGATGCATAATTGTAAGATGCCATTTAGGTGATTTGTGATTGTGAGTTATCATGGTTGAGATTATCATGAATTAAGCTTGATTGGAGTTGATTTGGAATGCCTATTATATGTCATGTTTCGGTGCCAATTGGGTTGATGTAGGTGTAAGCAAGTTTGGGTGGTAAAATGGCTTGGTAAATAGCCTATTTTTGTCCACACGGGCAGAGATACGGGCGTGTGTCTCAGCCATGTGTGACACACAGTCAGGTTACATGGCTGTGTGTCCCTTGTTGTTGAATTAAAAATCAAGTCAGTATGCTCCACATGGCTTAGCACACAGGCGTGTGACTTGGCCGTGTGGCATAAGTCAGTATACCCTACAGGTTTGGCACGACTTAACACATGGCCTGGCACACGGGCGTGTGAGGCCATTTCGAGAGGCCACACGGGCTGGTTACACGGGCATGTGGTTGGCCGTGTGACCCAAGTCAGGGAGTTACATAGGCTGGGACATGGCCATGTGATTCCATTTCGAATGTCCACACGGCCTACGACACGGGCGTGTCTTTTTCCGTGTGAGACACACGGCCGGACCACACGGGTGTGTGTACCCTGTAGTTTGAAAAATTTTCTATGTTTTGTAAATATTTCTTGAGTTACCGATTTAGTCTTGAACCACTCCTAAAGCTTGTGTTGAGCCTCGTAGGCTCATAATAGGGACAATGTGAATAGTGTTGAATTTTGATTATATGTTATTGAAAATGTATGTGAAACGTATGTTTAATTGTTTAATAAGTCCGGTAATGCTCTGTAACCCTATTTAGGCGTTGAATACAGGTGAGGGGTGTTACAAATGGAATGTATACTTTACTTATGTGCTTAAATTTTGATGCATATTCAAGATATTAGCAAGTGCTAAATGTTCAATGAACTACTTATTTATATGTGAGTACATTTATATTGATGAATTGTTGTTTATGGAATTGAAAAGTTATTTGACAAGAGAATTTATCATGGTATATTTTAATATATGATCAAGAACTAATGTGGGTTGTGGATGTGTAGTTGGCTATCAAGAATTGTAAATTATCTTTTTATATTTTGATGTCAATTAAGTTAAGTTAGTTTGATGTTTTAAAACAATGAACTTACTAAGCTTTTTTAGCTTACTTGTTTCGTTTTTGGTTCTTTTGTAGTTACCAAACTTGCGGACTGACTGGACAGATCAATTGGAAGCTCACACTATCCAGCTATTTGGCAGCTTTTATATTTCATTTTGGCATGTGTCATGTATATAGGTGTTTTGTTGTGAATATGTAAATGTTATTATATAATGGCTATTCTAATGAATTGATTAGTTTTGAATGTATGTATTTGAAGTGTTTGGGTTGTAATATTTAAGACTATGTTTTAGGTCATGATGCTTATAATGGTAACTTGATGAGAGTGTTTATATTTGGTCATTTTGGTTGATGTTGGATTATGAATAGGTGGTTAATGTCATGTGTTTTTCTTAGCTTGGTTATTTGAGTGAATAATCTTTGAATGAGGTGCCTTTGAATGGCATATTGTTTAGGTATAGGATGGATAAAATTTTGGCATGTAATTGATGATTTGAATGTGTTTTTGAACCTACGAATTGATCTAGATATGACATGTCTTGTTGTGCAAGAAATGATGTATGAAATTGCTTGATTTAAAGGTCAAAAATGGTGCATATGGCCTAGGACATGGGTTGTTACATAGTCGTGTGACACCGCACGGCCGTCTGTATTTATTGTTTTTAGGTGAAGTATCCACGCGGTCTAGCACATGGCCTGTAACACGGCCGTTCAATCCAAAAAAAATTGTTACACGATCTGGCACACGGCTTACGACACAACCATGTAGCCCTATTTTGAATACCTACACTGACGGACACACGGCCATGTGTCTTGACTTCGAATGTTCACATAGTCTGGGCTATGTCACATGGCCTAGCCACACGGTCATGTGACCCCTGTTTTACAAATTTTCAAATTTTTTTGAATTTTTCTGTTTTGTTTCAATTTGATCCTAGATTGTTCTCAAATTGTTTTTAGGCCCCCGTAAGCTCGAATGAGGCCCGTGAGTGTATTTATATCCTGAATTGATTTAATTGTTATATGTTTGTAATTTATTTGGTTAACTGTTCAGAATTGAGATTAAAAGTTTTGTCTAACTCGATAACACTTTATAACCTTAATCCGACAATGGAGACAGGATATGAGTGTTACATTTAGTGGTATCAGAGCTCTAGTTTAGTCAATTCTAAGACTAACGTAGCGCTTAATGAGTCTAGAGTGTACATACCACATATACCTTGTGATACTGTGATGCTTTTGACTTGTTTTAACATTGTATTTTTTTATAGACACAAGATGTGGGTTGAATCCAACTGGGCCGTGGTTAATGAAGCTGAGAGTAATGTACAAACTTCTAACCCTGAAGCAAGTCAAAGTGCGTCACTCCCACAATCATTTGGGGATGAAATGAGAAGTGTGTATTTTCGGTATGATGAACCAATTGTTTAATGAATTTAAATGAGTGAACTGTGACTCCGAAACCTCCAGCCCCTACTGTGCCTCCTCTGGCACCTCCATGTCCTCAATCCTATGAATACAATTGTTATTCGGCCTTCAGTAGATAAAATTCAAAATGTGGAGCTGAGGAATTTAGAGGTAAGGTTGATGATGGTCCTGCAAAAGCTGAATACTGGTTAGTGAATACAAAGAGAGTTTTTGTAGAATTGATGTGTACACTTGAAGATTTTCTAAGATGTGCCATTTTGTTGTTGAAAGATGAAGCAAACTTATGGTGGGATACTTTAACTATAATCTTATCCAGTGATCGTATTAAATGGATTTCTTTCAGACAAAATTAAGGAAGAAATATGTTAGTCAATTGTATCTTGACAAGAAAAAGAAAGAGTTTCTTAAGTTGAAATAGGGGAATCGATCAGTAGCTAAGTATGGACGGGAGTTCGTACAGTTAAGCAAGTATGCTTGTAATATTGTAACCCCCTAAACCCGACCTAGACATTATGGCCAAATCTCTAAGATCAAATTGGCCATGACAATGATGCAGTAAAATGTTTAGAAATGTTCTCTTTAAAAATTGCCTTTGCAAAACGTCTTTGAATCTTGTTTTAAGTAAAACCAAATTTAGTGGAAAACTCAAGTAATATGAGTGTTTTAGGGAATACATCGTAATTAAGTTAAAACAATGCAACAAGAAAATTTCTATATCTAAAACTCATTTGTCGTTTTGAATACATAAGTTAGCATATATTTTGTAAAATACCCATTTCGTGAGCAGATAATGTCGGATTTTGAAAACATACTATAAATTTTGAAATCGAGCTTATTAAATTTAATTTGTAACTTTTATTAAAAAACCTATCCTAAATTATTATTTTTCCAAATCACTTAAATTATAGTTTTAAAACATAACCCATGATGAAAAATCCCAAGTAAAAATCCAAAATAAAAAAACAATGTCCAAATCAAAGTCCATAGTAAATAAACACAACCCAATATATAAAATACTAGTAATAATAAAGTTTTCTGAAAAATGACCGAGAGTGCCTCCATAGTCGAGCCCATCCAAACCACGATTATCGAAAAAATCAGAATTTAAAAGGGTGAGCTTTAAAAACTCAATGGGGGTTACTAATAATAATAATAACATAATTAACTCATATCAACATTATTTAAAATAAATCATATAACATATAGAATTCAATCACAAAATCAGATATGGCAAAATGCGTAATGACGATGTCAATGCAACGGTTTTAGAAATCAGTATAGATTTCGAAGATAGATCCTACCCAACACCAACAAGAGTTCCCTAGAACTTGTCCATTCAATATCACACAAAAAATATAGACTAGCCACCAGATAGTGTAGTCGTGCTGCCATAAATAGAATAGTGTGGTCGAACCACCAGATATTGCAGATTTACTGCCAGAAACAGAATAATGTGGAAATGCCACCAAAAAATGCAAATTTATTGCCAGATACTTCCTCCATACATTTTTCCCACCCCATGCATGTGATATGACATACAGATCAAATTTTCAGTAGCATGCTTTACATGCAAATTAGAATATAAAAAATATGGCATGGTTAACCATGTGAATAAGATTTGATATTTTTATACATATTTTCACAATGGCATGCTTAGCATGCAAACCAGAATATCAGAATAGGGCATGCTCAACATGCAAATCCATAGATCGAAATAATAACATATCATATTTTCACATAGATCAGAATATCGAGAATCATATTTTCATTAGCCATAAATAACATGACATGAGTAATGGAAATCACATACGAACATATATTATAGAATATCGGTGGAGGCTGATAGCGATGGTACGACGACAGCAATGGTGGAGGAGAGGTGGTGGTGCGGTGGCCTTGTATGGTGGTGGAGTGGAAGAGAAAAGAGGTAAAAGGGCTTCAAAGGAGGTGAAAAAAGAGTGAAAATGGTAGAGGAGGGTGGTGGACAGCAAAGAGGAGAGAGGAGAGAAAAATTGGAAAAATAAAAATGAAAAGGATAGGGTTTTGGGTGCTATGGCCGACCAAGGGTAATCAAAGGAGAAAGATGGCATGTTTAGGAACAAAGGGAGTAAAAATATGGATCATGAGGAAAAATGGGTGTAAAAAGGGGGTTTTTGGTAGTATGTTGACTCAAAACAAAAGGAAATAAACCTCCCCCTTTATGGTAATATGCTTGGACGGCAAGAAGGGTTTGACCTTCTAGAATGGTCAACAATTTCAGCTAAAAAAATAAATAGAAGTGTGGGAGTTTGAATATGGAACTTTTAGGATTTAATAAAAACTTTTAACCATTATACTACTAACTCCCTTGTGACATAAACTTGCGCATACAAATAAATAAAAATTAGGGCATGATAACTCTACCCCCTTAAAATAAATTTTGTCCTCAAATTTACCTGATCCAAACAAGTGAGGAAATTGGCGACACATCAATTTTTCGGGTTCCCAAGTGGCTTCGCTAACACCGTGATTCTGCCACAAGACTTTCACTAGTGGAATCTGCTTCTTCCTTAAATTCTTGACCTCGCTGTCCAAAATTGGTACCGGCTCTTCCTCATAAGTTAAATCGAGTCTCACCTCGACCTCTTCTATTGAAATCACGTGAGATGGATCAGAACGACATCTCCTCAACATAGAAACATGGAATATGTCATGAATATGGTCTAGTTCTGAAGGTAACTCTAATTGATAAGCCACTGGTCCAACCCCATTAAGAACTCTATATGGACCAACGAATCTCAAACTAAGCTTTTCCTTGCGTCCAAATCTCAATACTTTCTTCTATGGTGAAACCTTTAGAATAACTTGGTCCCCAACACTGAACTCAATATCTCTCCATCTCAAGTCAGTAAGACTTCTGTCGATTAGATGCTGCTCTTAATTGATCTTGAATCAGCTGAACCACCTTATCAGTTTCTTGCACTAAATTTGGGCCCAATACCTCATTTTCCCCTACTTATTCCAACATAGAGGTGTACACAATTTGTGACTATACAATACTTCATAAGAAGTCATCTAGATGCTTGACTGGAAACTGTTATTGTACACAAACTCGACCAACGGTAAGTGTTCCTCTTAACTACCACCAAAGTCTATCATGAAACTGTAACACCCCTAACCCGTAACCATCGCTGGTTTAGGGTTAAAGGCATTACTGGACAAAACAAAACCTTTTACGGGCATTTCATAATATTATTCAACGAATCAAATCAAAGTGTCCCTTAAATAGGTATTTGAGACCTTAAACATGCTTTAGAAAGGGGTCGAGACTAAACCGAATACATACAAAAATTTTTAGAAATTTAAAATTTTTCAAAGTTACAAAGGTTACACGCCCGTGTGGGAAGGCCATGTGCCTCCCACGGCCTCAGACACGCTCGTGTGTCTATGCCGTGTCGAAATAGGGCATACATACTGACTTGTCCACATAGCCGTGGACACGCCAGTGTGCCTCACCCATGGTCGCTACTGACTTGCACCACACGGCCAGTCACATGCCCGTGTGTCTAGCCCGTGGTCGAGTCTGACTTGTTTTGAAACACAACCACGAAGGACACGGTCGAGCTACACGCCCGTGTGCTCAACTGTGTAGGCAATTATAGGCCATTTGCAAGGCCAAATTGCCACCCACACTTTAGATTTCACCTACAAGCATAATTAAGCATCAAAGGCAACCAATACATACCAAAATGTTCATCATTTCTAACCACTTATGAGCATAACAATCACACCAACTTATATGCCATTTAATTCAATCCAATCACAACATTTTTAGGTAACATCCATCCACGCACTTACCATTTTATTATAACAACCATTCATCAAATATATGCTTACTTTGCATCAATTAGCTTACCATTATTTTGACCATTTCACTAGCCATCAAACCATACTAAAACCAAGCATCATAAGACATGACTATTCATTCATATAATGTCATTATCTAGCCATATCACATGGCTAACTATACACCCTTTCAAAACATAACCATATCAACTAGACTATACATGCCATACTTAATATATACTTATTCAAAAGGTACCAAAATGTGATTTGAGTAGTGTGATGACGATCCTTGATGATCCCCGAGCCTTCATAGCTTTAACAATCTATAAAACAAAGCAAACACACACAAAGTAAGCTTTCAAAAGCTTAGTAAGCCATGTACAAATAAACTTAACATATAATCATTTATAAGCATAGAAAATCAAATTCATTAATATTTCATTTCAAACACATAGATTTTTATTTGGCTCAATTGGTTTGTCATAGCTTACCAACATGTCATATCTCAAGCATCTCTTTTGCTCATATGTCAAACCTAAGTATATCACACTTTATTCATAGTATCTATGTACATATTTACTCACCTTTCATGCCTATTCAAAGCATATACATCAAACGTACCTGAAACAAATATACAATTCACATAGTCATTCATTTCTTGGACTTGCCCTTTAAACCATTCGGAATCAAATAGGATACTCAGAATACTCGAAAAAGTCATACAATGCCAACGTCCCAGACGTGGTCTTACATGTAACCAGATATAGATGCCACTGTCCCAGACAGGGTCTTACACGAATCAAATACGATGCCAATGTCCCAGACATGGTCTTACATGTAAATCTCAAATTGATGCCAATGTCCCAGACGTGGTCTTACACGATATCACATATCAGAAACCTATGTCATGACATATGTAATCCTATCTATTCCTAGGTTCGTACAGGACTTCTCGGACATTGATACATTATCGATACTTCCTCGGATTTCATATAGTTATTATCTCGTACACATTCATCACAATGAAATATCATATGAACATACATAAATTAATACAAATACATTTATTTTTATATAGACTTACCTCGTACGGGAAGAACGGAAACGAACGGCTATTCAACTATTTTCGACTTTCCTCGATCTAAATCCGTTTTCTTCCGTTCTTGATCTAAACATATTCAAATTTAACCCATTTATTCACCAAATCATTCAATTCAATCCAAAAACACATATTTATGGCAATTTACAAATTAGCCCTCATATTTTCACATTTTGACATTTTAGTCCCTATTTTACAAAATCACAAAATACACAAAATCTCTATATACCCATGCTTAGTCGAATGTTCATGTAGTTCATACAAGTCCATACATTTCATTTATTTCACATTTTAGTCCCTCAAAATATTATTTTCTCAATTTAATCCAAATTACTCAAATTCACTAAAAATCCAAAGACAAAACATGTTAATCTAACACATATATTTCATTTTTCATCATCAAACATCACAAAATCTTGAATTCATCAATGGCACATTTCAAAATCATCATCAATTTACAAAATTGAGGCATGGGTTTTGAAGAATACGAAGCAACGATTACAAAAACGTAGAAATTATCAAAAATTGAGTCAAAATCATACCTCAATTTACTTGAGCAAGAGCTAAATGTTTAAGAACTAAAACCCTTAGTTTTCTTTCCTTATTTTCAATGGATGAACAGCATTAAAATGGCCACCATTTTGTCTTTATTTTATTATAATAACATTAATATACATTTTACCATAATAGCCTTAATGAATTAATAAAAGAAACTATATAACACAACTCCATAACCGTCCAATTCATTGTTCAATGGCATATTTGCAACATAAAACCTCCATATTAAAAGAACAACCACTATTCGGCCCTTCTAAAAATAACCTCTAAATTTTCAGTTTATGCGATTTGATCCTTTTATTTAATTAGACACTTAAACGACAAAATTAAAGCACGAAAATTTCACACAAATGAATTCACACATAATAAACACAGGATATAATTTTAAAATAATTTTCTGACTCGGATTTATGGTCTTGAAACCACTATTCTGACTAGGGTCAAAATCAGACTGTTATAGAAACCTCTTAACATGTCTTCCAAAATCCATATAACCCGCTCAGATTGCCCATCAGACTATAGGTGAAAAGTTGTGCTAAAATTCAATCGTGTCCCTAAAGCCTCATGCAACTTTTTCCAAAATCGGGATGTGAACCAAGGGCCATGATCAGAAATAATGGACAATGGTGCACCATGAAACCTCACAATCTCCAAGATGTACAACCTTACCAACCTATGTAGAGAGTTGCCAGTATGAACTGACAGAAAATGGGCTGACTTGGTCAATCGATCTACTATAACCCAAACTGAATCTTTCTTAGTAGGTGTCAAAGGCAACCTACTAACAAAGTCCATGTCACACGCTCCCATTTCCACTAAGGGATCTGAATAAGCTGTAACAAACTCGAAGGAAATTGGTGCTCAACCTTCACTTGCTGGCACGTTAAACACTTACTCACAAACTCGGTTACATCCAACTTAAGCTCTGACCACCAATATAACTTACTCAAGTCTTAGTACATCTTATTCCCTCTAGGATGCATAGCGTATGGGCTACTACGCGCTTCCTCAAAGTATGGATTGCCTGAACTCTCGATCATCAGTTACATAGTATATCCTACGAAGCATAGAACTCCAACATAATTAAGGCTAAAATCATTAGTGTTACCTTCCTCAACCTATCTAAAACGAGATGTGAGTGACTCATCGATAGATTAATTTAATCGAATCTTGTCCACTAAGGTAGGTCTCACTTGCAACTCCGTAAGCAAACCTCCATCATTAGTTAAACTCAACTTTGCGAACATCGCCCTCAAATCAGTCATTAATTTCCTACTTAGTGCATTAGGAACAACATTCGCCTTTCCTGGATGGTACTCAATGGTACAATCATAGTCCTTTAGTAGCTCAATCCAACTCTTTTGCTTAAGTTCAACTCCTTCTGGATGAGGAGATACTTAAGACTCTTGTGATCCATGTAGATAATACACTTCGCACCATAAAGGTAGTGCCTCCAAATCTTAAAGGCAAAAACTACAACAGCAAGTTCAAGGTCATGGGTTGGATAGTTACGTTCATAAGGCTTAAGTTCTCTTGAGGCATAGGCCACAACCTTATCGTCTTACATCAAAACACAACCAAGATTGGTATGAGATGCACCACTATACACCACATAATCCTTCCCAGACTCTGGTTGAATCAGAATAGGAGCTTGAGTGACGTGGACTTAAGTTTATCGAAGCTTTCTTGATGGTCTCCAGTCCACTTAAAATGGGCAATTTTCCTCAATAACTTAGTCAATAGAGTCGTAATAAGAGACAAACCTTACACAAACCTTTTGTAATACATGGCCAAACCTAAGAAACTATGACTCTTACTGACGTTCTTAGGTTGTTTCCAATCCATAATTGCCTCTATTTTCTTTGGGTTGACACATATATCCTCAGTCGAGACCACGTGTCACAGAAACATGACTTCATGGAGCCAAAATTCACACTTACTTAGCTTAGCATACAATTACTTCTCTTGAAGAATCTACAGAACCACCCTCAAGTGTTCATCATGCTCCTCCTCAGACTTGGAATATATCAATATGTCATCGATGAAAGCCACAAAAAATTGATTGAGATAGGGCTAAAAACTCGATTCATTAGGTTTATAAAAGATGCCAGAGCGTTTGTGAGACTAAAGGGCATCACAAGAAACTCGTAGTGACCATACTGAGTCTTGAAAGTGGTCTTAGGAATGTCCGTCTCTTTCACTTTCAACTGATAGTAATCGGTCCTCAAGTCAATCTTGGAGAACACTTTCACACCCTTAAACTACTCGAATAGGTCATCGAGCATCGATAAAGGGTATCTATTCTTTACGGTCAACTTGTTTAATTGTAGATAATCGATGCATAACCTCATAGACTTATCCTTCTTCTTAATGAATAGAACTAGAGATCCCCATGGTGACACACTCAGTCTAATAAATCCTTGATCCAAAAGTTCTTGGAGTTATGCCTTAAGCTCCCCTAACTCCTTAGGTGCTATGCGATATGGGGCGATGGACACTAGAGCTGTTCTTGGCAACAAGTCGATGCCAAACTCTACCTCACGATCTAGAAGTAACCCTGGTAATTCCTCTGGAAAGACATCGGGATAGTCCATCATAGTACGAATGCTCTCAACAGATGACCCAATAACACTTGTATCCAGAATATATGCCAAGTATGCCTCGCATCCCTTGCGTACCAATTTTTTAGCCATTAGAGCGGAGATTACATTGGATAAGTAATCTTTACGCTCCCCAACCACCACTATCTCCTTACCACCTAAAGTCTTCAAAGTGAACCTCTTAGTAGCGTAATCCAATACGACTTGGTGTTCTACCAACCAGTCCATCCCTAGGATGAGATCAAATTTGTCGAAGGGTAATTCCATCAAATCTATCGAAAATATTTCTCCTTAAATCTCTAATAGACATTGCTTTTACACTTTGTTAACAAAAATAGATTGTCCTAATGAACTAAGGGCAGTCACATCACTAACAGTATCCTCTATCTCAATACCCAATTTATCATCCATTAAACACGATACATATGAATAAGTTGACCCAATGTCAATAATATAAAATATGGTACAATATTAATAGAAAGGTGCCTATTATGTTGTCGGTGGCATCATGGTCCTCTCTATGCCTAGTTGCGTACACCAATGCTGACTGTCTAGCATTAAATCAGTTACCTCTTTGACCTTGAGCTCTCTGCCTCGGCCTAACATTTTTGTCTCTATTTGGACCTTGGCCTCTTGGAGGTTGCTGTCCAACTCTTGGGTTCTAAGTACAATTCTAATTCGATGCTTGCGTTTGCTTGTTACAAAGCGAACACACCTTGATCTTGTGCTCCACAGATCCACATCTTAGGCATGCGCCCAAACTCCTCTAACATTCTTCAGGAGGCCTCTTACCACAAGTGGCACAATATAGGGCTCTCCCACCACCATCATCAGCAGAAACATTTTGCCTAGAATGATCGTCTCGGCCTCGCTTATTAAGTCACAAAACCTGAATAGTAGGATCGATATTTCTTTTGGTAGGGAATTTGGCTCTATACCTCTAGTCGCATTCCAAACGCTTTACCTCCTCCACAATCTTGGTTTTCTCCACTAGCACTTCGAAAGCCCTTTCATGCAGAGGGGCCACTTGCATCATTAACTTGTATCTCAGCCCGTTCTCAAATCTGACACACTTATTTTGCTCAGTTGTGACCATCCCCTGATCGTAGTGACATAAACGCAGAAACTCAGCCTCATATTCAGCCACAGACCCATCCATCTGTTTGAGCTCAATGAACTCCAGTCGATTGGCCTCAATATAACACTTCTCCAAGTACTTATTTTGGAAAGCCTCAAGAAAATACTCCCATGTCAATCTATCAACATGAGTACCTTTCGCAACGGCTTGCCACCAACGGAAAGCCTTATCCCTCAGCAGTGAGATCATTCCCCTCGGTTTCTGCTTGGGGTTGCACTCCATGTCATCCAAAATTCTTTCTATAGCCTCAAGCTAGTATTCTCCCACGGTAGGGGTTGTCCTAGTAGCACCCCTAAATAACTTAGCTCTATTAGTACAGAGCCTCTCAATAATGGTCCCGTGATTTCTAGATCCACCTTAGGCCCTAGCAACATGCTGTAGCACCCTGAGCATGGCCTGTGACATAACATCGTCAACAAGTTCCTGGTGATCCTCCTCCATAGAATGAGTATTCCTGACCCGATTGGCTATTGGTTCAAGTTCAGTTACAGGCTCGGGTGAGTGCACTTGTAACATAGATGAATCTATTTGTGTCCTTAGACCCCGCTTTCCATGAGCTCTCATTCCTTAGTACGCACGACTTGTAAACTTATCTTTGTTAATTGAAGTCTAATGTTTTATGAAGTTTTATCTGATAATTAGAAATGAGTTTTATTTATTAATTCAAAATGTTTTAGTTCTTAAAATTTCATCACTAAGTATCAATATCTATAGTTTTTTGAATCTAAAGTCTCATAACGTATCTTTTAGAATCTATAGTTTTTAGAATATAAAGTATACTACAGTCTTATATCAAAGTTTAGTAAAGAAGAAGTACTTATCTAGGCCAGCTAGCTGCAGAGTCTTGATATTTTTTAAAAAAATCAAATATAATATTTTAACTAAGTATGTAATTTTACCAAGATGCCCTTTTTCATGTATATGCATGCAATTTTCAAAATTTAGCCACAGCTTGAATTTTTGAACCGGTCTCTAATACCACTAAATGTAACCCCCTAAATATGGCCTAGACGTTGTGTCTGAATCTCAAAGATCTCATTGGCCATGACGATTGTGTAGTAAAATTTTTAGAAGTGTTCTCTTTAATTTGTCACTTTTGTTAAAAAAATCCGTCGTAAATTATTATTTTTCAAAATTACTTAAATGATAGTTTTAAATCATAATCCATGCAGAAAAATCCCAAGTCACCAAAATCCAAAATCCAAAACCAACGTCCAAATCAAAGTCCATAGTAAATAAACACAACCAAATATATCACATACAAATAATAATAAAGTTTTTTTGAAAAATGATCGAGAGTGCTTCTGTAGCCGAGCCATCCTAACCTCAATTACCTAAAAAATCAAAATTTAGAGGGGTGATCTTTAAAAACTCAATGTTTGTTACTAATAAGAATAATCCTAGAATTAACTCATATTAACTTTATTTAAAATAGATCATAAAATATAAATTATTAAATCAAAAAATCAGATATGGAAAAATGCGTAATGACGATGTCAATGCAGCTTTTAGAAATCAGTGCGGATTTTGAAAACAGATCTTACCCATCATCAATAAGAGTTCCTCAGAGATCGTCCATCCAATATCACACCAAAAATGTGGACTAGCCACCAGATATTGCAGTTGTGCTACCAGAAACAAAATAGTGTGGTCGAACCACTAGGTATTGCAGATTTTCTGCCAAATATAGAATAATGTGGACATGCCACCAGAAAACACAGATTTATTGCCAGATACTTCCTCCATATATTTTTCCCAATCCATGCATGTGATATGACATACAAATCAGATTTTCAGTAGCATGCTTTACATGCGAATCAAAATATCTAAATATGACATGCTTAACCATGCAAATAAGATCGCATATTTTTATACATATTCTCACAATGGCATGCCTAGCATGTAAACCAGAATATCAGAATAGGGCATGCTCAACATGCGAATCCATAGATCGAAATAATAACATATCACATTTTCACATAGATCAAAATATCGAGAATCATATTTTTATTAGCCATAAATCACATGACATGAGTAATGGAAATCACATATTAACATATATTATAGAATCACCCAAACAACAAATCATCATCACTGATCTTAGAGTTTTAGGATTTACTTACTTAGTATCCTAGTTTATCGATTTTTTACCTTTCTCTATGAATACGTTCGTATTCACACATACTCATATTTTCAAGAATCATATAACCGAAAATCTTTCATTTATAATATCAGTCTTATTTACTATTTAATCAATATTATTTATTATTATCAATATCAAGTCCCCACACTTTAGATCCAATTGAATAAATCTCGATTCCACATTGAAAGGGGAGTTCGATTCCTTGAGTCTCTACGGTTTTGACCAAACTCATGAGTTAGTACAATTTCAATAAATATATAATATCATTGATAAAAAAAATGATCACAAATCAATAATACTTACGAAAAAGGTTGATAAATCACACCCTTCTACTAGAGGTGCGTGAACTCTGAGATTTTCAAGTGATTCTTCATGAAGGCATGAAATCGAGAAGTTAGTAACATCCTAACCCGAAAATAATATTATGATCAAAACATGCTTGAAAGTTCTTCATACTTACAATTTAGCGGAGGAAAAAGGCTTGACAATAAATCCCGAACAGCTGGTTAAAGAGGGGGATTCGACACTATAAACACAAAATAAAAGTGTTTAGAAAATAAGATGAGATATGATCGTTTAGTGTTTAAAAATCAGAATTAAGAGATTATGTAGGTGATTTCTGAAAAGAGGAGGAGAAAAGAAGAAAAATGAAGAAAATCAATGGTGGCCGATGGCGGTGGTGCGTCAATAACGGTGATGGAGGAGAGGTGGGGGTGCGATGGCCTTGTATAGTGGTGGAGTGGATGAAAAAAGAGGTAGAAAGGGCTTCAAAGGAAGTGAAAAAGGATAGAAAATGGTGGAGGAGGGTGGTGGATGCCAAAGAGGAGAGAGGAGAGAAAAATTGGAAAAATAAAAACAAAAAGGGTAGGGTTTTAGGTGCTATGGCCGACCAAGGATAGTCAAAGGAGAAACATGGCATGTTTGGGGACAAAGGGAGTAAAATGTGGATCATGAGGAAAAAAGGGAGTTAAAAAGGGGGTTTTGAATGGTAAGTTAGCTCAAAACAAAGGAAATAAATCTGCCCTTTTATGGTAATATGCTTGGATGACAAGGAGGGCTTGAAATTCTAGAATGGTCAATAATTTTGACCAAAAAATGAATGGAAGTGTAGGGGTTTAAACATGGGACCATTAGGATTTAATAAACATACTCAACCACTATGCTACTAACCCCCTTGTGACATAAACTTGCACATAAAAATGAATAAAAATTAGTGCATGATAAATATCGTATCAATTGAAGAAGAGATGTGCATTAGATTCAAAGGTGGCTTGAATGATGAAAGTCGGATGTCTGTTGTAGCATTGAAATTACGCGAATTTGTGGAACTATCAGAATGACCTTAGAAAGTCGAAGAAATCTACAAAAGTAAACGGTATTCTGATTTGAGATCTCGAGATTTCAACAAAAGAGGACCATCTAAATCAACTTAGACTTTTCGAGTGAAGAAGTTGAGAAATGATGCAAATCAATCGACTGCTCCTTCGGAGTTCATTGGCAGAGATGAACCTAGGCAAAGTAACATGAAGTCTGTTAATTCTCCAATGGCTAGTGTTGCTCGTGTGAGAAATGTTGAGAATATTGTTTGTGAAGAATGTGGAAAAAGGCATTTCGACAAATGTTGATCTACGTTAGGAACTTGTTTTTGGTGTAGATCTCCTGATCATTTTCTCAAAGACTATCCAAAATGTCATGATGACTTAGGAAATCAATCTAGCAAGCTTAAAGCTACTTCACAGAGAGGTAGGAGACTGGGAAATGGTAGAAATGCTACAGCTGGTCGAAGAAATTCTAGAGATACAATTAGAGCCATAGCACTTGCTAGAGTGTACACAATTAGAGCTTAAGAAGAAACTTCTGCTCCTAATGTTATTGCTGGTACTTTCTCTCTTTTTGATATTGATGTATATGCATTGATTGACCCTAGGTCAACACACTCTTATATATGCACTGCATTAGTAGACAAAAAGAAATTACCTATTGTGTCAACTGATTATACGATAAAGGTAACAAATCCACTTGGTCAGTGTGATTTAGTTAATCAGATTTGTAAGTCATGTCCACTAAAAGTCCGGGGTTACAACTTTCCTACTAGCTTGATTTTATTACCATTTGATGATTTTGATCTTAAATTGGGAATGGATTGGTTGTCTGAGCATGATGCAATTATTATTTTTATAGGAAACAAGTTAGTTTGAAATGTACGAGTGGTGAATTTATTTGTGTTAAGGAAGATGGGACCGATTGTGCTACAAACGTGATTTCGACAATTTCGGCTCATAAATTGATTAGAAAAGGGTGTGAAGCTTATTTAGCTTATATTCTCGATTCGAAAGTGGTAGAATAAAAAATCGATCAAGTATCAATAGTTAAAAAGTATGCTAATGTTTTCCCTGAAGAATTGCTTGGGTTACCCCCAGCTAAAAACACCAGATCACACTATAGTTGGCTCACAAATCTTTAGTGCATCCAAAAGGAGTATTGGAAGATGTGTTGGTCAAGGTGTGCAGCTTCATCATCTCGGCAGATTTTTTAATATTAGATTTCTAGAAAGATCATTAGATACCCATCTTGTTAGGCAGACCATTCTTAGCAATGTTAAAGTCCACCATTGGTTTGGAAAAGAATGAATTAACCATGAGGATCAATGGTGAATCAAAAAATTTTAAATGTGGCAACAAACAAGATAAGATAGATAGAAAAATATTAGGGATATAATGTTATGAAATATCTATAAAGATCCTTAACAACCTTGAGCTAGGGAAAGTGTTCTCTATGATTAATGCAAGTCAAAAAAGCAAGTTTGAAGAAGGTGACAAGCACAACAAAGTGGAATGGCACTATATATGCTGGACAAATACTAATAGAAACGAAACAGGAAGAGCATCCATGGGCACACTAATCGAGTTGATGGATGAATCCAACAACAAGACCTAACATAGTTTTAATTAAACTTTAACCTTATGTATATTATTGTATATTTAACTGACTGATTAGTTTAGATTTTAACTGTTATAAATTTTTGACTAAACAAAACCGAGGCACTTGGAAAATAGGAAATTTTGGTTAAAATAGAGTTGGTGTCATAACACATCATCCACGTGTCGCAACACTGCATCCAGAACCAAAGAAATAAAGAAAACTATATTAATGTCGAGACGCAACACCTCTTTGTCGTGACATAGAAGACAATATACTTAGGGTTCCGAAATTTTAGAGTGTGTCGCAACATCAAACCCTGATGTTGCAATAATAGTAAACTGCCAGGGGTGTGACGACACGAAACCTTTATGTCATGACATCACTGCAATTTTTTACAGGGTTGACCAAACCCGATCGCATTATGACACCCCAAACTCGACCGAGACAGACCGACCCAAATTTAAAGTTTTACACTAGCCATTGAAGTGACTTTCCAGCTAATGACCACCCGACACACACCCCGACCTTATAACACCTCATTTATGACTAATTAACTATCATTTATTAATGCAGAAGCAATTTGTGAACCATTTTTAAACTTTTTCTATGTATTTAAACCTAAGGGTATTTTGGTTATTTTACCTCCTAAGGTTAAACTATCTCGATTTTATTTCTAAATAGTTACCAACCTTCTTTTAGTCAAATTATGCAAGCCTAAAAATTTCAGCTTAATTTGAGTTCATTTACTATGTCTAATTCAAGTTTTATTATTAAGGACTTAATCGTAGCTTTTACAAACTTTTAGTACATTTTCCAAATTAAAAATTAAGAGTGTTTCTACCAAGTTTCCCTATCATTAAAGGCTTCAATTAATCTAATCAAGTTTTAGGACTAAATTATAAATTAAGCAAACTAGAATACTAGATTACAAAAACCAAAAATCAAACCCCCCCAAAACCCACACGCCTGTGTGCAAACCGCTACACCTATTTTGTTAAAAAATTCATTTTAATTTCCCTACTTTATGTATTTTACTTACCCATCAAACTTGAAATAGCTACAATTAATTACAATAAACATCCACACATCTCAAATTTAATTTACTTACAACAAATATGCAACAATTAATCAAAATTTAACACCCAATTACACGCTTAGCAAACACCAATTAATTTACACAAGCTACATACCTTAGTCGCAAGCAATCCACTCCATGGTAAGCTTCAATTAAACATTGTTAGTATAAATTACATGCTTCATACACTGTGTTATCAACCACCGTACAAACACTCATCAGCATACCATAAATCAAACATAAATTAAACATAAAATCATGTATTAAAGCAATTACAAAATCACCAAAATTGAAGTCCAAAGTTTAATGTCCAATGTCTATTACAAGTAAAATAACACTAGTCCCAAAAGCATCACAATGCCCCAATATAGTATTTAAAGTAAATTTCTTAAGCCACTACCGAGCCTTATTCTTGGATCGCCCTTGCACTCGCTTCTCAACTCCTTATGCCCAAAAATTCTCTGCACAAAATGTGAGGTGTGAGCTTAAAAAGCTTAGTGAATGATAGTAAAAACATCAAGTAATTTGCACCTAATCATGCATAAATCAAAGCAATTAAGCATTAAATTTTCAGTCACAACATGTTAACATTTCACCATAACATCACATGCTATTTCAAGAATTAAGAATCAATTTTTCCATGACATGTAAAATCATCTTTTAACACATAAAGATTCAATTATATTGGCACAATCAATCAATTATATTGGCATAATACATCAATGGCAATAAGTAAATGTGTAATTATACATTGGATAAACTTATCTCTGAACTCCCATAAATCAAATATAGTCCTCTGAATTGAGCAAGCCGAAGCCACACGCTCCCTTATAGCGCCTCAAATAACCTGTGAGTGGAGACTCAAGCTTAACACTCCCTTATCTATTCTAAACAAATCAGTCCACCAACAGCCATGTGCTCACAATATCAAAAATCATGGTGAGTACTCACAAATCCTATTGCATACCAACTACGTCCAATGGATCCACCATGCAATGTTGCCAATATAATCATACATACAAGGCATAAAATCTGCTGTTTAATCACTTAATTTAGGATGATAAAATGCAAGTAAAAGCATGTTGCTAAGCAATTTTAACATCAATAAAATTAAGCATAGAAAATTTCATTTTCCCAATATTCATATACCAATTAGAACACCTTTATCAAATGTTTAATAAATCAGTAATTCATGCTCCAAATATCAATCTATTCCATACAATTTAATCATTCTAAAAGCATAATACACAACTTACCAAACCAATTGCCATTTTTCTCTTTTATAAAATAAAACCTAATTTTGTAAATCCAACCATCCAATATGCAATCAAGTCATTAGTAACACCAATTAAACCTTTAATTTAACACATAATCCAGCCAAATTATGAAATTGCCCTTAATATCACTCACTTCCACACTTAGCTCTTTAAGTAAAAATGTGTTCAAACAAGCAAGTTTGAGCTTCAATTCTGATTTTCACGTTTTTCATCTTGACGTGGAGCTTTCATAGATACAAAGTATGCATTACAAACTAACAATGGCAACAAGAAACACAAAATTTGATAAAGTATATGAATTTAAATCACTGCTCTAAACTACTTTACCGATGTTACACAACTAAGCTGAAATATGGAATTCCTCATCTAAACTCCATTTTTAGCACCTCAAACCACTTCTTATCTTTATTCTAGTCCAATAACATGTATTCTAAGTGTTAATTTCTTCATTTAATTCGTTTCATAATATTCTAGAAAAATCATCCATATTCTTGATCAAATTTGAATTTCTCAATATTGATCCATAAAATGTGTTTGATTTTTGGGTTTAAGATTAAAACCTCTTATTAGACCAATTTTGATCTTAAGCATCCATTGATATTTGGATTCCAACTCAAAATTAAAGATCCACAATTGTTGATCCCCAAGTTCAAGAAAGAAGAAATTAAAGTTGAAAATCCATTATAATCACTTTAATTTACAAATAATGATTGAAATCAACTTAAAAAAAGTTCAGAGATGAGGATTACTTTCAATTGAACTCAAATCATTGATTTGGAAGTTTGAATCAAAATGCTTGAAGAAATTCAGATAACTTTTTGCCTAACTTTGAAAATTATTTTGAGAGATTTTAGAGAGAATTTTGGGAGAAAAAATGTTTAGATCTATTCTTAGATATTTTGCTTATGAAAACAATAAAAAAATGAGAGAAAAAGCTCTCAATTCGAGTGAAAAGTGAAGTAGTTACAAACTTTTAAAACTAAAAACCCCCACATGATTTTCAAAATTTGGGGAATTTGCCATCAGGCCACTCCCTCTTTCCTTGTTTTAAAATTTGCTCCTTTTCCTCAAAAATTTTGAAAATATGGTTTATTTGCTATAAAACCTCGTACTCATTTTCCTTGTTTTTCAAATAATTCTCATTTAATTAATATTTTAAATCACCCAATTAAACCCATATTTTAAATTATTTTAAATTCTAATTTAACCCAAAATATTTATTTTTACACAAAATTTATTTAAAACCATAAAATTAATTTTTCTAAAATATTTTTATAGATTTTAGATGAAATTAATCTAACTAATTAAGAATATAAATCACTAATTAACCCGATTAATTCCCAATTTTTACTCGAAACTCGATAAACTTACCCCAAACTACTAGACCTATTTTCAGGGCCTTACATGCACAATCTGACTAATTAAACCTAATTTTAACTGATTTTAAACATAAAATTCCTCCATTTAAAATATCAAAACCCTTTTAACTACTACTTGAAACCTTTTTAACCTCTAAATCCTCTCAAGACTCTCAAACCCCTTTTAAACTCTAAACCTTATTTTACTTTTCCCTACTACTTTGCTATAAAATTTCTCCTTCTAATCTTATTTGGTGTAGAGACAAGTAGGGAACACTCAAGGGAACAACAAAAACTGAGCTTTACAAAAAAACTCTCAAGAGAATTACATGAGGTTAAGGGTTTCAACTCTCAAGTTTTGTAGCAGCCTATTTTTAGTTAAATCAGAATAGTGATTTTGAGATCACAAATCTGAGGGAAAAATAATTATTTTATTATTATTTAAATGTCTACAGCATGGTAGTATGATTGTGTAAAAATTTCGTTAAGAAATTTTATCGTTTGATTGTTTAATTTGATAAAAAGGACTAAATCGTTAAAGTGTAAAAGTTGAGTTCCATTAGCTAAAGGTTTCTAATAGCGATGGAACCTTAAAGTGAGGGTCCTTATGTGGTAAATAGCCCATTAATATGTTAGTGGATGATAATGGTTTGTCAATTTTGAAATTTGTGATAATTTTTAAGGTTAGTTTTGTAATTTAGTAATTAAAGTTAAAATTAATAAAACAAAATCAAAATCTTTTCATTCATCTTCAACATCCACCAAAAATTTGAGGTTATAACACCATCTTTAGGGTTCAAAGGTTCGGCAAGTTCATCCATGTGCATGTAAGTGATTTTGACTCGATTTTTAATGATTTCTATACTTTTGGAGTCGTTGTAACTTAATCTAGCCAGCCCAGGGACTAATTTGCAAAATTGTTAAAGGTTTAGGGTTTTACCATTGATGAATATGTGTTTATTTTGATGTTTGATGATAGAAAATGAATGGTTGTTGTTAGATAAACAACATTTGTTAAGTGATTTTAGGTGAAATTGCAAATTAAGGATTTATTTGTGAAAAATGAAAATTATGTGGTAAATGTGTGAAATAATGAAAATATGGGCTGCTTTGATAATTAGGGAGATTCGGCTAGCTTGGGTAGGGACCTAATTGCATGAATTTGTATTTTATGAGCAAAGGACTAAATTGTAAAAATGTTGAAATATTAGGGGTAAAAGTGTAATGTAACATCCTAAATTTGGGGTCCTTACATTTAATGTGTTTTTGTGTGTATGCTATGCTCAATGTGTTAGTTTAGGGTGTTTAGGGATCTAGGAAGGCTCGGGGTTGAGCTGAGGCCTTGGCCAAAATTCTCTTTTTGGGCACCTTAGTAGAAAGCTAGATGAGATAGGACTTAAGGGATATTGTTTGTGTTTGGTTGACACAAGAATTTAAGAGGTAAAGAGGCAAGGAGGCGCCACTTAAGGTTTAGGTAGGTGACGCCACAAGGGAGCAGAGAGGGAGCAGGTTCAAGTCGCATGGTGCCCATTTTGGAATTCTTTTTAGCGTCAAAGGGAACAAAGGTAGAGTTCGGCTAGGATGCTTCAAGAGGGGAGAGTTGATAGAGTCAGATAATTCAAATGTGTGGCTGAGAGAAGAAAGAGGGGTTTAAATCATTCAAACCATATTTGAATGAGTGATCAAGAGGGAATTAAGGAGAAAAGTAAGGGCTTAGCATGTGGTGAAGGTAGTGGCTGAGTTTTGAATGCTTGGGGGGAGTGTAGGAATCGGTTCTAGCTTGTTTAGGGTGTGCCGAATTTCATTTATGGTCATAGGCATTTTAGTTCTCAAAAAGGCATTTTTTGTTTTGGGTTGTAGGTGCCGAATTTTTAGAGGTGTTGAGTAGCCAAGTTTGAAAGTTCTTTCCCCTTTCGGCATTTGGTGTTCTTCTTTTGACAACATGTGAACCCTTTTCTTTGTTTAGCCGAAACTCCTACCATCCTCTCTACTTTTCATTTTTTTTCTTCTCATTTGCATCACCTAAAGCCGAAACCTCACTCTTATTTTCTTCTTCTTGACCGAATCCTCCATTACTTTCATTCATCTCTTTGTTCATCTTCCTTTAGCCGAATCTTTTAAACCTCTCTTCTTGTTCTTCATTTGTCAAACATATCCCTCACCTTTTCACGGTGTTTTTTTAGGCCGAAGCATCCATTGTTCTTATTCCTTCTATATTTCTTTTTGGCTGAATCTTCCTAGAGTGCTCATCTTATTCATTCATTCTTTGTCTAGGGGCTTGCCGTCACTCTGTTCCACAACTTTGTCAATCAAATTCTCTTTGATCGTGGTAGATATTCCCTTTTCGTTTCAATTCTCTTTTCTCTCCTTTTGGATGCCAAAGGCATTAATCTTGTATTATGATTCTTAATCGATTGAATAAGAGACTTTGTCTTCGCATTCTTTCGACATCGGGTCTACGATTGAAGGGTGTTAAAGGGCATTCGGTTCTAGTCGACTGGGGTATTCAGTTAGTGCTTAATCCAAGCCTTATAGTCTTCGGGACTGTCGATCTAGGTAAGGGATCTTTGCTTTTGAGCGTTTATTCTTTATCGTTCTCTACTTCAATGCTTTAATCTGGTCTATTGACCAAGATCTTTTTCATGGATTCAAACACTAGCCAAGCAAAGGGAGGGGTTGGACCTGTAATCCCAGTCCCTAACTTCAAGAAGCGCGCGGTGTCTGCTGTTCGAAATTGGCCACCGAGTTGTGGACCAGCTTTTGAGTAGAGTAGTCAGAAAATAGCAGTAGTTCCTGTTAGCGATAGTGTCAACATAGAAAGCATTGTATTGCGTGTTATCAGGTGTGTAAACTTCACACTTCTTATTTATTTAATTATTTGTACTATTTACTATTTGGGCTGAAAAATCGGAATGACTGAGAAGCAGTCGTAATACCCTTATGGGTAAAGGTGGGAATACCAGGTATGTGACTATATTAATCTTTTAATGGGTGTGAGATAATTGATGTAACCTGTTACGGTAAAGATAGCATGTGCATTCATATGATGGTATGTTCTGCATGGGTTGGGAAATGATGTGAAAGGGGAAGTGTTTGAGACTGTCACGGTGGTTACTACCACGGTGGGCTAGCCCCATGGATTTATAATAATCCTTGATAATTGTGACCATGTCTCGGTGGCTTGGTGCCATGGTGGTTTAATACCACGATTATATATATGATTAGGGACTCGTCCCAATGGTTGTTACCACAGTGGGTTGGCCCCACGTATATTCTTTAGGGATTGTCATGGTGGTTGTTACCACGGTGGATTGACCCCACGTATATTATTAGTGACTTTGTCACGGGGGTCTTGTATCACGGTGGTCTAAAACCACGAGTGGCCTAATGCCACATATGAGGTGTGTAACGGATGGAGGGTTGATTGTAGAAATCCCCACGGTGTGATGGGTTGGTACAAGTGGTGTGTAGAGGATGGAAAAAAACTAGGCTAGATTGGGACACATATTACATTCACGATTGTGTTTGATATTCTGAGTGGGCTGAGGCCAACATACGATTATGGGCTTAAAGCCGTATGTGTGACATAAGGGGATTTACACACTGAGTCTTGGTGACTCACCCCTATGCTAAATCTTGCAGGTAGTCAGTAGATCGTGGATCAGGGAGCTGAGGTGGACTGGTGGAGGCCATAAAGTGTTCTTTTTCGTAAAGTCATATATTTTCTAGTATTTACTTAATTTGGGTTTTTATTATGTAATAAGACCTTTGTAATATTTTTATTTCGGGTTTTATATTATGATTTAAATTTTGTTATGACCTTGATATAAGTTTCAAACTTAATAATTAAGTTGAGTTTTTTTCCAAACCCTAAACAACATAGGCAATCGTTTTTCTCTTAAATGCCACCAGAAATGCCAAAGTATCGTTAAACTAAATTCAAAAATTTTTCTTAAACTACAAATCACTATTTTCAAAACACCACCCTAGATCAAATTTTCAAACTTTCGATATCTTCAATATACAAGATACTTTTTTCTTTTTCAACCTTTTTCCTTGTGACATACCAGATCTGGTCGTAGCATTTAGACTAGGTTTGGGGTGTTACAGTTTTGGTATCAGAGCCTAGGTTGCAAAACCCGGGCTATGAAGTGGGTTCAATAATATTTTATAAAGTTGATATAAATAATTTTTGGAGGAAATGTTTTGATTGGAATATGGCATCCGAGTCTACCAGCAACCGATCCACACAAGTAGTTTTCTACTTATTTGATGATGTATGTATGAAATGATTGTGAGTATGAATGAATATGTTTGCTAGCTTTAGGAGATCCAAACTTTAGAGACTGAAACCTCTAGGTTGAGATATGTTTCGCGAAAACTACTCTCTAAAACTATTTCTCATAAAATTGCTTGGTATTAAGCAGTGAAAAGAAACAATAACTCATAAAACTTTTAATCAGATTAAGTCACTGCAATAGTCATGAGTACTAAGGGGCATGGACGTATTATGCGTGGCCGTGGTAGAGGCCAGGTGCTGAGTCGGAACCGTTGAAATCGGGTCATGGGTCAAAAGTGATGTACCGAGACACTGAATCGGGAAACAAATTTTCGAGGATCGGACAGTGGAAAAGATCATGCCTCGGCGATGTTACGCGTGTTGGAGAGAGTTTCTAGAGTGCGCATGGGATCAGGGGCTCAAAAATTTGTGTCGAAACAACTTCGGGCCAATGGACCGAAAATGTTTAAGGGCGTATCGGGCGTAGCTCCTAATGCAGCTGAGTATTGGCTAGAAGCAGTGGAGCGTATAATGGATGATTTGGACTTCACGGAAGAGGAAAAGTTAAGAGGAGTGGTGTCTTTTCTTCAGGATGAGGCGTATCAGTGGTGGCTCACGGTCAGAGATGGAGCAGTAGCTGACCGCATTACTTGGGATTTCTTCAAGGTGGCATTCTAGGGGAAGTACATCGGATCGAGTTATGTGGATGTGCAGCGTAGGGCTTTTCTAAATCTGGTTCCGGTAATAAATTAGTTGCTGAGTATGAGGTGGCATTCTTACGTCTTAATCATTATGCCCGGGGTATGGTGGCCACAGACCATGAGCGTTGTGTTCGATTTGAGGATGGTCTGAGGGATGATTTGCGAGTGTTGATAGCTCCACAACGAGAAAGGGAGTTCGTTGTTCTTGTGGAAAAGGCTAAGATAGCCGAGAAAGTAAAGCAGTCTAAAAAGCAAAATTAGGATAGGGATAGAGGTAAAAATAAGAGGAACGTTGGAGCGTTGGGATCGGCTATGCGATTTCAGAAAAGACCTAGGATCGACGGGACTGAGTCGTGTGGTGAGACCTGTTGATGGGAGAGGGGCTTAGAGGTGTGCTAGATGTGGTAGATTCCATTCAGGTGAGTGTTGGCTGAGGGCATGTTTTAGGTGTGGATCTACTGATCATCGAGTAAAAGATTGTCCACATGAGTCGGATAGAGTGCGATTAGCAGGTCAAGGTTATGTTCAGCTGGGTAGAGGTGGTCAGCAACCACAGAGAGGCCATGGTCCCACCAGGGGAGGAGGTAATTTTGACCGAGGGCGTGGAGCATCGGGCAGAGGTGCTGGGAGTGCAGATGCAAGACAGCCTGGGTTGGTTTATTCAGTCAGACAACGAGAGGAGGGCGATGCACCAGACATCCTAACTGGTACGTTTCTTATTTATGGGTTGCCTTATACCACATTAATTGATATTGACTCGACACATTTATATATTACTAGTATGGTATCTGGAACTCTAAGCATAGACTTTGAGATTGCTTCTAGGGAGATGACTGTACTTAGTCCTTTAGGACAATCAGTTGTAGTGAATAAACTCTTCAGGGAAGTGCCTTTAGAAGTCCAAGGGGTAGTGTTTCGATCTGATGGAACTACCATTCGGAGAGTTTGATTTAATCTTAGGTATGGTCTGGTTAGTAAAGTATCGAGCAAATATGGATTGTGCTGCTAAGCGCATGGTGATCAGGACTCCTGAAGATGAGGAAGTGGTGGTAATAGGAAAAAGGAGGAACTATTTGTGTAACGTAGTATCCACATTAAAGGCTAAAAGAATGATGAGAAAAGGATGTGAGGCATTCATAACTTTGGTTTATGCTTTAGAGGTCAAAGATCTGCCTGTGGGGGATGTTAGAACAGTGAAGGACTTTCCTGATGTTTTCCCAAAAGAGCTTCCAAGACTACCTCCGGATCGCGAGGTGGAATTCAGAATTGATCTTCTTCTGGGGATAGCGCCTGTATCTATCGTTCCATATAGGATGGCACCAAAGGAATTGAAGGAGTTGAAAGCTCAGATTCAAGAACTGCTAGATTGAGGTTTTATCCAACCGAGTGTATCACTATGGGGAGCACTAGTGCTATTTGTTAAGAATAAGGACAAATCAATGCGTATGTGCATTGACTACCGGCAGTTGAATAAGTTGACTATCAAGAATAAGTGCCCGTTGCCGAGGATTGATGACCTATTCGATCAAATCAAGGGAGGCTCAGTCTTTTAAAGATAGACTTAAGATCAAGATATCATCAGCTTAAAGTCAAGGAGGCGGATATTCATAAGATGGCATTTCGTACTCATTATGGTCACTACGAATTCCTGGTAATGTCATTCGAGTTGGCCAATGCACCAGTAATATTTATGGATATGATGAACCGGGTTTTCCAACCTTATCTGGATCAATTCATCGTGGTAGTTATAGACGATATCCAAGTTTATTCAAAGTTGGAGGAGGAGCATGATTCACATCTTCGAGTGGTTTTACAAGTTCTGAGGGAGAAGCAGTTGTTCGCCAAATTTAGTAAGTGTGAATTTTGGCTAAGAGAAGTTACCTTTTTGGGCCATGTTGTGTCTGCTGAGGGGATTAAGGTTGATCCTCGAAAAATTGAAGCTGTGTTGGATTGGAAGCCACCTAAGTTAGTGGTAGAAATCAAAGTTTTCTTGGTCTAGTTGGGTATTATATAAGGTTTGTCGAAGGGTTTTCTTTGATTGCGGCACCATTAACCAAGTTGTTGCGAAAAGAGGTTCCGTTTGTTTGGTCTGATAAACAACAGGAGAGTTTTAAGAGGCTGAAAAGGATTTTGACGGAGGCTCCAATCTTGATATAGCCTGAGCCTGGAAAGGAGTTTGCAGTTTATTGTGATGCGTCGCATACAGGCTTGAGATGTGTGATGATGCACGATAGGAAAGTGGTAGCATATGCGTCACGTCAGTTGAGACCGCATGAGTTGAATTATCCCACGCATGATTTGGAATTAGCGGCAGTAGTGTTTGCACTAAAGAGTTGGAGGCATTATCTGTATGGGGAGAAGTCCGTTATTTATACGGATCACAAGAGCTTAAAATATCTCATTACCCAAAAGAGTTAAACTTAAGGCATCGAAGGTGGATCGAGTTGTTAAAAGATTATGACTGTTCAATCGATCCGGGTAAAGCTAATATGGTGGCAGATGCATTAAGTCGTAGGGTGATTATGGACTTGAGAGCAATGTTTGCTCATCTCAGCTTATACAATGATGGAAGTCTATTAGCTAAACTTCAAGTGAAGCCTTCTTAGGTTAGTCAGATTAAAGAGAAGCAGTGGGCTGATGAGTTGTTAAATTCGATGTTTCAGTTGGGATCAGATAATGAGATAGCGGATTTCAGTGTGAATAGTGATGGGGTATTATGTTTTCAAGGGAAAATTTGCATGCCAAAGGATTTTGAGTTGAGGCGTAGGATTTTGCAGGAAGCGCATAGCAGCTCATACGCTATGCATCCTGGATGAAGCAAGATGTATCGGGATCTGTGAGAATGGTATTGGTGGCCAGGTCTAAGCGAGAAGTAACCAAATTTGTGAGTAAGTGCTTGATGTGTCAGCAGGTAAAAGCAAAACATCAGTTGCCATCGGGATTGTTACAGCCGATAAAGGTTCCGCAGTGGAAATGGGAAAGGATCACAATGGACTTTGTTGGTGGACTACCTCTTACGCCTATTAAGAAGGATTCGATATGGGTAATTGTTGATCGATTGACGAAGTCTACTCATTTCATACCAGTACGTGTTGATTATTCTATACATAAATTGGCTAAGTTGTATAAAGCAGAGATTGTGAGGTTGCATGGAGTACCCGTGTCTATCATCTCAGACAGAGACCCTAGGTTTACGTAGAGATTTTGGAAGGCATTGCATTAAGCGTTGGGTACAAAGTTAGATTTCAATACAGCATTTCATCCACAGTTTGACGGACAATCGGAGATAGTAATTTAGATCCTGGAGGATATGTTGAGGGGCTGTATCAGAGACTTCAGAGGTAGTTGGGAAGAATTTCTACCGTTGGTAGAATTCACGTATAACAATAGCTACCAATCTAGTATTCAGATGGCACCGTGTGAAGCGTTGTATGGTCGGAAGTGTCGGACTCCTACTTGTTGGATAGAGTTGGGTGAGCGACAATTGTTGGGTCCAAAATTGGTTTACAAATGGAAGATAAAGTTAAGTTAATTCGAACTCGATTGAAGGAAGCTTCGAACAGATAGAAGTCCTATGCTGATCTGAAGCGTAAGGACATAGAATTTGCAGTTGGTGATCGAGTTTTCTTAAAAGTGTCACCGTGGAAGAAAATTCTAAGGTTTGGATGGAAGGGTAAGTTAAGCCCCAAATTCATCAGGCCTTATCGTGTGTTGAAGCGTGTGGGACCAATAGCTTATCAGCACGAGCTACCTTCAGAGTTAATTCAGATTCATGATATGTTTCACGTTTCGATGTTAAGACGTTACCGTTTGGATCCATCTCATGTTGTGCCAGTGGAAGAAATCGAAGTAAGCCCTGATGTATCTTTTGAAGAAGAACCAGTGCGGATCTTGGATCATGATGTCAAGGTGTTGCAAAGAAGACGGCTCCATTGGTTAAGATTTTATGGCAAAACCATGATTCTGAGGAAGCTACGTGGGAGCCAGAGAAAGCGATGCGACAGCAATACCCTCATCTCTTTTGATCAGGTAATTTCGAGGCCAAAATTTCTTTAAAGGGGGTAGAACTGTAACATCCTGAATTAGGGGTCCTTGCATTTAATGTGTTTTTGTGTGTATGCTATGCTCAATGTGTTAGTTTAGGGTGTTTAGGGGTCTAGGGAAGGCTCGGTGTTGAGCTGAGGCCTTGGCCAAAATTCTCTTTTTGGGCACCTTAGTGGAGAGCTAGCTGAGATAGGACTTAAGAGAAATTGTTTGTGTTTGGTTGACACAAGAATTTAAGAAGTAAAAAGGCAAGGAGGTGCCACTTAAGTGTAACAGACTGAATTTGACCTTAATCAGAACGATGGTTTCGGGACCATAAATTCGAGTACGAGAAATATTTTAATATTATATTTTGTGTTTTTTATATGTGAATTAATGTGTATTGATGTAACACCCCTAACCTGTATCCGTCGCCGAATTAGGGTTACGAGCATTACCAAATAATCATTACTTTTATTCAATCAATTCAATCATATTTAAACAAGCTTATATAATAATACACATATAAGCAAACAATTACATATGCATAAAACATATTTATTCCACTAAACCAAATCATATATGGCACAAACATTGACAAACATAAGATGAACATGCAAAATACATTTTATGAAAATCACAAAATAATGCAAGTATCGTAAGCCTCAATTGCTATGTCCTTATTTACTTACAATATACTCAAGCAATTTAACCCATTCGTATCTATGTGATTGAATAACATAATTCAATTATCATTTTATACTAACCCACTTAAAGGGCCGAATATACCAACATAAAAGATATTAGCAGATGTCCAAACTTACAAACTCAATAAACATCATATAAATACATATCTACTTGACCAAATATACATAGACACATATATGCAATTATATGTACCTAGCTCATACCAAAGTTCAAATAGATCCAAATAATCAATCAGATCAATGTTCACATGAATTCGTTTACATGCACATAGTTAAAACCGAAAATAACTATACAGTATATACATTATTTTTGTAATAGTTAGATTCATATACAGGCATTTATTATAATTTAATAAAATCATATCAACTCATGCACTTTTATCATTTCCAACAAATCATATTATCTAGTTATCCAAATACCTAATCGGCCTATAATCATCTTCTATCAAAACTTTTATCAATTTCCTATTCTTTAGCAAAAATTCTATTACATCCGAATATGCACAAACATCTATCACATTTCAAGCATACATATATAACTAACTAGACATGTTCATGAGCAATGTACTTAAAATATACTTGTTTACTATGCCGAATTAACCTGTTTAAGAATCATGCAAAAAAGACCAAATACAAACAAACCATAGCACCATAATTTGATCATTTCATCATCGAATCACCTCATTTGAACTTAAAAAGAAATACACATACCAATATCTTTTATAACCTAACATTACTAACCTATGAACAAAACACAACTATGGTTCAATATAATCGAGTATACAATTAATTATTCATACCACATTACCCAACTCATATTTTCACTTCTCAATCACATATTTCCTTACTATATTCGAATTAATCCTTGATTGAGTTTGCACAAACATTAACGATATAAACTGACTATTATATCAAAAGCTTGATAAACATACCTAACCAAAAATTTAGCCATATTCGCATGGCTATTATATACATGAACAAAAAGTTTTCAACAAACAAGGTCAAGTCTTTCCTATACATTCCTCTATCCAAAAACCAAAATGAAAGAGTACCAAAATTAGATCGATAGTGTGGTCGACTGTCTTGACGATCCCGTTGAGCAGGTAGTCTTTACCTAATCTATAAAACAGAGGAGAACATTACACACAAATAAGTTTACTAACTTAGTAAGTCCCAAGCTCAAAATGATACTACATTCAATTACTTAAACATTTAAATCATTCATCTCAATCATGTTATCATATTAAAATTTCTTTCACCTTTAGCACTACTATTTGAAAACCGAATCTCCATGATAGTACATTCAAGCTCAAACTCATTCATATAATACTTGTGCACATCAATCGTAATCTCAAATGTACATATCACTATACTAGTAATATTAGTTAAACTCTAGTAACATTAAACATATCAAACCTTACTTACTTACCTGAGCCTTTAACTAGACACATTAGCTATGATTTACCTTGAACAACAATTCGGTTTCTCCTTTGTAAAACACATCATCGGCATAAAGCCTGCTAGGCATTAAAGCCCGAAATAAATCAACGGCACAAGGCACGCTGAGGCACGAAGCCCGAAATAAATCAATCAAGGCACTAAGCACCTTTAGGCACGAAGCCCGAATATGTCACCGACACTACTAGGCTCAAGTCAATATGCATGCCTACTAGCACGAAGCGAATATGTCACCGGCACTAAACCTACTAGGCACGAAGCCCGAATATGTATAGTTAATCTTTCATTTCACATTTCATTATGCTAAATTCACCACCACTTATAATTCACGTATTATATCGAATAACAAACCAAAACACTTATTCACATCACTTTGAATAAAATTCCAACCAATCCATATCAATACTTTCACATTCGGCTAACACAAGGTTTTATACAAAATTCTATTGAATACTATCATTTAACACATTCATAAATAATTCGATAACCTATACTTGCTTAAGGACTTACCTCGGTTGTCGATAGACCGTGAAAATCGGCTATTCGAGAACCTTCGTCTTTCCCCGATCCAAATCCATTTTTCTTTGCTCTTGATCTAAAACACATTCAAATTCAGCTCATTCTAGTACATTTCATCTCAATTTAGTCCTAAGCACATAAATAGGAAAATTACCATTTTACCCCACTATTTTAATACTTTACAATTTAGTCCTATTTGCATAAAACTCAAAATACATCAAATTTCCCCATACTCCTTAAGGGCTGAATATGTATAAGGACTATACAAGTCTATTTCTTTCATTTATTTTGCAATTAAGCCCCTCTAAAATTTTATTTTTACAAATTGGCCCTAAAACACAAATTCAATAAAACTTCCAACACATAATATACTAATTTTTAACCTATCTATCATCTAACATCATCAAACATCATAAACCTCAAGAATTCATCAATGGCCGATTCATATATACACACTAATCTTAGAAATTCTAGCATGGGTCGAGTAATATACTAAGCAACGATCTCAAAAATGAAAAATTAACAAAAACCGAGCTAGATTTCTTACCTAATTAAGCTTGAATAAGGCCGAATGTTCCAAGGCTTTTCTCCCTTTTTTTCTTTTGTGTTTTTCGACCAAAGATGAACAATGCATGGCTTTTTATTTTTTTGTTTTATTTACATATATTTATTAGTTTATTTTAACATATAATGTAATATTATATATTATAAAAACTCAAACACTATTACATGCATCAAGGTGGCGGCCATTAACCTAAAATGGGCTATTTGCCCTTTTAATACCTCACATTAAAAGCCATGCTCAATTTAACACATTACACTTTAGTTGGCCACTTTTACTTTTTACGCGATTATGTCCTTTTATCAAATTCAATACTTAAGCGATAAAATTTTTCTCTGAAACTTTCACACATAAATACATACATAATAAACACTAAATATAATATTTAAATATTTCTGGGCTTAGATTCGTGGTCCCGAAACCACCGTTCGATTAGGGTCGATTCGATCTCATACAACTCTCCCCTTAAGGATTTTCGTCCCGAAAATCTTACCATTAAACAACATCGGATATTGTTGCCTTATTGAATCTTGAGGCTCCTATGTAGCCTCTTCAACTCCGTGCCTTTTCCACAGTACCTTCACTAATGGGATTTTCTTGTTTCTTAACTCTTTCTCTTCCCGAGCTAAAATACGGATCGGTTCTTCCTCATCGTCATATCGAGTTGTATCTCAATCTCGATTTGGAGCAATCACATGTGACGGATCTGATCTGTATCTCACGAGCATAGAAACATGAAATACATCGTGTATCTTTTCTAATTCAGAGGGTAGCTTCAATCTATAAGCAACAGCCCAACACGTTCAATGATTTCATACAGTCCAATGAACCTCGGGCTCAACTTGCCTTCCGGACAAAACGGACACTTTCTTCCACGGAGAAACCTTTAAAAATACTCGATCTCCAATCTAAAATTCAATGTCTTTACGTTTCATATCAAGATAAGACTTTTGACGATCCGGCGACTTTCAAATTGTCTCTAATAATAGCTACTTTCGATTCGGTTTCTTTAATCAAATCAACCCGTGTATCTTATTCTCACCGAGCTCATCCAAAGATAATGGTGTTCGACACTTTCGCCTGTACAAGGCTTCATAAGGTGCCATTTTGGTACTAGATTGAAAACTATTATTATAAGCAAATTCAATCAAAGGTAGGTATCGTTCCCACGTACCTTCAAACTCGAGAACATAACATCTCAACATGTCCTCAAGTATCTAAATAGTTCGCTCGGATTGACCGTCTGATTGCGATGAAAAGTCAGTACTAAAATGAAGTTTAGTACCTAAAGCATCTTGCAACTTCTTCCAAAACCGCGATATGAATCTCTGGTCTCTGTCAAAACAATGGAACTCGGTACACCATGCAATCTTACAATCTGTGATATGTACAATTCAAAAAGTTTATCAAGTGAATAGTGCATGCGTCTTGGCACAAAATGAGCCGATTTAGTCGACTATCAACTATAACCCGATAAAGATCTTTCCTACTCGAGTCATAGGAGACCGGATACAAAATCCATTGTAATTCTATCCCATTTCCATTCGGTATCATGATTGGTGAAGTAGTCCAGATGGTGCTTGATGCTCGACTTTTACTTGTCGATGATTAAGCACTTAGAAACAAATTTGATATATCCGTTTCATGCCGAGCCACCAATAGAATTGCTTCAAATCGTTATACATATTCGTATACCGGATGTATCGATAGTCGAACCACTATGAGCCTCACTCAAAATCATCTCGTATCAAATCTGAGTTCTTTGGAACACACATTCGACTTTTAAAATTCAAACAATCATTTGCATCAATCGAAAATCGATTACGTGCCCTTTTCACCTTTGAATTTGACTAGCAATCAAATCTTCATCAACTTTCATGCATCACAAATTTGTTGAATAAACGTCGGTCTTGCTTGTAACTCGATTATGATCGAACCATCACTAGACATAGCCATCATGAGCATTCGATTACGAAGAGCAAATAATGATTTTGACTTAACGCATCCGCAACAACATTAGCTTTTCCCGGGTGATAGTCAATCACCAATTCATAGTCTTTCAACAGTTCTAGCCACCTACGTTGTCTCAAATTCAGGTCTTTCTGAGTCATTAGATACTTTAAACTTTTATGATCTGAATAAATGTGACATTTCGCCAAATAAATAGTGACGCCAAATTTTCAATGCGAAAACAATGGCTGCAAGTTCTAAGTCATGCGTCGGGTAATTTCTTTCATGCGGCTTCAGTTGTATTGAAGCGTAGGCTATGACTTTGCCTTCCTGCATCAAAACGCAGCCCAAACCATTCAAAGAAGCATCAGAATAAACAACAAATTCTTTACCCGATTCAGGCTGAACTAACACCGAGCTTCATCAAAGGGCTTTCAACCGATCAAAACTTTTCCGACACTTTTCTAACCACTCGAACTCGAATCTTTACGCAATAACTTTGTCAGCGGGTAGCTATCATAGAAAAATCTTTCACAAATAGTCGATAGTAACCCGAAAGTCCCGAAAACTTTGAATCTCAAAAATGTTTTTCGTGGCTTCCAATCAAGTATAGCCGAGATTTTGTTTGGATCAACTCGAATGCACGATCTTTGAAACAACATGTCCCAAAAAGCTGACCTCTTTCATCCGAACTCACACTTACTAAACTTCGCATACAGCTGATGATCTCGCAAAGTTTGTAGCACTAACCTCAAATGTTTAGCATGTTCAATTTCATCTTTGGAGTAGATCAATATGTCATCAATAAACACCACCACAAATCGATCCAAAAGCGTCTAAAAACCCGATTCATCAAATCCATAAAAACAGCAGGTGCATTAGTAAGCCCAAAAGGCATAACCAAAAGCTCAACATGTCCGTACCTCGTCCGAAATGCGGTCTTTGGCACATCTGTATCTCGACTATAATCGATAATAACCCGATCTCAAATCTATTTTTGAAAATCTGAAGCCCTTTCAATGATCAAACAAATCATCAATCCGAGGTAACGGTACTTATTCTTTATAGTTACCTTATTCAATTGCCGATAATCAATACACATTCGCATCGTTCCATCTTTCTTTCTCACAAAAAATGGTGCACCCAAGGAGAGAAACTTGGTGGTGCAAAGCCCTATCTGTTAACTCTTGCAATCGCTTTCAACTCTTTTAGCTCAAGAGATGCCATCCGATATGGAGCTATTGAGATCGGAGTTGTTCCGTACTAATTCAATGCCAAACTCAATCTCTCGTCTTGAGGGTAAACCCTGTAGTTCTTGAAACACATCCGGTATTCACATACAATCAGATGCAATTCAATCATTTCTCGGACAATTTATTATCCATTACATAAGCCAAATAAGCTTTGCACCCTTTTCTCACATACTTAGGGCTAACATCGAGGATATAATCGTAGGAAACCCACCTATATCACGGATTCAATTCTAACGATCTCACCGCTCGATGTCTCAAATCAATAAGCTTTCTTTTACAATTCACCACTTGCATCATGCGAAGTTAACCATCCATTCCCAAAATTATATCAAACTCATCGAAAGGCAACACATTAAATCGATTGGGAAGCAAAATCCGAATCATCAATGGGCAACCTTTACACACTTTATTAACAAACACACATCTACCCAAAGGGTTGGATACGCGAATCACAAACTCGATGACTCAAGCTGGAAAAGTCTTACCAATACCGAGTGTCACATACATATGAATGGGTCAAACCAGGATCAATTAATGCAATCACGTAGTATCATAAAGGGTGAAAGTACCGTAATGACATTTGGAGAAGCGACATCCTCTCTAGCTCGAGTAACATAAGCTCTAGCCGGAGCTCTAGCCTCGAGATCGATCTGTTGTGTTCTTTGTCCCTCTCGACTACCACCTACATTGCGGAATGCCCGGGTGGTGCGCCCCTGCATCGATGCACTACTCGGTCTAGAGTTACATCTCAGATTCGACTCAACTAACATCGGCACTCTCGAATAAAATGGTCGAGGATCCACATTTAAAGCAAGACCGGTCATGAACTCTACAACTCTCGAATGCCATTTTCCACAATGTTTGCATTCAACTCGATTACGTGGGGCGTTACCAACACTTGCCATCGAGGTAGCTCGAGAGCCCACTAGAGGTCGATCACGTCTAAATGAATCAAAGTAGCTTTGTGTCGATGAAGTCATCTCTAAACTTCTTAGATGTGGAATGGAAATTCTTACCCGACGATCTTTTACGGGTATCTCTAGCTTCATCTCGACCTTTCTTTTCTCCTTCCCAAGCTCTTGACTTTGCAAGCTTGCTCGACGAGTGTCACAAACTCTTTGATTTCAAGAATTCCAACAAGCAACTTTAATTCTTCATTCAAACCATCTTCAAACCTTTTGCACATAATGGCTTGGTTGATACACACTCCAGAGCATATCGGCTCAATCGACAAATTTTCACTCATATTCGATCCACGGTCATTTGCCCCTGTTTTAGTTCAAGAAATTCTTTACGTTTCTAGTCGATGAACCTCTGGCTGATATATTTCTTGCAGAATTCATTCTGGAAGAAATCCTACGTCACTTTTTCTTTTGGAACCACTGATACTAGTGTATTCCACTAGTGATAGGCAGTGTCCCGAAGCAAAGATATAGCACATTTCAAACATTCATCTGGAGTGCAGGATAGCTCATCAAGTACCCGAATAGTGTTATCAAGCCACATTTCAGCTCGCTCTGCATCATCATCATCATTAGCCTTGAATTCCTCGACCTCAAATTTCTTGATTTTATCAGCAGGGGCCTACTAGATCTCATTGGATCTATCATCGAAGTCTTGAAGGTACCGGAGTTTGATTATTCGGGGTGGAGGTTGTTGTACAGTAGGATTATTACGAACAAATTGGGTAAACTATTCATTCATCATTTGGTAAAAGGCTTGTTTAGCCTCTCCTCTTGGATACCCGTGAATCGGTTGAGAGTCTAATGGTGCTGATCCATGTGCGAGACCAAAGCAACACTCTCCACATCATCATTCTGGCTCTATCGGGATCGAATCCATTTACTATATTAAATACAATTGAAATTGTCAAGTCACCACACTATCACATATAAAATTCAGAGGCATGTATAGCTAGACTCTTACGTTACTACAGTAGTCCTAGAATCGACTAAATAGTAGCTCGATACCAATAAAATGTAACACCCCTAACCCGTATCCGTCATAGAATTAGGGTTACGGGCATTACCGAATAATCATTACTTTTATTCAATCAATTCAATCATATTTAAACAAGCTTATATAATAATACACATATAAGCAAACAATTACATATGCATAAAACATATTTATTCCACTAAACCAAATCATATATGGCACAAACATTGACAAACATAAAATTTGAACATGCAAAATACATTTTATGAAAATCACAAAATAATGCAAGTATCGTAAGCCTAAATTGCTATGTCCTTATTTACTTATAATATACTCAAGCAATTTAACCCATTCGTATCTATGTGATTGAATAACATAATTCAATTATCATTTTATACTAACCCACATAAAGGGCCGAATATACCAACATAAAAGATATTAGTAGATGTCCAAACTTACAAACTCAATAAACATCATATAAATACATATCTACTTGACCAAATATACATAGACACATATATGCAATTATATGTACCTAGCTCATACCAAAGTTCAAATAGATCCAAATAATCAATCGATCAATGTTCACATGAATTTGTTTACATGCACATAGTTGAACCGAAAATAACTATACTAGTATATACATTATTTTTGTAATAGTTAGATTCATATACTGGCATTTATTATAATTTAATAAAATCATATCAACTCATGCACTTTTATCATTTCCAACAAATCATATTATCTAGTTATCCATATACCTATTCAGGCCTATAATCATCTTCTATCAAAATTTTATCAATTTCCTATTCTTTAGCAAAAATTCTATTACATCCGAATATGCACAAACATCTATCACATTTCAAGCATACATATATAACTAACTAGACATGTTCATGAGCAATGTACTTAAAATACACTTGTTTACTATGCCGAATTAACCTGTTTAAGAATCATGCAAAAAGACCAAATACAAACAAACCATAGCACCATAATTTGATCATTTCATCATCGAATCACCTCATTTGAACTTAAAAGAAATACACATACCCAATATCTTTTATAACCTAACATTACTAACCTATGAACAAAACACAACTATGGTTCAATATAATCGAGTATACAATTAATTATTCATACCACATTACCCAACTCATATTTTCACTTCTCAATCACATATTTCCTTACCATATTCGAATTAATCCTTGATTGAGTTTGCACAAACATTAACGATATAAACTGACTATTATATCAAAAGCTTGATAAACATACTTAACCAAAAATTTAGCCATATTCGCATGGCTATTATATACATGAACAAAAAGTTTTCAACAAACAAGGTCAAGTCTTTCCTATACATGCCTCTATCCAAAACCAAAATGAAAGAGTACCAAAATTAGATCGATAGTGTGGTCATTGTCTTGATGATCCCGTTGAGCGGTAGTCTTTACCTAATCTATAAAACAGAGAGAACATTACACACAAATAAGTTTACTAACTTAGTAAGTCCCAAGCTCAAAATGATACTACATTCAATTACTTAAACATTTAAATCATTCATCTCAATCATGTTATCATATTAAAATTTCTTTCACCTTTAGCACTACTATTTGAAAACCAAATCTCCATGATAGTACATTCAAGCTCAAACTCGGTCATATAATACTTGTGCACATCAATTGTAATCTCAAATGTACATATCAACATACTAGTAATATTAGTTAAACTCTAGTAACATTAAACATATCAAACCTTACTTACTTACGAGCCTTTAACTAGACACATTAGCTACGATTTACCTTGAACAACAATTCGGTTTCTCCTTTGTAAAACACATCACCCATAAAGCACGCTAGGCATTAAAGCCGAAATAAATCACCGCACAAGGCACGCTAGGCATGAAGCCGAAATAAATCACCGCACTAAGCACTGCTAGGTACGGTTCTTGAATATGTCATCGGCACTAAGCCTACTAGGCACGGCTCGAATATGTCACCTAAGCACTAAGCTTGCTTGCACGAAGCTTCGAATATGTCACCAACTAAGCACACTAGGCACGAAGCCCGAATATGTATAGTTAATCTTTCATTTCACATTTCATTGTGCTAAATTCACCACCACTTATAATTCACGTATTATATCGAATAACAAACCAAAACACTTATTCACATCACTTTGAATAAAATTCCAACCAATCCATACCAATACTTTCACATTCGCTAACACAAGGTTTTATACAAAATTCTATTGAATACTATCATTTAACACATTCATAAATAATTCGATAACCTATACTTGCTTAAGGACTTACCTCGGTTGTCGATGAGAAGTACAAATCGGCTATTCGAGAACCTTCGTCTTTCCCCATCCAAATCCGTTTTCTTTGCTCTTGATCTAAAACACATTCAAATTTAGCTCATTCAAGTACATTTCATCTCAATTTAGTCCCTAAGCACATAAATAGGAAAATTACCATTTTACCCCACTATTTCAATACTTTACAATTTAGTCCTATTTGCATAAAACTCAAAATACATCAAATTTCCCCATACTCCTTAAGGGCTAAATATGTATAAGGACTATACAAGTCTATTTCTTTCATTTATTTTGCAATTAAGCCCCTCTAAAATTTTATTTTTACAAATTGGCCCTAAAACACAAATTCACCAAAACTTCCAACACATAATATACTAATTTTTAACCTATCTATCATCTAACATCATCAAACATCATAAACCTCAAGAATTCATCAATGGACGATTCATATATACACACTAATCTTAGAAATTCTAGCATGGGTCGGGTAATATACTAAGCAACGATCTCAAAAACGTAAAAATTAACAAAAATCGAGCTAGATTTCTTACCTAATTAAGCTTGAATAAGGCCGAATGTTCCAAGGCTTTTCTCCCTTTTTTTTCTCTTTTGTTTTTCAGCCAAAGATGAACAATGCATGGCTTTTTATTTTTTTTTGTTTTATTTACATATATTTATTAGTTTATTTTAACATATAATGTAATATTATATATTATAAAAAATCAAACACTATTACATGCATCAAGGTGGCCGACCATTAACCTAAAAATGGGCTATTTGCCTTTTAATACCTCACATTAAAAGCCATGCTCAATTTAACACATTACACTTTAGTTGGCCACTTTTACTTTTTACGATTAAGTCCTTTTATTAAATTCAATACTTAAACGATAAAATTTTTCTCTGAAACTTTCACACACATAAATACATACATAATAAACACTAAATATAATATTTAAATATTTCTCGGGCTCAGATTCGTGGTCCCAAAACCACCATTCTGATTAGGGTCAGATTCGGTCTGTTACAATGAATGTCTCGTAGAAAAATTTTATCGTTTGTGTGTTTAATTTAGAAAAAGGACTTAATCGCGTAAAAGGTAAAAGTAGCAAACTATAGTGAAAAGTGCCTATTTGATGATGGCTTTTAAAGTGGGGTATTAAAAGAGTAAATAGTCCAATTTTAGATGTAATGGGTGACATATGTCTAATCTACCCTTAAGTTATATGTTATGAAATTTTATGTTATAAGGTTAAATAAGTAATTATTTTAATAACATGTTATATGTTAAAAGAACATAAAAAATAAGCCATCATCTTCATGCTCTCTCATGGCCAAATGTAGCTAAGAAAAAGGGGTTGAAGAAGCTTTGAATTTTGGCAACTATTTGGTTCAATTAGGTAAAATTTTAGCTCGATTTTGTTGATTTTACGTTTTGAGATCGTTGCTTAGAGTATTAGTGACCCATGTTGAAATTTTTGAATCTAAGCATGTGTGATATTCGACCATTGATGTATTCATGTAGGTTGTGATGTTTGATGATTTTTGAATTAAAGATATGTTAAAGATTAATATGTTTTGGGGACATTAATTAAGGCGGTGAAGGATTTCTTGATGTTTTCTCGGAAGAGCTTCCGGATTACCTCCGCATCGTGAAGTGGAGTTTGGAATTGATCTTCTTCGAGAATGCCAAGATCTATTGCTCCGTATAGAATGGCGTCAAGGAGTTGGTGGAATTGAAAGTGCGATTCAAGAGTTGTTAGCAAGTTGACTATCAAGAACAAGTATCCGTTGCCAAGGATTGATGACTTATTCGATCAACTGAGAGGGACGTTAGTGTTCTCAAAGATAGATTTGAGATCAAGATACCATCAGCTTAGGGTCAAAGAATCAGATATTCATAAGGCAGCTTTCAGGACCCGTTATGGCCATTACGAATTTTTGGTAATGCCATTTGGGTTGACTAACGCACCAATGGCGTTTATGGATTTGATGAACCGAGTGTTCCAACCCTACTTGGATCAATTTGTCGTGGTATTTATAGATGATATCTTGGTTTACTCAAGATCGAAAGCGGAGCATGATTCCCATCTGTAAGTGGTTTTGCAGATTCTGAGGGAGAAGCAGTTGTATGCCAAATTCAGTAAGTGCAAATTTTGGCTAAATGAAGTTACTTTTTTAGGCCACGTTGTGTCAGCAGAGGGGATTAGGGTTGACCCTCAAAAATTGAAGCGGTATTGGATTGGAAGCCGCCTAAGTCTGTGGCAGAAATTCAGAGTTTTCTTGGTCTGGCAGGGTACTATCAAAGGTTTGTCGAAGGATTTTCTTTAATCGCGGCACCATTAACTAAGTTATTACGGAAAGAAGTTCCGTTTATTTAGTCTAGCAGGTAGCAAGATAGTTTTGAGAAGTTGAAAAGGATTTTGATAGAGGCTCCGGTATTGATTCAACCGGAGGCTAGAAAGGAATTCGTAATTTACTGTGATGCGCCACACACAAGACTAGGATGCGTGTTGATGCAAGATGGAAAGGTTGTTGTGTATGCATCTCGGCAGTTAAGACCGCACGAAGCAAATTATCCCACCCATGACTTGGAGTTGGCGGCGGTGGTTTTTGCTCTAAAAATTTGGAGACATTATCTATACGGGGAAAAATCTGTTATCTATACCGATCATAAGAGCCTAAAATACCTCTTGACCCAGAAGGAGTTGAATCTAAGACAGAGGAGGTGGATCGAGTTGTTAAAGGATTATGATTGCTCGATTGAGTATCATCCGGGTAGAGCTAATGTGGTGGCGGATGCCTTAAGTCATAAAGTAATCTCTGACTTGAGGGCAATGTTTGCTCACCTTAGTTTGTATGATGATGGGAGTTTATTGGCTGAACTTCAAGTGAAACCCTCTTGGGTCAATCAGGTTAAGGAGAAGCAGCAGACCGATGAGTTGCTAAAGGAGAAGATTCATGTAGGATCAAGTGAGGGATTGACGGACTTCAGTATGAATGAGGAAGGACTGTTATGCTTTCAATAGAGAGTTTGCATGCCAAAAGAATTGAAATTGAGGCATAGGATTTTGCAAGAGGCACATGAAAGTTCATACGCTATGCACCCCGGAGGGAGTAAGATGTATCGGATTTGCGGGACCAGTTCTGGTGGCCGGGCTTGAAGCGTGATGTAACTGAATTGGTGAGTAAGTGTTTGACTTGTCAACAAGTAAAGGCAGAGCATCAGTTACCATCAGGGTTGTTGCAGCCAGTGAAGATTCCACAATGGAAGTGGGAAAGGATCACAATGGACTTTGTTAGTGGGCTACCCTTTACGCCTACTAAGAAAGATTCGGTCTGGGTAATTGTTGATTGCCTAACGAAGTTTGCTCATTTCATACCTGTATGTGTCGATTACTCTTTACAGAAGTTGGCTAAGATGTATATAGCGGAGGTAGTGAGACTGCATGGGGTACCAGCATCAATCATATCGGACAGGGACCCGAGGTTCACGTCGCGATTCTGGAAAGCTTTGCATCAAGCGTTGGGTACGAAGTTGGATTTCAAGATAAACATTTCATCCTCGATAGATGGACACCGGCGGGTAATTCAGATTCTGGAGGACATGTTGAGGGGATGTGTCATTGATTTCAGAGGTAGTTGGGAAGAGTTTTTACCGTTGGCAGAGTTTGCTTACAACAACAACTACTAGTCTAGTATTCAGATGGCGCCCTATGGAGCATTGTACGGGCGAAAGTGTCGTACTCCTACCTGTTGGACGGAATTAGGGGAATGTCAAATTTTGGGTCCGAGTTGGTTACTGAGACAGAGGAGAAGGTTGCATTAATTCGAGCTCGACTAAAGGAAGCGTTGGACAGACAAAAGTCCTATGCTCATTTGAAGCGTAAGGACATAGAGTTTGCAGTGGGTGATAAGGTGTTCTTGAAGGTGTCGCCATGGAAGAAAGTGATGAGGTTTGGACGGAAGGGTAAATTAAGTCCCAGGTTTATCAGACCTTATCGGGTGTTGAAACGAGTAGGGCCAGTAGCCTATCAGCTAGAGCTACCTTCAGAGTTAAGCCAGATCCACAATGTGTTTCATGTCTCTATGTTAAGATGATACCGTTTGGATCCATCTCATGTGGTGCCTGTGGATGAAATCGAGGTGAGACCTGACCTATCCTTTGAGGAGGAACCGGTGGAAATCCTGGATCGTAATGTCAAAGTGTTGCGAAGGAAGACGGTTCCATCGATTAAGGTTCTATGGCGGAATCGTAGTTCTGAGGAGGCTACTTGGGAACCAGAGGAGGCAATGCGGTAGCAGTACCACATCTATTCTGATTAGGTAATTTCAAGGATGATATTTCTTTAAGGGGTAGAACTGTAACATCCCGAGTTGTTGGGCTTATGCGTTTAATGTGTGATTGTGTTTAATGTGTTAATTAGAGTGTTAGGGTTCAGATTGGGCTCGAGGTTGGGCTAAGGCCTTAGCAGAATTAGTTTTTGGACACTCTAAAGGGAAGCCTGATAAGATAGGGCTTAAAAGATGTTAATTGTGTTTTGAAATACAAGGTGGGCTTATGGCCCAGTGGCAAAATGATGCCACTTAAAGAGCAAGGAGGCGACGTCAACTGAGGAGGCCCAAACTCAGGTAGTTGCAGCCCAATTCTTTTAATTAAAGTTAGCTAAATTTTGGCATTTAGGTGGATAAGGTTGGACAACATCAAGGCTTAGAAATAGGGGGATTTTATGTAGATGATAAGTTTGATAATGTGCTGATAAAGGGAGGAAGAGATGGTGTTGTCTAGGCCTTTTTTGGAGGTGTGCTTGGATAAAGATAAGGGAGAAAGTTTAGGAGCTATCTAGGAAGCAAGTGGTGGCCGAATTTGGGACACTGTGTGCAAGAGGGGGACGGCTAGATAGGATTAAGGGGTGCCAAATTTCCCTTGTTTATTAATTAGTTTTAGTTTTCAAAAGAGGGCAATCCCGACATTTGGTTGTGTGGGTACCGAAATTCTCTTTAAATAGAGGGGATATCTCTTCAATTCCAGCATTTGGTCCCTATTTTCTTTTTCCATTCTCTCATCCTCACTTTTATGCAAAAGTCGAATGTCCATTATTCTGTTCTCTATTCTTTTCTTTTTCTTTCAAAAGCCAAAATCTCCCAATTATTCTCAACATCTTTTTCTTTCAAAAGTCAAACTCAAACTCTCTTCTCATCCCCATAGCCGAATACCCTAGTGTCCATTCTTTTCCTTTCTTTTTCTTCCTGCCGACTTCTTCAGTAAAAGTCAAATCTTCTTGCCGATTCTTTCTTTAAAAGCTGAAAACTCCATAGATTTCTTTGAATCATCTCTCTTTTTGATTTTCGTAAAAAGCTGGAATCTTCTCTCAAGAGTTAGCCGAAACCACCATATTGAGGTAAGTGTCGACTCTTGTTATTCCTTAAGATCTCTTTTGATTTTTAGGGTCCAAGGCCAAATGGCCACTTGGTTTGTTAAGGCTGTCGATTAGACTAATACTTCCTATCTTTTTATGTGTTGGGCGACATTTGAGAAGTGAAGAAGATCACGTAGATCTAAAAGCCGAATCGTTAGTTCCTGAATCTCATATATCTCTCTTTTTGGGATTTCAAGGTAAGGGGTTCTCTTTAGATTTTCGTTAGATTCGCTTTCGTAATTGTGATCTTAACCACATGTTGATGGTATCAACTGATAAGGTCTTTTGATGGAATCAAATATCGATCAGGTGAAGGAGGGGATTGGTTCTGTTAAACCAATCCCTAAGTTTAAGAAGCGAGCGGTGTCAGCAGTTCGGGATTAGCCACCAGGTTGTGGACCGGCTTCAGAACAAAATCTTAGACTGTTAGTAGTCGTAGAGGCTACTAATAGTGTCGACATAGAAAGTACTGTCCTATCGGTAACCAGGTGTGTAGATCTCTATCATACTAGTTAAGCTATATCATATGTATGTTATGGGCTAAAAGCCGAAATAGGCTATATAAACAGTCGTGTTACCCGAAAAGGGTGGGCAAAGGATGCCAGGTACGTAATCATAGAAACTTCTCTATGTGTATCGAAGTATGTGAAAGTATGTGATCTGTTTAGATAGTTTAATGTTCTGATTTTCGCATGTATGTATGCATGGGATGGGATTGATATGATGATGGGGAGCAGGTCACGAGGCGATCGGTGGCTTTGCCACATAGGTCACATAGTGATCGGTCTTTATGACAGGCAGCACAGCTATCAATATATATTATTAAGGTCGCATAGCGATCGGTGGCTTTGCCACATAGGTCACATAGTGATTGGTATGGTGTGTAGCGGATGGAGGGTTGATTGTAGAAATCCCCACGGTGTGATGGTTGGTATGGGGGTGTGTGGAGGATGGACTCTTAGGTTTGGGATGGGCCATGTTGCATGAAAATATGTTCTGTTGCCATTGTTATGGCCCAAGGCCCATAATATGTTTGTGGGCCCAAGGCTTTTATGTGTTTTCGAGATTTGCACACTGAGTCTTGGTGACTCACCTGTTTATTTTTCCCAACATTTCAGATGAGCAGTAGATCGTGGACATGGGAGCCGAGGCGGACTCGAGGGCCATCAAGTTTTTTTTATCTTCATAGACTATCTTCAGTTTTTCTTTAAGTTTAAATTTGGGACTATTTTTTTTGTAATAAGGCCGCCATAACTTAGGTTATCATTTAATATTTTTTATTTTATTTATTCTATACATCTCACAACCTTATGTTTTCGAAGTCTTAATTATAAAGTGAAATTAAAATGGGTTTCTCAAGCATGTTCAACGCAAAATTTTAAAGCTTCTCAAAATATCACAAATAAATGATGAATCGGTTAAAATAAACTGAGATTTTCAAAACCCTACAAAGCAAAGTTTTCAACATTCAACCCGTAGCATACCAGATCTAGTCATGATGTATGGGCCGGGTTTGGGGTGTTACAGGTGACTTGTGAATGTGAAATTGGTATGCTTTGAATATGTAAATTATGATGTTATGAACATTATTGTTCTTGTTATGGAATTAGCATAAATTAGGCTTGGTTGAGATTGGTTTGAATACCTATTTATGCCATGTTATGTGCCATTTGGTTTGTATAGGTAAATGCAAGATTGGGTGAGAAAGATGGCTTGGGAAATAGCCCATTTTTGTCCACACGGGTAGAGACATGGCCGTGTGTCCTTTGGTGTTTAATTAGAAACCAAGTCAGTATGCACCACACGGCCCAACACACGGTCGTGTGACTTGGCCGTGTGGCATAAGTTAGTATACATTGTAGTTTTGGCACGACCTAACACACGGCCTGATACACGGGCGTGTGTGGCCATTTCGAAGGGCACACGTCTTGTCACACGATCGTGTGGTTGGTTGTGTGACCCAAGTCAGAGAGTTACATGGGGTTGGACATGGGCTGGGACACGGCCATGTGATCCCATTTCGAATGTCCACACGGCCTATGACATGGGCGTGTCTTTGGCCGTGTGAGACACACGGCCAAACCACACGAGTATGTGTCCCCTGTATTTTGAAAATTTTCTAAGTTTGCTAGAAATTTTCTTGAGTTATTGGTTTAGTCTCAAACCACTTCTAATGCATGATTTGAGCCTAGTAGGCTTATATTAGTAACAATGTGATTGGTTATGATTGATTTTTAGTTGGAAGTGAAAAATGTATAAGAAATGTATGATTATTTTTGTAATAATTTTGGTAATGCTCTGTAACCCTATTTTGGCAATAAATACAGGTTAGGAATGTTACGAGTTTACTATTTTATTACCTTTAAATATATTTTTGATTTTTTACTATTTATAAGATAGAAATATATTCAATATGCCTCCTCAAAGAGTTAGGAAAGCTAAGGCATAAGAAACGCTGATGGTTTCAAACCCTTTGAAATTTTGAAACCTCAATGCCAAAAAATACTTTCTTGAATTATAGGGAAGAACAATTATTCATAAACGGGGATTCAAACCATCGATGGTTCTTTGCAATGAAATTTGGTCATTAGTTAGATACCATATATGGGAGTGATTCTGTGTCACTTTCAAAGAAACTGTTGTTATCCCACTTGTCTAGGAAATCTATACCGCTCTTAATGACAAGGAAACCTAACAACCTCGTGGAGACATGTGAAAAATAGTAATAGTAAGGGGTAAGGATGTGCCGTTCTCTCCGAAAAAGATTTGCAAATATTATGATGCTCCATATTATGAATCTAATTACTTACAAAATATTGATATAACAAGATTTAAAGACATTGATATGGAAAGCATCGTAAAATACTTAACTAAAAATTGAGGAGAATGGAACCTCTGACCAGATACAGGACTTTTGACAAATTTCAATCAAGCTGTAATGTTTCTGATAGCTAATTAATGTTTCTAATGTCAATACTTTTTGATCCATTTTGCTATATGGAATTTTATAGAAAAGACAGATCTACATTGGAGAATGGATCCATCATAGCATCAAGCATTGTGTGTATGGCCAGAAAGTTGGAATTTTCTTTCCCTATCTCGTGACAGCACTTTGCAAGAGTGCAGAGGTTCCAATGGAAGAGAATGAGCAATTCTTGCGCCCAACAAGGAGTTTAATCAGTTATTCTATGTGCATTTAGTACGCAGAACTCAACCAAAAGCAAATTCTTGATCGGGACCAAAGGAGAAAAGAAAAGATGGATGTCCCAGCTTCGCTCAAAAGGAAGGTAAAATTGAAATCTCGGAAAGAGGCAAGTGGGAGTAATGAAGAAAAACTAGACAAAATGATAAGATGGATAAAAGAATCTAGCCCAGTACTACTAGTATTTGCATGGATGAACAACTTAAGGGTTTCGAATTATCCACCAGATATGTTTGGCCCGATGGAAACCCATCAAGAAGAAGAAGAGGTGGAAGAGGAGGAGACAAACTCAGAAAAGGAAGGCGAGGCGATGGAGCTAGACTTTCAAAGAGAGGAGGACTTCTATAAGGCAACATCCCAGCCATAGTATTCCACACCAAAGGGTCCTATCATTCGTAGTCTGACCAGACTTGCAAATTTGTCGAGTGGTTGCTTTTTCCAAGAAGATGTCTTGGGGAAGGGGAAAGCACCTATGGAGAGGGGGCAATTATCACAATTTGAGGATTCAGGTGATTATTAAAATGAACCTTTTATTTTAAAAGATTGTAATTAATTTTGGGATAATTTTTATTTGTTATTTTTAGAATTGGATTAACAGTAGATTTTTATTTGTTTTATTTTTCTGTTCTAAGTTTTCTGTGTAGGAACTCCACATGAAACAAGCATAACAATTCAAAGCTTTCAATGACAAATGGAAGGGAGCACCCACCAACAGATTATAGAACTACCACGATCAATCGAGTAACTTTTTTCCTTATCTGTTTGGGGCTACACATTGAGGACATTGTGTCATATAAAGTGTGGGGGGTAACATAGGAATTTTTTTAATTTTTATGCTTCTCTTTAATTTTTATTTTCATTTGTGTTCTTGAGCTTATAGAAATAGAAGTTATTGGTTAGGAGAATTTATATAGGTTGATTATATTCACTATAAATTTGGCATGATAGTAGATGAATTTAATTTTTTTTATTACTAGACAACTAAATTCTATATATTACATTGTAAATAGGCATTGAGCAATTAAATGTACCAAATGATATAGAAAATACATCGAAATGAGCATGCTAGTATGTATGTGATTGTGTGTCAGAGTCTTAAAGATTTATAAAAAGAATGATCGAACCTAAAAACTAAGACAACGATGGAGGCAAGCGCACCTATCAAACAAAAGTATAGTTTAATGGCAAGACCGGATTGTCGAACCCAAAGGAACTAAAAGTACTAATACTAACTTTCTTCTTATTATCTAGCCTAAGAATTAAGAGAGTTGTTTATCTAATCTAAAATTAACTAACAACTAAGCTAAATATGCAAAGACAAAGAGATTGAATTAGGGAGATACTTGGGGGAAAAACCAATTGATTAAGACAATACCCAAGGAAGAATCCACCTAGACTTCACTTGTTATCTAACTCTGAACCAAACGATTTATTCACTTAACTTGATCCGTAGGATTCCCTAATTTATATTAATACATCTTTCGAGGCTACTAACGTCTAACCCTAGGTTGATTAATTGAAATCTCTTTCTAATTAAAACCCCTAAGATTGCATTAACTCGATCTACGGACTCCCATATTAGGTTTGACCCTAATCCGGTAGATTTTCGTCATCCTATTTCTAGGGTTACGATCAACTCCACTTAACTATGCTAGATGTACTCTTAAATAGGGACTTTTGCTCTACTGCCTAAGCACATCAATACTTGAATCAATATCCTGAATATCAAAGCAAGAATTAAGAATACATAATTAAAAACAAATCAAGTATTTATCATACAACTCAGAAAACAATAATAAGATCCATCTTAGGTTTCATCCCCCTCAGGTATCTGAGGGTTTAGTTCATAATTATAAAAGAATACATCTCAGAAGAAAATATAAAATAAAACATAAAGAAAACCCTAAAACCCCCTGATAGAATTTAAGGAGAGATCCTTAATCTTGAGTATGATTCTGGCTTCTTGAGATGAATCAACCGGCTTTCTTCGAGTGAATCCCATAATTCGCCCCTCTGGCTTGGCTTTTTGGCCTAGCTGAATGCCCCTTTTAGGTTGGCCTCTAGGGTGTTTATATAGGCTTTTGGATTACCTTTATTTGCCTCTAAGTACCCTAATCCAAATGAAACTCTTCTTTGATGCGTCAGGACACGCCCGTGGCACATGCCTGTGTAAGTCGAGGCCAGTCGTGTGGTCTTGGGCCCAAGCCGTTTCGATTTTGTAATTCATCCCATTTACTCCGTTTTCCACCCGTTTCTCGTTCTTTTCATCTTTCGGTGCTCTCCTAAGTATAAAACATGAAAACAAAGGATTAAGAGCACCTATTTCCATAATTAAAGGGATAAATCATCCAAAAACATGTTAAATGTGGGATTAAAATATGTTCATATTATGGTTTATCAAACACCCCCACACTTAAGCTTTTGCTTGTCCTCAAGCAAAATTCTCAACTCACAATTAAAGCGAACTTCCTCAATTCATAATATTCATCGATAATGTTTCATCATAATTCATAGATAATTTATATATGGATAATTTAACTCAAAGAGTTTTGAAGATTGAAACAATCAAAGTCATAGTTTTTAGCACGAAAATATAGGTGTTTCCCCTTACCTAAATAATTACCTTTGATTCAAAACTGACAATGATTGACATCCTCACTAAAGATTCACTCAAATCACTCAAGGTGTTTAAGGTTCAAAATAAAGCACTCATCAGTCAAACATGAAAATTTAATCCCATAGGCTCGCCTAGAAAATCAAATCTCCACTACTATAAAATGAGATGATACACAAATCAAAAGGTCTTTAAAAGGGTTGTAACAGGGTTTAGGTTAAAAGTGTGGATAAAGGTTGAATTAGAAGGGTTAATATCGAGATTGAATTGACAATTTACCTAACTAAAAAAATGAACTAATCCTAAATAATTACATAATTGAAAACTTGAAATACTAATAATACGAGCTTCTTCTTCACGATGTTGAATTTAAATGTATAAGCTCACTTAATCACGGAATTAATAATGAATATACTTCTATTTTTTTAGAACAAATCATGTTTAGTACATAATAAAAGAAAAATTAAACTACTAAAATAAAATAATTAGGCAACTGATCAAATCAAGTCTCGATAGAAGGGTGGTCAAAAGGAATGGTGATAATAAATATAAGATGGGTTTTGGGTTAATATTAGTGGGTGAATCCATAAAAAGGGTTGTTAGGATCAACGGGGTTCACTTAGGGGTTAATTGTGAAGGTAGGCTTTTAGTGGAGTAAGTGGGTTAAATCCTAGGTGCCTTTATCATCTCAGTATATCAAATCAGTGATGTGGTCTCAACATGTATAATTGAAGCAAGTTCTAGAATAACAAATCAATGTTGACACACTCATAATAAAAAAAAAAAGTGAGCACAAAAGAATGTATGCTCTAAAAGGCTCAAAATCTCACAAAAATCATGGGTTTTTGATGACAACCTTGTAAATTTCAAACTTCAAGGTAATAATTAGATTCAGGTAGACAACCTAACAAAATTTTAATTTTTGAAAATAGACTCATCATGCTTGATTCTCTAGTCTCCTAAAGTTTAAATCATCATTGCACAATTATGAATGACTTATTCCAAAACATATCAATAAAAATCATGAATCAACAGGAATTTCATTCTAATTAGTGATATGAGAAAATTACTTACGACAAGATATCATTCAAGGATTTGAGAATAATGCAAAAAGTTAGACACTTTTTCTAAATAATTTTCACCCCCCACACTTAAGAGGTACATTGCCCTCAATGTATAAAGATATATATGGAATCATAAGAGATAAGGAGAAGTGAAACTTCCTGATTTTTGGATGGATTCCTTGAGTTGGCAATGGTCGTGGTGTGGTGGTCGTCGACAATCTCTGCGCTAGATGAAGAAATTGGGAATCTCGTAAAGAATTAGCTAGGAAATGATAAGCATAATTCTAAATATACTAATTATATAAATAAAGAAAATAAAAATAAAAAGAAAGAGTGTAAAAAGTGAAATAAGCCTAAAAGAACCGATTATTGGACCGAAAGGTCCTTATTGTTAAATGGTACGCGAGGTGGGTGTGATTTCTAAGGTCGTGGTGTGTGATTCCCAAGCAGCCTAAAGAACCTAAAACCAAGAAACTAAAATAAAATAAACCAAATTTAGTAAAAGAAAAATAAAGTTAAGGAAATGAAAAGAAACTAGAAAAGAAAAAGAGGAAATAAATGGACTCAAAGGTCATTTTCCTGTCGAGTTAATGAAGCGGCCAGCATGAACTTATGTAGATCGGTCTTACACAGGGAGACTGGGATAGTATCCTTCCATTTCTTCGACATTGGTATGGTTAGATCTTGAGTTAGGGGAATAAAGAACAAATGGAAATGAAAATGAAAGGGAATATAAGGGGTGTGGAAGAGAAAGGAGTTGGGCATAGGTAAGAAGGGGAGAGGGGTGTTTTAAATAGAAATTCAGGTCTGGTACATCCCACCCCCATGTACCATGAGTGTGTCGAATCACACGGCCGTGTCTCATGGCCGTGTTATGCTTCCTTCGTTTCTCCCACGCCCATGTGCAGGTCGCCATGCCCGTGCTTCTAAAATAGTGTCAGCCATGCCCGCATCGCACGGCCATGGTGTTTAGTTGGAGCCCGTTACTTGAAGATATTTTTCTGTCCTTTTTCATACTATCTCTGTCATGCCAGTACGAAAATTTGTAATACCCACAAGGCCACAGGCACGGCCGTGTGTGAGGTCGTGTGGTGCGAAAATCTGTGCTTCGTTAACTTGGTTAGTTTGTAGTTAGGTGCTAGAAGAAAGAGAATAAAAATAAATGAGGTTAGTGCTCAGGTTGCCTCCCAAGAAGCATTTGTTTAAAGTCTTAAGCTAGACTTACCTCTCACTCGCATCATCATGGTGTTTTAAGGACTGAAAAGTCCTTTCTCATGCTATTATATAGTTTAAGTCGAGTAGCGTTTACTTTAAAAGTATCGAATATAGAATTATTTACCTCAACTGTTTCGTAAAGGAAAACATTGATTATCTTAAAAGGGATCTCTTTGTTTGTATTGAGGTCTAAAGTGGCGGTTCGAGGGTCTGTTTTCTCTAACAGTACCTGATCTCCTATTTTGAAGTGATTTGATGTTCCTATAAGCTCGTCTGGGGGTTCCTTTGGTTCTGCTTCGTGTATTCCTGGTTTCTCCTTGAAATGTGTCTTCCACTCATCTAGCTCATCCATCTAAAGCCATCGCTCCTCATGAGATATTTCTTTGTTGGCATGAGGTATAGGATCAAGCTCGGTGGTGTAGTTCCATGGTGCTTCCTAAAAAGAAAGTTTAATCGAATGATTATCAATGGAATTTATGTTCTCACCTTTATCACTCGATGTCCTAGCTGAGTCGAGAGCTTGAAGACTGATTGATTCGTCACCTACACAAAGTATGAGTTCACCTATACTAACATCAATTTTAGATCTGGCAGTTGTTAAAAAAGGTCTTCCTAAAATTAAGGGGATACTATTTTCTTCATCCATATCTAAAACAACAAAGTCTACTGGGAATATGAATTTGTCAACTTTAACTAGTACATATTCAATTATACCCTTAGGAATTTGAATAGTCTTATCAGCTAGTTGAATACTCATCCTAGTTTGCTTGGGTTTCCCTAGACCTATCTGTTTAAACATTTTAGAAGGCATAACATTGATGCTTGCCCCTAAATCAGCTAAAGCATTGTCAATAGATAAACTACCAATTAAACATGGAATTGTAAAACTCCATGGATCTTTTAATTTTCATGGTAGTCTGTTTTGTAACATTGCTGAGTACACTATGTTTAATTCCACATGCAACTCCTCGTCTAACTTCCGCTTATTTGTTAAAAGCTCTTTTAAAAATTACCTTGAATCTGGCATCTGTGAAAGAGCTTCAAGAAACGGTAAGTTAATATGTAATTTCTTTAAAAGTTTAAGAAACTTACAGAACTGTTCATCTGTGTCGTCTTTCTTTATTGCATTGGGGTATCGTATTCGAGGTTGGTATTCTTTAATTACTATTTTTGGCTTTTCTTGGCTTACCTCAACCTTTCCTTCACTTACCACAGGTTCTTGCCTTGGCTCAGTTCAGAATCTACTAACCCTTCACTATTCTGAGCGGTTATGGCTTGAAGTTGCTCTTTTGGGTTAGTCTTAGTGTTACTTGGCAAACTACCTTATGGTCGTTCGGAGATCAGCTTAGCAAGTTGTCCTAACTGGTTCTCGATTCCTTTAATGGATGCTTGTTGATTTTTAAGTGTTGTCTCAGTGTTTTGGAAACGTGTTTCCGACACCGCATGAATTTTGTCAGCATCTCCTCAAGGTTCAGCATCTTTTCCTGTGGGTAGGGCTGTTGTTGGAAGTTTGGAGGGGGTTGTTGTCTCTGATTTCCTTGACCACCCCATGAGAAATTGGGATGGTTCCTCCAACCTAGATTATAAGTATTACTATAAGAGTTATTTTGAGATCTAAAATTGTTACCCGTATAGTTTATCTGTTTGCTTTCCATGCCATAATTGTAAGGTGGGTACTTAGGATTCGCCACACCTCCTAGATTTGAATCACATTGTGTAACTGGATGTACCTGCAAAGAACTACATAAACCATCAACCTTTTTATTTAACATCTCTACCTAATTTGATAGCATGGTGACTGTGTCGAGGTTGAAAACTCTAGCTATTTTTGTTGGCCTTGTCCTTGTAACTTGCCACTGATAGTTGTTCAGAGACATCTCCTCTATAAACTCGTAGGCCTCCTCAAGAGTTTTGTTATTCAGGGTTCTACCGGCTGCTGAATCAATCAGTTGTCTCGTTGAAGGGCTCACACCGTTATAAAAGGTTTGGACTTGTAGCCACAAGGGTAATCCATGGTGTGGGCACCTTCTCAATAAATCTTTGTATCTCTCACATGCATCATATAGTGTTTCTAAATCCATCTGCACAAAAGAAGAGATATCATTCCTTAATTTGCCCGTTTTAGCCAGCAAGAAATATTTTAATAAAAAATTTTCGGTTATTTGTTCCCATGTAGTGATTGATCCTCGTGGAAGAGAATTCAGCCACTGTTTAGCTTTATTCCTCAAGGAGAAGGAAATATCTGAAGACGGATGGCATCATCAAAAATGCCTTTAATTTTGAAAGTATCACAAAATTCTAGGAAATTTGCCAAGTGATTGTTTGGGTTTTCATCCTGCAAACCATCAAATTGAACAAATTGCTCTATCATTTGTATAGTGTTAGGTTTCAGTTCAAAATTATTAGCAGCTATAGCAGGTCTAACAATACTTGACTCAGTTCCTATTAAATTAGGTTTAGCATAATCATACATAGTTCGAGGAGCATGATTTTTGGCCACCTCTGGAGGTAGCAGATTATTCTCAGCCATCTCTTCGTTCGTATTAACTTCGTCTTCTTGCTTTTCTTGTATGTATTGTAGGCTTCTCCTTATTTCTCTTCGATTTCTGCGAACTATGCTTTCAATTTCACTATCGTAAAGTAGTGATCCTGTCGGGTTCCTTCTAGTCATAAACTAGAGGTACCTACCAGGAAAAGAAAAATAAAAATAAAATTAGAAAAATAAAATTTAATAGAAAAATAAAATAAAATATGGCTAAAGTAATAAAAATTGAGCTTTCTTAATATTTCAATTCCCCGACAACGGCGCCAAAAACTTGATCGTGTGTCAGAGTGTTAAAAATTTATAAAAAGAATGATTGAACCTAAAAACTAACTAAGACAATGATGGAGGCAAGCGCACCTATTGAACAATAGTATAGTTTAATGGCAAGACTGGATTGTCGAACCCAAAGGAACTAAAAATACTAATACTAACTTTCTTCTTATTATCTAGCCTAAGAATTAAGAGAGTTGTTTATCTAATCTAAAATTAACTAACAACTAAGGTAAAGATGCAAAGACGAAGAGATTGAATTAGGGAAATACTTGGGGGGAAAAACCAATTGATTAAGACAATACCCGAGGAAGAATCCACCTAGACTTCACTTGTTATCTAACTCTGAACCAGATGATTTATTCACTTGACTTGATCCTTAGGATTCCCTAATTTATATTAATACCTCTTTCGAGCCTACTAACGTCTAACCCTAGGTTGATTAATTGAAATCTCTTTCTAATTAAAACCCCTAAGATTGCATTAACTCGATCTATGGACTCTCATATTAGGTTTGACCCTAATTTGGTAGATTTTTGTCATCCTATTTTTAGGGTTGCGATCAACTCCGCTTAACTAGGCTAGATCTACTCGTAAATAGGGACTTTTGCTCCACTTCCTAAGCACATCAATACTTGAATCAATATCCTGAAATATCAAAGCAAGCATTAAGAACACATAATTAAGAACAAATCAAGTATTTATCATACAGCTCAGAAAATAATAACAAGATCCATCTTAGGTTTCATCCCCCTCAGGTATCTGAGGGTTTAGTTCATAATTATAAAAGAATACATCTCAAAAGAAAATATAAAACAAAACATAAAGAAAACCCTAAAACCCTCTGAAGGAATTGAACGAGAGATCCTCAGTCTTGAGTATAATTACGGCTTCTTGAGATGAATCAACTGACTTTCTTCGAGTGAATCCCACAATTCATTCCCTCTGGCTTGGCTCTTTGGCCTAGCTGAACGCCCCTTTTAGGTTGGCCTCTAGGGTGTTTATATAGGATTTTGGATTACCTTTATTTGCCTCTAAGTACCCTAATCTGAATGAAACTCTTCTTTGCTACGTCGGGGACACGCCCGTGGCACATGCCCGTGTAAGTCGAGGCCAATCCGTGTTTGGGTCTGTTAATGTAACACCCCAAACCCGATCAACATACCACAACCAAATCCGGAATGTCACCTGAGCAAATGATTTCTAAAAAATACAAGTTGTTCCGAAACGGATTTAGAAAGATTGTGTGTTGCCTCCTATTATAAGAAAACTCTTTATTTTTGTTTAAAAGCCGAAATCATTTTAGTTTAGTTGCCAAAACCGTATCCAATTGAGTTTTTAAAGAAACCGCGTTAGCCTATTTGTACCACTTGTTGGTTTTACCCGATGGTAAAGTTTTAGAAAAACCCGATAATCTGTACAAGTCCAAAAAAAACATTCATTTTAAAGTTAGCCGTGGTGTTTAACTTAGGCAAATTTTTCATGAAAAACAGGCAGATCAATAAACCCCAAAATAAAGATATAGTGGCCTTATTACAACTTAAAAACCAAATTCAAAGTATATAAACCTGAGTAATAATTTAAAATGAAACCCGAAAAGCAATGAGCATGGCCACCTCGAGTCTGCCGCGGCTCTACATCCCCAATCTAAGGTTTACATGTAAAATTAAATATCGGGTGAGTCATCGAGACTCAATGTATAAACCCCCATCCTGAAAATAGCAAGGCTCGTCCACCATTCATAAGTCAACATGCAAGTCATGCAATCCCAAAACCTAACCATCCATACTCCTCTTTCTACCCCGTGTGGTCAAAACCACTGGTGACCGTAGTCACGAATAGTATCGGTGTGGTCAAAACCACTAGTGATCGTAGTCACAAATAATATAGGTGTGGTCAAAACCACTGGTGACCATAGTCACAAATAATATTGGTGTGGTCAAAACCACTGGTGACCGTAGTCACAAATAACAATATGTGGTCAAAACCACTGGTGGTCAAAACCACTGAGACTTAGTCACAATAATATAATAAGCGGGGCCAACCCACTGTATGGTCAAAACCATTGGTGACAGTCTGAAATCATAACTTCCCCACTTCTCATCAAACCCACATCAATGAACATACTTTTCATAGTATAAAGATCATGCTCAACAATCAGAGATTACATGGCATGGCATATACAGATTCTAACGGGCATTTAATGTTAACCAATTAGAGTGGACTTACCCGGAGTCCTCGCTTCCTACCCGCAAGGGTAACTAACCGTCTTCAACAGTTATTCTGGTTTTTAGCAATTACACGATTTAACATATTAACAAATGAAGTGTGTAAGAGTTACACACCTGATTACTCACAATACGACGCTCTCTACGTCGGTACTATCGTTAATCAACACTACCGCTATCTAACTACTGCGCTGCTCAGGTGTCCGTCCACACCCAGGTGGCCAATCACGAACAACCAACACTGCTCTCTTCTTGAACTTAGGGCCTGGGTCTCAAATCCGACCCTTCCTAACGTTTGGTTAGCCTTCGAGTCCATAACACCTTAGTCACTAACTTAGATTAAAGCTGTAAAACAAATCGTAAAGAACTAAATCCCAAAATTAGATCCCTTACCTAATCGATAAATCTCAAAGATTTAAATCTAAACCACGAGTCAAGCAACTCCTGGGAATCCAAATGCTTCGTCACACCTTCCCTATAATCGGCCAAACATACCATTATTAACAAATAGCCATTCGGATTTAGCCAAGAAATCCGAAAGAGATAACGCAAATACAAGGGAACGTCCCCCCTCTTACCTTAACTCCACAAATTCGGCCAACACCAAGCAAGATTCGGCAACACTAGAGTAGAAGAGAACCCGAAAGGAACAGAGAGGAGAAGATAGTTTCGGCCCAAATGTGATGAAGAGATGAGGTAGTTTCGGCTCTTTGGGAAAAATAAAAGAGAGTGACCAGGATATTTGGCTATCACAGAATGTAGATGAAGAGGGAAAGAATGATGAGTACTATATGCGGCTAGAACCAAAATGAGAAAAGAGAAGGAAGGTTTAGGTATTTCGGCACAAGAGAACCTAGGAGAAGAAAAGAAATTGGAAGAGAAGTGGAATGATGCTTTCGGCTTAGGTTCAAAATGAAGAAAAGAAAGTAGAATAGATTTGGTTACGGCTTGTTGAGAGAAGAAGAAAAGAAGAACAAGGGCAAAGAACCAATAGGGGTTTCGGCAATTGCAAAATGTGAAAAAAAGAGGAGAGAAATTGTGGTGCTTCCAAAAAGATAGAGATTGAAAGAAAAAGAAAAAAAAAACCAAAACCGATGAGTGCACCTACCTAAATGCCGAAAATTCCACTCAAAGCCACCTCAATTTTGGTACACCTCCCCACACTCAAAACCGAAAACTCCAACACCCTTTAGCCACTACCAAATTCGGCTAACACACCCCAACACCCTTCAAACTCTATGCCGTCCCCCTCCTTCCTCATTGAATTCCTCTCTTCCACTTATTCAAACAATTTGAATGAGTCAAACTTCCTACATTCACTCTTCTCCAACCATTCAAATCCTGTTGACTCCTTCCACTCTCATCCACCAGAGTCCATCCTGAACTCAACTTCTCTTTGGTCTTGGTGTCAAAATAATAAGCAGAAAATAAGATTCTACTGCTCGAACCCAGGCTCCCTTAGAATGCATGAGGCGTCACTCCCTTGTGCCCAAGTAGCGCCTCCCTTGCCACTCCACCAAGGCTTCTCTTGCGACACAAACCACCACCAATTACCCTTAACCCCTAACGTCAATAGCTCCCCCCTTCCAAAGCCCAAAATGTAATTTCCTGCTACGACTCAGGCCCAATCCTGGCTCAAGCCTAGACCCTAAGATAAACCAAACTAACATACCTAACATACATTACACATGCAAACACGCAAAATGCAAAGACCCCGATTTAAGGATGTTACAGTTCTACCTCCTTAAAAAAATAATTTTGGCCCCGAAATTACCTGGTCAAAAGAGTTGAGAGTATTACTGTCGCATCACCTCCTCCGGTTCCCACGTGGCCTCTTCCGTTTCGTGGTTCCGCCATAACACCTTTACTAAAGGAACTGACTTCCAACGTAGAACTTTGACATCCCTATCCAGAATCTGCACTGGTTCTTCCTCAAAGGACAAATCCGAGCTTACATCTATTTCTTCAACTGGTACAACATGCGACGGATCTGATCAATAATGCCTCACCATGGAAACATGAAACACGTCATGGATCTGACTCAATTCCACTGGCAACTCGAGCTGATAAGCTACCGATCCCACACGCTTTAACACCTTAAACGGCCCGATGAACCTAGGGCTCAGCTTGCCCTTCTGACCAAATCTCGACACCTTCTTCCACGGCGATACCTTAAGAAAGACCTTGTCACCCATTGCGAACTCTATATCTCTTCGCTTAAGATTGGCATAAGATTTTTGCCTGTCCGAAGCCTCCTTCAGACGAGCCCGAATCAGCTTAACCTTACTCTTTGTTTCAGCCACTAGCTCCAACCCAACAACTGACGCTCTCCCAACTCTGTCCATCACGTAGGGGTACGACACTTTCGTCCATACAATGCTTCATACGGTGCCATCCGAATCTTGCCTAATAATTGTTGTTGTACGCGAACTTCGCCAACGGTAGATATTCTTCCCAACTACCTCTGAATTCCAGAACACAACCCCTCAGCATATCCTCTAAAATTTGGATCACCCTCTCTGACTGTCCATCTGACTACGGATGAAACGCCGTGCTAAAATCTAGCCTTGTACCCATTGCCCGGTGCAATGCTTTCCAGAATCTTGATGTGAATCGAGGATCCCTATCCGAAATAATCGATATTGGCACCCCATGCAGTCTCACTATCTCTGCTACATACAACTTAGCCAACTTCTGAAGTGAGTAATCCACCCGAAATGGTATGAAATGAGCTGATTTTGTCAGACGATCCACAATTACCCAAACTGAATCCTTCCTGCTAGGCGTAAGGGGTAGCCTAGTGACGAAATCCATCGTAATCCTCTCCCACTTCCACTGTGGAATCTTTATCGGCTGCAACAGACTCAAGGTAACTAATTTTAGCTTTGACTTGCTGACACGTCAGACACCTACTCACGAATTCTGTTACTTCTCTCTTCAGACCTGGCCACCAAAATTGTTCTCGCAAATCCTAGTACATCTTGCTACCTCCCGGATGCATAGCATATAGGCTGCTATGAGCTTCCTGCAGAATCCTCTGCCTTAACTCAATGTCTTTCGGCATACAAACTTTCCCCTGAAAGCACAATACTCCACCGTTGTTTAAACTATACCCTTCTAGTCCACCATTCTGCACTTGTGACCTTTGAGCACTTAGAACCTCGTCCATTAGCTGTTCCTTCTTAACCTAATTTACCCAAGTTGGCTTCATCTGCAATTTCGCTAACAGACTTCCATTATCATACAGACTGAGATAGGCAAACATCGCTCTTACGTCCGCTACCACCTTACGGCTCAATGCGTCAGCCACTACATTAGCCTTACCCGGATGGTATTCAATCGAACAATCATAGTCTTTCAGCAACTTGATCCACCTACGCTGCCTCAAATTCAATTCCTTCTGAGTTAGGAGGTATTTCAAACTCTTATGATCCATATAGACTATCGACTTCTCCCTATACAAGTAATGCCTCTAACTTTTAGGGCAAAAACCACTGTAGCCAACTCCAGATCATGCGTAGGATAATTCACTTCGTGGGGCCTCAGCTGCCGAGACGCATACGCCTACTTTCCCTTCTTACATCAGTACACCACCCAACCCAGTATGCGACGCATCACAATAGACTGTAAACTCTTTCCCTACTTTAGGCTGAATTAAAATCAAGCTTCTGTCAAAATCCTTTTTAACTTGTCAAAACTTTCCTGTTGCTTGTCTGACCACACAAATGGAACCCCTTTTCTCAGCAACTTGGTCAACGGCACTAAGATCAAGGAAAACCCTTCCACAAATCTTCTGTAATATCCTGCCAAACCCAAAAAACTCTGAATCTCCGCTATAGACTTAGGTGGTTTCCAGTACAATGCCACCTCAATCTTCCGAGGATCCACCCTAATCCCCTCAGCTGATACCACGTGACCCAAGAAAGTTACCTCCTTCAACCAAAACTCGCATTTACTAAACTTTGTGAATAGTTGCTTCTCCCTCAGGATCTGCAAAACCACACGCAGATGCGAATCATGCTCTTCATCAGATTTCAAGTACACCAATATGTCGTCTATAAATACCATAGTGAACTGATCTAAATACTGCTGGAACACCCGATTCATCATGTCCATGAATGCTGCCGGCGCATTGGTCAACCCAAACGGCATTATTAAGAACTCGTAGTGCCCATAACGAGTGCGAAACACGATTTTATGAATATCGGCCTCCTTCACCTTAAGCTATGATATCTCGACCTTAGATCAATCTTAGAGAAGAATGATGCACCCTTAAGTTGATCGAATAGATCATCTATCCTCGACAACGGGTACTTGTTCTTGATCGCCAACTTATTTAGTTGTCGATAATCTATACACATTCGCATCGTGCCATCTTTCTTCTTAACAAAAAGCACAGGAGCTCCCGAAGGTGATACACTCGGCCGGATAAAATCTCGATCCAACAACTCCTGAATCTATGCTTTCAGCTCCCCCAACTCCTTCGGCGCCATTCTATATGGGGCAATAGACACTGGCGCGGTCCCCGATAACAAGTCTATTCTAAATTTGACTAGTGATCTAGAGGCAGACCGAAGCTCTTCTGAAATGCATCGGCAAATTCTTTCACCACCTGAACATCCCCTACGGTTACTTCCTTAGCCTCCAATGCGCAAACATGATCCATGAACGCTTCACAACCCTTCCTTACCATCTTCTTAGCCTTCAAAGTAGAGACAACATTGGATAGATAATCTCTTCTATTACCTATCACCACCACCTCTTCACCCTCAATTGTTCTCAAAACCATACGCTTAGCTGCGCAGTCTACACTTGCTTTGTACTTCACTAACCAGTCCATCCCCAAGATCAAATCGAACTCTCCGAACGGTAGTTCCATCAGACCAGCCAAAAACACTACCCCTTGAAGTTCTAGGGGTACATCCTTATAAAGTTTGGTTACTTCTACAGAGTGACCTAAAGGGCTAATTACAGTCATCTCCCTTGAAGAAATCTCAAAGGCTAAGTTCATAGTTCCCACTATACTACTGGCAACATAAGAATGCGTCGAACCAACATCTATCAAAGTAGTATAAGGCAGTCCAAAAATTAAGAACGAGCCGGTTATAACGTTCGGTGCGTCGCCCTCCTCTCGACGCCTCGCTGCATAGACCAACCCAGGCTGTCTTGCATCAATATTTCCAACACCTCTACCCGGTGCTCCGCGACCCCTCTGTGGTTGCTACCATCCCTCCTGAACTGTGTACCCCCTTGACCCTCAAACTGGATCCTAGCTGATCTTCGTGAACACTCCTTTACCCAGTGATTCATCGATCCACACTCGAAACACCCTCTGTTACCTGTCCAGCACTCTCCTGAATGAATCTTTCCACATCGTACACACCGTGGCGGCCACTGAGTAGTAGTAGCAGGCCTTGCAGCTTGATTCGGCCCACCATATCTAGCCCTTTTTGCAAAGTCCTGATAGACCTTGATGACCTAGAGCTCCTCTTAGTCCAATTCCTATCTTGACTTTGTCTCACTAACTGCTTCACTTCCTCAGCAACCTTGGCCTTCACTACCAAAATCGTAAATTCTCTTTCCTGATGAGGTGTAATCAACATCCGCAGCCCACCTCTCAACCTGTCTTCAAACCTGACACAGCACTCATATTTTGTCGCCATAATACCCCGAGCATAGCGACTTAATCGCAGGAACTCTGCCTCATACTCCGATACTGTCTTATTCCCTAGACTAAATTTAAGAACACTTACGCTGTGCATCAATATAACTAGCCCCGACGTATTTCTTCTGATAAGCTGCCTTAAAGAGATCCCAAGTGAGGTCATCTGCCGTTGCACCATCCCGAATAGTGAACCACCACCGATAAGACTCATCCAATAGAAGAGACACTACCCCCTTTAGCTATTCCTCAGTCGTAAAGTCCAAATCATCCATAATGCGTTTTGTCGCCTCTAGCCAATACTCAGTTGTATTGGGAGCCACCCCAGACACACCCCTGAATACCTCGGCTCCATTAGCCCAGAGTCATTCGGACATAGATTTTGAACTCCTGATCCCCCACCTGCTTCGGCTACCCTCTCTAGAACCCAAGATCGCTCAGTGACACGCGTCGTCACCTCCCGTCGATTTTGAAACTCGCGTCCCACACCGGTGGGGTGGTACCTCATTCTCGACCCATGATCGACCCTACCGGTTCGACACGACCATCCTACCTCTACCTCGCCCACGTGCATTACGCCCACGCCCTCGAGCACTCATGACTACTGCTCACGCTTTTAACTGATTTAAGAATTTTATGCGTTAGACTAATTCCACTGATATTACATCACAGTTTTATGAATAGTTTTACTATGGGAATTGTTTTCGCAGATTCACCCAAATTCTATATGTTTCAGTCTCTAAAATAATTTCCTATGTGCCAGAGACTTGGTGCCATGCTCCCCCAAATTACACATTTCTCATCAAAATCATTTCGTAACCCATTTATTAAAACATTTTTGGGCCTCAGGCCCACAGCCGAGCTTTTGAACCTAGGCTCTAATACCATAATTGTAACACCCCAAACCCGGTCAACATACCACAACCAAATCCAGATTGTCACCTGAGTAAATGATTTCTAAAAAAATACAAGTTGTAGGTTAAATTTCGGAGTAAAAGGGGCATTGTCTAAAAGCAGGTTGTTTCCAAAATGGATTTAGAAAGATTGTGTGTTGCCTCCTATTATAAGAAAACCCTTTATTTTTGTTTAAAAGCAGAAATCATTTTAGTTTAGTTGCCAAAACCGTATCCAATTGAGTTTTTAAAGAAATCGCGTTAGCCTATTTGTACCACTTGTTGGTTTTTATCCGATGGTAAAGTTTTAGAAAAACTCGATAATCTGTACATGTCCAAAAAAAACATTCATTTTAAGGTTAGCCATGGTGTTTAACTTATGCAAATTTTTTGTGAAAAATAGGCAGATCAATAAACCCCAAAATAAAGATATAGTGGCCTTATTACAACTTAAAAACCAAATTCAAAGTATATAAAGTAGAGTAATAATTTAAAACGAAACCCGAAAAGCAATGAGCATGGCCACCTCGAGTCCGCCCCGGCTCACATCCGCAATCTAAGGTTTACCTGCAAAATTAAACATCGGGGTGAGTCATCGAGACTCAGTGTGTAAACCCCCATCCCGAAAATAGCAAGGCTCGTACACCATTCATAAGTCAACATGCAAGTCATGCAATCCCAAAACCTAACCATCCATACTCCTCTTTCTACCCCGTGTGGTCAAAACCACTGGTGACCGTAGTCACGAATAGTATCGGTGTGGTCAAAACCACTGGTGACCGTAGTCACAAATAATATAGGTGTGGTCAAAACCACTGGTGATCGTAGTCACAAATAATACCGATGTGGTCAAAACCACCGGTGACCGTAATCACAAATAGCAATATGTGGTCAAAACCACTGGTGGTCAAAACCACTGAGACTTAGTCACAGTAATATAATAAGCGGGGCCAACCCACTGTGTGGTCATAACCACTGGTGACAATCTGAAATCATAACTTCCCCCTCCTCTCATCAAACCCACATCAATGAACATACTTTTCATAGTATAAAGATCATGCTCAACAATCAGAGATTACATGGCATGGCATATACAGATTCTAACGGGCATTTAATGTTAACCAATCAGAGTGGACTTACTCGGAGTCCTCGCTTCCTACCTGCAAGGGTAACTTACCATCTTCAATAGTTATTCCAGTTTTTAGCAAGTACTTGAATTAACATATTAACAAATGAAGTGTGTAAGAGTTACACACCTGATTACTCACAATACGACACTCTCTACATCGGTACTATCGTTAATCGACACTACCGCTATCTGACTACTACGCTACTCAGGTGTCCATTCACACCTAGGTGGCCAATCACGAACAGCTGACACTACTCTCTTCTTGAACTTAGGGCCTGGGGTCTCAGATCCGACCCCTCCTAACGTTTGGTTAGCCTTCGAGTCCATAACACCTTAGTCACTAACTAAGATTAAAGCAAAAAACAAATCATTAAAGAACTAAATCTCGAAATTAGATCCCTTACCTAATCGATAAATCCTGAAGATTTAAATCTAAACAACGAGTCGAGTAACTCCCGGAATCTAAACGCTTGCGTCACACCTTCCCTATAATCGCCAAACATACCATTATTAACAAATAGCCTTTCGACTTTGGCCAAGAAATCCCAAAAGGGATAACGCAAATACAAGGGAACGTCCCCCCTCTTACCTTAACTCCACAAATTCGGCCAACACCTAGTAAGATTTGGCAACACTAGAGTAGAAGAGAACCCGAAAGGAATAGAGAGGAGAAGATAGTTTCGACCCAAATGTGATGAAGAGAGGAGGTAGTTTTGGCTCTTTGAGAAAAATAAAAGCAGTGACCGGATATTTGGCTATCACGAATGTAGATGAAGAGGGAAAGAATGATGAGTACTAGATGCGGCTAGAACCAAAATGAGAAAAGAGAAGGAAAGGTTTAGGTATTTCGGCACAAGAGAACCTAGGAGAAGAAAAGAAATTGGAAGAGAAGTGGAATGATGCTTTCGGCTTAAGTTCAAAATGAAGAAAAGAAAGTAGAATAGATTTGGTTACGGCTTGTTGAGAGAAGAAGAAAAGAAGAAGAAGGGAAAGAACCAATTAGGGTTTCTGCAATTGCAAAAGGTGAGAAAAAGAGGAGAGAAATTTTGGTGCTTTCAAAAAGAGAGAGATTGAAAGAAAAAAGGAACAAAAACCAAAACCGATGAGTGCACCTACCTAAATGTCAAAAATTCCACTCTAAGCCACCTCAATTTTGGTACACCTCCCTACACTTAAAACCGAAAACTCCAACACCCCTTAGCCACTACCAAATTCAGCTAACACACCCCAACACCCTTCAAACTCTATGTCGCCCCCCTTCCTCCTTGAATTCCTCTCTTCCACTCATTCAAACAATTTGAATGAGTTAAAATTCCTACATTCACTCTTCTCCAACCATTCAAATCCTGTTGACTCCTTCCACCCTCATCCACCAGAGTCCATCTTGAACTCAACTTCTCCTTGGTCTTGGCATCAAAATAATAAGCAGAAAAAGGGATTCTACTGCTCGAACCCAGGCTCCCTTAGCATGCATGAGGCGTCACTCCCTTGTGCCCAAGTAGCACCTCCCTTGCCACTCTACCAAGGCTTCTCTTGCGACACAAACCACCACCAATTACCCTTAACCCCTAACGTCAATAGCTCTCCCCTTCTAAATCCCAAAACTCAATTTCCTACTACGACTCAGGCCCAATCATGGCTCAAGCCTAGACCCTAAGATAAACCAAACTAACATACCTAACATACATTACACATGCAAACACGCAAAAATGCAAAGACCTCGATTTAAGGATGTTACAGTTAATGAGGCACGGCCGTGTGGTCTTGGCCCCAGGCCGGGTCAATTTTGTAATTCGGCCCATTTACTCTATTTTTGGCTTGTTTCTCGTTCTTTTCATCCTCCGATGCTCTCCTGAGTATAAAACATGAAAACAAAGGATTAGGAGCACCTATTTCCATAATTAAAGGGATAAATCATCCAAAAACATTCTAAATGTGGGATTAAAATATGTTCATATTATGGTTTATCAGTATGATAGATTGTTGAATTTCTGATTGTTTGGTTGATTAAATTTGTGAATATTGATATACCTAGAGATGGCCTAAGACATTTTTGGTATACAACCAAAGAAAAAAAACCTTGTTTATTCATCTTAAGTACCTATATTTGAGCCAAAAAACACTTTTTGATGAACCTCCACACAAAACTTGAGCCAAAAACATTAATTTGTATTTGCCATCTCTTTTTGGTCTTGAATTGCATGACTATAGATGTCTAGCCATACATATTGAAGATTAAGTTGATATATCATGTCAGATTTTGTAACAACAAACTAAAATAGGAAAGATTAGTATGATATAGTGATTATGGTTTGCTTATAAGTGCGAAGCAAAAGAAAAATTCAAAAAGAAAATCAAAATGAGTTGAAAAAGTACTTGAAAAGAAAAATCATTTGTTAGTGAGATTTATTGAAAAAGAAAAAGGTGAAAAAGTCACAAAAATAGAAAAACTCATTCATTAGTGCACAAAAAGTTGTGAGCTAGCCATAGTTGCTATATTATGCTATGATTTCCTATGTGGACAAATAAAGAAGGTGAGAGAATGAGAAATAAAGCAGTGAGTAGGTAAGGGTCACTAAGGGTGGAGAATAGGGAACAATACGATGTACCAAACTATTTTCGTGGTTGAAAATATTTTGATGCTTATCGAACCTGAACTCCATACTTGTCCTAAGCCTCAAAACGTTACAAACCGAAAAGCCTTATGTAACCTAGGTAGACTTGTTCAGAATTGACATCATATTAAACAATTATATTTACGACCATTTGTATTCTTCTAGGATAATTAAATTACTTGTATAATTTATTAATGGATCCATACATTTAAAAACCTTAATGTTTGTATCCCTTGTAATATAATGAAGTTAGTTGTTTGATATCAAAAGTGGTAAGTCATCTATATATCATGTTAAGGTTATGTTTAAATATCAAATGCCTAGTTACATACTCCAAAGCCAACATTTGTACTATACTTGCTTAAGGGTCGTCTTTTAATTTGCTGTTTTTGATTGCCATGCTTGAAGACAAGCAATGACTTAAGTGTGCAGGAGTTTGATCTCCTATAGTTCGGTGTAGTAGATTAAACTAATTGTTGCACTTGAGGGGCTTGAATACTAGCATTTTCATGATGTCTTAATTAAGTTTTCATAGTTTAGTCTAAATGCAATAAAAAGTGTATTATGATTCTTTTATTGACCTTAGGGGCTAAATGAGGCCTACAGGTGAGCTAATATATTTAATGAGTGTGCAGGAGACCATCAGAGGGCATATAATGTAACACCCCTAACTTGAATCAGTTGCCGGAATAGGCTTACGAAGTATTACCATATAAACGTAACTTAAAAACATGCATTTCAAACATCAATATAAACATAACATAATCCATTCATATACATGCATATTGTCCCTTAGCTATGCCATCGGGGCCATAAAAATATCAATTTTCACATTTTTCTTAAGTTTTATTTTTATGGTTACTTTGTTTTCTATTGTTATGTTTATTTTCTTGACTTTGAGCATGTGTAGCTAAATCCTTAAGGAGGTTGGTTGATTGAGATGTGGATAAACTAAAATTCCTTGGAAAAATAACTAAATCGTAACAAATTGGAGTAATTTAAATAGAAATAAGAACTTAGGTAGTGACACCCCTAAGGAAATATTAAGATAAAGTGATACCGGAAGGTAATCTTGTCGCCTATGTTTGTTAGCCTCGATTAATCGACGAGATCGAAAGATAAACCAAACCTAATTCGTCTAAGTCGGTGAAATTGAGATCTGAAGATAAAATGGGGACACTTGGTAATTTACGCGATTTATGTCCCTAGTCTGAGATTTGGTGAACGACATCAAAGACAACCAATCCCATTAGTCATTTGCTAAATAGTCCCTCTAGTTAACATTTCTTGCAATTTAGTCCTTAGAGTAGAATTTTTAATTTTCTTGCAAACTTATCTTTTATCAATCGTCGTAATATAAAATCGTATTAGTAGCTACTTAGCCTCTATTTTGTATGCTAATTATTACTCAATTACCTCTTATTTTGGGTTTGATCCTTGGAATACTTTGGTGTTTCATTGTAACACTATAAATATTACAACTGACCTGTATGTTTGCAGTAAAACTAGGCTGTAAAAATTATTTCATAAATTAGTTGTTTTAACACGTACGCTCCCACCTGGTCAATGGGATTCTAATATAACATGGTATGGAATTCGTCAGAATGGTCTATGCTATGATTTATTAGTATGGATATGTGTGGTACTTAATCAGGGTATGTTTGAGTATGAATTGATTGTTTTAAATTCTGCGTAAGTATTTGCCAAATATATGTGTAGCAACCAATGATAAAAGTCAGTGAACAACTATTTGAAATAGGAGCATGGGTTAAGGCATAGATTGTTGGAAGTGGTTTTTGAAGGTATGTTCTGTTAAGAAATTATTATGGGACAAGAGATTTACGAAGCATTTTTAAGGATTCCTCAGTGGGTTAGATAAGGAAGATTGAGTATGAAAAGAACATGATAGTTGGTGTATAACATAATGGAAGCTGTGGTGGTATCCACCAAAATAAATGATGTGAAATAATTGGCACCTAGTAGTTCATACAATATTGCAAAGTATCCATCAAGGAAATTTTAGAATGAGCTCACTAAGTACTCATGTATTTATAATATTTTTCATCATTTTTTTAGGAATCTGGGAAGAGAATTTGCCTGGAGGGACGATGCCAGGAGTACGCCAAGGCAGTGGTGAAGTAGGTTATTATCCATGCAGTGGAGATGTGGCGTAGTCTAGGAATACACATTTTGAGTCTGTATTAAATAAATGTCCATTTTGTAAGGATTTGTATCGATTTTGTTGTAATAAGATTATTTTAAGCTACTTCCCTTGTTTTCATACAATAATTCTCTAATTAAAATTTCAAATAACATGTTTAAAAAAATGAGAAATTGTAAATTGTTTTCATTAATGGTTATGCTTTGTGTAGTAACACCCGAAATCTAGACTTAGTAAATTAGGTTGGGTTTGAGGCATTATAAGTTTGTATCAAAGCCCGATTTAGCCAGTTCTCAAATAGATAATGTGGAAAGGAGCCCTATTTGCATAATGCGCCAAGCCTAGCTTAGTCTCTCAGACATGTGAAATTTAGCACTTTGAGAAAGATAGTAAAATGACTAAGATAAGTAAGACAATTAGAGGTAAAATAAGTAGATTTGTTAATAAAGTGAGATTCATTACTGAAATAATAAAAGGGAAAGTACAAAAATTTGCAATGAATATCTTAATTTTCTCCCTTAGTAGGTTGATCAGTGGATTCAGTGGGGGCCTCTTCGTTTGGAGAAAGATCTATAGGATTTTGACCCTCATTGAATGGGCTTTCATCATTGTGAACAATGTTGGGTGTAGAAGTAATAATAAAGTCCTTTGATTATTTTCACTCCCTTTGAAATGCTTCCAATTCATCACCCTTAGGATGGTAAACGTTAAAGCTAAGTGACTTAGAAGAAATGTCTTTCAGACAGTTGAAATCTGCGTGACTAAGATTAAGAGGACCTGCAACCACTTGGGTGTGTAGAATCAAATTCGATCTCCATTCTGGTAGAGCATCATTACAATTCTTCTTGGTATCCTCTTGAAATTTTTTGAAAGTTTATGCATGAGATTGGCATAGACTTTCAAATTCTGCTCTGTGACATTTTTCATGTGCTATGAGTTTTTCCTCCAAAATAAACTTCTCAGCCTTCAACTAATTGGCCTCCTCTTTTAACTTTTCATTCTTAGTTTTAGCGTTCTTATGTTTACCCTTCAGAGTTATGACTCGGACATCTAGTCTCCCAATCATATCAATAGACTCTTGATATTTTTTTGTAATTGGGCTAAAGAGTTTCTGCTAATTTTTATAGTCTTTTCTAACCTGTGATTTTGTCATTATAACGTTACTGGCACTTCAAAGACTGTGTTCCACTGATAAAGCTTCGTGCACTCTTGCTATGAGTGAAAGAGGATATCCTTCAGAATTTGTGGAAAAGTAAGAGGAAAAATTCTGTAACATCCGAGATTTAGGGGCTTTGCCTCTTTTATGTTTTTCTATGTTTGTTGAGTTATGCCTGTTGTTTGGATATGTTTGGGGGCCTCGAGAAGGCACGGGGTTAAGCTGAAGCCTTGGGGAAATTTTAGTTTTTGGCACTTTAGGAGGGTAGCCGAATGGGAGCAGGACTTAAAGGGTTTTAGTTTGTGCTTGGTGTCACAAGGAAGTGCAATGGTAGAGTGGAAAGGGGACGCCACTTAGCATGCAGAGAGGTGGCATCACAAGGAGAGGGTGAGAGGGAGAGGGTTCGAAACTCTCAAGCAAAGAATGGAGTATTATTTTTTGGCTTAGGCAAGGGAGGTAGTTGGATGATAATCAAACTCTAGAGGAGAGAGGTAAGACTTGGTCAAATATTTCAAATGGATGGTAGAGAGGGGTTTAGGGAGTTTGAACTATTCAAATTAGTTTGAATAGGTGGAGGAGAGGGAATCAATGAGAGTTTCAAGGGACAACATGGTGTTTGAGGTGAGTAGGGGTTGCTAGCCGAAATTTGAGGAGTATAGGAGGGGTGAAGCTTTCGATTTTGGTGAGAGCAGAGGGTGCCAAATTTTGATGGGTTAAGTAGCTGGTGTGTGTGTGAGATGTTTTCTTTTTTCGACATTTTTGAGTGTGCCCTTCTTCTAGTTATCTTATTCTCTTTTACCGAAAGTGCCCAGCCAATTCCCATCATTTTCGTTACTTGGACCTATAGCCGAAACTAAGAAGACCAAGTGTGCATATTTCTTTTCATCTTCTTTTCTACTCATTCTCAAAAACTCTATAACCGAATACACATTTGTCCCTTACAATCTTCGGGTTCTTCTTATTTTCCAGTTGCTTCCTTTAAACCGAAACCATTGTTCTTCTCTACCTATATTTTTCCTTATCATTCTTTTCCCTCCAACTTCTTCACTTTTTGTGTTACTTGGTGTTGTCGAAACTCCTAAGCCTCGATCAAAGTTCTCTTATTTCATTTTTGGCTTTTTCATCTTAATCTCTTCCATTTTTATTCATAGTCGAATCATCATCCTAGGTGTTGGTAAGTTCTTTGTTACTCTATTTCTTTTTTCTTTTCTCCTCTAGGCCGAATCATTTTCCTTAATCCCTTTTTGAGGTTGTTTCATTCTTCTTCCCTTTTAGCCGAATCTTCTCTACTCTGGCAGCTTGTGCTAAATCATTGAGGGGCATCTTTTGGGATCGGTAAGGGATCTTTTCACCTTACAATTTGTTCTCTTCTTTTTTTATTTTGGTTTGGTTAATCGAAGGTGAGTGGGTGGTGATTGGTATTTTGGCTGAATGGTGGATGGAGGGCTCATGCTTTCTGTTTGGCCGAGAGGCCATCTCCTCTAATCTATTCTCTTTTCAAATCAATTCTCACTTGTATTTGCATAGGTGTTATTTATTAAACTTAAATTTTTAATTTGAATTTAGTAATCTCTATTTTCTTTGGGATATTTTTATGATGTAATAAGGCCGCTTTAAATTTGGTAAATTTTGGATTCTCCTATCAAGTTGGTTTTCATTATTCATTAATCATGAAATGGTCAAATGAAATAGTTTTTTTAAACGTATATATATATATATATATATATAATCTAACAATTTTGGTATCAGAGCCCAGTTTTAAAAACTCAACCTTGGGTTTTTGGGGTCACAATGTTTTCAAATTTTGTAAATAGGATGGTTTAAAAAGAAATTTCATGTGAACTCGTCTGTAGAAGAATGGCACTTGAGTTTTTCGACCCAGGTCCATCGGGAAGTTTCCTGACTGTTAAATGAATTACATGAAGTGGTTATATAATGCAAATACTATGAATGTGGGAATTTAGAATCTATACTGTAGAGATGGAAACCTTTAGGAATGTATGTGTTTTGCGAAGAAACTACTTAAAAATCTGTTTCATAAAATTACTCGTTAATAAACAAGTGGAAATATACTAACTCATAAAATTTATAATCAGAGTAAAGTAGAGCTATAGATATGAGTGGTAGAGGATGTGGATGTATTACTCGCAGCCGTGGGAGAGGTTAGGGTACCGAGGTTGAACTTACGGAGGCAGTGAATGAGCCTGAGGCGAGACACCAACATCACCTGTGGCGGGAGTAGGTTCACAAGGAGAATTGGGAAGACGATGCTCTGTCTCAAGTGATGTTGCGAGTGTTAAAGCATGTAGTTGGGGCAAGTACTGGAGCTACAACTCGGAAGTCTATTCCTGAGTGGCTTCGAGCAAACGGAGCTAAAATATTTAAGGGTATTTTGGGGTAGCTCCAAACGTGGCGGAATATTGGCTAGAGGCTGTCGATAGAATTATGGATAATTTGGATTGCACAACGGAGGAGAAGCTGAAGGGCGCGGTGTCTTTAATTCGGGATGAAGCCTATCAATGGTAGCTTACTGTGAGAGAGGGTACGTTGGCGGACCGGGTAGATTGGGACTTCTTTAAGATGATGTTTCAAGGGAAATATGTTGGAGCTACTTACGTGGATGCTCAGAGAAAAACGTTCTTGAATTTGGTCCAAGGGGGTAAATCGGTAGCTAAGTATGAGGCAGAATTCCTACGGCTAAGTCAGTATGCCCGGGGAATAGTTACGATCTATTATGAGCGATGTGTTCGGTTCGAGGATGGGCTGCGAGACGAGCTGCGAGTGTTGATAGCTCATCAAAGGGAGAGGGACTTTGCTATTTTGGTAGAAAAGTCTAATGTAGCTGAGGAGGTAAAGCGAACTGAGAAGCAAAATAGGGATCAGGATAGGGGCAGAAACAAGAGGAGTTTTAGACCATCAGCGATATCAGGAGTGTTTCAGAAGAGGTCTAGGGTTGAGGGGCCGAGTCGTGTGGCAGCGCCAATGATTGTAGGGCAGTTTACAAGGTGCTCAGTGTGGGAGGTCTCATGCAGGAGAGTGTTGGGGGAGAAATAAGGAATGTTTCAAGTGTGGGTCGAAGGATCATCTGATAAAGAATTGCCCTCTAGATATAACCAGGGCCCGGATGTAGGTCATGGGTATGTGCAGCTAGGAAGGGATGGTCAGCAGATACCGAGAGCCGTGGTCCAAATCGAGGAGGAAATGGTTCTGGCTGAGGTCGTGGAGCATCGGGCAGAGGTGTTGGGAGTATTGAGACAAGACAGCCTGGGTTAGTTTATGCAGTAGAGGCCGAGAAGAAGGTGATGCACCAGACGTGATAATGGGTACGCTCCTCATTTTTGGTTTACCCTTTACTGCATTAATTGATGTTGGGTCGACACATTCCTATGTTGCTAGTATGGTGTCGGGAACTCTGAGTATGAATCCTGAAACTGCTTATAGGGAGATGATTGTACTTAGTCCTTTAGGGCAATCGGTAGTGGTAAATAAACTTTTTAGGGATGTGGCTTTGGAAGTTCAAGGGTTGATTTTCCCACCTGATTTGATGGAACTACCATTTGGAGAGTTCGAATTGATCTTAGGCATAGTTTGGTTGGTAAGGTATCGAGCAAATTTGGATTATGCTGCAAAGTGCATGGTGTTAAGGACTACCGAGGGAGATGAAGTTTTGGTTATAGGTGAGAGGAGAGACTACTTGTCCAATGTAGTGTCTGCTCTAAAGGTAGAAAGAATGGTGAGAAAAGGGTGCATGGCTTTCCTAACTTTTGTTAGTGCTTTGGATGCAAAGGAAGTGACTGTGAATGAGGTTAGAACGGTAAAGGAATTTGTAGATGTCTTTCCTGAAGAGCTTCCAGGGTTGCCTCCGGATCGGGACGTGGAGTTTGGAATTGAGCTTCTACCGGAATGGCTCCAATGTCCATCGCCCCGTACAGGATGGCACCGAATGAGCTGGTTGAACTTAAAGCCTAGATTCAGGAGCTATTGGATCGTAGTTTCATCTGACCCAGTGTATTGCTGTGGGGAGTACCAGTGCTATTCGTGAAAAAAAGGATGGGTCCATGCGATGTGCATTGATTACCGCCAGTTGAATAAATTAACCATCAAGAACAAGTACCCGTTGTCGAGGATAGATGATTTGTTTGATCAGCTCAAGGGGGCATTAGTATTTTCGAAGATAGATTTGAGGTTAGGTTACCATCAACTTAAGGTAAAGGAAGTCGATATTCATAAGACAGCTTTTCGACTCGCTACGGTCATTACAAATTTTTGGTGATGTCGTTTGGGTTAACCAATGCACCAGCAGCGTTCATGGATATGATGAATCGAGTTTTTCAACCTTATCTGGACGAGTTTGTCATAGTGTTCATAGATGACATTCTAGTGTATTCCAAGACAGAGGAGGAGCATGACTCGTATCTTGGGTAGTTTTACAGATTTTGAGGGAGAAATGTTTATATGCCAAATTCAGCAAGTGTGAGTTTTGGTTAAAGGAAGTTCCTTTTCTGGGTCATGTGGTGTCTGCAGAAGGAATTATAGTGGATCCTCGGAAGATTGAGGCAGTACTAGACTGGAAACCACCTAAGTCTGTGGCGAAGATTTGAAGCTTCTTAGGATTTGTAGGTTACTACAGGAGGTTTGTCGAGGGTTTTTCCTCAATTACGGTGCCCTTAACTAAGTTGTTGAGGAAGGAGGTACCTTTTGTGTGGACTAACAAGAAGCAGGAAAGTTTCGAGAAGTTGAAAAAGATTTTGACAGAGGCTCCAGTTTTGATTCAGCCTGAGGCTGGAAAAGATTTTGTAGTATATTGTGATGCTTCTCACACGGGGTTAGGTTGTGTGCTGATGTAGGATGGGAAGGTCGTTGCCTATGCGTCCCGGCAGTTAAGACCACATGAGATTAACTATCCCACGCATGATTTAGAATTGGCTGTGGTGGTTTTTGCTTTAAAGGTTTGGAGACATTATTTGTATGGAGAAAAGTCTATTATCTTCACCGACCACAAGAGTTTAAGGTATCTCTTAACTCAGAAGGAGCTGAATCTAAGGCAGCGAAGGTGGATCGAGTTGTTGAAGGATTATGATTGCTCGATTGAATATCATCCGAGTAAGCAAATGTGGTGGCAGATACGTTAAGCCAAAAGGTAATATCAGAGTTCAGAGCGATGTTTGCCAACCTTAGTCTATACGACAACGGAAGTTTAGTAGTTGAACTGCAAGTGAATCCATCATGGGTAAGTCAAGTTAAAGAGAAACAGTTGTTGGATGATGACTTGAGTGCTCGACTTCTGCGAGTACAGGATGATGGAGTAGAAGATTACAGTTTGAGCAGTGATGGGGTTTTTGCTTCCATAGGAAGGTTTGCATGCCAAACGACGTGGAATTGAGGCAAAAAATTATTCAAAAAGCGCATAGTAGCCCTTACGCTATGCATCCTGGAGGAAGCAAGATGTATCGGGATTTGCGAGAATAGTTTTGGTGGCCTGGATTAAAGCGAGAAGTTACAAAATTTGTGGGAAAATGTTTAACATGTCAACAGGTCAAAGCGAGCAGGAGTTGCCTTTGGGGTTATTACAACCAGTGATGATTCCACAGTGGAAATGGGAGAGGATCACTATGGATTTTGTTAGTGGGTTACCTCTTACGCCTACTAAGTAGGATTTGGTATGGGTGATAGTGGATCAGTTGACAAAATCCACTCATTTCCTACCTGTTCGTGCTGACTTTTCTCTTCAAAGATTGGCTAAGCTATATGTGGCAGAAATTGTGAGGTTGCACGGGGTACCGGTGTCGATCATATCAGATAGAGACCCTAGGTTTACATCGCAATTTTGGAGAGCATTGCATCAGGCTTTGGGCACAAGGTTAGACTTTAGCACAGCATTTCATCCGCAAATAGATGGACAGTCTGAGAGAGTGATTCAGATTTTGGAGGATATGTTGAGGGGCTGTGTCATCGATTTCAGGGGTAGTTGGGAGGAGTTCTTACCTTTGGTAGAGTTTGCGTACAACAATAGCTACCAAGCTAGTATTCAAATGGCGTCTTATGAAGCATTATATGGACGGAAGTGTCGCACTCCCACTTATTGGACGGAGTTAGGTGAACGTCAGATGTTAGGTCCGAAAATGGTTGTTGAAGTAGAGGAGAAAGTTAAGTTAATTAGGACTCGATTGAAGGAAGCGTTAGACAGACAGAAATCATATGCGGATCTGAAGTGAAAGGAGATAGAGTTTGCAGTGGGTGATCGAGTTTTCTTAAAAGTCTCATCGTGGAAGAAAGTGATGAGATTTGGACGTAAGAGTAAGCTAAGTCCTAGGTTTATCGACCTTATCGAGTTTTGAAGCGTGTAGGACCAGTGGCGTATCAACTGGAGTTACCTTCAGAATTAAAGTAGATGCATGATGTGTTCCATGTTTCGATGTTAAGACAATACCGTTCAAATCTATCTCACGTCGTGCCAGTTGAGGAAGTCGAAATAAGGCTAGACTTGTCTTATGAAGAGGAACCAATCTAGATTTTTGAACGAGATGTCAAGGTGCTAAGAAGGAAATTAGCTCCTTTGGTGAAAGTGTTATGGCAGAACCATGGTTCAGAAGAGGCAACGTGGGAGCTAGAAGATGTGATGCGACACAATACCCTCATCTCTTTTGATCAGGTAATTTCGAGGCCGAAATTTCTTTAAGGGGTAGAACTGTAACATCCGAGATTTAGGGGCTTTGCATCTTTTATGTTTTTATGTGTTTGTTGAGTTATGCCTGTTGCTTGGATGTGTTTGGGGGCCTCGGGAAGGCACGAGGTTAAGCCGAAGCCTTGGGGAAATTTTAGTTTTTGGCACTTTAGGAGGGTAGCCAAATGGGACCAGGACTTAAGGGGTTTTAGTTTGCATTTGGTGTCACAAGGAAGTGCAGTCGTAGAGTGGCAAGGGGACGCCACTTAGCATGCAGAGAGGTGGCGTTATAGGAGAGGGTGAGAGGAGAGGGTTCGAAACTCTCAAGCAAAGAAAGGAGTATTATTTTTTTGGCTCAAGCAAAGGAGGTAGTTGGATGATAATCAAACTCTGGAGAAGAAAGGTAAGACTTGGTCAAATATTTCAAATGGATGGTGGAGAGCTGTTTAGGGAGTTTGAACTATTCAAATTAGTTTGAATAGGTGGAGGAGAGGGAATCAAGGAGAGTTTCAAGGGACGACATGGTGTCTGAGGTGAGTAGGGGTTGCTAGCCGAAATTTTGAGGAGTGTGGGAGGGGTGAAGCTTTCGGTTTTGGTGAGAGGAGAGGGTACCGAATTTTGATGGGCTAAGTAGCTGGTGTGTGTGTGTGATGTTTTCTTTTTTCAGCATTTTGAGTGTGCCCTTCTTCTAATTATCTTATTCTCTTTTGCCGAAAGTGCCTAGCCAATTCCCATCATTTTCGTTACTTGGACCTATAGCCAAAACTAAGAAGACCAAGTGTGCATATTTCTTTTCATCTTCTTTTCAACTCATTCTCAAAAACTCCATAACTGAATACACATTTGTCCCTTACAATCTTCGGGTTCTTCTTCTTTTCCATTTGCTTCCTTTAAACCGAGACCATTGTTCTTCTCTCCCTATTTTTTCCCTTATCATTCTTTTCCCTCCAACTTCTTCACTTTTTGTGTTTCTTGGTGTTGCCGAAACTCCTAAGCCTCCATCAAAGTTCTCTTGTTTCATTTTCAACTTTTTCATCTTAATCTCTTCCATTTTTGTTCATAGCCGAATCATCACCCCAAGTGTTGGTAAGTTCCCTGTTACTCTCTTTCTTTTTTCTTTTCTCCTCTAGATCAAATCATTTTCCTTAATCCCTTTTTGAGGTTGTTTCATTCTTCTTCCCTTTTAGCCGAATCTTCTCTGCTCTGGCAGCTTGTGCCGAATCTTTGAGGGTCATCTTTTGGGATCGGTAAGGGATCTTTTCACCTTACAATTTGTTCTCTTCTTTTTTTTTATTTTGGTTTGGTTAATCGAAGGTGAGTGGGTGGTGATTGGTATTTTGGCCAAATGGTGGATGGAGGGCTCATGCTTTCTGTTTGGCCGAGAGGCCATCTCCTCTAATCTATTCTCTTTTCAAATCGATTCTCACTTGTATTTGCATAGGTGTTCGATCGACTTCTTAATCCAAGCCTTCTAGTTTTAGAACTCAATCGACTTAGGTAAGAATATTTTCCCTAGTTATTCTATTAATCGGTTTATCCATCGTTCGTCACCTTAATCCAGTGGGGTGGTTATTCAATCATATCTTTCGTAGTGATTTATTGATCGAGGCTTTTAATGGATGCAAGAAACATACAAGTTGGGGAAATAAGCAAACCTTCGGGTTCGATTCCAAAGTTTAAGAAGCGAGCAGTGCCAGCAGTTCGAGACTAGCCACCAAACTGTGGGCCAATGTCTGAAAGGGATAAGCAGATCACTGTGATCCCTACGAGTGAGGACATTAGTGAGGTTGATAGTGTAGTGCTTCAGGTTTACAGGTGTGTAATTAACACACTATTTCCTTAATTTTGTTTATGTGTATGTATTGTGATTGAAAGCCAGAAATAGCGGTAGTGGTGGTTAATTTACCTATGTGGGGGTAAAACTAGAAACCAGGTTAGCATATTATACTCATGCGTTATAAATAATTGTGGACATATTGTATGTGAGTGTATGCTGAATAGTATATGTTTCATATCACATAGCTTGTCATATATATGATGTTGCATGTGCATGGGATATTGGGATATAAATGATTAAAGGGAAGTGTATATGGGTGACTTTGTCATGATTAATGATGGCGTGGTGCCTCATTGTGGATTTGGTGATTTAATCACATGTGGAAACAGTGGCTAGACCACTTATGTGGACTTTGAGCAGTGTGTCTGTCAGCATAACTGCCAAAGAGGTGTGTAGCGGATGGAGGGTTGATTGTAGAAATCCCCACAGGTGTGTATGAGGATGGATGTACGGAGCGGTGTGTAGAGGTTGGTACTAGGTAGGGTTGGGCTATCATTCTTATTACTGGTGCATGATGTGATGATACGATAGTGGTTTGGGGCCAAGCCTATTTGTGAAAATTTTGTGGACTGATTGCACACTGAGTCTGGTGACTCACTCTATTCTTAACAAATTGCAGGTAGCTCGTGATGTTTTGGACTGGGTTGGATCGTACTCAAGGTGGCCATGTGAGGGGTTATTTATTAAACTTAAATTTTTAATTTGAATTTAGTAATCGCTATTTTCTTTGGGATATTTTTGTGATGTAATAAGGCTGCTTTAAATTTGGTAAATTTTGGATTCTCCTATCAAGTTAGTTTTCATTATTCATTAATCATGAAATGGTCAAATGAAATAATTTTTTTAACGTTATATATATATAACACACACACATATATATATATATATATATATCTAAAGTTTCTTCAAAACCTGCTTAAACACACTTTTATTGAAATTAAAGTTTTTTTTTTCTTCTCGATGAATAATGCCTGGATCTAAAGTTAACCATGTTTTTAAACATCATCTGATCGCTAACTTGGCTAAATACCTTTTCCTTAAAATAGAGTTTCTCCTTCCAAATGCGTCATTAAATTTTGGCTTTATTAAATTATTCCGTATTTTTTTCAAACCTTATAAAACCTTTCAAACCCTTTTTCCTAGTGACATTCCAGATCCGGTCGTGGTGTTTGGGCCAAGTTTGGGATGTTACAAATTCTCCCTTAACTGTTGAGGCACTGAATTCTATTGTTGTTGAAAATTGGTATCAAGGGAGATAGATGTTGGTACTGACTCCAAAAGATCATGCCAAGGAAAGTTTATTCCTATTCCAATAGAGGGAGTATCTTGTGGTTGAGTGGGAGGGAGAGTTGATTGAATTAAAGGAATTGCCACAGTAGGATTCTCTGACATTGAGGGATCAAAAATATGTATAGGAGAACCTATTTGATGGGCAGACTCTTCATATAATAATGGAACCTTGGGCAAAGCAGGAACTAAAGATGAGTGGGTAACTATAGCGACAGGCTCCTTATGTGGTTTACGCCTTACTAATTGAGGGAAAACACTGCTTTTGGACTCTTGAGTACTTTCTTCTAATCTGACCCCTTTCTTCGTTTCGTTTGCTGCTGTCTTACTTGATGGAGCTTCTTTAAGAAAGAGGAAATGTCCATGTCTAAGGTTTGTGAATGTAGTGAAGACCCTATACCATCAATAGGAGAATTAGCCAGATTGAGGATGAGGTAAAAGCTATAACATGATTAGTAATAAGGTTCCAATTTCATGGGAAAATACCATAAATGCTATAAAAATATAAAGGAGGTTCTCTTTTGTGCCTCAATAAAATATGTGCTAAGCCACTATTTCAATTGTATAGTCAAGCTTCAAAAGCATAAGGAATTGTGAGATCATTCAACCACTTAATAGAATCATTCGGTCGATAACCATTGGGGCTTAAGTCTTGTAAGAAATACTAGAAATTGTTTCTACCTGTAATGAGTTTCACCAAATCAAGTACACACCTTTTTTCTTAACCATTTTTATTAACTTGTAGCAAGTTGAGAATCTATTGATTGAACTTGTGCACAGATACTTTCATTGGGAAGGGACCATCGTGTAGGAAAGCCAAACCCTGATTCGAGTTTACAAATAACTCTTATAAACTTATCTTTTCTCCGATGAAGATTGGAGATATTATTCTGAACGATGGGTTCATGGCTTGTGCGAACACTAAAGTGAGGACTACTAGCATAAGTCCCCTATCTTTTCATCTTCAATTGATATAATTTTTGGAAAACCCCTAATAGTGGTGGCTCATTGTGTTAGAAGGAATCAATGTAGAAAGCCACCAATGTCCACTAAGAAAGGGTAATTACCTTTGGTGATTTGCCGTAATATGGTGCGGTAGATTAAACTAGTTTTCTCACATGAGGAGCTTAAACACAAGCACTTTATTATGTGTTAGCCGGGTTTTTATAGTTTAGTTTACATTTAATAAAAAGTGTATTTTGAGTCTTTTATTGACCTTAGGGGCCGAATGAGGCTTAAAGGCGAGCTAACATACTTAGTTAGTGTACAGGAGACCATGAAAGGGCGTAGGAACTCAATATTGATTGCTATGTTGCAACACAGGGAGTTCGAGGTTGCAATGTAGGGGGCAGAATGCTAGAATTTCCATACTGCCTTTGGTGTAGCGACACACCCCTGAAGCCATCCGTGAACTACACATACTACCCTTAATGTCACGACACAAGCATTAGGGTGTCATGACACTAGCCCTGTATGGGAGATAATTACAAGCCAAGGGTGTTTTGGCTCGTACAATCAAAATTTAACCACAAAAGCATAAGCTAACCTAGGGTTGAGGACAACAACAACACTAACTCTATAAATAGGCTCCTAAACACTTGTTAAAGGATAGTTTTTTTATATTCAAAGTTTTTCTTTGTAATTTAGTTTTTAGTTTTTCGGTTTTTTTTTATAAATAGGCTCCTAACTCTCTTAGGGTATAGATTTCTTTTTAGTTCTTTTCATTCGTGCTCTTTGGAGAACATGATTTGTAGACGCAACCAAACGTTTGAGTATTTGTCCACTTCCTCAATCGAATATAATCAGGATTCTCTAAACTTTATTCTTGATTTATTTTTCATGCATATATTTATCATCAAGTTTACTATGTTTATGGATTCTGTGATAAACTAATCCTCTTATGAAGGATTAGCGAGTGGAGGTGTGATTGATTAATTACTCTGTAGGGTTTTCTTAGCGGGTCAGTTGCTCGGGAGAGGAAGAACTTAAACCCTAGGCTGGACGACCCTAGAAAGTCATTTAGGTAGGAATTAACCCAAATTTGGTATGGCCTATCATTGAACACCTTAGCCTCAAACTGGTCTAGACTGTGAGGTCGAGATATAAGTAGTTCTTGTCAACTCGTTAGTTTAGTGAAAGATCAAGAGATCCTACTAGGGTAATGACTAGTTGATTGAATATAAATCTGAAATAGAAATAAGATATAATCACCAAAGCAAGCCAATCACCCATGTTTTCGTTTGATTGATTTTAGAAATTAGTTTTTCAAAGTCCCTTTTATTCATGAAATTTTTAATTCTTTATTTATAAAAACCCCAAAATCTTTCCTTTACATTTTATCATAATATAATTTATTTAAACTACTAATTAATTCTATTTGCGTTTAGGTTAACTTTAACTTAATACTCACCTCCCTTGGTTACGATCCTCAGAGTACTTACCTACTTCATTGTAAAACTATACTACATCCTGATCCGTATACTTTCAGACACTACCTCAAATCTATATATTTAATTGTAGTAATCACACTCTAGACATTAGTACATCTAGAGGTGGTCACCTAGTGCAATGTCGTATTTAGTTAGCTCAACACAAAAGAATGGATTTAGTGGCAAATGGAAATCGACTTCTAGCAGAATTAGAGGTAAGATGAAACCTATGATGTTGTCACTCAAACGAAAATGTTGGGGTTGTTGAAAATTGTAAGCAAAGTTTGGGTCTTGGATACCCTGAACTCCTAAATATCGATTCATTTCGTCTTTGGTAGTGCCACAATTGAGCATCTATGTCTTTACCCACGGTGGTGTATCTTTGAATTCTCAAGGTCCAAATGGAACGGATTACTGGGTGTGATGTTTAGTTTGGTATGGCCTCGACCCCTTTCTCTATTTGTAGTTCAAACCATTGTGTGTGATGGTAATGCAATAAAAGGAAATGAAAGAAAGAAAAGGAGTTACCTTTAGGAAAAATCTGAAACTAAAGATGAATGGAGAAATATTAAGCAGATGGAAAGTTAGGGATTTCGATTGGTTTCGAAAAAGTGTTTGAAACAGTGTTTGCTTATCTGTTTTATAGGAACAACCTGTACAAGAAGTTTACTTTGTGGAAATTGTTCAGGTTATCCAACATAATGTTGACATCTGTCAAAAAGGGTAAGCGTCTAACGTTTAAATTTACACAGGCAATCGCCAAAATTTGAATTTGCCCAACTCATGGTATTCACTTGGCGTGGTCAGTTAGTTATTAGTTATACAATTGAAATTCACCAAAGATAGAAATTTTGAATACAAAATTTTGTTAAAGGGAGGAGAGTTGTAACACCCAAGATTTTGCGGGTCTGAATTTTGGGCATATAGCAGTAAATAATATGTCTGGCATAGTATTATCCACCCAAATGATTACTTTGGAGTATACATGTGGGTGTATAGTAATTGACACATGAGTTAGTAAGATTTTAACTTTATGATATTTTGGTATATTAAGGAGAAATTTGTGTTAATTGATAAAGTGTAAGTATAGAATGAGTATTCACCAAAGGTATAGTACGTGCATAGATCAGAATCTCATCAATGAACACAACAAAAAATCTATCTAAGTAGGATCTAAATATTCTGTTCATCAACTCCATAAACACTGCAGGTGCATTTGTTAAACCAAATGGCATCACAAGAAACTCATAATGTTCGTACCTGGTTCTGAACGTAGTTTTTGGCACATCCGAGTCTTTAACTTGTAACTGATAATAACTAGAATAGAGATCAATCTTTTAGAATACCATCCAACCTTTCAACTTGTCAAACAAATCATTTATACATGGCAATGGATACTTATTCTTGATCGTGAATTTGTTGAGCTGTCTATAATTGATACATAGTCACATTGATCCGTCCTTTTTCTTGACAAAGAAAATAGGATCACCCCAAGGAGAAACGCTAAGTCGATCAAAACCTTATTCTTTAACTCTTGTAACTATGCTTTCAACTCTTTTAATTATATATGTTCCATTCTATACGGAGCTATTGATGTCAAAGATGTTCTCGACATCAATTAAATAAAAAACTCAACTTCTTTGATCTGCGGTAACCTTGGTAACTCTTCTAGGAACACGTCTGTAAACTCACATACAATCATAACTAATTCTAACTTCAATTCTGCAACTCTTGGATCAAATATATAAGCAAGATACGCTTCACAACCTTTTCTAACATATTTTTGTGCCACCATAGCCGAAATAACATTAGAAGTACTATCCAATCTATCTGATTCAGTTTGAAGCTTTTCACCATTCTGACACATTAACTCAATATGCTTTCATCTACAGTTTACAACAACATCAGAGTGAGTTAACTAGTCCATACCCAGAATCACATCAAATTAATCAAAGGGTAGTAACATTAAATCAGCCAAAACATTGCAACCCCAAATCATCAAATGACAGTTTTTATAGACTTTATCAACTAACACATACTAACCTAAAGGGTCCGTTACTTTAATCACAAACTCAGTAGATTCAAAAGGTATTTTCTTATCTGACACTAAAGTCATGCATACATATGAGTGCATTGACTCCGGGTCAATTAAAACATTAAGATTAGTATCAATGATAGAAAATGTACTAGTGATCACATTAGGCACTGAAGCTTTCTCTCGAGCACGAATCGCGTCAGCTCTGGCTGGTGCTCGTGCCTCAAATCTCATAGTAGAATATTTTGTCCCACTACGACTATTACCCACATTTCCAGTGTTTTGAGGTGGTCTCCCTCTCGCAGCTACATTACTCAAACAAGTAGTCTGAGCCTTTTCTTTAGTTGACCTTTTAGGGCAATCTCTAAGATGATACTCATAAGAACCACATTTAAAACATGACCCATCTTTCAATCTGCATTCACTAAAGTGTCATCTGTTACATTGCTGACATTCAGGCTTGTTGTTTCTAACACTGCCCACGCTCGCTACAGACGTAGCATGAGGTTTCGAGCTCAAATGTTGTTTTCCTCTATCTTTCCTACAATAACCCACTAAAGTTAACGAACGACTGTGAAATTCTTTTGATTTCTTTAATGGCGATGAATATGACTTTCTCATAGCCTTTTCCCCAAATCAGAAGCTTCAAAATTGGCTTTTCTCTTTCCTTTGCTAAGTTCCTCAACCTTGTGCACTTTGTCCACCAGAACCACAAATTCTTTCAACTCAAGAATCCAAACTAGCAACTTAATTTCTTCATTTAAACCATATTCAAAATGAGTGCACAAAGGAACCTCTATCGGTATACATTGCCTGGATACTTACTAAGTCAAACAAATTCCCTCTCATACTTCGATACTGACATACTACCTTGCTTCAATTCAAGGAACTTTTTATGTTTCTTATCTAGAAACCTCTGACTCACATATTTCTTTTTGAACATTGTCTAAAAGAACTTCCAGTTTACTCTATCTCTCAGTACTATCGCAACCAATGTGTTTCACCAATGATAAGCCGAATCTTTCAACAATGACACAACAGATTTCAAGCATTTCATCGGTGTACATGACAATTCATCAAAGACTCTCATCGTGTTTTCTAACTAGAACTTAGCTCTGTCTAGATCATCTTCAACTGTACCTTAGAACTCTTCAGCCACATACTTATGAATTTTATCAAATAGAGGTTTGTTTACTTACATTGGCTCCAAACCCTGGAACTACGGGGACCAGTTAGGGTACAGGTGGGGGTAGAGGTCGTTGAGCCATTGGGTTCATTCACACGAACTCTAAAAACCACTCGGACATCATTTGGAAGAAGGCTTTTTAGCATCTCCTCGACTGCCCTCAAGTACGGGCCTACTACCAATAGACGTTGCTCCGTGAATGGAGGCTTGCACATTATATTCTACTTAATCGGAATCAGCTCGTTTGGATGACATCTTATCTAGATGAAAACATAGTTCAATTTGAGTCAGGAGTTATCACACTATCACAAGCTATATAACGACATATATTTCTAGACTCATACTTACTACGTTTAGTTCGAGAACTGCTAAATCTGGCTCTGATACCACTAAATATAACACCTTAACCCATATTTGTCACCAAATTAGGGTTACAAAACATTACCGTACAAACAAAAAATTAAGACATACATTTCATACATCATCGAAAACATAATATAAAACATTCATTCACATACATATTGTCCCCAAATCGAGCCCTCGAGGCCCTAGAAACACCTTAGAAACAATTCAGGACTAAATTGGAAACATTTGGAAAGTCTAAGAAAAAGTTAGAAAATTTGACTACAGGGGTCACACTGTTGAGACACATGCCAATGTCTTAGGCCATGTAACCTTTGAAATAAGGACACACAATTGTGTCCCAACCCGTGTACCAGGCCGTGTAACTCTAGAAATAGTCCTATACGCCCGTATGCCAGGCCATGTGCTAGGCCATGTGCTAGGCTGTGTAACTAATTGACTTGCATGCAAAGGAACCTATAGGGGACACACGACCATGTCACCAGGCCGTGTGTCATACACGGCTGAGTCACACACTTGTGTCTCAGGCCGTGTAGACATAAATTTTCCCAAAATCAAGCCATTTTAAACACCAAATTGTGCACACACCTATAGGCCTTTTGTACACCTAATCAAGACATCAAACATCACCAAAACTTACATGAAATGACCAATTCAATAGTTCAAAATCAATCAACCAATATGTCATATAAGGCACCTAAAATGCATTCATCCACAACTTACCTAAACATGTATATGTTACCACATTTCAATTATCAACATTTATCTCAATACATTCCAGAAACATGCCATATCTTATCCATAATCAAACTAACTTAGCACATACCATTTGAGTCATTCAAACATGCAACAAGATAGACACACTGACATAAACTAGCAAGGTATCAATTGTACCAAACCAAACATCTTATACATACCAAATTCTCATCTAAGCATTCAACTAAACATCATTATAAGTCCACCTACACATGCCATTATGACCTTGGCCAAAACATCAAAAACTACTGAAATTTATGTTGGATAGTGTGATAGATCTTCGATGAGGTTCCAAACCGAACGAGCTTTCGATAATCTATAAAACATAGGAAAGAAAACTACGTCAGCACATAATGCTTAGTAAGTTCATAGAACATGAAACATAACTTACCATTTCATTTAAGTAACATTAAGTATAATCATAATGTAATCCAACCACAAGCTTGGCACAAGCCAAAGCTCATCATCAACAATACAAAATTTAGTGCATTAATACATAACTTTCTTGAACTAAATATAAGGTAAGCCATTTCTACATGAACATACTTCATTTGATTCATTCACCTTTTCATGTGCATATGCATTATTCCATTTGTAAACTTACCTTTTCAATTCCTTTTCATGCCCATTGAACCGTTAGCATATCATCGGATACTCGGGAAAGCTCACACAATGTAACACCCCAAACTCGACCTAGAAGTTAGGCCCGAATCTAGTGTGTCACAATGAAGAAAATGTATAAAGGATCTTGTGATTCGTACTAAAATAGGTGTAATTGAAGAAAACAAGTTTGTTTAGAAATATTTGATAAAAATACTACTAATCTTTGAAAAGCTGATTGAAGAATTGATATTTGAACTAGTGATCTTTTAAAACCGTAACTTTTGAAAATGCCATTGATAATTTGAAAGAAAGTCCGAGTTAAATCATTTGTAAAAGTTTATTTATAAAATCCACTTATTAATCAATTTGGAAAATCATTGATTATGCTTTTAGAAAATTCCCATTTAAAATAAACCAACAAAATAATAAATACGTCAAACATAAAACAAAATAAAATAATCCAGAGGCCTTATTACAACATAAAAACCAAATAGTAAAAATAACGAAATAGAGCAGAAAAGTAATTTGCTAAAGTTGGAAATATTTCTTTCCGAAGTATGGCCTCCACCGATTCATCCATGGGCCCAAGTCCTCGTCACTGAGATTTACCTACAAGGATTAAGAAAGAAGGGGGTGAAGTGTGAAATCCCCTTACCAACATCCACTGGGTCGGAACACACATAGCAATATTTTGGGCCTAAGCCCATTTACAATAACAATAATATATCAAATATAACATGTGTATGAAATGCAATTTCCCAACCAAACCTGGATTTCCATCTACTACACACCACCCGTACCAACCAGCACACCTGTGGGGATCAAGTCAACCCACCCCGCCAACACACCAATTGTAGACATAAAGCCATTTAAAATGTTTGTGGCTGAGCCACCCACACTAGATTGTGGTAGAGCCACCCGAACTACATTGTGGTAGAGCCACCAGAACTTCTCTTCAATTTTATCCCAACCCATGCAATCATGTGTACATATACAAAAATAACAATATTCATATAATAATTTCAACATAAGGCCCATACTACAAGTTGGCCCATTTCTCATTTTTGGCCCATATGGTAATTTATCAAATCGTTTGGCTTATTAATCAATCTTGCAAATTGGCCTATTAATCAATCTAGCAAATTGGCCCATTAACCAATCTAACAATTTGGCCCATTAAGCAATCTAGCAATTTGGCCCAATAAGCAATCTAGCAATTCAACCCATTAACACATGAGTTCCTATTCTCTCAAAACCTTGTTTTCATTAGTCATAAGCATCAAAAGATTGGAAAACATTTTTCTTCTTTTCTTTTCTCTCATTGCGAATCCACCAAAGTTCAAAGAACCATTTTTCTTCAATTTCTCCTCTTGGTCGAATGCACATTGGTCCCTAAACACATCTCTTTTCTTTTGAGAATCAACATCATCATCATCATCTTCTTTAAATCTCTTTCTTCTCTTTAAATCTCTTTCTTTCTTCTTTTCTTCCTTTTCTCTTTCCTTCTCTTTTATTTTTCTTTCTTCTTCACTCTCAACCAAACTATTTTCCTATCAACACCAACAATCAACATCTATTTTCATCTTCTTTTGCCAACCGAATCATATACTATTTCGATTTCCTTTCTCCTTTTCTTTCTTTAAAAACTGAAACCATTTTAGCCATAAATCACCATCTTTTTCTCTTTTCTTTTTTGTGCAAACCGAAACCACCAAATCCATTTTTATTCTCTTCTTCTTGTTTTAGGCCGAATCTTCAAGTGGGTAAGTAAGACTTTTTGTCAATCGTTTTCATTAATTCTTTTTACTTTGGCCAATCTAGAATCATGATTCTCTTATTTTCTCTCCTAGGCCGAATCCTTGGAATGGATTTTTAAGGATCTTTGTTGAAGCCAACTTTTAAGAAGTGATCTTTCGAAATCATCCAAGGTAAGATTATCCCTTTTGGTTATATCGATTTCTTTAAATAGACTATTAATCAATCTTATTTTTAGGGTGATTTAAGACTAACAAGATAGGTAAGAAAAGGGCAAGACGGAGTGTTTGGAAGAGAGGAGGCACTTGTTTACCATCGAACTTCAAAAGAAGGGTCAGACGGCAGAAGAGATTTTCCACCGGGTTGTGGACCCTCTCGCTAACTAAGATCGGTTATTTGAAGTAGTACGTATAATCGAACCACTTTATGTTGGTGGGATATCGGGGGTTTTGGTCCATCTAGCGGAGAAAACCTCAAATAATGCTTGTTTGAGAATCAGGGTAAGGATTTAGATCCCTCATCAATAGTTAATTTTATTAGTAATAGTGTATACTAACCAAGTGTGATGATTAACTAGGTGTTGACGAGCGAGAGAGTATCATTCTCACCGCCATAAGGTGTGTAACCCTACATTAAAAACTCATAGATCTATTTTATATGTGATTTTATGATAATGTGTTTAATAATGATATTTGGATACCATTCAAGGGTATACGATATTCGTGTATGTTTACCCCAATATTTCGTTAATTTTGCTATATGCATAAAATGTAAAATAAGTATGATTATATTATGATTTTAGGGTAAATAGCATGAAAACTAAATGATATGTATGTGCATGGGCATATGGGTATTATTGATGAAGGGAAGTATTCGTGGTTTTACCACATTCGGTGACTACTAAGACATATTTGAATTCCGGTGACTACGGTCACATATTTGAAATCTGGTGACTTGGTCACATATGTGAATCTGTGACTTGGTCACATATTTGAAATCCGTGACTTCGGTCACAATTTTGTCTGGTGGCCTTGCCACAAAATTATACTGAGCGATGTGCATGTTGACCGCAAAGAATCGCCTTCGATGGTGTGTAGTGGATGGAGGGTCGATTTAGTAATTCCCACAGTGTGTTGGTTGGTACGGGTGGTGTGTACCGGATGGATATTAGGTGGGCCAGGTTTGCATTTCATTATTTGTACATATCCATGTGATTTAATTGATTATTATTTAATCTGCTATAAAAATGGGCCTTTGGGCTAAATATGAGTTAAATGGGCCTATGGCCATATGTGAAATTTTTGGGCTTTAAGGCATATGATAAAATGGGCTTTTTAATGTATGTGTTACACATTGAGTTTATAACTCACCCATTTTTGTGGGATAACTTTTCAGATGATTCGTAGTGCGATGGATCGGGTCGGCAAGTACTCCGTGGTGGCCAATGCTCATATCAAGTATTTTGAAGATTTTCCAATTTAAATTTATTAAATTTTATTACTTAGACTTAATTATGGGTTTGCTATTTTTGTAATAAGGCCACTATAAACTATTTTTAATTTTTGTGTTTGGACTTTTATTTTACCATGAACAATTATCTATTAAATAACTAAATGGTTTTTCGATAAATAATTTAAAAATGTTTTGTCACTAATATATATATATGTTTTAAAGTAATTTCCATAAATTTGGTTTTCTTTTAATTTATTAACTCCTTCTAAAATAATGTTTTAAAAGACATAAATTTACTTTACAATTTGATTTCAACCTAAAATATTAATTTAATCCGCTTTTCTACAAAAAATCATCAAGTTTTTCTTAAATAAAATGAGAATTTGCTAAAGTTAGATTCGAGGAACATAACAAATTCGGTCAGGCTTTTTGGGCCGGGTTTGGGGTGTCTCAACTTGGTATCAGTGCCCAGTTTTAAACTCTCAACCTTGGGTTGTGAAGCCCACAACGTTTTCAAAATATGGCCCAAATGACTTTTTGAAAGTTTTCTTAAGTTAAAATGGTTTTATAAGAGCATGGCACTCGGAGTTCTTAGCCCAGATCCATCAAGTATGTATCTTTATTGATAAAGTGGTATGAAAGTCTGATAAGCTTAAGGAAACTATAACTTTAGAGACATGGACCCTAGGTTTTTGTACACTACTACGGAAAAACCATCAATATCTATTTCATAAAACTTTCTTTTAATAAGAAGTGAAAAGATTCTAATACATAAGACTTTTCAGTAAAATGAGATAAGACACGTAGTAGACATGAGCTCTAGGGACGTGGTCGTCGTGGACGTGGAAGAGGAAGAATGGTCGTGTCGGAACCAGTTAGATCTGGTCAAGGTTTCGAGAATGAAGCTCATACCTACCGTTGGGTGGATTTTCATGAGCAAAATGAAGGAGGTGACGCAGATCACAAGTCAGGTCTTTGCGAGTTTTAGAACGAGTAGCGAAGCTAGTTCTCGAAATGGGTCTCAAAGTCGATGGTGAGAGACTAAGATCGAATGGAGCTGAGGTTTTAAGGGGAGTATCTAGAGTAGCTCCAAATGTAGCGGAATACTGGTTGGAGGCAGTCGAGAGAATTATGGATGATTTGGACTGCACTGCTGAAGAAAAATTGAAAGGTGCTATTTCACTACTTCGTGATGAGGCCTACCAGTGGTGGCTCACTATCAAGGAAAGTACCCCTGCGGATCGACTGGATTGGAGGTATTTTAAAATTAAATTCGAAGGAAAATATGTTAGAGCTAGCTACATCGACTCCCAGAGAAAGGCATTTCTGAATCTAGTGCAAGGCAAGAAGTCGATAGTGAATATGAAGTAGAATTCTTGCGACTTAGCCGTTATGCGGAGGATAGTGGCTACCGAATATGAGCGTGTGTCGATTTGAGGATGGACTTAGAGATGAATCATGAGTGATGATTGCTCAAGACCGGAAAGAGATTTTGTAATCTTAGTGGAAAGAGCAAGAATAGTGAAGAGGTTAAGCTTGACCAAAGACGTAACCGGACAGAGGCGAATAAGAATAAGAGAAGCTTTGGGTCTTGTGGTCATCCGGAATTTTCAAGAAACCAAGAAATGAAGGACCATGAGGTCGCAGATCTGCTACGGTGGACAAAATCGTGCTTGTGCCCAATGTGGAAAAATACACTCGGGAGAATGTTGGAAAAAGACCGGGGGATGTTTCAAGTGCGGGTCGAAAGACCATATGATCAAAGATTGCCCGAAGAATTCAGACAAGAACCGCCCAAAGAAGTCGAGGCGTTAATCAGTAGACAGAGGTGAACAATGAAATGATAAGGGCCGTGGTCCAAATGGAAGGGGTAATGGCTCTGGTAGAGGTCGTGGAACTTCAGGCAGAGGCAGTGGTAGCTCTGAGGCGAGACAGCCAGGTCTGGTATATGCAGTTCGTCGCAGAGAAGACAGTGACGCACCTGATGTAATCACGGGTACGTTTTTGATTTCTGGGTTGCCCTTTATTGCTTTGATAGATATAGGGTCAACTCACTCTTATATCGCTAGTGAAGTATCTGGAACTTTGCATGTGACTTCGAGATGTATTTAGGAAGATGACTGTACTTAGTCTTTTAGGATGACACAAGAGTTATAGATAAACTTTTTAAGGAAGTGCCTTTAGAAGTTTAAGGGACGCAGTTTTCGGCTGATTTAATGGAGTTGCCATTCGGAGAATTCGACCTGATCTTAGGCATGGACTGGCTTGTGAAGTATCGTGCAAATGTGGATTGTGCTGCTAAGCGAATGTCCTTAAGAACTCTTGATGACAAAGAAGTTGTAGTGATGGGCGAGAGACGGAACTACTTATCTAATGTAGTATCCGCTCTTAAGGTAGAAAAGATGGTTAGAAAGGGATGTGTAGCCTTTCTGATGTTGGTGAGTGCCTTGGAGGCTAAGGAAGCAACTGTTGATGAAGTCAGGACTGTGAATGAATTTGTAGATGTTTTCCCGAAGAACTTCCAGGATTACCTCCGGATCGTGAGGTAGAATTCGAGATTGATTTATTGCCTGGAACGGCGCCAGTTTCTATTGCTCCATATAGAATGGCACCGAAGGAGTTAGTGGAACTTAAGGCTCAGATTCAGGAGTTGCTTGATCGTGGATTTATCCGACCTAGTGTGTCTCCATGGGGAGCACCGATTCTATTTGTGAAGAAGAAGGACGGATCGATGAGGATGTGTATAGATTAGCGGCAGTTGAATAAGCTGACCATCAAGAACAAGTATCCTTTGCCGAGGATCGACGACTTGTTCGATCAGCTTAAAGGAGCTGCAGTATTCTCAAAGATTGATCTAAGGTCGGGGTATCATCAGCTTAAAGTGAAAGAAGCGGATATCCATAAGACGGCTTTTCGGACTAGATATGGGCATTATGAATTTTGGTAATGCTATTCGATTGATTTAACGCCTAGCTGCGTTCATGGATATGATGAACCGAATTTTCCAACCCTACTTGGATCAATTCGTCGTGGTATTCATAGACGACATCCTGGTGTATTCTAAGTCTGAAATGGAACATGATGAGCATCTTCGGATTGTGTTGCGAGTTTTAAAGAAGAAGAAGCTGTATGCCAAATTCAACAAGTGTGAATTTTGGCTGAAAAAGGTTGCATTTTTAGGCCATGTGGTGTCTGCAGAAGGGATAAGGGTGGATCCTCGGAAGATTGAGGCTGTGCTAGATTGGAAACCACCTAAGTTCGTAACAGAGGTTCGCAGTTTTTTAGGGTTAGCAGGCTATTACAGAAGATTTGTTGAAGGATTTTCTTCGATAGCTGCACCTTTAACGAAATTGCTGAGAAAGAAAATACCTTTTGTGTGGGCTGATAAGCAACAAGAGAGTTTTGAGAAGCTCAAGAAGGTTTTGACTGAAGCTCCGATTTTGATTCAGCCTGAGGCAGGAAAGGATTTTGTCATGTATTATGACGCTTCTCACACGGGATTAGGATGTGTTCTGATGCAAGACGGGAAGGTAGTTACGTATGCGTCTCGGCAGTTGAGACCTTACGAGGTTAATTACCCGACGCATGATTTGAAATTGGCAGCTGTAGTCTTTGCTCTTAAAGTTTAGAGACATTATCCATACGGGAAAAGGTCAGTGATATACACGGACCACAAAAGTCTGAAATATCTACTGACTCAGAAAGAACTAAATTTGAGGCAACGGAGGTGGATAGAATTGTTGAAAGACTATGACTGTTCTATTGAGTACCACCCGGGCAAGGCGAATGTGGTGGCGGGGCCTAAGTCGAAAGTGGTGTCAGATTTAAGGGCGATGTTTATACATCTTAGTCTTTATGATGACAGAAGCTTGTTGGCAGAATTACAAGTTAAACCGACATGGTTGAGTCAAGTGAAAGAGAGGCAGTTGATAGACGATGATCTGAGTGCAAAACTTCGGAAGGTACAGAATGGGGAATTGGAAGATTTTGGTATTAACAGCGATGGGGTCTTGTGTTTCAAAGGTAAAGTCTGTATGCCGAGGGATCAGGAATTGAGGCAAAAGATTCTTCAGGAGTCGCATAGTAGCCCTTATGCTATGCATCCTGGAGGAAGTAAGTTATACCAAGATTTGCGAGATCAATTTTGGTGGCCTGGTCTTAAGCGAGAAGTTACGGAGTTTGTAGGAAAGTGCTTAACGTGTCAGCAAGTCAAGGCTGAACATCAAGTACCTTCGGGATTGCTTCAGCCGATAAAGATTCCACAGTGGAAGTGGGAGAGAATCACCATGGACTTTGTTAGTGGGCTTCCTCTTACGCCTACTAAGAAAGACTCGATTTGGGTGGTAGTGGACCGATTGACAAAATCTGCACATTTTATCCCAGTTTGGGTTGATTACTCTTTACAGAAATTGGCGAAGTTATATGTGGCTGAGATTGTGAGATTGCATGAGTGCCGGTGTCGATTATTTCGGATAGAGATTCAAGGTTTACGTCTCGATTTTGGAAAGCATTGCATCAGGCTTTGGGCACCAGATTGGACTTCAGTACGGCATTTCATCCTCAGTCAGATGGTCAGTCTGAACGAGTAATCCAAATCTTAGAAGATATGTTAAGGGGTTGTGTGATAGATTTCAAGGGAAGTTGGGAGGAATTCTTACCATTAGCAGAATTTGCGTACAACAACAGTTACCAAGCCAGTATTCGGATGGCACCATATGAAGCACTATATGGACGGAAGTGTCGCACTCCTACGTGTTGGATGTAATTAGGGAACGCCGATTTTGGGTCCAAAAATAGTGGTGAATCCAAGAAAAGGTTAAGGTAATCCGTGCTCGGTTAAAGGAAGCATCCGACAGCAAAAGTCGTGACGCAGATCTAAAGCGAAAGAAATAGAGTTTGTTGTGGGGACCAAGTTTTCCTAAAGGTTTCACCTTGGAAAAAGGTAATGAGATTTGGTCGCAAAGGGAAACTAAGTCCCAGGTTCATTTGGACCTTATCAGGTGTTGAAGCGGGTCGGATCTGTGGCATATCAGTTAGAATTACCTTCGGAGTTGAAGCAAATGCATGATGTGTTTCATGTTTCAATGTTACTGCTAATACTGGTCGGATCCATCTCATGTAGTGCCAATTGAGGAGGTGGAATTAAGACCAGATTTGTCCTATGAAGAGGAGCCAATTCAAATTCGAGCGAGATGTAAAGGTTTTACGGAGAAAGTCGGTTCCTCTAGTCAAAGTATTATGGTGTAATCATGGATCGGAAGAAGCTTCAGAGGAACCTAAGAAGCGATGCGACAAAGAATACCCTCACTTATTCGGTCGAGTAATTTCGAGGACGAAATTATTTTAAGGGGGTAGAACTATAACATCCTGATAATTAGGGGTTATGCATTTTTACTTAATTAAATGATGTTGCAAGCTTAATTATGATTGAGTATGTTTTGGAAGTTATTTTTGAACTTCATTAATTAAGTGAATGCTTAGTGGAACTTTTAATTTCTAATAATTAAGATGGAGCTAAGCATGTTAGGCTTTAAGAAATAATGACAAGAGGTTTTAAGCATAAGTTGAGTAATTGGCAAGGTGGTTAGGATATATGGATGAGTGCTTGAGGGGAGAGGTTCGAATCCCCTAGCTAGCAAATGGGAGGATTTTATTTTTGTTTCCTTCCCTATAGTGTCGGCCAAGACCCTTCTAGAATGGATGAGTATTCTTTTAATTTTGGCTATTTGACCATATGAAAAAGGCAAGCTAAAGACTTATGGCATGGAATCAAGATAGGATGATAAGATAGGGGGACAAAAGGCTTGATATACGGGCAATGTTTTGGAAACTTGTTCATGGTCATTTGACCATGAACCTAGTCAGTTTTAGGGGCTAAAGAGGGTGGTTAATGGTGATAGCAAATTAAGGGTTGATGGGGAAGAATTGTGGAGGAAAAAGGGGGATAATGTTGGCTTCCTAGTTGGCCGAATTTGACATGAGTTAGGGGATAGTTGGCAAAAAATCCTAGCAATTGTGCATCTTTTCTTTTCTCCAAAAACTCTCCTCCTAGCCGAATCTTGCTATTGACATTAGGTAAAATTTCTCTTTGTTTTGGCTCTTGTTTTGACCATTTTGGCTAAAGTTCCTATTCTCTCAAAACCTTGTTTTCTTTAGTCATAAGCATCAAAAGATTGGAAAACATTTTCTTCTTTTCTTTTCTCTCATTGCTTAATCTACCAAGGTTCAAAGAACCATTTTCTTCAATTTCTCCCTCTTGGCCGAATGCACATTGGTCCCTAAACACATCTCTTTTCTTTTGAGAATCAACATCATCATCATCTTCATCTTCTTTTAAATCTCTCTTTCTCTTTCTCTTTTTCTTCATTTTCTCTTTCCTTCTCTTTTTATTTTTCTTTCTTCTTCACTCTCAATCGAAACTATTTTCCTATCAACACCAACAATCAACATCTATTTTCATCTTCTTTTGCCAATCGAATCATATACTATTTCAATTTCCTTTCTCCTTTTCTTTCTTTGAAAACCAAACCATTTTAGCCATAAATCACCATCTTTTCTCTTTTTTTGTGCAAACCGAAACCACCAAATCCATTTTATTCTCTTCTTCTTGTTTTAGGTCAATCTTCAAGTGGGTAAGTAAGACTTTTTGCCAATCGTTTTCATTAATTCTTTTACTTTGGCCAATCTAGAATCATGATTCTCTTATTTTCTCTCTAGGTCAATCCTTGGAAAGGATTTTTTAAGGATCTTTGTTGAAGCCAACTTTTAAGAAGTGATATTTCGAAATCATCCAAGGTAAGATTATCCCTTTTGGTTATATCGATTTCTTTAAATAGACTATTAATCAATCTTATTTTTAGGGGTGATTTAAGACTAACAAGATAGGTAAGAAAAGGGCAGTACGGAGTGTTTGGAAGAGAGGAGGCACTGTTTTACCATCGAACTTCAAAAGAAGGGCTGTATCGGCGGTAAAAGATTTTCTACCGGGTTGTGGACCCTCTGCTAACGAAGATCGGTTATTTGAAGTAGTACGTACAACCGAACCACTTTACGTTGGTGGGATATCAGCAGGTTTTGATCCATCTAGCACAGAAAAACCACAAATAACGGTTGTTCGAGAATCCGAGGGTAAGGATTTAGATCCCTCATCAATAGTATAATTTTATTAGTAATAGTGTATACTAACCAAGTGTGATGATTAACTAGGTGTTGACGGCGAGAGAGTATCATTCTCACCGTCATAAGGTGTGTAACCCTACATTAAAACTCATAGATCTATTTTTATATGTGATTTTATGATAATGTGTTTAATAATGGTTTTGGATACCATTCAATGGTATACGATATTCAGGTATGTTTACCCCAATATTTCGTTAATTTTGCTATATGCATAAAATGTAAAATAAGTATGATTATATTATGATTTTGGGGTAAATAGCATGAAAACTAAATGATATGTATGTGCATGGGCATATGGGTATTATTGATGAAGTGGAAGTATTCTGGTGGTTTTACCACATTTCGGTGACTACGGTCACATATTTGAATTCCGGTGACTACGGTCACATATTTGAAATCCAGTGACTTCGGTCACATATGTGAATCTGGTGACTTCGGTCACATATTTGAAATCCGGTGACTTCGGTCACAATTTTGTCTGGTGGCCTTGCCACAAAATTATAAGGGCGATGTGCATGTTGACTGCAACAACTGCCTTCGATGGTGTGTAGCGGATGGAGGGTCGATTTAGTAATCCCCACGGTGTGTTGGTTGGTATGAGTGGTGTGTAGCGGATGGATATTAGGTGGGCCGGGTTTGCATTTCATTATTTGTACATATCCATGTGATTTAATTGATTATTATTTAATATGCTATAAAAATGGGCCTTTGGGCTAAATATGAGTTAAATGGGCCTATGGCCATATGTGAAATTTTTGGGCTTTAAGGCATATGATAAAATGGGCTTTTAATGTATGTGTTACACATTGAGTTTACAACTCACCCATTTTTGTAGGATAACTTTTCGGATGATTCAGAGTGCGATGGATCTAATCGACAAGTACTCAAGTGGTGGCCAATGCTCATATAAAGTATTTTGAAGATTTTCCAATTTAAATTTATTAAATTTTATTACTTAGACTTTATTAGGCCCATATAGCAAATATCACATTTGGCACATATATCAAATATCACATTTGACCCATATATCAAATATCACAATTGGTCCATATATCACTTTTATCGATTTATTCCATTGAGGGTAATTCCGTAATTTGGCCCATAAGGGCATTTTCGTAATTCGGCCCATAAGGGCATTTTTCATAATTTTACCCGTCGAGGTTAATTCGTAATCTCGCAACCTAGGGTATTTCGATAATTTACCCTCTAAGGGTATTATGGTAATTTCGCAACCTAGGCTTAACTACTAATTTGGGGCATAAAAGTTTGAAACTATCCATCTGCGTCATATTGACTAAATTGACTATAACTCATGTTAGGAATCTCGAAATCTAAATCCGTAAATTTTCCTTGAAACTAGACTCATATTTCTTCTTACTACAAGTTTTCCAAAATTTTACCTTAACCATTTAGTATAGTTTATTCCTTAAAGTTTCCCTTGTTTCACTGTCCAACTATTCTGACCTCTCTTACCCAAAATCCAAATATCTCACTTATGCTTTTCATATCTGCTCCCACTTGTCTCTATTAATAATAGGCTCACTAAGGATCCATACATATAAATTATAACCCATAATTCACTTTTTACAATTTTATACGATTTTTCCAAGATAGATCAGGGAACCATGAAGTCATTCTAAACCATTCTCACTAAAGTAGACACAGTAAGCTTTAATCTAATATCTCACTAACTTTGTAATTCCTTTTATCCAATTTTTCATGATTTTTCAAATACACATCATCAGCTTTCGATCAAACTGCTTTTTTATTACAAAACATGATTACCACTATGAACCTCACGCGTTTGAGTGATCACGGATGCCAGTTATCGATTTTCTTCGGTATTTCTACCGAATCACAGAATATTTCATGTAAAATTTTAGAGAGATGTGAGATTTACTCACCATTTCAAACATATATTCAAAAGGTATGGGATTACACACCTTGATTACGAGCTATGCTTTCTACCGAATTCAACACCTATATTGATAGTTGATAGAAAATTAGTCTCAACTTCGATAATCGTAACTAGAAACACTTTATTAGGCTAACTCCACTTACCACGACTGTGATCTCCCTCGATGCACCAAAAATTGATCCTACTAACAATATCAATTAGCCAACCTTCAATCCGATTAACTCAATAACCAAATGGAGATATCGAATGGAATATGAAAGATCTTCCTTACCTTAATCAATTATAATCCCATTTCTCACGATCGTCCTATGACTAGAGATGATTAGGCGATGTTGTGGTGTTCAGCCTCCCTCTATATCACGATTGCTTAAGGAATGAGAAAGAAAGAAAGAACGATGGAAAGGTATCGGTTATGGAGGAGAATGAACAATGATATTTAGCTATCAAGGAGATTAGACAAAAGATGAATATGTGACCAATTCAAGAGAAGAGAAAATGCACTATTGTGCTAGAATATTTCGAAGAAAAAGCGAGAAAAGAGAAAAGATGGCACAAAGGTTGCAATAGGATTTTTGGCCAAAACAAAACCAAGGCCTTACCAAATGCTAAGGTAAAATTTTCAGCCACCTATCTACCTCAAAACCGTCCACATGCATCCCCCCTTAGGATAAGAGTTTGGCCACCCAAGCTTTCCAAAACACCATCCACAAATTAAGCCTCATGTCCCCCTTTCATTCCTATTTCTCTTGATTCCTTTCCCAAACTTCAACCTTGCCTTATTCTTATAGCCACCTTACCAAAAATAATGAAGTCCACCCTTGCCATAAATAGTCATTGGCCGACACTTAAGGAAAGAGTGCAAAAATATTATCCAAACATTGCACACAAAGGGATTTGAACCTCTTCCCTCAAGGTACTTCACTTAATGCATAACCTCTTTACTAATTGTTGACTTGTGCTAACCATTTATTCATTTATTTCAATAAGTGAAGCTACTTACCATCTCTCCTTAAAGTGCTAAAATACCAAATTTTTCCTAAGGCCCAATTAAACACGAGACTTCATAGAAACCCCATAAACTCCAAATTCACTTAACTAACAAGTCCAGTTTGTAATAATGTCATTCTCTTATTCTCAAAATTTTAAACATTCCTATGCCCAAGGCCCATTGGGCCCAATCCTACTAAGCCCAATTTTGGGATGTTACACACAAAGTATGCTTAAACATATAACATTAACCTTTCCTTTACATCATTGCTCACACGAGCTGTGAAATGGGCCTGCTCTTATACGAGCTGTGGAGTATCCGTAACAAATGCAGGACCTCAGCCATCAATTGGACATTCAAGACCAGCACCTAAAACATGAAATCCCTAGTGACATGTCATTTGTATCCTATGAATTCCTAAGGTTAAACCTATAACAACCCATTTTCAGTGAAATCGAAACAGTGGTTTCGGGACCACAAATTCGAGTCATAAAGAAAATTTATTTTAATATTATTTCATTGTTTGCATTATGATAGGAAAGACGTGTGAAAATTTTGATAAGAAAATTTTATCGATTTCATGTTTAATTGTAGAAAGGATCAAATTGCATAAAATGCAAAAGTTGAATTCTAGTAGCTATAAGTATCAAATAGCTATGGAATTTAAAATTTGTGGTCCTTTTATGATAATTAGACCATTAAAGAAAAGTTAGTAGATATTTTTGGTGAATCATCCATGGAAAATTAGAAAAACAAAATGACTAAATTGGAAAGTGGAAAAATTAAAAGATGATAAATTAAATAAAGGTTTAATATCATCATTTTATATCATCTTCATCCCCAAATATATGGAAACCCTAGGAAAGAGAAAGCAAGCTTTCTTGACTTAATTGGGTAAGTAATCTTGTCCTGTTTTTAGTAATTTTATATTTTTGAGATCATAATAACTTCATCTATCTATTTTGGGGATCAATTTGAAAAGATATTAAAGTATAGAAATTTTTCCATGGATGAATATGCTGAAAATATGAAATTTATGGTAGAAAATGAAAGGTTATTGATAGAGAAACAACTTTTTAAAGTGAATTTTCATGAAATTGTGATTTAGGGACTAAATTGTAAAGATGTAAAATTCATGGAAAAATTTCTAATTTTTATGAAATATATGTGTTGTAAAGGTTATATGTAAAAAATCGGTTAGGCTTGGAATAAGGATTAAATTGCATGGATTTCATTTTCCAAGCTTAGGGATGAAATTGTCATTTATGAAAAGTATATGGGCAAAACAGTGATTTTGCCTATGATGTGAATTGATGTTAAATTCATTTATATAGATGCAGAAAGACCTAATATTGAGTTGGATCGAGGAAAACAAAAAGTATAAGATTAGTAGATTTTCATAAACGAACAAGTGACGAGGTAAGTTCGTATAACTAAATTGTGTTTATTTTTATGGTTGAATTGAGTGTGGTACATATTTATGTGAATTATATAAATGTTATAAATGTATGAAATAATCACATGTTCGATAATGTTTAGAAATTGTTAAGTTCCGTTTGAATAATGAAATTCAATGGATACATGATTTCCCATATTGGATGTGGTCCTGCATATGTTGCAGACAGAATGTAGCTCGGACGAGCAATCTTTTATAAGCCCTCTCGAGCATCCTATTATTTAGTTCCTGCGAACATCCTGATCGGTAGATCCTGCATGTGTTGCACACTACCACAGCTCTTTGTGAGCATCCTATTACATGATTCGATTAGTTGTGATCCAGCATTTATTACGAACACAAACGCAGCTCTTCTTGAGCGTCTGATATAGGCTCTTATGAGCTTCCTGACATGGCTTGCTTGAACACCCTGTTATGCTATCCGGAGCTCCTTGATAATAACTCTTCGGAGTTACCTATTAAGCTCAATGAGCTTCCTAATTAAAACTCTTATAAGTTTCCTGTTTAGCCTGGATAAGCTTCTTGATATATGGCTCACATGAGCATCCTGATATATGGCTCGAGAGTGTGCTTCCTAATTATCTACCCTAATTTGGTACCCCTGGATATGAATTGACGAATTTCAGTTTTGTACACTTTAAGTGTACTACATGAGCGTATCTATTGATATTTCAAATAAATTAAACAGATAAAGTTTTGACATGGCTAAACTAAATTTGAAATGATTGGTTATGGAAATATACATGTGATATGGAATAATGATATGGAAAGTATATATATATATATATATATATATGAAAGTCATTAAATGATGAGCTCATCCATGTTCTTGGTATTATATAAATTACTTGACTAACATGATTGGTGAAGTTGTGTGTTTTAGGCTATTAGCCAAATTGGTTGGATGCATTTTTTTATGCTTATCTTAAATGTGAATATATGGTAAGTTAAATTCATGTTATACAAACTTACTAAGCATTTGAAAATGCTTACTCAGTTTTCTTTTCTCTATTTTAAGTGCTCGGAAGCTTGTAAAGGTAGGAATCGGTTTGAGCATCATCACACTATCCTTCAGCCTGTTTTGATATAAAATAGAAAACTTATTATGGTATAATGGCATGTATAGGTTAATTTGGCCAATATAGGCATATAGTGGTTATTTTGTAATCTAGCCATTGGAATGGCTAATGATAGTATGTTTAGTGAATATATATATGAGGTTATAATATGATTAACATATGTGTGCTTGGTATGATTTGATTTAATTATGGAAAGTATATATGTATTACAAAAGGGAAGTTTGAATACATATGATTATATATCTTATATAATGTTAATATTGGCTTTGTTTTAATGTCTTGAAGTGGTTGGTATATGTATGTATGTATTGGTGTAGGTTGGAGATAATTTGGGTGAGAAAAGTGGTCATGAAAATGACCTATTTTCGTCCACATGGGCAGACATATGGGAGTGTGTCTCAATCGTGTGTGACACACGACCATACGCACGAGTGTGTGGTTTAGCCATGTGTCCCCTGCATCTTAAAATTAGAGAAATAGAATGCTCAGAATTGAGCACACGGTAGTGACACTGTGTCTCTATTGTGTGAGACACACGGCCCAGCACATGGGCATGTGTCCTAGCCGTGTAACCCCTGCACCTAATTTTCAAAAATTAAATTGTCCACCGGTCTAGCACACGGGCGTGTGGCTGGCCCTGTGACCCAATTCAGAGAGTTACACGGGTAAGGACATGGGTTGGAACATGGCCGTGTGCCTCACATCGAATGCCCACACAGCCTGAGACACGGGCGTGTCATTGGCCGTGTGAGCCACACGGGCCTGTGTCTCCTGCACCTAAGAAAAACTTTGAGATTTCGTGAAAAATTTTGTGATTTCGGTTTAGTCCAAACTCGATTCTAATATGTATCTTGGGCCTCGAGGACCCATATAAGGGATATTATGATTGATTATGATTGATTTTTGGAAATGAATAGTAAATTAAATGAATTAACTATAATTGAACTGTAAACCCTGGTAATGCTCTATAACCCTGTTCCGGTGACGGATAATGATTAGGGGTGTTACACAATCGGGACTCAATAACTGTCATGGGATTAATTTGAATATTCATCATTCAATAGCATTATAAACACATAATAACATACAATTGCATACCATAAATATAATAATTCATACATACGAAATTACCTCGATGACTAGGGTGTAGAAACGAGATCGACTAATCCGAGGCTTTAGCTTTCCTCGATTTAGATCCGTACGTGGTCTATCTTGATCTAAATGGGAAAATTTAATCCATTTAATATCCCTAACATTCAATACAGTCCACATTTCACATTTTGTAAAATTACTATTTTGTCCCTAACATTTTAACTTTTCACAATTTAGTCCTTAAGCTCATAAATTGAAATCAAAGCATTTTAATTGTCCTTTCACGCTAGCCAATTTCTCTAGGGACTTAAATCAACCCATACAAACCATCATTTCACAAATTTAAGATGAACTTTTACAAATAAGTCCCTAAATGCCATTTTCATCAAAAATCACTTTACAAAACTTGTTTATTTATCAACAAGGACTCATAACCTATCATTAAGCATCATGAATCATGCAAGAACATTTATGGTATAACCCTCAATCTTTAACAGTTTTACAAATTGATCCTCGGACTAGCTAGATTAAGCTAAAATAATCCCAAAAACATAAAAATCATTAAAAATGGGGCTAAGAAACACTTACATGCAGACACCCAAGCTTGTTGAACTCAAGAACCCTAAAAATGGTTTCTTCGTCCTTCAATTTTGGTGGAACCAATTATTTAAGAAGATGAAGGCTATTTGTTTTATTAATTTAACTTTTAATTACTTATTTACCATTTTTGTCCTTTAAAAACATTTATAATTTCAAATAAACCTTGCCATGAATGTCCACTAACCGCACAAATGGTCTAATTACCATCTAAGTCCTCTCACTTTAAAGTGTCATAGCCATTTGACCCTTTTTACTAATAGAACTCTACTTTTACACTTTTTACGATTTAGTCCTTTTCACTTAATTAATCATGCAAACGTCAAAATTTCTTAACAAAATTTTTATACAATCATACGAATATCCCCATAATAATAATAATAATAATAATAATAATAAAATTTACTTGTCATATTGGTGGTCCTGAAACCATTATTCTGATTTCACTAAAAATGGGTTGTTACATGATCATTATGATTTCAAGGTGCTTATTTATATTTCCCTTGAAAATTGTAGGCCATTAAGAAGGCATGTTTTGAAGCATATGACACTTGTTAAATTCCACTAAGTAGGTGGAGTCATATTTATATGTGAGAGATGAGTGTTGAAAGGCTTCTTCTTTTTTCTTCCTCTTCCTTAAGTGGTATTTATTAATACCTTCCTAAAGTCTGAATGTATCTTACATCGATGATCTGGAAGCTATGGTTCTTTTATGATCATTGGTTATTTCGTATCAAGGTAAGTATTTTAGTTATTCAATTTCTTTTAAAACGTCCTACCCATCACCGCTACACATCAAAAGGAGTTCCCTAGAACTCATCTATCCATAATACACCAGCACATATGTGGACAAAGCCACAAAATTTGAAGACAAAAACTGTCAGTACATATTGTTTTGGACAAAGCCACCGAATTCATAGACATGCTCCCAAAACATGTAGTTGTAGCATGGATTTATTTTGTGCAGTTATTCCTTTGTCAGGTCTTCCTTATGACTCAGGTACTCGGTATTTATGAAAAATTATTTAAATTTAAACAATATATTACTGAAAAATTAGGACAAGCCTGGGAAATATTTAAAACAATTGTCAAATCCAACATTTTTACGACAGATTGAATAGTCAAAACATGCAAAAATTTGATATCATGACTAGAGAGAGCATCTAGAAGAAAATTGGGAAAGAGGTAATGGAAATATTAGAAAGATTCAGTTAAAATGAATTTTCCTAGGGAATACATCAAGAATTAGAAGTAGGGGAATTGGGAAAAAAAAAACAAAATAGAGGAGCAAAAGTGGAATAAACTGGAGACCATTACAACAAATTCGGCTGATCATGAATATGAATCAGAAAAAGAAAAATGGGATGAGACTAAACATGAAAATGCTCAGATAGCTATCCAGTTAGATTGGTAGTGTCAAAGTAAGGGACAACCAAAACAAATTCTTTTAAGCACAACAAAAATGATGTCGTCCATTATTAAAGCTCCTAAGTTAAAATGAAAACCTTTAATGGAACACATAGAATACGAATACTTAGGGAAGTAAAATACATTACCAGTGATTATAGTTATCGAGTTAGGCTCAAAACAAGAAAAAGCTTTATTAAGTGTTTTAAAAACACACAAAAAAAGCCATACGATGGACAATCGCTGAAGTTAAAGGAATCAATCTTGCGTTGTGTCAACATAATATTAGAATAGAAGAAGGAAGAAACCTATAGTAGATGGACAACAGCGACTTAATCCAACTATAAAGGGAGTGGTAAAAAAGAATTACTTAAATGGTTAGATGCTATGTTGTTTATGCTATTTTTTTACATTAAATAGATTAGTCTTACGTAGTGTGTTCCAAAGAAAGGTGGGCTGATTGTGGTTGAAAATGATAAGAATGAATTAATTCCAACAAGAAAAGTTACTAGTTGGAAAGTATGTATCGATTATCGGAAATTAAATGATGCAACAAAAAAAATATAATTTTGCACTTCCATTTATTGATTAAATGCTTGATAGGTTAGCAGGGAAGGATTATTACTATTTCCTAGACGGATACTCAAGATACCATCAAATCACAATACATTCGGATGACCAAGAAAAAACTACGTTCACAAGTCTTTTTGGTACCTATGCTTTCAAACGAATTCCATTTGGGCTGTGCAATGCCCCAACGACCTTTATGAGATGTATGGCTGTTATTTTCATTGACATGCTAGAGGAAGGCTTGGACGTGTTTATGGATGATTTCTCGGTATATGGAGATTAATTTTAAGAATGTTTGGGCAATATTGAAAAAGTCCTACAAAGAATCGTAGAAACCAACCCAGTACTGGATCAGGAAAAAATGTAATTTTATGTTCAAAGAGGGATTGGTTTTAGGGCATTAAATTTCAAGAAAAGGCATAAAAGTAAACAAAGCTAAAATTGAGGTTATTAAGAATGTAACATCCTGATTTTTAGTGGTGTTAGAAATAGTGGTTTCAGACCATAATTTCAAGGAAATACTATATATTTATGAGGTCTATAGAGTCATATTAAATTTTGGTTGAGAAATTTTATTGTTTGGATAGTTTAATATGTAAAAAGGATTGAATTATAAAAACTACAAAGGTTGAGTAGTTGAATTAGAGGGACTAAATGGACAACTAAACCATGGAATTTAGTTAATAGATTGGAATGATGATCTTAAGTAAAAATGGCTTAATTAGGGTTAAGCATCGTTAATTAAAAAAGTAATTATGAAAGTGTAATAATTACAAAAAAAAAAACCTAGCTATATAAAAAAAATTAGAAATTAAAAAAGAAATTGGATGAATTAGCTCATCTTCTTCATGGAAAAGGTGAAAACTTTAGGTGTAACACCCTTACCCATATTCAATGCCGGAACAGAGTACAAGGCATTACTGGACATACAACACAAACATTCATACAAACCGAATCATAAAATTTGTGTCCAAAATAAAACCATCCACATTCAATCATAAAGCCCCTAATACGAGCCTACGATGCCCAAAACCTACATTGGATGTGGTTTGGGACTAAACTAAAAACTCAGGAAATTTTTACAAAACTTAGAAAATTTTTGCTAACTGCAGGGCTCACACGCCCATGTGGTCCAAGGACATGCCCGTGTGACCCTGGGACACGCTCGTGCTTCAAACCGTGTTTAATTTAGGGTGCTCTCTGACTTGTGCCACACGGCTGTGCCATATACCCGTGTGCTAGGCCGTGTGGTTATTTAATTTAATTCGAATTAAGTGCAGGTTTCACACGACCAAGACACACGCCCGTGTTCTAGGCCGTGTAGCACACACGGATGAGACACGCCGTGTCTCTGCCCGTGTGCTATATTCTGGACAATCTATTTTTTTCAAATTAAGGTGCAGGGGACACACGACCAATACACACGCTTGTGGGGCAACCCGTGTGTCGCAAACGGCCTAGACACATGCCCGTTTGGACAAAATAAGGCTATTTACCAAGCCTTTTGCTACCCTTCCATGCACATACCTACATAACATCATATAATATCAATTCAAGCATACTTAGGCAACTAAAACATCCACAACCAAGGTATTAACATCACATCCACATGCTAACATCTATCACTTTTTAACATTATAATATATCAACAAAACTCATGCAAGTTTCCACATTCATGAATGGTAGCAACATATAAATATACATCCACCAACATAAGCCATCACTCATGGCCATATACAAAATGAAATCGTTAACCATTATAAGCTAATACATTTGGCGACATTTCTAATGACACATATAACAAAATGACTAGGTCCCTATACATGCCATAACTCAAAATATTGACATTTCAATGATACCCAAAATAATGGTTGATAGTGTGACTGGATCTCTTACGATCTCTAATCCCCGAGCTAGCTTGGTGACACTATAAGATAAGGGAAAGAAAGGGGAGTAAGCTATAAAGCTTAGTAAGTTCATATGCAAATAATAAACAACATTAATTATACATTTGTCATAGGAATAACATAACATGTGATAACATAAGTGTCATTAAAACTTCATAAGCATAACTCATTCAATCACATCCTTTCCAATAGTTCATTATATACTGAATCCATTTTCTTTGTGTTTTTTGTACATACCTGTACTAACTCATAACATAATCACAAACTTTCTCATCTTTGACATACCCGTTGAAAAACTTGGAATACTATCGGATACATGAAAAAATTTGCACATAAGTACCACATATGTAGCTAATGCTACCACAAATCTCATAACACATATAGGCTCACTCTCGAGCTATCCTCGGGCCTGCTCACACAAGCTGTCAGTCGAGATGTAGCTACACAGTGCTGCTCACACAAGCGTTAGGTATCCGTAACATATACTGATATACCTAGCCATCGGTAGGACGTACAGGACCAATACCCGGGTCACATAATCACATGGGTTCCTAGTGACATGTCACTTGTATCCTAATCTATTCCTAAGGTTCAACCGAGATTTTCTCGCTTGTCGAAACTTCATCAATTACACCCATAGAGTCAATCATACAATTCATGCAATAACAAAAAATTATAAATACAATTATAATGTTGCATTATTAACATACGAACTTACCTCGGTACAAAAATAGTGAGAACGGACCTAATCGTCAAACACTTTGCTTTTCCCCCGATCTAGGTCTAAACTTCATTTTTCTTGATCTATAATAGCAAATTTAACTCATTTAATACTCACATTATTCAATTCAGTCCAAAAATCATATTATGGAAAAATTACATTTTTACCCGTAACTTTTCAACATTTTACATTTTAGTCCCTAGGCTCGTAAAATGAAATATAGTCAATTTCTTCAAAACCCAAGCCTAGCCAAACCATTTTCATACTCATAATAGCCGACATTTTTCATTAAATCACACTTCTACTACATATTTTACAAGTTTTACAAATATGTCATTTTTGACATTTTCATCAAAAGTTGTTTATCCAACGTCAAATTTGCATAATCTACCATTAAACATCAAAATACACCCATGTCTAACATGGGTCAAAACCTAGACCTTGATCATATCTTAAATTAGTGGTAGAAATAAATAGATCTGGTTACAACGACTTCAAAAATGTAAAGAGCATTAAAAATGGGGCAACAACGGACTTACAATCGAGCTTGAAAGTTGGCCAAAACCCTAGCTATGGAGACTCTTCAAATTTTGGCACTAAGGGATGAAATTGAAGAAGATGACATCTTTTATTTTAGTTTTATTTGTCTTTATTTACCATTTTACCAAAATGCCCTTAATGCCAAACTTTGAAATTTCACCTAACCATGTCTATTTTTGTCCATAATAAAGTATAATAGTCTAATTACTATTTAAGGACCTTAAATTTAAAATTTCATAGCAATTAGACACCTATAGCTTCTAGAACACACATTTTGCACCTTATGCAATTTAGTCATTTTAACTCAATTGTGTGCCTAAACGTCAAAATTTTCGAACGAAATTTTCACAAAATCATTCCATAAAACTGCAGACCATAAAACTATAATAAAAATAAATTTTACTATGTCGGATTTATGGTCTCGAAACCACTATTCCAACTAGACCCAATATCGGTTTGTTACAACTCTCCTCCTTAGGGATTTTTGTCCTCGAAAATCTTACCAGAAAAGAAGTTTGAGTATTGTTTTCTCATAGATTCCTTGGGTTCCCACGTAGCCTCTTCGATCCCGTGTTGTTGCCACAAAACCTTTACTAGGGCTATACTTTTATTTCTCAACTATTTGACTTCCCAAGCTAACACTTTGATCGGTTCTTCACCATATGTCATATCAGGTTGAATCTCAACCTATGTCAGAGAAATTATGTGCGAAGGATCTGATCGATAACATCACAACATCGACACATGAAACACATTGTGAATCCTTTCCAACTCTGTCGGCAAAGCTAACTGATATGCCACTGACCCTACTCTTTCAACTATCTCATACGGCCCAACGAAAAGTGGACTCAACTTGCCTTTGCGACCAAATCTCAGAATTTTCTTCCACGAAGATACTTTCAAAAATACTTTATCATCAACTTGAAACACAATTTCTTTTCTTTTCAAATCCGTGTAGGCTTTCTGTAGATCTGAAGCTGCTTTCAAACAATCACAAATTATTTTCACTTTCTCTTCAATCTCTCTAACCAAATCAACCCCGTGAATTTGTCTCTCACTGAGCACGGTCTAGTACAACGGAGTTTGACACTTGCGGCCATACAATGCCTCATACGATGCCATCTTAATACTCAACTGAAAACTATTGTTATGAGAAAATTCAACTAAAGGCAGATATTTTTCACAACTACCTTCGAATTCTAAAACACAACATCGGATCATATCTTCGAGAATCTGAATTGTTCTTTCAGATTGACCGTCGGTTTACGGATGAAATCGGTACTAAAGTTTAACTTTTTACCTAAAGCTTCTTGTAACTTCTTCCAAAATCTCGACTTAAACCTCGGATCTCTATCCAAAATAATAGAAATAGGCACCCCGTGCAATCTAACAATCTCGGCAATGTACAATTCAGCTAGCTTATCAAGTGAATAGTTGGTACGTACCAGAATAAAATGAGCCGATTTCGTCAATCTATCAATAACTATCCAAACAACATCTTTCTTTTTTAAAGTCAGAGGTAATCCAGTTACGAAATCCATTGTAATTTTGTCCCATTTCCATTCGGGTAGCATCACCGGCTAAAGTAAACCCGATGGTACTTGGTGTTCGGCTTTTACTTGTTGACAAATAAAACATCTCGAAACAAACTCTGAAATATCTCGCTTCATACCCTACCACTAATACAATTTCTTCAAATCATTATACATTTTCGTACTGCCCAGATGAATAGATAAACAACCACTATGTGCCTCATAAAGAATCATCTGAATAATCTCATCTTTTTTCGGTACACATACTCTATCTCGGAACATTAAGCAGTCATCAAAACTTGTAATAGTCCAATTTAGACCTTAATCGGAATAGTGGTTTTGGGACCACAAATTTGAGTCAAAAAATAATTAAATATTATTTTCTATCTTTATAATGTGTGAATTGATATCTATGAAATTTTTGTGATTTAATTTTTTCGTTTGAGTGTCTGATTTAAGAAAAGGACTTAATCGCGTAAATGGTAAAAGTTGCAAACTATTTGTTAAAGTACTAAATTGCTTTGTTCTTTTAATAGGAGGTTTTTATGTTGCAATTTTACCATGGAACAAAGTGATGGACGGTATTAGGCTTAAATTATAATGTTTTCATATTAAATTATAAATGTTTGTATAGTAATTTAGTAAATTAATGTAATATAATAAAACATTAGTGAAATGTTTGCATGTTCATCTTTTTAAAGCCGAAAACAACTAAGGAAAATAAAAATAAAAAGAAAGCTACATTTGGCCATATTTAAGCTTGATTAAGGTATGTAACTAGCTCGGTTTTTGATAATTTTTACGTTTTTGAGATTGTTGTTATGAAATTTACAAAGCCCATGCTTTAATTTTTGATTTTGATGAATATTTTAAGTTAAGCTATTGATGAATTTACAAGCTTTGTGATGTTAGATGAAGGATTATGAAAGATATGTTTTGGATTAATATGTTTTGTATTGGAAATTTTGATGAATTTGAGTAATTAAGGCTAAATTGTAAAAATAATAAATTGAGGGACTAAAATGTGAAATAAATGAAATGTATGGACTTGTATGAAGATGGGGAAGATCCGGCCTAAGCATGGAACATTGAAATTTTTCATTGATAAACCATAATATACATATATTTTAATCCCACATTTATAATACTTTTGGATGATTTATCCCTTTAATTATGGAAATAGGTGCTCCTAATCCTTTATTTTCATGTTTTATACTCAGGAGAGCATCGGAGGATGAAAAGAATGAGAAACGGGCCAAAAATGGAGTAAATGAGATGAATTAAGAAATTGACACGGCTTGGTCCCAAGACCTCACGGCCGTGCCTCATTAATAGACCCGAGCACGGCCTGGCCTCGACTTACACGGGCGTGTGCCATGGACTTGTCCCTGACATGACCTGTTTGAATTCTATTTAGAATAGGGTACTTAGAGGCAAAGAAAGACATTCCAAAAGCCTATATAAACACCCTAGAGGCCAACCTTCAGGGGGTGTTCAGTTAGGCCAAGGAGCCAAGCCAAAGGGCCAAATTGTGGGATTCACTCGAAGAAATCCAGTTGGTTCATCTCATGAAGCCAGAATCATACTCAAGACTGAGGATCTCTCCTTCAATTCCTTCACGGGGTTTTAGGGTTTTCTTTATGTTTTGTTTTATATTTTCTTCTGAGATGTATTCTTTTATGATTATGAACTAAACCCTCAAATACCTGAGGGGGATGAAACCTAAGACAGATCTTGTTATTGTTTTCTGAGCAGTATGATAAATACTTGATTTGTTCTTAGCTATGTGTTCTTAATTATTATTTTAATATTTCAGGATTTTGGTTCAAGCATTTATGCTCTTAGGCAGAGGAGGAATATGCCCTGTTTATGAGTAGATCTAGCATAGTTAAGCGGAGTTGATCGCAACCCTAGAGATAGGATAACAAAATCTGCCAGATTAGAGTCAACCCTAATATGGTAGTCCATAGATTGAGTTAATGCAATTCTAGGGGTTTTAATTAGAAAGAGATTTCAATTAATCAATCTAGGGTTAGACGTTAGTAGCCTCGAGAGAGGTATTAATATAAATTAGGGAATCCTACGGATCAAGTCAAGTGAATAAATCGTCTGGTTTAGAGTGAGATAACAAGTGAAGTCTAGGTGGATTCTTCCTCAGGTATTGTCTCAATCAATTGGTTTTTCCCAAAAGTATTTTCCCAATTCCTTCTCTTTGTATTAGCATCTTTAGCTTAGTAGTTAGTTAATTTTATATTAGATAACAATTCCTTTAATTCTTAGGTTAAATAATAAAAAGAAAGTTAGTATTAGTACTTTTGGTTCCTTTGGGTCCGACAATCTAGTCTTGCCACTAAATTGTACCACTGTTTGATAGGCGTGCTTGCCTTAAGTCGTTGTTACAATTAGTTTTTACGCTAGATCATTCATATTATAAATTTTTAAGACTCTGACACACGATCAAGTTTTTGGCGCCGTTACCAGGGAACTGAAATATTAAGAACGCTCAATTTTTATTACTTTAGCCATTTTTTTATTTTTCTTCAATTTAATTTAATTTTTACATTCCTAATTCTTCTTTTATTTTCTTCTGGCAGGTAATTTTAGTTTATGACTAGGAGGAACCCGTCAGGACCCTTGATTTTTTTACAGTGAAATAGAACATACCGCTCGCAGAAACTGAAGAGATGTCACTGAATAATTATCAGTGGCAAGTCATAAGGACAAAGCCTATCAAAGCAGCCGATGTTTTCAACCTTGACGCGGTCACCATGTTATCTAAGTAGGTAGGGTTTTTAAATATAAAATTGATGGTTTGTATGGTTCTACGCAGGTACATCCAGTTATGCAGTGCAGTATGAATAGAGGAGGGATGAGCAATACAGAATATCCACCTTACAACCCAAGCGCTGAAAACGAGCAAGTTCACTATATGAGTAATAATTTTTTATCTCAAAATAATTTATACAGTAACACTTATAATGCATGTTGGAGGTACCATCCCAATTTCTCGTGGGGTGGTCAAGGTAATCAGAGACAACAACCCTTCCCAAACTTCCAGCAACAGCCCTACCCACAGGAAAAGAAACCAAACCTTGAGGAGATGCTGACAAAATTCATAGCGGTGTCAGAAACACGTTTCCAAAACACCGAAACAACACTTAAAAATCAACAAGCATTGATTCAAGAGATTGAAAACCAATTAGAGAAACTTGCTAAGCTGATCTCAAAAAGACCACAAGGTATCTTTCCTAGCAACACCGAAACTAACCCAAGAGAGCAACCTCAAGCAATAATGGCTCACGATAGTGAAAGTTTAGATGAACCAAAGTTTAAGCAAGAGAATGTGGCAGAGGAAGGTAAGGTTGAAGTAAACCATGATAAACCAAACCAAGTAATTACAGAGTACCGACCTCGTGTGCCATACCCCAATGCGATAAAGAAAGACCACACAGAGGAACAATTCGGTAAATTTCTTAAACCTCCGAAGAAATTTCATATTAACTTGCCATTTCTTGAAGCTCTTTCGTATATGCCAAATTCAAGGAAATTTTTAAAAGAAATTTTTTACAAACAAACAGAAGTTAGACGATATGTCACATGTGGAGCTAAACGCGATTCTTGACACAGCTAGGACATCGAGTATTAAATGTGGAACCAATCACTTCAAAGTTGGGGACTAGATACTATCAAATGCAACCGACCCTAGAATAGCTACTTTAGAGCTTAATACAAATGGTGCAACTCCTTTTTCGACGTAAGGTCTTCTTATACGGAATGGTCAAGGTAACACATTCTAATTTCAGCACTTTTGAGGTAATTATTACCCGACTCAAACCATATGTTAATAGAATTGATAGTAAGAAAAAGGAGTTTCGACTCCGTGAACCACCATGGCCATACAAATAACAGGTAAGTCCAGCTCAAGACTTCAAACGAGCGCTTCTCGGGAGGCAACCCAAGCACTAACCCCACTAACGTCCATATTTTTGAATTTTAGCATCTAACTAGGAACTAACCGGACTTTTAGGCGTAGGTTTTCATACCCACACGGCCTTCACACGGCTGTGGCCATGGCCGTGTGTCCACCACAAGAAGGTACAAGGGTGTGGGCAACCACCAGATCCATGATTTCTATTTAATCCCTTTCTTCTGTTCACTTTCCTCCCTAAAGTCTTCTTCCATTTTCCCATTTCTCTTTGAACACATATCCTCTTTTCATTATTTATTTTTTATTCTTCTTTCTATATTTATTTTTATTTTTTTATTATTTTCTTCTTATTCTTCATGCCATTTAGATTAAGCTTAGGATACAATTAGAATAGACTGGCTGCTTCAAGGATCCAATTTCAAATGGTTCGAGGTGCTCCCCCGTTTCTTTTCATTGACTCCATCCAAAATTCAGGAAGTTTCACTTCTCTCCCTATCTTTTGATTTTAATATTATTCTATTATTATATATTTTGTACATTGAGGGCAATGTACACCTTAAGTGTAGGGGGTGAAAATTATGCCTAACTTTTTGCATTATTCTCAAATCCTTAAATTATACCTTGTTCTTAAGTAATTTTCTCATATCACTAATTAGAATGAAATTCCTACTGATTTATGATTTTTATTGATATGTTTTAGAATAAGTCATAGTTAATTATACATTGATAATTTAAACTTTAAGATACTAGAGAATCAAGCATGATAAGTCTATTTTCAAAAATTAAAATTTTGTTAGGTTGTCTACCTGAATATGATTGTTACCTTGAAGTTTGAAATTTACAATGTTGTCATCAAAAACTTATAATTTTGTGAGATTTTTAACCTTTTAGAGCATACATTCTTTTCTTGCTCACTTTATTGATTATGAGTGTGTCAACATTGATTTGTTATTCTAGAACTTGCTTCGATTATACATGTCGAGACCACATCATTGATTTGATATACAGAGATGATAAAGGCATTTAGGATTTAACCCACTTACTCCACTAAAAACCTACCTTCACAATTAACCCCTAGTAAACCCCGTTGATCCTAACAACCTTTTTATTGACTCACCCACTAATATTAACCCAAAACCCATCTTGTATTTGTTATCACCATTCATTTTGACTACCCTTTTATCGAGACTTGATTTGATCACTTGCCTAATTGTTTTATTTCAGTAGTTGAATTTTTTTATTATGTATTTATGGATTTGTTGGCAAAAAAAATTGAAGTATATCCATTATTAGTTCTGTAATTAAGTAAGCTTATACATTTAATTTTGACATCTTGAAGAAGAAGCTCGTATTATTAGTTTCAAGTTTTTAATTGATGTAATTATTCATGATTAGTTCATTTTTCTAGTTAGGTAATTTGTCAATTCAATCTCGATTTTAGCCCTTCTAATTTAGCCTTTATCCACACCTTTAACCTAAGCCCTGTTACAACCCTTTTAAAGACCTTTTGATTTGTGTATCATCTCATTTTATAGTGGTGGAGATTTGATTTTCAAGCAAGCCTATGGGATTAACTTTTCATGTTCGACTTTTGAAAGCTTAATTTTGAACCTTAAACACTTCGATTGATTTGAGTGAATCCTTAGTGAGGATGTCAACTCTTGTCAATTTTAAATTAAAGGTAACTATTTAGATAAGGGGAAACACCTATATTTTTCGTGCTACAAACTTGTGACTTTGATTGTTTGAATCTTTAGGACATTTTGAGTTAATTTATCCATGTATAAATTATCTATAAATTATGATGAAACATTATCAATGAATATTATGAATTGAAGAGGTTCGTTTTAATTGTGAGTTGAGAAATTTTGCTTGAGGACAATCAAAAGCTTAAGTGTGGGGGTATTTGATAAACCATAACATACACATATTTTTGTAACATCCTGAAATTTAGAATTTTATGTGTTGCATAATATCTTGCGTTAGGCTAGTTAGAATATTAATTGTTTAGGATTTAAGGTTCTAAGAAGGCTCGGGGTTGAGTTGGGCCGTAGTAAAATTTTTGTGTTTAAGCCCTTATGGGGGAGAAGGTAAGTGGCATAATGCTTATGGAAATAAGTGAGTAAATTGCTAGCATAAATGAGCATCTGGAAAAGAGGATGTGGCGTCACATGAAGGGCTTTAGGGGAAGAGGTTCGAATCCCACTTGGTGTAAATTTTAATTTTTTTTTGTGCTATTCATCCATAGTGTCGGCCATGGTGGTATTTTAGGTAAGGAAGACTTTTTAATTTTGGAAAGGTGGCTAAGGAAATAAGGTAAGGATGAGTGGAAGGAAAGAAGAAAAAAAGAAAAGGAAAGAGTAGGGAACATGTTGGCCCAAAGTAAGGAAGATGTTTTGGAAAGGATTTTGGTCAACATTTTCCTTTAGGCAAAAGGCAATACATGGTTTGTAGGGGGAAAGGTATAGCCGAAATTCTCATTAGTCTTTTGGAAAAATTTTGGTGCTTGTAAGGCCTAATTTCTTTTAGCATTCATTTGGGTTCTTTTCTCCAATTTCTTCTCTCTTTGCCAAAAAATCCAAAGACAAAAGTGAGCATTTTCTTTCCTTTGTTTTGACCAAAACCTCAATGCATTTTGCTCATTCTTGCTTCGGCCGAAACTTACTAGTCTTATTGTTCGTTTTTCTCCTTGCTTTGTCGTAACCCTCAACTTACTCTTGTTCATTTTCTTTTGATAGCCAAAACTAACAAGGCACTCTTCATTCATCTTATCTTTTCTTTTGATCATTTCATCAACCCTTTTTTCTATTCAAAAGCTGAATAGTGATCATCTTCCCCATCTTGCAAGTTGAACATCCCTTTCATGATTAAATCGGGTAAGTGACGTTATGCTAATCTTCTCATTCTTTTTCTCCCTAGCCGATTGAGTGTTCTCCACCATTCAGTTGCTTCATCTTGTTTCTAAATTTGTAATGGTGTTCTTCTATACTCCTTCATATTTTAATAATCTTCTATTTGTAGTATTCTAGTGGATTGGCCGAATACCACATCATTGCCTAATCATCTTTAGTCATAAGCCAATCGGTGGGAATCGGGATCATCATCGATTAAGGTAGGGAGTCTCTTCATAATCCATTCGATATCGCTACTTGGTTATTGTGTTAATTGGATTGAAAGTGGGCTAATCAATTATGTTGTTAGGGATGAAATCACTCGATATTCTCTATTTCTGGATTCTACGAAAATAGTGGTAAGTCGAACCCTTTTTCCTTAGACAATCGATATATACTATAATATCATTTTGATTAAGACTTCTCAATGGAGGCAAGTAGAACCGAGTTGAAAGGAAAAGTTATTAGAGAACACAGAAGGAGTGGATTTATGATTACTACTCCTAAATTCAAACGATGGGCGATTTCGACAGTTCAAGATTTTCTACCGGGTTGTGGACCATCATCCGGTGAAAATAAACAAATCGTAGTCATTCACGATTCTAGGGGTAAGTGTTTCAATAGATCTCCTGGTTTAGATTTAGATTTGATAAAAATCTCGTTCATTAGATTAATCGAGTATTATGTTGTCATGGGTGCCGACGATCAAGAGAGTTTAATACTTACCGTAATCAGGTGTGTAATCTCATACCGTAAACCGTAGATTTGTGATTCGGTAACATGTTTGATAGTAGTTTGTATTATTATACATCTAAAAATCGTAATATGGCATAAATTGGGAGATTGGCTAAAATTACATTATTTCGATAGATTTGTCAAAATCGACTTTAAAACTGTGAGAATTACAAAAATGCCCCTATGAGCCAAATTAAAAAAATGCCCCTATGGGTTGAATTACGAAAATACCCCTATAGGCCGAATTACGAAAATACCCTATGGGTTGAATTGTTGGAATGCTTTAGTGGGCCGAATAACAAATTTTTATAATTGGTCGATTTATCGTAACAAATTTCTGGACTTATGATTGTTATTTATATTTGTAAATATTATGCTTTATAATGTTGCACTTACATAATTTTGCATGGGATGGGAGAAATGATTGAAGAGAAGTGTAGCTCGGTGGCATTGCCACAAAAATGTTTGTTATTATGATTCAATATGATTCTGGTGGCTTGGCCACAATCAAAATATATTATAAATGGCAACTTGCCTGTGATTGGTGTGTTTGGCGGGGTGGGTTGACTTTATCCCTATAGATGTGATGGGATGGTACGGGTGGTGTAAAGCGGATGGATTACTAGGATGGGTTTGGGGTGTTACATTTTATGGTATCAGAGCTCGGTTGCAAAACTCGGATGTGGTTTGGGTTTAAAAACGTTTTCAAAGCTATTTAAAATTTTAATTTATACATGTATGTCTTAAAGGAATTATGGCACCAGGGGTATCCGGCACCAAGTCAAGTAAGTATATGTTATCATTTTATGATTATGATTATTGTGGTATGACTATAGAAATACTCTAGATATTTTAGCTTTAGGAGCTGAAACTATAGAGATTGAGACAATAGGATGCGTTTTGCGAAAATGACTTTATTTCCTATACTTCCTAAAATATTGATTAATAAACATTGAAATAGCATACTGATTCATAAAACTCTTAATCTGATTAAATCAAATTAACAAATATGAGCGCTAGAGGACGTGGACGCAGTAGACGTGGCCGTGGTAGAGGCCGAGGTGCTAGAGTTGTGTCTAGGCATCGGGACAGATGGTTGAAATGGACGCACTTGCATCACCTGTGACTAAAGCTAGGTCATATGATCGTATGAGAGAGGACGACGCTCTGTCCCAACCAATGCTGCGAGGTTTGGAAAGGTTTGTTGGGGCAAGAACTTGGTCAGCAGATCGTGGGTCAATATCGGAGCGACTAAGATCGAATGGAGCTGAGGTTTTTAGGGGTATGTCAGGTGTAGCTCCAAATATAGCAGAGAACTGGCTTGAGGTGGTGGAGCGGATTATAGACGACCTGGATTGCACTGCTGAGCAGAAGCTGAAAGGAGTTGTGTAATTACTAAGAGAGGGCGTACCAGTGGTGGCTCACTGTCCAGGAAGGCACTCAAGCCGATCATATTACCTGGGAATTCTTTAAAATCGTATTTCAAGGAAAATATGTTGGGGCTAGCTATGTGGATGCCTGAAGGAAGGAATTCCTAAATTTAGTCCAAGGAGGTAAATCTGTGGCAGTATACGAGGCAAAATTTCCGTCTGTGAGTCGGTATGCCTAGGGAATAGTGCCGACTAACTACGAAGGCTGTGTGTGTTTTGAGGATCGATTGCGTGATGAATTGCGGGTGCTGATAGCCCCATAGAAGGAGAGAAATTTTGCCACATTGGTGGAGAAAACCAAGATAGCTAAAGAGGCTAAACACTCAGAGAGGCAAAATCAAGAAAGGGATAGGGCAAAAAAAAGAGACTCGGGGTACTTAGGTCCTGCTAGAAGGTTTTAGAAGAGGCCCAGGATTGAGGAGCCAGCTCGAGCTAGAGTACCAATTGCTACCAATCAGATACAGCCATGTGTGGATTGCAGGAAACTTCACTCTGGTGAATGCTGGAAGTGAACCGGTGGTTGTTTCAAATGTGGTTCTAAGGACCATCGACTTAGAGATTGCCCTCGATAGCCTACTCAGACTCAAGGTGATTGTAACAATTTTACGCAGCCAGCTAGAGGCTCAACAGCAGCCAAGAGGCCGTGGGCCAGGTCGAGGTGGTAATGGTGTAGGACGAGGTTAGGGTGCACTAGGTAGAGTACTGGTAATAGAGGTAACGTGAAGGCAAGGCAGCCATGGTTGGTTTATGCGATCGACGTCGAGAGGATGGTGATGCACCTGATGTCATAATCGGTACGTTTTTCATAGCTAATATACCTGTTACTACTTTGATAGATATTGGATCCACCCATTCGTATGTTGCTTGTGATGTGTCTGGAACCTTGAACATTATATCTGAGATTACTGCTAGAGAAACAACTATGATTAGTCCTCTAAGATGAGACGGTGATAGTAAATAAGTTTTTTAGGGATGTGCCCTTAGAAATTTAGGGGGAAATATTTCTAGTGGATTTGATGGAACTACCATTCGGCGAGTTCAACCTTATTGTGGGCATGGACTGGTTGGTGAAACACCGTGCAAACTTAGATTGTGCTGCAAAGCAGATGGTACTAAGAACTATGAAGGATAAGGAAGTGATGATGATAGGTGAAAGAAGAAGCTATTTGACTAATGTAGTATCTGCTTTAAAGGCAGAAAAGTTGGTACGGAAGGGGTGTGGAGCGTTCTTAGCCTTCATCAGTGCTTTGGATGCCAAAGAATTGTCAGTAGAAAGTGTTAGAATGGTGAAAGAGTTTTCAGACGTCTTTCCCAAGGAGCTTCCAAGTTTATCGCCAGATCGGGAGGTGGAGTTTGGCATTGAGGTATTGCTAGGAACGACTCCAGTGTCCTTTGTTCCTTATAGAATGGCGCCGAAGGAGTTAGCGGAGCTTAAAGCTCAAATTCAAGAGCTATTGGATCGTGGATTCATTCGACCGAGTGTGTCACTGTGGGGAGCGTCGGTCTTGTTCGTTAAGAAAAAGGATGGGTCGATGCGTATGTGCATCAATTATTGGCAATTGAATAAGTTGACGATCAAGAATAAATATTCGTTGTCGAGAATCGATGATCTGTTCGATCAACTACGAGGAGCTTTGATTTTATCGATGATAGACTTGAGATCGGGTATCACCAGCTTAAGGTCAAGGAGGCGGATATTCACAAGACTGCGTTCCGAACTCGTTATGGACATTACGAGTTCTTAGTGATGCCGTTTGGGTTAACAAATGCACCAGCTTCACTTATAGACATGATGAACCATGTCTTTCAACCCTTTTTGACCGGTTCGTGGTGGTGTTCATAGATGATATCTTGGTATACTCAAAGAATGAAGAAGAGCATGATTCGGATCTGCGGGTAGTATTGCAGATATTAAAGGAGAAGCAACTGTCTGCCAAATTTACTAAGTGTGAATTTTGGTTGAGGGAAATGACCTTTTTGGGGCATGTTGTGTCTGCCGAAGGAATTAGAGTTGATCTCCGAAAGGTAGAGGCTGTATTGGACTAGAAACCACTAAAGTCAATGGCAGAAATCTAAAGTTTTCTAGGTTTGGTTGGGTATTACAGGCGGTTCTTTGAGGGGTTTTCATTGATTACTGAACCCCTGACTAAACTATTGCGTAGGGAAGTATCGTTTGTATGGTCAGATCAACAGCAAGAGAGCTTTGAGAAATTGAAGAAAATTTTGATGGAAGCACCAGTATTGATTCAACCTGAGGCTGGTAAGGAGTTTACTGTTTATTGTGATGCGTCACACACGGGCTTAGGATGTGTGTTGATGCAAGGGGGAAAGGTGGTGGCTTATGCATCTCATCAATTAAGGCCGCATGAGGTGAACTATCCCACTCATGATTTGGAGTTAGCTACAGTGGTGTTTGCTCTGAAGATTTGGAGACACTACATGTACGGTAAGAAGTCGATTATCTATATGGATCATAAGAGTCTGAAGTACCTCATTACCCAGAAAGAGTTGAACTTAAGACAACGGAGGTGGATAGAACTATTGAAGTGTTATGACTTCTCGATCGAGTATCATCCCGAAAGGCTAATGTAGTGGCAGATGCGTTGATTCGTAAGGTGATATCAGATCTGAGAGCGATGTTCGCTCATCTCAGTCTTTATGAAGATGGTAGTCTATTAGCCGAACTTCAGGTTAAGCTTGTTTGGGTAAGTCAGATTAAGGAAAAGTAGTTGATAGATGAAGCGTTGGGTTCTCGACTTTAACAAGTGAAAGGTGGTGAGATAGGGGATTTTGGATTGAATAGTGATGGAATATTGTGTTTTCGCGGAAGAATTTGTATGCCCAAAGATTTAGAATTGAGGCAAATGATTCTGCGTGAGGCGCATAGTAGCCCATATGCTACGCATCCTAGGGGAAATAACATGTACCGAGACCTCTGTGAGCAGTATTGGTGGCCAGGGTTGAAACGGGAGGTTACTGATTTCGTGAGCAAATGCTTGACATGTCAGCAAGTGAAGGAAGAACATCAATTACCGCCATGGTTGCTACAACCTGTGAAAATTCCATTATGGAAATGGGAAAGAATAATGATGGACTTTGTTAGTGGGTTACCCTCAACTCTTACTAAGAAAAATTCAATATGGGTTATATTGGATTAGTTAACGAAGACTGTTCATTTCCTACCTATTCGTACGGATTATTCATTGTAGAAGTTGGCCAAGTTGTATATAGCAGAAGTCGTGAGGTTGCATGGGGTACCAGTGTCTATTATATCAGACAGGGATCCTAGGTTTACATCACGGTTTTGGAAGGCTGTACATGAAGCTTTGGGTACAAGGTTAAATTTCAGCATGGCTTTTCATCCGCAGACTGATGGTCAGTCAGAGAGAGTAATCCAGATTCTTAAAGACATGTTAAGAGGCTATGTGATTGATTTCAGGGGTAGTTGGGAAGATTTTCTACCTTTGGCGGAGTTTGCATGCAATAATAGCTATCAATCTAGCATCCAGATGGCACCTTACAAGGCGTTGTATGGCCATAGGTGTCGTACTCCTACTTGTTGGACTGAGCTGGGGGAGCGACAGTTGTTGGGTCCTGAGTTGATCTCAGAGACGGAGGAAAAAGTAAAGGTAATTCGAGCTCGGTTAAAAGAAGCTTCGGATAGACAAAAATAATACATGAATCTGAAGCGTAAGGATATAGAATTTACGGAGGGTGATTAGGTCTTTCTGAAGGTGTCACCTTGGAAAAAGATCTTTAGATTTAGACAGAAAGGCAAGTTGAGCCCTAGGTTCATCGGACCTTATCGTGTACTGAAGCGTGTTGGGCCAGGGCTTACCAACTTGAGTTACCTCTAGAGTTAAGTTAGATACATAGTGTATTCCATGTCTCTATGTTAAGACATTATCGTTTGGATCCGTCTCATATTGTACCAGTGGAGGAAGTTGAGTTAAGACCTGATTGTCTTTTGAAGAGGATCCAGTACAAATTTTAGATCGGGACGTTAAGGTGCTGAGAAGGAAGTCGATACCATTAGTCAAAGTTCTATTGCATAATCACGGATCAGAGGAAGATACATGGGAGTTTGAGGACGCGATTCGGCAACAATATCCTTATCTCTTTTAATCAGGTAAATTTCGAGGCCGAAATTTTCTTTAAGGGGGTAGAATTGTAACATCCTAAAATTTAGAATTTTATGTGTTGCATAATATCTTGTGTTAGGCTAGTTAGAATATTAATTATATAGGATTTAAGGTTCTAAGAAGGCTTAATTATGTAGGATTTAAGGTTCTAAGAAGGTTTGGGATTGAGTTGGACCTTAGTAAAATTTTTGTGTTTAAGCCCTTATGGGGGAGAAGGTAAGTGGCATAATGCTTATGGAAATAAGTGAGTAAATTGCTAGCATAAATGAGCATTTGGCAAGGAGGATGTGGCGTCACATGAAGGGCTTTAGGGGAAGAGGTTCGAATCCCACTTGGTGCAAATTTTGATTTTTTTGTGCTATTCATCCATAGTGTCAGCCATGGTGGTATTTTAGGTAAGGAAGACTTTTTAATTTTGGACAGGTGGCTAAGGAAATAAGGTAAGGATGAGTGGAAGGAAAGAAGAAAAAAGGAAAAGGAAAGAGTAGGGAACATGTTGGCCCAAAGTAAGGAAGATGTTTTGGAAAGGATTTTGGTCAACATTTTCCTTTAGGCAAAAGGCAATACACGGTTTGTAGGGGGAAAGGTATAGCCAAAATTCTCATTAGTCTTTTGGAAAAATTTTGGTGTTTGTAAGGACTAATTTCTTTTAGCATTCCTTTGGGTTCTTTTCTCCAATTTCTTCTCTCTTTGTCGAAAACTCCAAAGACAAAAGTGAGCATTTTCTTTTCTTTGTTTTGGCCAAAACCTCAATGCATTTTGGTCATTCTTGCTTTGGCCGAAAATTCCTAGTCCTATTGTTCATTTTTCTCCCTTGCTTTGCCATAAACCTCAACTTACTCTTGTTCATTTTCTTTTGATAGACAAAACTAACAAGGCACTCTTCCTACATCTTATCTTTTCTTTTGATCATTTCATCAACTCTTTTTCTATTCAAAAGCTGAATAATGATCATCTTCCCCATCTTGCAAGTTGAACATCCCTTTCATGATTAAATCGGGTAAGTGACGTTATGCTAATCTTCTCATTCTTTTTCTCCCTAGTCGATTGAGTGTTCTCCACCATTCGGTTGCTTCATCTTGTTTCTAAAACCGAAATGGTGTTCTTCTATACTCCCTCATATTTTGATAATCTTCTATTTGTAGTATTCTAGTGGATTGGCCAAATACCACATCATTGCCTAATCATCTTTAGTCATAAGCCAGTTGGTGGGAATCGGGATCATCATCGATTAAGGTAAGGAGTTTCTTCATAATCCATTTGATATCGCTACTTGGTTATTGTGTTAATCGGATTGAAAGTGGGCTAATCAATTATGTTGTTAGGGATGAAATCACTCGATATTCTCTATTTGTGGATTCTACGAAAATAGTGGTAAGTCGAACCCTTTTTCCTTAGACAATCGATATATATTGTAATATCGTTTTGATTAAGACTTTTCAATGGAGGCAAGTAGAACCGAGTTGAAAGGAAAAGTTATTGGAGAACACAAAAGGAGTGGATTTACGATTCCTACTCTTAAATTCAAACGAAGAGCGATTTCGACGGTTCAGGATTTTCCACCGGGTTGTGGACCATTATCCGGTGAAAATAAACAAATCGTAGTCGTTCACGATTCTAGGGGTAAGCGTTTCAATAGATCTCTTGGTTTAGATTTAGATTTGATAAAAATCTCGTTCATTAGACTAATCGAGTATTATGTTGTCATAGGTGCCGACGATCAAGAGAGTTTAATACTCACCATAATCAGGTGTGTAATCTCATACCGTAAGCCGTAGATTTGTGATTCGGTAACATGTTTGATAGTAGTTTGTATTATTATACAGCTAAAAATCGTAATATGGCATAAATTGGGAGATTGTCTAAAATTACATTATTTCGATAGATTTGTCAAAATCAGTTTTAAAATTGTGAGAATTACGAAAATGCCCCTATGGGTCGAATTACGAAAATGCCCTTAAGGGTTGAATTACAAAAATACCCCTATGGGTCAAATTATGAAAATACCCTATGGGCCGAATTGCTGGAATGCTTTAGTGGGCCAAATAACAAAGTTCTATAATTGGTCGATTTATCGTAACAAATTTCTGGACTTATGATTGTTATTTATATTTGTAAATATTATGCTTTATTATGTTGCATTTACATAATTTTGCATGGGATGGGAGAAATGATTGAAGAGAAGTGTAGCCCGGTGGCATTGCCACAAAAATGTTTGTTATTATGATTTAATATGATTCTGGTGGCTTGGCCACAATCAAAATATATTATAAATGGCAACTTGTCTGCGATTGGTGTGTTTGGTGGGGTGGGTTGACTTGATCCCCAATGGTACGAGCGGTGTGTAGCGGATGGATTACTAGGATGGGTTTGGGGTGTTACAATTTTAATCCCACATTTAGCATACTTTTGGATTATTTATCCCTTTAATTATGGAAATAGGTGCTCCTAATCGTTTGTTTTCATGTTTTATACTCAGAAGAGCACCGAAGGATGAAAAGAACGAGAAATGGGCCAAAAATGGGGTAAATGGGCTGAATTATGGAATCAGCATGGCCTGGGCCCAAGAACACATGGCCGTGCCTCATTAACAGACCCGAACACGACTTGGCCTCGACTTACACGGGCGTGTGCTATGGGCGTGTCCCTGACGTGACCTATTTGAATTCTATTCGGAATAGGATACTTAGTGGCAAAGAAAGACATTCCAAAAGCCTATACAAACACCCTAGAGGCCAACCTTCAGGGGGCGTTCAGCTAGGCTAAGGAGCCTAGAATCCCGCTCGCTCCGTTGGCGGCAATTCCTCTATAGTTCACGCAATTCCCTATTGTGACTAGAATCCTGCTGGCTCCATTGACGGGAATTCCTTATAGAACGGCGACTCTTGCTTCAGTCTCCAACACTTTTTTGCCATCCCACCCTTGGATCTGGTCAAACAGATGGTTAGTGAGGTTAGTTAAATAAGATAAGAGAGTGCCACTTCCGGTCAAAAAAATGTTGTGCTAAAGTCCACCTACTGGAAGGGATCGGGGTTACGCACCTTACCCAAAACTTGTAAAAACTCTTATTGCTTGTTCCTAAGCTACTGGATTTATGGCCCTCTCTCGGGGAGGCTTTAAGAAGGCACGTTACCCCTCCAAACCTCCCTCGGGGAGGCTTTAAGGAAGTCCATGCAAACAAGAGGGTAACAACAACATAACTACACTAAGAACGTTACTCCGAGAAGAAAGCATAAAATGAGAGAGAACCCATCCTAGAGAGGAAGAGCGAACTGAAGGAGGGAAGGTGCGCTACAACTAACATAATAGCCAATTGAAAAATGCTAGCTAGCTAGGCTAGCGCGCAATGGCTTTGAATGCACATAAAGACAAGACAGCTTAAGCTTCACTGAAAGGCACATAAAGACAGTCTCATGCTTGCTTTAACTGCTGAAAGGTAAGACTCTTGGGACTGATGTCTCTCTCTTTATTTGACAGGCATGCATGAAAGAGAAGACATACAATCAAAGACTCTTTCCCAAATTGTGGGATTCACTCGAAGAAAGCCAATTGGTTCATCTCAAGAAGCCGGAATCATACTCAAGACTAAGGATCTCTCCTTTAATTCCTTCAGGTGGTTTTAGGGTTTTCTTTATGTTTTGTTTTATATTTTCTTCTGAGATGTATTCTTTTATGATTATGAACTAAACCCTCAAATACCTGAGGGGATGAAACCTAAGACGAATCTTGTTATTGTTTTCTAAACAGTATGATAAATGCTTGATTTGTTCTTAACTATGTGTTCTTAATTCTTGTTTTAATATTTTAGGATATTGATTCAAGCATTTATGGTCTTAGGCAGAGGAGGAATAGCCCCTGTTTAAGAGTAGATCTAACATAGTTAAGCGGAGTTGATCGCAACCCTATAGATAGGATGACGAAAATTTGCCAAATTAGGGTCAAACTAATATGGGAGTCCATAGATCGAGTTAATGCAATTCTAGGGGTTTTAATTAGAAAAAGATTTCAATTAATCAACCTAGGGTTAGACGTTAGTAGCATCGATAGAGGTATTAATATAAATTAGGGAATCTTATGGATCAAGTCAAGTGAATAAATCATTTGGTTCAGAGTTTGATAACAAGTGAAGTCTAGGTGGATTCTTCCTCAGGTATTGTCTCAATCAATTGGTTTTTCCCAAAAGTATTTTCCCAATTCCTTCTCTTTGTCTTAGCATATTTAGCTTAGTAGTTAGTTAATTTTAGATTAGATAACAATTCCTTTAATTCTTAGGTTAAATAATAAAAAGAAAGTTAGTATTAGTACTTTTGGTTCCGTTGGGTTCGACAATCCAGTCTTGCCACAAAACTGTACTACTGTTCGATAGGTGCACATGCCTCAAGTCGTTGTCACAATTAGTTTTTAGGCTAGATCATTCATATTATAATTTTTTAAGACTTTGACACACAATCATGCATATTTTGTGTTTTATGCAATAAGGACTAAATTGTGAAAAGTGTAAAATGTTAGGGGAAAAATAATAATTTACCCATTTATGTGTTTTTAAACTAAATTGAATAAAATTGTGTTTGAATAAGTTTAATTTGAATATAGATCAATAACCAAAGAAATCGGACTTGGATCGGGGGAAAACAAAAATAATTGAATAACCATTTTATTCCGTCCGTCAATATCCGAGGTAAGTTTATATGTAAGTAAATGCTGTTAATTTTGGATATATGTGAACTTTATATGCTAAATTGAATTTTATGAATATATATAAGTGATGGCCGAATGGTTATATGCTTGGGAGCAATGTTTACAAAATCGATTCGATCGAGTTACGATGTTCGAAATTTTCGTATGAACCTTAGGAATAGTTAGGTTACATATGTCATGACATAGGATTCCATTATGCGTTATCGTGTAAGATCACGTCTGGGACGTTGGCATCGACTTGTGACTTACGTGTAAGACCCTGTCTAGGATAGTGGCATCGATATGTGATTACATGTAAGACCACGTCTGGGACGTTGGCATTATATGAAATGTTCGACTATCCAAGTATCCTTTTTAATTTCGAATGGTTCAACAGGCAATGATAAATTAAGATCGAGTGTAACATCGAGTTAAAAGGCTCAGGTATGTATTCATACAAAGTTATGAAAATGTGGTAAGTTGAATGTTTGAATTGATGATATAAATGTTATATGTTAATGTGAACTATGAGTATGCATATGTGAATGTATATATTCGGTCAAATAATGTATTTGTGATGTAGAAAATAAAGGTTAAACATACTAATGTTCAAATAAGTATTCGGCTAAAGGAATATTTATGCAAAATTATATGTTTTGATATATGAAAATATAAGTTGGAAATGTATATGAATTTATGATGGTATATTTTGGTTTAGCTAGATTAAATTTTGAATATGATTAAATGTCTCATTTGCTTATGACTTACTAAGCTGTGAAAGCTTACTGTGTGTGTTTGCTCTTTGTTTTATAGATTTTGGAAGTTGGTTACGAGCTCGGGGATCGTCAGAGAAGTCTATCACACTATCAACTATCTTGATACTTTGTTAAGTTTGAATTCGAACTTATGACATGTATAAACTAGTTAATATGTTTGGTTTTGGGGTATGTAAATATGAGCCATGCGAAAATGGCTTATTTATTTTGTTAAGTTTGGTTTTTATGCTTTCATTCAAATGATATAAATGTTTGGTTTTTGGTGATTCGATCATGGTATATAAATATGTGAATTAAGTTTGATATGTTTTGTTAAGGTTTTGTTAAGTGTTTTGGTATAAGGTGAGTTTAGTTAAAGCATACAAGTGAAGTGAGTTTGGCATATTTTGTTAATCTCTGAATTTTATCATGGCTTAAGTTATTTGGGAAGTAATATCATGTATATATATAATGTGATGTATGGTTATATGTTTTGGCAATAAGCTAAGTAATGAATATTAGTTAATGTTTGTTATGTGTTAGTTAGGTAATAGGCATGTTATATATATGCATGTGGTGTACTTGATAAATGTTGATTTGCACATGTGAGTGATCTTATGATACGACTTAGTAATTGTAAAGTGATATGATTTGTATGGATGTTTGGAAATGGCTCAATTGATGCATATTTATAAGCAAGCTTGTAATAGGAAAATATGTATGTTTGGTTCTTATAAAATGATGTATAGTTGTTTTTTAAATAGGCTTAAAGTTAGTAATTAATGTACATGAAAATTCGGTTAATGTTAGTTAAATGAGTAGTGCATGTTTTGGGTTTAGCTTTTATATATTTAATTGGTGAGCCGAATTGAGGACAATATGAATGGCAGTGTATATATATTCTATGCTTGAATGGTTCAAATTTGATAAGGAAAAATGCGCATAAGAATTTTTATTACTCAATGATATATATATTTGATCAATTGGTTTAATTGTTTATGTCACATATGATTTTGGACATTAAATTTTGTGATGTGATTTGTTTGGTCTATTAAGTGTAGGTATACTATTAAGTAATAAAGTGTTTAATAATTTTAAAGTATTTGAATATCATTGTAATGATGTGATGAGTACATAATTCATGCATATATTTTGAAGCATATTTTGTATGGCTTTGAGGCATGTTTATTAAAGTATAAATATGATTATATGCAAGAGAATTGTCTTTTGTTTTATGATTAATAATGTATGTTTAATTTTAAATCAACCATTTGTTTTATTTATGCGAATATGACATGTGTGCATATATAATTGTTCGAAAGTTGTGTCTTGTTTGGTAATGCCTCGTGACCTTAATCTGGCGATGGATACAGGTTAGGGGTGTTATAGAACTTATCCTAAAGTCTGAATCACTACTCGATTCACACTAAGCTCTTTTGGATTTCAATTCACTATCACTTTTCTAAGCTTCACAAATTTGCTGAAGAAATACTAGTCTAGCTCTCAACTCAGCTAGAATCGAACCATCCTTAGATAAATTCAACCGTATATTCATAGCTCTCAAGGCAAACAAGGACTTTCTGTTCAAAGCATCTGCGAGTACGTTCACCTTTCTGGGATGGTAGTTAATCACTAGCTCATAATCTTTTAGTAGCTCGAGCCATCTCCATTGTCACAAATTCAAATCTTTCTGAGTCATCAAATATTTTAAGCTCTTATGATCAATAAAGATACTACACTTCTCACCGTACAAATAATGTCTCCAAATCTTCAAAGCAAACACTATGGCATCCAATTCTAGATCGTGCATCGGATAATTCTTCTCATGCGGTTTCAACTATCTCGAGGCATAGGCTATCACTTTGCCCTCTTGCATTAATACACATCCTAACCCATTCAGTGACGCATCACTACAAATCACAAACTCTTTTCCCGATTCAGGTTGCACTAAAATCGGCGCCTCAGTCAATAATGCCTTCAACTTCTCAAAACTTTACTGACATTTTTCGGACCATTCAAACTTAACATCTTTTTGCGAAAACTTAGTCATATGAGTAGAAATCATCAAAAAAACCTTAACAAATCACCGATAATAGTTGGATAAGCCCAAAAAGATTCTAACCTTTGATACATTTCTCGGTGGCTTCCAATGAACAATTGCCGAAATCTTACTTGGATCAACCCGAATACCATCTCCTAAACAATATGTCCCAAAAATTTGACTTCTCAGAGCCAAAACTCACTTTTACTGAATTTAGCAAATAATTTCTTATCTCTCAAAGTCTGCAATACAGTTCTTAAGTGCTCGACATGCTCAGTCTCATCTCGAGAGTAAATCAGGATATCATCAATAAACACAACCACAAATTTATCTAAATATGGTCAGAAGATTCAATTCATCAAGTCCATAAAAACAACAAGAGCATTAGTTAGTCCGAAAGGCATGACAAGAAAGTCATAATGCTCGTACCTTGTTCTGAAAGAGATTTTCGGTACATCTGACTCTTTAACTCTCAACTGGTAGTAGCCAGATCTCAAATCAATCTTTGAAAACATTGTTGTCCCTTTCAACTGATCAAACAAGTCATCAATTCTTGGCAAAAGATACTTGTTCTTTATCGTTACCATATTAAGCTACAGATAATCGATACAAAGTCTCATAGATCTGTCTGTCTTCTTTACAATAATAGTGGTGCACCACAGGGAAAAAAAACTTGGTCTCGCAAAACCTTTATCTGTCAACTCTTGCAACTGAGCTTTTAATTCTTTCAATTTGGTCAGATCCATTTTATACGGAGCAATCGGTATCGGTGAAGTCCCTGCACTAAATTAATACCAAACTCAACTTCTCTAATCGGTGGCAACCCAGGCAACTCTTCTGGAAAAACATCCAGATATTCACAAACTATCGGTATTGATTCAATTTTCAATTCAGACACTTTTGTATTCAACACATAAGCTAGATAAGCTTTACAACCTTTTCTTACATATCTCTGGGCAGACATCGAAGAGATCACAACAGATAACTCACCCAACTCATCTGAATCGATCTGAAGAATTTCACCATTTTCACATTTCAATTCAATAATTTTTCGTCTACAATTCACTACCACATCATGTAGTGTTAACCAATCCATACCCAAAATAACGTCAAACTCATCAAATGGCAACAACATTAAATCAGCCGGAAAACAGTGACCTCGAATCATGAAGGGACAATTCTTGCAAACTCTATCAACTAATACATGTTTGCCTAAGGGGTTTGACACTTTAATCACAAACTCAGTAAACTCAATAGCAAGCTCTTACTAGCTACCAATTTAATGCAAACATAAGAATGAGTTGATCCAGAATCAATCAATGCAATTACATTAGTATTATAGAGAGAAAAGTACCAGTGATAACATCGGGAGATGTCGCTTCTTCGTGAGCACGGATATCATAGGCTCTAGTAGGTGCTCTAGCCTCAGATCTTATAGTTGAATCTTTGGTCACAGCTTTACTATTGGTCGCATTTCCCATATTCCTCGGGGGTCTCCCTCTAGTGGCAGTGTTGCCTGATCTTGCATTCTGAATCTTATCTTTTCAGCTATCTCAGGGCAGTCCTGAATAAAGTGGTCTTGTGAGCCACACTTAAAGCAAGCCTAGTCATTCATTCTACATTCACCGGGATGTCTCCTACCACAGTGTTGACATTCAGGTCGATTGGATCTAACATTACCAACACTCGCTATCGACATAGTTTGGGCTTTAGAACCCGAATATTGTTTCCCATGATCTCTGTTGGAATACCCGACTGAAGCACTCAAACGAGCATACAAATCTCTCGATTTCTTAAATTGAGATTAAAACGACTTACTCATCGGCCTTTTTCTTACATCTTTAGCCTCAGACTCAACTTTCCTCTTCTTCTTGCTTAATTCTTTAGCTTTACAAGCTCGGTCGAATAACACCACAACTTCTTTCAGCTCAAGAACTCCAACTAACAATCGAAAATCTTTATTCAACCCATCTTCAAACATTTTTCACATGATAGCCTCGGTGGAAACACACTCTTGAGCATACTTACTGAGCTTGACAAACTCTTGTTCGTACTCGGTTACAGATATTCAGCCCTATTTCAACTCTAAAAACTCCTTACGTTTCTGATCAATGAACTGTTGGCTGATATATTTTTTCCTAAATTCATCTTGGAAGAATTCCCAGTTAACCCTCTCTCTTGGTACTACTAACACAAGAGTTTTCCACCACCGATATGTTGAGTCTCTCAGAAGCGACACATCACATTTCAGACATTCATCCGTTATGCAAGATAGTTCATCAAATACCCTGATGGAGTTTTCAGCCAGAACTTGACTCTCTAGAGATCATCATCTACATTAGCTTTGATATCTTCAACCCCATGCTTTCAGATCTTATCAACTGGATGCTTTCCCAATCTTACAAATTCCATACCTTGTGGAGCTACGAGAATCGACTGAAGAATAGGTAGGGGTGGAGGGGGTTGAGCAGTCGAGTTTGTTCGAACAAATTTTGTATACCACTCATTCATCATGTGGAGGAAGGCTTCCCTAGCCCCTTCTCCTTGACCAATTGCCATTGGTCTACTTTCAGATGGCGCGGTCCCTTGAGTGGGAACCGGCATATTACTTTCTATGTCATCAGCTTTACCTCGATTGGGATCCATTTACTATATGAAAACACAATTAAAATTTGTCAGGAGTCATCACACTATCACGGTTCATTTATGGCATGTATAGCTAGACTCTTACACACGTTACATTAGTTTGAAAATTGACTAAACCGTAGCTCTGATACTACTAAATGTAACATCCCTTACCCGTATTCAACACCGGAATAGAGTATGAGGAATTATCGGACATACAACACAAACATTCATACAAATCGACTCATAAAATTTGCATCCAAATTAAAATCATCCACATTCAATCATAAAGTCCCTAATACAAGCCTACGAGGCCCAAAACATGCATTGGATGTGGTTTGAGACTAAGCTGAAAACTCAAGAAATTTTTACAAAACTTAGAAAATTTTTGCTAACTGCAGGGCTCACACGCTCGTGTGGTCTAAGAGACACGCCTGTGCTTTAGAACGTGTTCAATTTAGGGTGTTCTATGACTTGTGCCACACGGTCGTGCCACATGCCCGTGTGCTAGGCCATGCGGTTAATTAATTTAATTCAATCTAGTGCAAGTTTCACACGGCCAAGACACACGCTCGTGTTCTAGGCCGTGTGTAGCACACACGACTAAGACACACGCAAGTGTCTCTGCCCGTGTGCTATATTCTGGACAATCAATTTTTTTTTTCAAAATTAAGGTGTAGGGGACACCCGGCCAATTCACACACCTGTGGGGCAACTTGTGTGACGCACACAGCCTAGACACACACCCGTGTGCCTACCCGTACCAAGCCTTTTGCCACCCTTCCATGCACATACCTATACAACATCATATAATATTAATTCAAGCATAATTAGACAACCAAAATGTCCACAACCAAGGTATTAACATCACATCCACATTCTAACATCTATCATGCTTTAACATCATAATATATCAACACAAATTATGCAAGTTTCCACATTTATGAATGGTATCAACATATAAATATACTTCTATCGACAAAAGCCATCATTCATGGCCATATACAAAATAAAATCGTTAACCATTATAAGTCAATACATTTGGCCACATTTCCAATGACACATATAATAAAATGAATAAGTCCTATACATGCCATAAAATCAAAATATTGACATTTCAATGATACCCAAAAGAATGGTTGATAGTGTGAGTGGATCTCCAACGATCTCCAATCTTTTAGCTAGCTTGGTGACACTATAAGATAAGGGAAAGAAAGGGGAGAAAGCTATAAAGCTTAGTAAGTTCATATGCAAATAATAAACAACATTAATTATACATTCGCCATATGAATAACATAACATGTGCTAACATAAGTGTCATTAAAACTTCATAAGCATAACTCATTCAATCACATCCTTACCAATAGTTCATCATATACCGAATCCATTTTCTTTGAGTTTTTCGTACATGTATTAACTCGTAACATAATCACATACTTTCTCATCTTTGACATACCCATTGAACCACTTGGAATACTATCAGATACACGAAAAAATTTGCACATAAGTGCCACATATGTAGCTAATGCTACCACAAATCTCATAACACATATAGGCTCACTCTCGAGCTATCCTCGGGCTTGCTCACACAAGTTGTCAGTCAAGACGTAGCCACGCAGTGCTACTCATACAAGTTATCAGGTATCCGCAACTTATGCCGGTATACCCAGCCACCGGTAGGAAGTACAGGACCAGCACCCGGTCGCATAATCACATAATCACATGGGTTCCTAGTAACAGATCACTTGTATCCTAATCTATTCCTAAGGTTCAACTGGGATTTTCTCACTTGTCGAAACTTCGTCAACTACACCCATAGAGTCAATCATACAATTCATGCAATAACAAAACATTATAAATACAATAATAACGTTGCATTGTTAACATACGAACTTACCTCGGTACAAAAATAGTGAGAATGGACCTAATCGTCAAACACTTTGTTTTTCCCCTATCTAGGTCTGAACTTCATTTTTCTTGATCTATAATACCAAATTTAACCCATTTAATACTCATGTTATTCAATTCAGTCCAAAACTCACATTATGGAAAATTTATATTTTTGCCTAAAACTTTTCAACATTTTACACTTTAGTCCCTGATTGTTGTTTTGTCAAGTTTTAAAATTTATAAAGAGAATGATCGAACCTGAAAACTAACTCTGACAACGACTTAAGGCAAGTGCACCTATCGAATAGTAGTATAGCTTAGGCAAGACCGGATTGTCGAACCCAAAGGAACTAAAAGTACTAATACTAACCTTCTTCTTATTATTTAGCCTAAATATTAAGTGATTGGTTGTTTAATCTAAAACTAACTGATTACTAAGCTAAGATTCAAAGACAAAAAGAATGAATTGGGGAAATAACTTTAGGAAAACTCAGTTGACTAATACGATACCCTTAGGAAGAATCTACCTAGACTTCACTTGTTATCTAACACTGAACTAGACGATTTATTCACTTGACTTGATCCGTAGGATTCCCTAATTTATATTAAACCCTCTCTCGAAGCGAATAACGTCTAACCCTAGGTTGATTAATTGAAATCACTTTCTAATTAAAACCTCTAGAATCGCATTAACTCAATCTATGGACTCCCATATTAGGTTTCACTCTAATCCGATAAAATCTCGTCACCTTATCTCTAGGCGCGCGATCAACTACGCTTAATTATGCTAGATCTACTCTTAGGCAGGGACTTTTGCTCCACCACCTAAGCACATTCAACTTGAATCAATATACCGAAAATATTAACACAAGAACTAAGCTCACATAAATAAGAACAAATCAAGTATTTATCATATAGTTCAGAAAACAATAACAAGATTCATCTAGGTTTCATCCCTTTAGGTATCTGAAGGGTTTAGTTCATAACAATAAAAGAAAACATCTCAGAAGAAAAGATAAAACAAAACATAAGAAATCCCTAAAACTTCCTAAAGGAATTGAAGGAGAAATCCACCGTCTTGAGTAGAATTCTGGCTTCTTGAGATGGATCAACTGGCTATCTTCGAGTGATTCCCACAAATCTGGCCTTTTTGGCTCGGCTCCTTTGCCTAGCTAACCGCGAAAAGCCCTGGAAGAAGGCTTCTACCGAACTCCTTGCTTAAGTTGCCCCCTAGGGTGTTTATATAGACTTTGAGATGCTTTACTTGGCCCCTACATATCCTGATTCAAGTAGAATTCCTACTAGGGTGTTTGAATAGGCTTTGGAATGTGTTTTTTTGCCTCCAAGTATCCTATTCTGAATGAAATTGCTATTTGCCACGATAGGGACACAGCGATGACACACGCCCGTGTGAATCGATTTCAGGTCAAGGTCGAGTCTGCTGAAGAGACACGTCCGTGTGTTTCGGGGTCCAGGCCGTGTTAGAGTAAATTAGGGAGGCACGACCATGTGGTTTTGAGCCCAGGCCGTGTTAGAGTAAATTAGGGAGGCATGGCTATGTGGTTTTGAGCCCAGTCGTGTCTATTTCTTCTTTGGCCCAATTTGGTCTACTTTAGGCCCGTTTCTCGTTCTTTTCATCCCTAGGTGCTTTCCTGAGTATAAAGCATGAAAAGAAAGGATTAAGAGCACCTTTTTACACAATTCAGGGAATAAATCATCCAAAATTATGCTAAATGTGGGATTAAAATATGTTACTTTTACGGTTTATCAGTTCCTAGTCTCGTAAAATGAAATATAGTCAATTTCTTCAAAACCCAAGCCTAGCCGAACCATTTTCATACTCATAACAGCCCACATTTTTCATTAAATCACACTTCTACTACATATTTTACAACTTTTACAAATAGGTCATTTTTGACATTTTCATAAAAAATCACTAAGTAAAAGTTGTTTATCCAACATCAAATTTGCATAATCTACCATTAAAAATAAAAATACACCCATTTATAACATGGGTCAAACCCTAGACCTTGATCATATCTTAAATTAGTGGTAGAAATAGATAGATTGGGTTACAACAACTTCAAAAATGTAAAGAGCATTAAAAACAGAGCAAGCATGGACTTACAATCGAGGTTGAAAGTTGGGTAAAACCCTAGCTATGGAGAATCTTCAAATTTTGGCACTAAGGGATGAAATTGAAGAAGATGACAACTTTTATTTTAGTTTTATTTGTCTTTATCTACCATTTTACCAAAATGCCCTTAATGCCGACTTTGAAATTTCACCTAACCATGTCCATTTTTGTCCATAATAAATTATAATGGACTAATTACTATTTGAGGACCTCCAATTTAAAATTTCTTAACAATTAAACACCTCCAACTTTTAGAACACACATTTTGCACCTTTTGCAATTTAGTCCTTTTAACTAAATTGAGTGCCCAAACGTCAAAATTTTTGAACAAAATTTTCATGAAATCATTCCATAAAACTATAGACCATAAAAATATAATAAAAATAACTTTTACTACTTGGGTTTGTGGTCCCAAAACCACTATTCCGACTAGACCCAAAATCGGTTTGTTACATTAGGGTTTTAGGTTCCAAGCTTTGAAGCTTCAATTTTTAAGTGAATTCTAGCCTATTTTTAGTAATTTTTTTTTGAATTTGTATTACCTTGATCTAACTAACCCGAGGATCAATTAGTGAATCTGTTAAATGTTATAAATGTTGTCATTGATGAGTTAAGCTATTTTTTAAAGTTTATGATGGAAATATGAAACCTTATTGTCTGGGTGGATTATTTTGTAAAGTGATTTGTAGTGATTTTGATGTTTAGGAACTAAATTGATTCAAATAATACATTGCAAATAGGAACTTATATGAATATATGTAACAATCAGCTAATAAGAGTTTTAAGGAAAAATGGGTAATTTGCATGATTAGGGCCTACAGATTAAATTGAATAAAAATGAAGGATTGAGGGGTAAAAATGCAAATTTACCAACAAGGACTTAATTGCATGAAATGGATCAACTTATGTTATTATTCTAATCAATGGAATGAAATTATTATTTTTAGATCAAGAAGGTGCCGATAATCGTGGAAAAGGGAAAATCGCAAAGTAGTCCATGTACTTTGGAATCTTCCACAAAACAGTTCGGTAAGTTCGTATGTTTAATTATACTCTTAAATTCTTACATTCATTGATGGTGGTGGAAAAAGTCTTAAAATTTATATAATGAATGATCGAGCCCAGAAACTATCACCATAATTGAGGTAAGCGCACCTATCGAATAGTAGTATAGTTTAGAGGCAAGACCGGATTATCGAACCCAAAGGAACCAAAAGTACTAATACTAACTTTCTTTTTATTATTTAGCCTAAGAATTAAGGGAATTGTTGTTTAATCTAAAATTAACTAACTACTAAGCTAAAGATGCTAAGACACAGAGAAGGAATTGGGGAAATACTTGTGGGAAACTAATTGATTAAGAAAATACCCGAGGAAGAATCCACCTAGACTTCACTTGTTATCTAACTCTGAACCAGGTGATTTATTCACTTGACTTGATCCGTAGGATTCCCTAATTTATATTCATACCTCTCTCGATGCTACTAATGTTTAACCCTAGGTTGATTAATTGAAATCTCTTTCTAATTAAAACCCCTAGAATTACATTAACTCTATCTATGGACTCCTATATTAGGTTTGACCCTAATCCGATAGATTTTTTTCGTCCTATCTCTAGGGTTGCGATCAACTCCGCTTAACTATGCTAGATCTACTCTTAAACAGAGAATATTCCTCCTCTGCCTAAGCACATCAATACTTGAATCAATATCCTAAAATATCAAAGCAAGAATTAAGAACACATAGTTAAGAACAAATCAAGTATTTATCATATAGTTCAGAAAATAATAACACGATCCATCTTAGGTTTCATCCCCCTCAAGTATTTAAGGGGATTAGTTCATAATCATAAAAGAATACATCTCAGAAGTAAATATAAAACAAAACATAAAGAAAACCCTAAAACCCCCTTAAGGAATTGAAGGAGAGATCCTTAGTCTTGAGTATGACTCCGGCTTCTGGGATGAATCAATTGGCTAGCTTCGAGTGAATCCCACAATTCTGGCCCTCTAGCTTGGCTCCTTGGCCTAGTTGAACACCTTCTTTAAGGTTGGCCTCTAGGGTGTTTATATAGGCTTTTGGAATGTCTTTCTTTGCCTCTAAGTACCCTAATCTGAATGGAACTCTTCTTTGCTGCAGCAGGGACACGCCCGTGTGCCACGCCCATGTGATTCGGGGCCAGGCCGTGTTCAGATCTGCTAAGGAGGCACGACCGTATGTCTCAGGCCCAGGCCATGTTGATTTCGTACTTTGGCCCATTTTCTCCATTTTTGGCCCGTTTGTCATTCTTTTTATCCTCCGATGCTCTCCTAAGTATAAAACATGAAATTAAAGGATTAGGAGCACCAAATTCCATAATTTAGGGAATAAATCATTCAAAAGTATACTAAATGTGGGATTAAAATATGAACATATTATGGTTTATCATTCATGTTAATACGTTGTTAGTGAACATTGTTTCATATGTTAAAAGCACGCTCTATCGAGCCAAATCATACCTTTATACTGAATGAAGCTCATTGAGCAAATCATACCGTTATACTAAATGGAGCTTAACTGAACAAATCTTACTGTTATACTGACTGATGTTTAATTGATCAAATTCTATTGTTATACTGAGTGAAGCTTAAATGAGTAGAAATCTATGAATATATTGCAGAAATTCAATCGAGAAATGCTCACGGAGTATATTGAACTACTAAGTTGGTTGTAATTACTATTATAAACTATGTATAATGGAAATCCCTACGCTTGAAGTTGATTAAATCTATCTTTGATTGGAAAGGTTATGAAATTCTAAATGAAATTACTAAGCTTCATTTAAGCATTCCTCTAAATTTGTTCATTTTTTAGATTATGTTTTGAAGGCTAAGAAGATTGGGTTAATGCTTGGAATCAAGCTAGGACCCTATGTATTTATTATGTCAAATGACTAGTTTTTGAGTAAAATGTTGTGACATGTTATGTACTTGATCAACTTGTGATTTCTTACTTGTTACCTAAATATGTTTGTAAGTTCATAATATGACATGGTATGCTATAGGTTACCTTAATGCTTGTAATGAAATGAATGTATGTTTAAAGATAAAAAATTGTTGTGGTTACAAGTTGAGAATGGATATATGATTATGTTTGAGAATGTTTGAAGTTGAATTGTACCTCCCATATGTGTATTTGAAAGTGTGTAGGTACCTATGCAATAAGGGAGTGTAATTGAGAAAGAAATAGGTAAATTGGGGCTCACACGGCCTAAGACACGGGCATGTTACTCGACCGTGTTAGGTACACGGCCTTGTGACATGGTCGTGTGTCACCTAATGGTATTTTGTATGCAAGTTAGTGAGTTACACGGCCTAGCACACGGCTTGGCACACGGGCATGTGACACGGCTGTGTGACTCTACTCAGAGAGTTACATGGGTGAGGACACAGGCTAGAACATGGCCGTATGTCCCTAGTTTGAAGATTACATTGCTTGAGACACGGGTGTGTCTCTCAGCCATATGAGGCACATGGCCTGGCCACACGGCCGTGTGTTCCCTATTTTCATATTTTGTAAATTTTCCCCAAAATTTTCTAAATTGATTCAAATTGGTCCTGAATTAGAGACAGTATGTATGTGAACGAATGGTTTATGATGTTTTTAAATTATTGAATGATATTATGTTTAAAGGTTTTTGATTGTACGGTAATGCTCCATGAGCTTAATCCGATTACAGATATGGGTTAGGGGTGTTACATTTAGTGGTATCAAAGCTACAGCTTAGTCGATTCTCAGACCAAGTATAATGTGTTTAAAACTTAGAAGGTACATGTCATATAACTTGTGATAGTGTGATATAAATTGATTCAGACCAACCCTATTTCTTTGTAGATTCTAAAAGATGGCATTAGACATTAAAGGAGAGGAGACTAATGAAGTGGATAATAATATCTCGACTACTAACACTAGTACGAGTCATAGTATATCGATCCTACTGATGTCTAAAAATAAGGTTAAAAATATGTTCTTTGGACTGATGGGATAGTGGTTCTCTGAGTTTATGTAGAATAATCCAATGATGCCACGACTATCGCCTCCTCCTGCACCACCTACTTCTCCTTCTGCGATACCTCTTGTGATGCCACCACCTCCTCCGATGATTGGGTTGAATCGACAAATTCCTATAGATAAAGTCAGGAAGTATAGGGCTAAAGAATTTGGGGTAGATCGAAGGATGATCCTGAAAAGGCTGAATACTAGCTCAAAACTATTCAATGGGTTTTTAATGAAATGGCCTTTACCCCTGATGATTATCTTAAGTGTGTTGTATCAATGTTGAGAGAAAAAGTTTACAGCTGGTGGGTGACAATAACTGCAGTAGCCTCGAAAAATGATATTCACTAAGATTTCTTTAAATAAAAATTTAAAAAGAAATACATCAGCAAGAGGTACTTGGATAAGAAAAAGAAAAAGTTTCGAAACTGAAACAAGGAAATAAATCAATGGCTGAGTATGAGAGAGTTTGTATATCTCAGTAAGTATGCTTGGGAGATTGTGTCTACAGAGGAGGAAATGTGTACCCATTTTGAATATGGACTAAATGATGAGATCAAAATGGTGATAGGTGGCACAGAAATACAAAATTTTGTAGTATTGTCTGACTGGGCTCAAGATGGAGGAAATTCTTAACCAGAAGAGACAGAGAGAAAGAAAGGCGCGATACTTCAATAAAAGAAATTTTCCTAGTAGGTTCTCTGCCCCACCACCGAAGAAAGAAAGAGAAGAAGATAATCGTGTTCCTGTATCATCAAAATTTTTTAGCAGAAGTAGACCAAGATAGCTTGATTCGAAGTTATAAAATTGACCTACTGATAGTATGTCTATTGTTTGTAATGCCTCGAGACTGCTATGTGATTTCTATGGTAAGCCTCACATTGGAAAATTCAGATATAAGGCATGTGCATGTCTAAGATGTGGAGCAACTGACCATTTTGGACTAAATTGTCTAAAACCACCAAGAGAAAAAATGATCGGAGTGTAAAACCCCCGTCAATGCCATAAAAGGGTAGGTGCCCTGGTCAGAGCAGTAATGCAAGGATGAGTCGTACTGATGCTAGAGATGCTGTAACACCCCTTACCCATGTCCGACGACAGGACTGGATGCGAGGCATTACCATGCTTAACTTTACTTGAACGTGTAGTAACGGGCTATAACATTTCGTTCAAAACCCATTTCTTGCTCATTCTTGGCCTACGTGGCCCTAAGAATGCCTCCAAGAAGTTTTGGGATTTAACCGAGGACTTTTACAAACTTGGAAAACTTTTCATCAAAACAGGGGCCACATGCCCGTGTTGAACTAGGGACACGCCCGTGCACCCCTAAAACATGTCCGTGTCTTCCACCCGTGGTCGACACTAACTAATTTCACACGACCTTGACACGTCCGTGGCCCTGGCCCGTGTGCCAAACCTTGTCATTCTGACTTATCCACACGGCCTATACACACGCCAGTGTGCTTCATCGTGTGGTGACTTAAATTTCAAATGCAAGGTGCAGACCTCACACGGCTTGGGCATACGCCCATGTGCTAGCCGTGCCTCCCACACGGTCTAGACACACCCGTGTGTCAACCCATGTGGATAACTAGCATGCTATCTACCAAGCCATTTTGCCACCCTACATCGCATACACGCAAACTCCAATTCAAATCATTCCAATTTAAAATGTGACCAATTAATATCTCTAGGAATTTAAGAAATCGAGACAAACACAAGAGCATACACCTCATGAAATTTGCCTTTATTGATCAAAAGGATTTGCCAAGTATTGGTCTAACTCAAGACCATTTACAAAATGACTTTAATAACATACATAGCCAACGCTTTGGATAACAATTACAACTTAACAAAATACTCGAGTCCTATACATGCCATACTCAAAATAAGTCTAAATTGTTATACCAAAGTGATGTCGATAGTGTGATTTCAAACTCCGACGTCCAATGATCCTCGAGCTAACTTGACGAAACTACAAGGAAAAGGGAAAAGAGATGGGTAAGCATATAGCTTAGTAAGTTTGCATGAAACTCTAGAATGACAATTTACTCAAACTATAATCATTCATATCATGAAACAATGGCGACATAGCACCAATGAATAAAAGTACTTACTCGTACTTATTCTTACTTATTCTTACTTACTCTTACCAATCTCATGTCAATAAGATCTGGTAACTTTTACTTACTCAAGATACCTGTATCACTGATTCATGTAGTTTAGCACATTTGCTAACATAACCATAAACTCACATCTTTATCATTCATACCATGAACATCACTCAAGGCCATCCATAAATAGACTTGGATCTAGGCCAACTCACATACTTGACTTTTTTGCTTATGAATAAATTGGATCATCATGAATCATTCAAGCTTAACATACATAAGATTTGATGCCAACTCCATATCCTAGATATGGTCTTACATGGGATCATTCCTTAGTACTGACGCCATGTCCCAGATATGGTCTTATAAAGGATCTCATAACTCGATATCGATGCCATGTCCCAGACATGGTCTTATACGAGATCGTACTTAGATGTCGATGCCATATCCCAGATATGGTCTTACACGAGATCATTCTTTGGTGCCGAAGCCATATCCTAGATATGGTCTTATACGGGACCTTTCCTTTCTCATATGCATACGTAGGTACTATACTTATTCCGAAACTATAACCGGAACTACAATTTAACCTATTCTCATCGTTTACTTGTTGAGACTTTATTGCTTGATTTCATTCACCATAACATGCATTAACATAATAATGAACGATTTCAAATATCAAACATTATGAAATACTAATTTCATACAAACTTACCTCGAATCTCAAAATGTGTCTCGGTGCTCGATTTAGTCTTCAACTTTGTTCTTGCCTCGATTTCGATCCGAGCTTCGTGTTTCTTGATCTATAATAATAAATTTCTCTTGTTAAACACATGCATTGTCTAAGTCGACTCATAATCCATATTTTGGCAAAATTATGATTTTTCCCTTAAACTTTCACATAATTACAATTTTGCCCCTAGGCTCGTAAAATGATTTTCATTCAACTTTATTGCATTTCAAGCCTAGCTGAATCATTTTCTCAACTATAGTAACATTAAATTCGCACTATTTCACTCATGTATGACCATTTCTATAACTTTACAAATTGGTCCTTTTCATGCATCTTTCATGAAAATCACTTAGAAAAAGATGTTTATCATACTTCAAATTTTTATAATCTTCCATAAAACATCAAAATACATGCATATCATACATGGGTAAATTTTTGAACATAAACCCTAGCTCAACATATGGCTAGAAATAGCTAAACTGAGCTACGAGGGTTTCAAAAATACGAAGAACATTAAAAATGAGGCTAGGATGCACTTACTTTAAGCTTGAAAATGAACAAAACCCTAGCTATGGAGTCTTTACAAATTTTGGCACCGTGGGGAAGAAGATGGACATGATTTTTGGCTTATTTTCCCTTTTTATTCTTTAATTAACCAAATGACCAAAATGCCCTTAATGACCCCTTCTTAAGATTTTTCCTTCCCATGTACATTTTTGTCCATCATCAAATATAATGGTCTAATTGTTGAAAAAGGACCCCTAGGATTTTTCATAATTCTATTTCATACTTGAACCTTCTAGAATATCACATTTTCTATTCGTTGCAATTTAGTCCTAATGGACAATTTATTCACTAATTAATAAAATTTCTTCATGTGACTTTCACACAATCATGTAAATACCTCATAAGCCTTGTAAAATCATTTAAACACATATTTTCTACTTTGGATTTGTGGTCTCGCAGCACTATTCTGACTAAGCCCTAAATCGGGCTGTTACAATTCTCCTCTTAGGGATTTTCGTCCCCAAAAATCTTACTAGCGAGGAGATTCAGATACTGGTTCCTCATAGCCTCCTCGGGCTTCCATGTAGCCTCTTCTACCCCGTGTCTCTACCACAACACTTTCACAAGGGCTATACTTTTATTTCTTAACTACTTGACTTCTCGGGCTAGAATCTTAACTGGTTCTTCACCATATGTCATGTCAGATTGAATCTCAACCTCAGTCAGTGTAAATCACATGCGAAGGGTCTGATCGATAACGTCACAACATAGACACATGGAACACATCATGGATCTTCTTTAACTTAGGTGGCAAAGCCAATCAATTGGCTACCGCCCTATTCTCTTAGTTATCTCTTATGGTCCGATAAAACGAGGACTCAATTTTTCTTTCCGGTGAAATCTAAGAACTTTACTCCATGGCGAAACTTTTAAGAATACTCTATCACCGACTTGATATTCAATCTCTTTCCTTTTTAGATCTGAGTAAGATTTTTGCCTATTAAAAGTAGCTTTTAAACAGTCTCGAATCACCTTTACTTTTCTTCGGTTTCTCTAACCAAATCAACCCTGTAAATATAGTTTTCTTTAAGCTCAGTCCAGTATAAAGGTGTTTGACACTGATGCCCATACAAACCCTCATAAGGTGCCATTTTTAAACGTGACTAAAAACTGTTATTGTAGGCAAAATCTACCAACAGTAGATACTTTTCCCAACTACCTTGAAATTCAAGAACATAGCATCAAGCATATCCTCAAGTACTTGTATTAACCTCTCCGACTGTTCGCCGGTTTGGGGGTGAAAAGCCGTACTAAATTTCAACTTTGTGCCCAGGGCCTCTTGCAACTTTTTCCAAAATCTAGAAGTGAATCTCGGATCTCTATCTGATATAATCGATAAGGGCACTCCGTGTAGCCTCACAATCTCAGAGATATACAAGTTTACCAACTTGTCTAGTAGTAATCGACACGCACAGGCATGAAATGGGCTGACTTTGTAAGTCTATCGACTACGACCCATACAACATCTTTCTTGCTCGGTGTCAATGACAAACCTGTTACAAAATCCATAGTCACTTGATCCTATTTCCACTCGGGTACCATTATAGGTTGTAACAAACCTGAGGGTACTTGATGTTCGGCTTTCACTTGCTGACAAATTAAACATCTTGAAACAAACTCAAAAATATCTTTCTTCATACTCGGCCACCAATACCATTGCTTTAAGTCGTTATACATCTTGGTGCTACCCGGATGCACATATAAGCATCCATTATATGCTTCATGTAAAACTTCACGAATGAGTTCATCATTTTTCGATACACATACTCAGTCCCTGAACATCAAACATACGTCCGGATTGATCCGAAAATTAGACTCAACACCTAACTCGCATTGAGTCCTTCTAGTCTGTAAGTTGTTATCATCCTTTTGAGCCTCGTAGATCTCTTAGAGGAACATCAGTCTAGCCCTCAGCTCAGCTAGAATGGAACCATCCTCTAATACAATCATCTGGGTATTCATAGCCCTCAAGGCAAATAAAGATTTTTTACTTAAGGCATCAGCAACTACATTCGCCTTTCTTGGATGATAATTAATGACTAGCTCATAGTCTTTTATCAACTCCAACCACCTTCGTTGCCTTAAGTTCAATTCTTTCTGAGTCATCAAATACTTTAAACTCTTGTGATCTGTGAATATCCGACATCTTTCACCATACAAATGGTGCCTCAAAATAGTCAATGCGAAAACAATGCCAGCTAACTCTAAATCATGCGTCGAATAGTTCTTCTCGTGTGGCTTAAGCTGTCTGGAAGCATATGCTATCACCTTTCCTTCTTGCATAAGTACGCAGCCCAATCCGTTTAAAGATGCATCACTGTAAATTACAAATTCTTTTCTTGGTTCAGGTTGTACTAGAACTAGAGCCTCTGTCAACATTGCTTTTAATCTCTCGAAACTCTGCTGGCACTTTTCTGTCCATTCAAACTTTACACTTTTCTGTAATAATCTCGTCATCGGTGTAGCTATCATGGAAAATCCTTTGATGAATTGTCGATAATAGCTAGCTAGGCCCAGAAAACTTCTAACCTCAGACACATTTTTTGGCGGTTTCCAGTCAACAATAGCTGAGACTTTGCCTGGGTCAACTCGAACCCCATCTCCGAAGACAATGTGTCCCAAGAATCCAACTTTCTTTAGCCAAAACTCACTTTTACTAAACTTGGCATACAACTGATTATCTCACAAAATCTACAAAACTATCTTTAAGTTTCAGCATGCTCATGTTCATCCCGGAGTATATTAGTATATCATCAATAAATACCACAACAAAATTGTCTAATAATGGTCGAAAAATGCAGTTCATTAGATCCATGAACACTGCAGGGGCATTTGTCAAACCGAATGGCATGACTAGAAATTCATAATGCCTATACCTCGTTTGAAAATCAGTCCTAGGCATGTTTGAGTCCTTCACTCTCAATTGGTAATATCCTAATCTCAAGTCTATCTTGAAAAATACGGTGGCTCCCTTCAATTGATCGAACAAGTCATCGATCCTTGGCAAAGGGTACTTTTTCTTCACTGTTACTTTATTAAGCTAATGATAATCTATGCATAACCTCATGGAACCATCTTTCTTTTTCACAAATAGTACTGGAGCACCCCATGGAGAACTACTCGGTCTTGCAAAACCTTTATCCATCAACTCTTGCAACTGTGCCATCAATTCTTTTAACTCAATTGGAGCCATTCTATAAGGTGCAATTGATATGGGTGCAGTGCCGAGAGCTAATTCGATACCAAATTCAACCTCTCTAACCGGAGGTAACCCTAGTAACTCTTTTGGAAATACATCTGGGTATTCATATACTATCGAAACTGATTCAATCTTTAATTCCATTTCTTTAGCATTCATCACAAAAGCTAGATAAGCCTCATACCTTTTCCTTACATACCTATGGGCCGACGTGTGAGATATCACTACCGGTCACCTGTCTTGATCATCTGATTCAACATGAAGAGTGTTCTCATTTTCACATCTCAATTCAATATATTTCTTTCCACAATTTACTATCACATCATGAGTGGTTAACCAGTCCATTCCAAGAATAATATCAAATTCATTAAATGGGAATATCATTAAATTTGCCTTAAAATAATGACCTCTAATCGTTAACGGGCAATCTTTGCATACTTTATCAACTAACACACTTTTGCCTAAAGGATTAGACACCTTTATCACAAATTTTGTAGACTCTATGGGCATACTCATTCTAGATACTAATTTCAAGCATATATATGAATGGGTAGATCCCGGATCTATTAAAGTAATAACTTTAGTATCATAGAGAGAAAAGGTACCCGTAATCACGTCAGGGGACAATGCTTCTTCGCAAGCGCGAATGGCGTAAGTTCTCGTAGGCACTCGGCCCTCAGGTCTCGCAACCTGCTCCTTGTGAGTAGTCTTACTACTTGCCCCACTTCCGGGTTTCTCTATGATCTCCCTCTAGTAGTGCCTCCTGGTCTTGCCTCCTGAGGCTTCTCTTTCTCATGCACTTTTGGACAATCTCTAATAAAATGGTCTAAAGACCCACACCTGAAGCAGGCTTTTTCATTTTCTCGACATTCACCAGAGTGACGTCTGCCACACTATGGGCACTTAGGTTTACTGGGTAGGGGTTTGCCAACACTAGCAACTGATGTATTCTAGGCTTTAGACCCTGAGTACTATTTACTATTACTCTTATTTGAAAACCCGACTAAAGTAGCTGATCGGGTTGAGAAGTCTCTTGACTTCTTAGATGATGATTGAAATGTTTTGTTCATCTATCTCTTTCTCGAGTCACGAGACTCCATCTCAGCCTTTCTTTTCTCCTTAATTATGTTTTTAGCCTTACAGGATCTGTCTACTAACACAACAAATTCTTTCAATTCAATGACACCAACGAACAACCTTATATCTTCATTTAGCCCGTCCTCCACCGTGGGTTGGCCCCACTTTTGAGATACGGGATTGTGATTTGGTATCACACGTGGGTTGGCCCCACGATGGATTATTCGTGACTTTGGGTCACCAGGGTTTGGCACCACATTGATGGATATCGTGACTTTGGGTCACTGCTGGTTTGGCACCACCAAAGGGTTTGGTACCACACGGTAGAAAAGGTGTTACGGATGGTTAGGATCGTGCATTAATTGTATTGCTTTGTTATGATGTGTTAGTATGTTGCATATACCGAGGGGATTTATGCATTGAGTCTTGTGACTCACCTTCTCCTTTATCTTTCGCTTGGCACTTAGTTTGCGGACTTGGACCCGGGGTGGTGTAACATCCTAAAAACGGGGCTATTTGGAAATAAATTATTTTTCTTATGTATGAATCAATGCGGTCATTATTTATGGAATAATAATGATCAATTTAAGGCTTTGTGTTGGCTCGATTTGGTAGGAAATTTTAGTTTTTAACTTCTAAGGTAGGGAGCCTTAGCGGGAGGGTGTTATAAGAATAAATGGGATAATTTGGACATAAATGAGCCTAGACTAAGGGCAAAAGTAAGCCCACTTAAGAGCTACATGTGACGCCACCAAGGAGCAAGGGAGAGCTTGTGTTCGAGTCATGAAATCCTCTTTTGTTCTTTATTTGATCTAACACAAGGGAGAGAGACTTTCTCTCCTTAATTCTTCTTATTATCTATTTAGATAATAGATATAATAATGAGGATATTATTATTATTTATAAAGGGATTATTAATTAGATTTTTACTTGGATAATAAGATATTGTGAGCATTTTAATTGGTTTTTAATTCCTTAATATTAAGAAGATAAATTAAGGATATTACTATCATTTTGATAATGTGATAAATGTAGGATAATTGAGGGATTATTAGATTAAAAGAATTATTGGATATTAGTTGGATTATCAAAGGATTATTGGGATTAATTCAAAATTTATTTGAATTAATTAGAAAGGTGGACTAAGGGTGCTTGGTGGCTATAAATACATGAGTTGATCTCCTTGTTTTTCTTTTCTTCAAATTTTGCTAAGTGTCAATTCCTAAATTTCTTTTGCTCTTGCGTTTTCACCTTTCTCTCAAGCTCTTTAGTTAAACTTCTTTCCTTCCCTATTAACTCTCTCTCGTCAATATACCATTGGAAGTACCAATTTCTTCATTTGTCTTCCTTTCCTTTTTCCTTTACTCGTAGCCGAATTCCCTCTTCATATTCCAAGACTTGGTCAATAGCAAGGTGAATAATCTCCTCTAGACTCTCCTTCAATCGGTTCATAAGGTGGTAAGTGATCTTGGCAGAATGTCCATCTTCCCTTTTCTTTCTTTTTTCACGATTTCTTTTACAGGAGAGGTGCCGATTTCGCAATGGCTTCTAAACGGTTAGTAACCGATTTCTTATAGGTATTCAGGGAAGTAAAACAATGACAAACAAACTGATCTCTAGTGTTCAATTTCTAAGTGGTGGTAAGATCAATCTCCTTATTCTAGCAATTCGATTAAAAGTCAAGGTTATTGGTTTACTTGCTAATCAATGATGGTCGATTTAGCGCTTTTGAGTATCAAGTACCAGAGATAATAGCAAAGAGTGTTATAGAAGATCTCTAGTTCACAAGGAACCCCTCCCAAATAAGTTAATTAGGCCTAATAGGCCATAAGACTAATCTATGGATTTGGCCAATATAGGACAAGTGGATCCTGGTGACCAACGCTTTCTTCGGGATTTAGGACTACCATCGATATCGTGTGTACATACACACTTATAGCGCTTAATATGTGTGATAAATATTTGTTGTTTGTAAATCGCTTGATGTAGATATGGATTTGGTACCTTAAATGGTACAAGCGAGAACCTCGGTAAGTCTCTGCTTATATGAGATTATTGTGATGCTTTTGGGAAGCATGTTTTATTTTAATACATATGATAAATGTATAAACTCTGTTATGGTTGTGATATGGGTTGATGAGTGAGGGGGCAAGTGATAATGTGCCGACGGGCACCGTGTTTTGGTAACACACTGTGACTACTGGCCACCAGAGGTTTGGTACCTCCGAGGTTTGGTACTCAATAGCGACTTATCCTCGTGGTTAACACCACCGTGGTTGGCCCCACTTGAGATATGGGATCGTCCGCCAAGTGATTTGGTATCACACGATGGGTTGGCCCCATCACCCGATTTGTGTCTACGGACACCAGTGTTTTGGTAACACATTGTGACTATATGTCACCAATGGTTTGGCACCACCAAGGGTTTGGTACCACAACGGGTAGACAATGGCGATGGTTGGCTAGGTTGGGTACACATTATTCTCGCATATTAATTGTTATTTGATGTGTATGAAAATGCTTTAAAATGGGGAAGGGTTACATATCGAGTCTTGGTGACTCACCCTCTCCTTTATATTTTTCAGTGACACTTAGATCATGGATGTGGAGCCAAGTTGACTCGAGGTGGCTATGCAAAGGAATTAAATTTAAATGACTTTAATTTCAGTTTAATAATTTTACTTTGGGTTTATTTTATTTGGATGTAATAAGGCCTCCTGATACTTTTATTTTTTTTATTTTCTTATGTTGGATATTATTTTAAACTCTGATATTATTATTGTTGAATTTAGATTACACATTTTCCAATTAAACACGAAAATATTTTAAAATGCCATCTAGCATGCTTGAAATTTGTTTCATAACTTGACTTAAATATTTTTTTTTTAAAATAAACACTAAGTATGATTTTATCAAGATAATCCAATCCAAAAGTTTTTCAACAAAGCTTAATGGGTTTAGAAATGGTTTCAAAAGGTTTTTCCTCAGAACGATCCAGATTCACCATAGTGTTTGGGGCCGTTTGGGTTGTTACAAAATTGGTATCGAGCCCAGTTCAAAGCTCTACTGGGGGCCCAAGGCCCAAAATGTTTTGGTAGGCCTTTTGAATTGTTTTTGGGTTAAGCAAGATGGCCCGAGTCTCCAAGACCGATCCGCCTGTAAGTACTTTTAAGCCTCTTGGTGAATTATATTCTCAGAGAAGGGTAGGAAGCATGGAACGAGATAGACTTATAGGACTTGGACCCTAAGGTTAGATTACTCAAACACTAACTAACATAAGACTTAAGGAACTAAACCAACCTATAGCTAAGCCATTGAGCTAGTGTGGTAATCCTCAGACGCATGTCTAGGATTGATCCCAAGAGCTTGGTATTTAAGCAGCCCTCGTGACTCACCTCCTCTTCGCAGTATCCCACCCGGTGCGTAGCTTGGCTCACCCTAACTCGTAGGGCTCAGTGGTATGGCAACCTCCGCGCATGTCTAGAAAGGTTCAAGTGAGCTTGGTATTTAAGCGGTCCGTGACTCACCTCCTCTTCACTGAATCCCGCCTGGTGCGTAGCTTTGGTTCACCCCCACCAAGAAGGCTCTTCATTATAAGTTAAACCTAATGACTAAAACCCGAAAGGGAATTAGCCATGTTTTGAAAGGAACGAAACAACAGAACCCTAATGTTTTCAAAATTTCGCAATAACTCTTTCAAATCGAGAACTTCATTTTTACAACATTTTCCTCGAAAAACTTGATTTGTGGAAAATTACAAAATGCCCTTGTGGTAAACTTACTAAAATACCCTCAGCTCATAAAACATTAGTTCAATGGTTTTGCTCAAAATTTCAATTATTTCACAAATATTCAACCACCTAGTTTTGAAAATCATCAACAAAATATTTTGGTTTTGGAAATTACGAAACGCCCTTAAACCGCAAAATTAACAAAATGACCTTAACTTTTAGAACTTTTGCAAACAAAGAACGCTTTGAAAGAAAAACTTGAAAAGGAATCCTCGAGTTTTACAACTGCTAAAAATACCTCGACTTATTAAAATTACTTAAATTGCCCCAAATGACAAATTACCAAAATACCGGTTTCAAAGTGATGTTGTATCTTTAAAATTTTACAACTTTTTCGTAAAACCCTCCAGCTTTTGGGAATTTCAAAACGACCCACTTTACTAAAGTTTTAAAATTTCTTTATTACTTAAAATACCTCAGAGGAAAATGACGAAAATACCCCTGGGTAGAAATGGGCGTAAATGTCCGAGGAGTGAATAGGTATGGAAAGCATTAAGGAATGGATGCATGAACTCCTTTGTATGAACTAGGATAGAAGACCAAAACTTGTTTTCTCGAAAGAATCTCTCGATTAAACCTTATCCATAAAATTTCTTCATGAGTAATAAAGTGGAACAAATGCTAACGCATAAAAATTTTCTTAATCGATTAAAAGCGCAAGTAGATAGAATGAGTTCTAGAGGACGAGGACGCCGTGGACGCCAGTAGGGTAGGATGACCGTATCGTAACTCGTTAGGCTCGGGACGTGGTTCTCGAACGGTACCACCGCCACCACCACCTCCTACTTTTAGAGCCGAGGAGCGTGATCGACCGGCAGGGCAAAGGTCGCAAGCAGGCGGTATGAAGTTTTGGAGATTATGGTCGGGCCGGTGGAAATCTAGGAGCTCAAAATCTATTCCCGAGTGAATCCTGCTAATGGAGTCGAGGTATTTTGGCGGTCAGAGTGGCGCCAAAGGCAGAGAGTATTGGTCGGAATCTATGAAGGATAATGGATGATCTTGACCGACCGAGGAGGAAAAGTCGAAGGGCGTGTCGCTTCTAAAGGATGAAGCGCACTGGGTGGCCGAGGCCGAGATGGAGCCACAATGATGATCTCATGGGACTACTTTAAAACTGCTGTAAGAAGTATGTGGGCACCACTACACCGACGCAGCAGAGGAAGGCTTTTCGGTCTAGTACAAGGAACTAAGTCCGTGGCCGAGTATGAGGCGGAGTTTTTGGTCGAGTATGCGCTGAGGAATCAGAGCCATCGAGCATGAGCGCTGCAGGTCCGCTGAGGACGGCCTTCGAGATGATTTGAGGTTACCGATTGCCCCGCAGCAAGTTCGTGAGTTCTCATCTCGTAGAAAAGGCTAAGGTAGCCAAGGATCAAGGAGGTCATGAGGCAAAGTTATAGTAGGAATAATCAAGAGAGGATTTGGGCCACCGGGTTAGGTGGTAATGTCCAAAAGGCTAGCTGTGGGCCAAATCAAAAGCAAAGAAGGCCCATGACTACTAACCGAGGCCACTCAAGAATCATGGAAAGACCCATTGGGGAAGTTGTTCGACCGGGCGATAGAGGATGTTTTGAGTGTGGGTCAATGGAGCATCGTGTTAGAGATTGTCCCTAAACTAGCTAAAATCACCAGAGGGCGCACTCGCACGTAGGATAGAAATATGGGACCACAGAGGGTCGTGGTAATGGCAGAGAAACAACGGTTCTAACCGAGGTCGTGGAACTCGTAAGCGGATGTTCGGGCAACACGTAGGCTAGGCACTGGCTTAGTCTATGCAACTAGGCGTCATGAGGAGGGTGACGCACCTGATGTCATAACCGATGTTTTTAATCTCGTTTTCCTTATGTTGCATTGATTGATGTGGGTTCAACGCACTGCACATTGCTAGTAGTGTGGTAGGAACTATGGACCTAGACTCGAGATTACTTCTAGGAAGATGACGGTATTAAGCCCTCTAGGACACTCAGTAGTCGTGAGACAAACTTTATAGAGACGCACTTCTGAACTCCAAGGGGTAGTTTTCGTTGTCGATCCGATGGAACTACCATTTGGGAGTTCGATTTGATCCTTGGAATGGACTGGTCAAGTTAAGTATCGGCGAATTTGGATTGCGCCTAAGCTCATGGTTCTTAAGACTACCAAGGTGGTGAAGTGGTTATGATAGGTGATAGAAGGAATTACCTATCCAATGTGGTGTCTGCCAAGGCGAAAAGATGGTCAAGAAGGGTTGTAAGGCGATTTGGTTCGAATCAGCTTTGGAAGCTAAGGAGTCGTGAGTTGGAAGGGTCCGAACGGTTGGGGAATTTGTCGATGTGTTCCCGTAAGAGCTTCCGGTCCGCTTCCAGATCGGAAGTCGAATTCAGATAGACTTGCTACCCTGAATCAAGACTGTGTCTATAGCACCATACCGAATGGCACCAAGGAATTGGTGGAGTCAAGGCTCAAATTCGTGAGCTCTTGGACGAGGATTTATTCACCAAGCATATCTCCGTGGGAGCACCCGTGTTATTTGTCAAGAAGAAGGACATTCGATGCGGATGTGCATCGATCACCGCCACCAACAAGTTAACAATCAAGAACAAGTACCGCTTGCCTCGGATTGACGACTTATTTGACCAATTAAGGGTGCGCTAGATTTTCAAAGATTGACCTTAGGTCGGGTTATCATCAATTAAGGGTGAAGGAAGTGGATGTTCACAAGACGGCATTCGAACTCAGTATGGGCACTACGAGTTCCTCGTAATGCCATTTGGGTTGACCAATGCACCGCGGCATTCATGGATTTAATGAATAGAGTATTTCAAAGAAGCTTGGATCGATTCGTCAGGGTATTCATAGACGCATATTGGTCTATTCTAAGACGGAGGAGGAACATGACAAGCATTTACTGATAGTTCGCAAGTATTGAGGAGAAGTAGCTTATATGCCAAATTCAAGAAGTGCTAATTTTGGTCAAGGAGGTGGCTTTCTTAGGTCATGTGGTATCGCAGAAGGAATTAGAGTAGATCCTCGCAAGATTGAAGCAAGATTGGATTGGAAACCACCAAGAACAAAGGGTCAAATACTGAAGTTTTCTCGGTTTAGCGGGTACTATCGAGATTCGAGAAGGATTTTCTTTAATCGCAAGACCATTAACGAAGTCGCTAAGAAAAGGTGTTCCATTTGTATGGACGAGAAGTAGCAAGAAAGCTTTGATAAGCTAAGGAAAATTTTGACTAAGCTCCGCTTTGGTACACTGAAGCGGAAGGTTATTTATCGTCTATTATGATGCATCCCATATCGGGTCTCGATGTGTGTAATGCAAGAAGGAAAGGTTGTAGCCTATGCGTCCGCCGCTTAAGACCACACGAATTGAACTACCCAACTCACGACTTGGAGTTACCCGCAATGCTTTGACCAAGATATGGAGACACTACCTTTATGGGGAGAAGTCGATAGTCTACACGGATCATAAGAGTTTGAGGTATCTTTTGACTCGTATGATCTCGAACTCGAGACAACGCTTGTGGATTGAATCAAAAGGATTACGATTGTTCAATCAATACCATCCTGCAAGGCTAACGAGTAGCCGACGCGTTGAGCCGTAAGGTTGTGACGGACTTAAGAGCGATGTTTGCTCGGTTGAGTCTATATGACGATGGGAGTCTCTTGGCGTAATCTCGTTGCTTCTACATGGATCGATTTAGATTAAGGAAAAGCAGTTAGTGGATGAAGGGTTGAACGCTAAGAGGATGCAAGTCCGTGATGGTGGTTTGGAAGGATACAGATGTCTAGTGATGGAGTGTTATGTTTTCAAGGGCGAGCTTGTATGCCAAAGGATATGGAGTTGAGGCGAAAAATTCTCCATGATGCACATAGCAGTTTCATACGCTTATGCATCCGGAGGAAGCAAGATGTATGGAGATCTACTAAATACCTCGTGGCCTGAAAGAAACATGAAGTAACGGAATTTGTAGGAAGTGTTTGACGGTCGTCAGAGTTAAGGTGAACATCGGGCCATCGGGCTACTTCAACCTAGAAAATCCTCAATGGAAGTGGGAACGGATCACTATGGATTTCGCTGGCTACCCTTACGCCCAAAGAAGAAGGACGCAGCTTTGGGTGATTGTGGACCTGGTTAACCAAGTCACCCCACTTCGCACTGTAAGAATGGATTATTCACTCTAGAAGCTAGCAAGGTTATATGTATCGAGATAGTCGATTGCATGGTGTGCCAATGTCGATTATCTTGATAGGGATCCGAGGTTCACGCCGAGGTTTTGGAAAGCGTTGCATCAAGCTTTGGGTACACTTGGATTCAAGATACCTTCCATCCACAAATCGATGGACAATCGGAGAGAGTGATACGATTTTAGAGGATATGTCGAGGGTTGTGTCTTGGAATTCCAAGGTAGTTGGAAGAATTTCTACCATTAGCGAATTTGCCTACAACAATAGCTATCAAGCTTAGTATCCAGATGGCACCATACGGGCATTGTATGGATTTGAAATGCCGTACTCCTACATGTTGGACTTGAGTTGGGTGAAAGACAAGTCTTGGGTCCGATTTGGCGTAAACCGAGGACAAAGTTAAGGCGATTCGATCGCCTTAAGGAAGCACTTGATGATAAGTCTTATGTCGACTTGAAGCGCAAGGAGATGGAGTATGAGGTAGGTGACAAGGTTTTTCTTAAGGTGTCGCTTGGAAAAAGGTGTTGAGATTTGGGCTAAAAGGAAGCCGAGCCCAAGGTTCATTGGCCCATATACAATTGTAAAGTTTAGTGGGACCAGAGCTTATCGCCTAGAGTTGCTTGAGAACTGAGTCGATACATAACGCCTTTCACGATCAATGCCGAGACGGTATTTGGTCAGACCATCGCACGCTGTGCCAAAGGAAGAGATCGAGGTGGATGCGGACTTATCTTTCAAGAAGAACCATTCAGATCTTGGATCGAGATGTGAAGGTTTTACGTAGGAAGTCAAGACTTTAGTGAAAGTACTATATGAACCACGATGGAAGAGGCCACGGGGAGCCCGAGGATGTGATGCGCGAAAGAATACCCCCACCTATTTTGATCAAGGAATTTGGACTAATTTTTTTAAGGGGTAGAATCAGAACATCCCAAAACGGGCTATTTGGAAATAAATTATTTTTCTTATGTATGAATCACCGTGTCATTATTTATGGAATAATAATGATCAATTTAAGGCTTTGTGTTGGCTCGATTTGGTAGGAAATTTTAGTTTTTAACTTCTAAGGTAGGAGCTTAGCGGGAGGGTGTTATAAGAATAAATGGGGATAATTTGGACATAAATGAGCCTAGACTAAGTGGCAAAGTAAGCCCACTTAAGAGCTACATGTGACGCCACCAAGGAGCAAGGGAGAGCTTGTGTTCGAGTCCCTAAATCCTCTTTTGTTCTTTATTTGACGGCACAAGGAGAGAGACTTTCTCTCCTTAATTCTTCTTATTATCTATTTAGATAATAGAGATAATAATGAGGATATTATTATTATTTATAAAGGGATTATTAATTAGATTTTTACTTGGATAATAAGATATTGTGAGCATTTTAATTGGTTTTTAATTCCTTAATATTAAGAAGATAAATTAAGGATATTACTATCATTTTGATAATGTGATAAATGTAGGATAATTGAGGGGATTATTAGATTAAAAGAATTATTGGATATTAGTTGGATTATCAAAGGATTATTGGGATTAATTCAAAATTTATTTGAATTAATTAGAAAGGGGTGGACGGCAAGGGTGCTTGGTGGCTATAAATACATGAGTTGATCTCCTTGTTTTTCTTTTCTTCAAATTTTTGCTAAGTGTCAATTCCCTAGCCCTCTTTTTGCTCTTGCGTTTCACCATTCTCTCAAGCTCTTTAGTCAAACTTCTTTCCTTCCCTATTAACTCTCTCGTCCGAATATACCATTGAAGTACCAATTTCTTCATTTGTCTTCCTTTCCTTTTTCCTTCTCGGTAGCCAAATTTCCCTCTTCATATTCCAAGACTTGGCGAATAGCAAGGTGAATAATCTCCTCTAGACTCTCCTTCAATCGGTTCATAAGGTGGTAAGTGATCTTGGTAATGTCCATCTTCCCTTTTCTTTCTTTTTCGTCGATTTCTTTTACAGGAGAGGTGCCGATTTCGAATGGCTTCTAAACGGTTAGTAACCGATTTCTTATAGGTATTCGTGGAAGTAAAACAATGACTCACACCGATCTCTAGTGTTCAATTTCGGTAAGTGGTGGTAAGATCAATCTCCTTATTCTAGCAATTCGATTAAAAGTCAAGGTTATTGGTTTACTTGCTAATCAATGATGGTGACGGCGTATTCGAGTATCAAGTACGGTGAGATAATAGCAAAGAGTGTTATAGTAAGATCTTGGGTTCACAAGGAACCCTCCCAAATAAGTTAATTAGGCCAATAGGCCATAAGACTAATCTATGGATTTGGTGAATATAGGACAAGTGGATCTGTGGTGACCAACGCTTTCTTTGGGATTTAGGACTACCATCGATATCAGGTGTGTACATACACACTTATAGCAGTTAATATGTGTGATAAATATTTGTTGTTTGTAAATCTGCTTGATGTAGATATGGATTTGGTACCTTAAATGGTACAAGCGAGAACCTCGGTAAGTCTCTGTTTATATGAGATTATTGTGATGCTTTTGGGAAGCATGTTTTATTTTAATACATATGATAAATGTATAAACTCTGTTATGGTTGTGATATGGGTTGATGAGTGGAGGGGGCAGTGATAATGTGCCGACGGGCACCAGTGTTTTGGTAACACACTGTGACTACGGTCACCAGAGGTTTGGTACCTCCAGAGGTTTGGTACCTCAATAGCGACTTATCCCTGTGGTTAACACCACCGTGGGTTGGCCCCACTTGAGATATGGGATCGTCTGCCAGTGATTTGGTATCACACGATGGGTTGGCCCCATCACCCGATTTGTGTCTACGGACACCAGTGTTTTGGTAACACATTGTGACTATATGTCACCAGTGGTTTGGCACCACCAAAGGGTTTGGTACCACAACGGGGTAGACAATGGCGTATGGTTGGCTAGGTTGGGTACACATTATTCTGCATATTAATTGTTATTTGATGTGTATGAAAATGCTTTAAAATGGGGGAAGGGTTACATACTGAGTCTTGGTGACTCACCCTCTCCTTTATATTTTTCAGGTGACACTTAGATCGCGGATGTGGAGCCAAGTTGACTCGAGGTGGCCATGCAAAGGAATTAAATTTAAATGACTTTAATTTCAGCTTAATAATTTTACTTTGGGTTTATTTTATTTGGATGTAATAAGGCCTCCTGATACTTTATTTTTTTTATTTTCTTATGTTGGATATTATTTTAAACTCGGATATTATTATTGTTGAATTTAGATTACACATTTTCCAATTAAACACTTAAAATATTTTAAAATGCCATCTAGACGCAGCTTGAAATTTGTTTCATAACTTGACTTAAATATTTTTTTTTAAAATAAACACTAAGTATGATTTTATCAAGATAATCCAATCCAAAAGTTTTTCAACAAAGCTTAATGGGTTTAGAAATGGTTTGAAAAGGTTTTTCCTCAGAACGATCCAGATTCACCATAGTGTTTGGGCCGGGTTTGGGTTGTTCGTGGACTTTAGGTGCCCATGCCATGAATAAAATTTGGGGTTGCACCGATTTTAAAAACTTGGTACTTTTTTACGTTTACTTTCATTTGGTTTTGTTGGGATTGTAAAAGGCCTTTTAAACTTATGTTTGCTATGTTTATGCTTAGATTTGTTTTTAAATATGCCATAACAAATTATTGGGTTAAAATTTGCTAAAACTTGGAAAGATAAAGTTTTTCAAACTACAAAGCGATATGTTTTAAACGTTACCATCGTATCACAAATTCAAAATAAATGAAACTCAATTGTCTTCCAAACTTGAATTCAATTTCTTATTAAGTCAAAATGTTTTTAAGCAACAACAAGGATTACTTGAATTTCTAAATGAGATAAACTTGTTTTACTTACATATCTCGATTAAGTTTTCAAAATTACCGGTTTTCAAATGCACCATCAATTTTAAACAATATGCCCAAGATTTTCTACAAGTACAAAATATAGCAAAGTGTTTTTATCAAACTTTTAAACGAAAACCTATCCTCTCAAATACGATTTTCACCGTAATATGCCGATTCTATGCAATTCAAACCTCTTACACATAATGGCTTCCGAGGACACACTCTCGATCGTACTTACCGAGTCTCACAAACTAACGCTTGTATTAAGTTACTGTCATCTTTCCTTGCTTTAGTTCTGTAACACCCCTTACCCATATTCAAGGCCAAAATAGGGTACGAGGCATTACAAAAATACATACACTTGAAAACGTATTAAACTGAGTCATAAAATTTCATTCAAATTATACAAAATGAACTGCTAAATATTAAAGGCCAACATTTTAGGCCAAACCAATTATGAAATATACAAATGACTAAGTCTCCTATACATGCCATAAACTTAAGAGGTTTGTATTCACTTTTACCCCACGATGATAGCTTGATAGTGTGATTACATCTCCGGTGATCTCCAACTCGAGTTAGCATACAACCCTATAAGATATGGGAAATGAAGGGAAGTAAGCTACAAAGCTTAGTAAGTAAGTATGTAAATAATAAGTAATTTATTAACAGGCTTTTATAAATCTTCACAATATGTTCTCAAGATAATACAATCATAATTGAGCATAGTTCCACTTTTTATTCATGTTCATCTCAAGCTGTCTACTCGAGTCACAGTCACTAAATTATTTATATCTAGAGCTGCGAAACTCCAAATTAAGATCCATTAATTTTCCATGAAACTAGACTCAAATATCTTCTTACCTTAAAATTTCAAGAATATTCATTAAGGATTCCCCTATTTTACTGTTCGACTATTCTGACCTCTCTTCACTACAAATCAATTTTATCCTCGTAAAGAGTTCATATGACCTTATTATTTAGTTCATTTGAAAGTAGACTCATTCAGGATTTCAGGCATATAATTTATATCCCACAATTATTTTTGCAAAATTTTTAATGATTTTTACAAGGCAGAACAGGGGATCACATAATCATTCTAAACCAGTCTCACAGAAATTCAAATATCTCAAAATATACGAATCATTTGTTTGCTATGTTTCTTTTATATGAAAATAGACTCAATAAGATTTAAATCAATTTCTCATACAACTTATAATTAAATCTCTAATATTTTTAGTGATTTTTCAAACTCATGTCACTGCTGCTGTCCAAATAGTTTTATTGTAAATTTTTGCTCTCTCTTTCACTTTAGTTGTGTTCATCACTTGCTTATACCAACCTTTTCAATTTCCAATTACATATCGAACATATTGTTCATAAGTACATTTGCCACATTTCTCAATTGGTCACATTCACACTTGCACTTATTCATAACATGATCGCACCAATCATCATTAGTAAATTATCTCGTTGAACCCCTTCAAAAATGCCCGATACTCGGTGGTCTCAGAACATAGCTCCACTTACACATAATTCGGCTTTCTTTTACACATGGTGAAGGTCTCTTATCACCCATGTGACCTAGCCATTCCATCTCGTAGCTTTCTTATCTACATGGTGTTCAACACTAGGAACCACTCATGTGACCTAGCTACTCATAACCCGTAACTTTCTTGTACACATGGTATACACACAGTATTACACATGTAACCTAGTTACATATGAAATTATTATCCCGTAGCTTTCTTGCACACATGGTGAAAGTCCCTTATCATCCATGTGGCCTAGCTACATATCAAATTTTGCCATCTAGTAGCTTTTTTGTGCACACAGTGAAGGTCCCTTATCACTCGTGTGACCTAGCTACATATTGTCTGTATCTCTCGATTTTTCGAAGGTTCAATCGAGAATTTCCCATTCCATTCATTTTCATATTTTAGTTATCACCCAATGATTTCCATAATATCTAGCAAAATAATTATTGTACAAGTAAAATAAATGCATTATTTACATATAAACTTTCTTGTTGTCGAAATCTCGTCAGGTACAATCGTGTAGCAACTCATACAACCCATGTAATATTAATTTAACATTCAATTCTTGTAACATTAATTTACCATTCAATTTCATATGACACAATAAACATCACATTTTCCATACCATACATACTATCCATCAACTTCTCCTAAACATATTAAATCATATAATTTATGCCATATCAATAGAAAATTACAATTCAAGCATGATATTGCATTATTATTAACACACGAACTTACCTCGAATGTCGAAATGGCCATTTTACCAACTTTCTCGATTTTTCAATTTTCCCCTAGTTCTAGGTCCAAATCTCATTTTTCGGGGTCTAAAACATCACATTTCACTTATTTAATTAATGTACTACTCAAAACAGTCCCTAACTCAAACTTTGGCAAAATTACAATTTTGCCCCTAAACTTTTGCATAATTACAATTTTGCCCCTAGGCTCGAAAATTAAACTTCATCCCTTATTCTTATGTTTTATAACATGCTGAACATTTTTCCCTTCTAAAGAAACATCAAATTCTCACTCTAACATGTACTTATGAACATTAGGTATTTTTACCCATTATGTCGTTTTACTCGTTTTCACGTAAAATCGCTTAGCAAAAGTTTTTTAACATAATTTCAGCCTTCATATTCTATCATAAAATATCAAAATAAACACATTTCACCTATAGGTATTTTTCCAAATATGAACCCTAGGTTAAATTATTGCTAGAATAAGTTAAACCAAGTTACCGGGATTCCAGAAACATAAAGAACATTAAAAACGGGGCTTGGAATCACTTACTATGGAGCTTGGAAGCTTGAAAAAAACCCTAGCTATGGAGAAACCTTGTAATTTCGTCCTAATGAAGAAGATGGACATATTTGGCATTTAAATTTTGTTTTTAATTCATTTAATTCACTAAATTACCAAAATGCCCCTTAAAAAAATCTTTTGAAACATACCCATCCATGTCTATTTTTGTCCACCAACTTAACCAATGGTATAATTATAATTTAAGGACCTCCAATTTAAATTTTCATAACAATTGAACAACTCTAACATGTAGAACTCAACTTTTGCACTTTTTACAATTTAGTCCTTTTGACTAAATTGACTGCCCAAACGTTGAAATTTTCGAACGAAATTTTCATGAAATCTTTCCATGAATTCTTAGACCATAAAAATATAATAAAAATAAATTTTATTACGTCAAATTTGTGGTCCCGAAACCATTGTTCCGACTAGGCCTTAATTCGGGATGTTACAAGTTCAAGAAATTCCTTTCTCTTCTGGTCAATAAATCTTTGACTTATATATTTCTTTCGAAACTCTTCTTGAAAGAACTCCCATGTGATCCTTTCCATTGGTACCACTGACACAAGGGTATTCCACCACTTGTAAGCGGAATCTCTCAAAAGGGAAACTACACACTTCATGCACACTTCAAGCGTGCACGATAGCTCATCAAACACCCGAATGGTGTTTTCGAGCTAGAACTCTGCTCTTTCTAGATCATCATCCTTACTAACTGAAACACCCCAAACCCGGCCCACGAGCCTTGACCAGATCTGGTATGTTCCTCGAGTAAAACACTTGAAAAACTGTTTGTCACTTAGGAAAAATTCGACTGGTTTTGAAGGAAAATTTGATTATGTTGGGTCCAATTGGAAACTTTGTAAATTTTGAAATCGGAGAATTATTAAAACTTGGTTTTATATCAAAACACATGTCCATTTTGTTTTAAGAATTTTACTTTTGAATTTAAAGCATTTGTATATAGATGTCATAATATTTGAAGGTTTATTTTAAGAAAACTTACTTAACTTTAGATTTTATAGAAATTGTGTCGTCTCAAATAAATGACATGCATGCATAAAATGGTTCATACTATGGCCTTATTACATCAACATAAAACCCAAATTAAATTCGAGTACTTAAAATAAAAAGTCCAAATAAGATAAATTCCTTCTTGAGCATGGCCACCACTAAGCTCCCGCCGACCGGTCCATCACCGATCATCACCGAAAAAAATGTTCCCTAACGGGTGAGTCAAACGGACTCAATGTGTATGGACAACACTAAGGCCCAACAGATTATGGCATACTAATCATACATACAAATATAAAAACATAAAAAAAAATGATGCAATCCCGAACCCAGCCTAGATGCCATCCGCTACACATCACCCGCACCAACCTGTACACCGTGGGTCCTACTAAGTCAACCCTCCATCCGCTACACACCATCGAAGGCAGTCGCTGCAGTCGACGTGCTCATCGCCCTTATAATTTGTGGCATAGCCACCAGATAGTTATTTTGTGTCATGTGACACCACATTCAGATAATGTGATCGAAGTCACCACATTCAATTGTCGTGGTATAAAACCACCACATTCACTTCCCCTTTCATAATCTCCCAAATGCCCATGTTATACAGATCATACATTAACATGCCATGTTCTAAATATTCACATTCTTATAGGTGCACATAGGTGCCATAACAACTCAAGTCATACTCATAGTAGGAGTAGGAAAACGTACCTGAGTACTTTGTACCATGGCAAGGTACTTTAGCCTTATTTTCCACATTCTTATTAACTCATATAATAAATTCAAGCCATAAAATTATTAAGATTTAGTGTGGGGTACACACCTGATTAACTTAGCAAATTCACTCCAAATCCCGAAAAGCCCGATCTAAAGCCTTAGATCTCAAGTTCCTACATTCGGCCAACATGCAATATTTTAGCTAAAGGCCATTCGGCCAAGTAATCAAATCCCAAAACTTACCTTGTTGCTGATTTGTCTCCTAACCAAATCCCGGAGCGTCGTAATCCGTTTTCCTGGTAATCGGCAAGCACTAGATCAATTGGCTTGGTTAATTTTCAGCTTTAAAGTGAATAAGAAACAGATCTAAATACCACAATAGGGCCTTGGCCAAATGTCAGATTCACTTACCTTGTGAATCTAAAATCCCGAATTTATCACTTGCCTTAGAAGCTATCGAAATCCCCTGCTTAACCCCTGTTAGAATCGGCTTAACACATAACTCTAGGCAAAATGGCCCTTGGCCGAATACTATACTTGCTTACCTTGATCACTTCAAATCTCGGATGACTCCTTCAATGCTCCTTGATATCAGCTACATACAAAAGACACAATATTATGATACTACGATATTCGACCATGCCTTAACCAAGGCCTAATCACTAGATTCGGATCCCTTGTGAAAAGAATCCAAAACCGATTGCTAAAGAAAGAAACACTTACCCCTTCTCGTTGCTTACCACTAACGTTCAACTTCCCGAAATCACCTTCCTAGGTTCGGCCACAAAATAGGAACTGAGTTTGGCCCTTAACTTTCGGCTTTGAAGAGTAAAAGAAGTGATAGGGAGATTCAAATAAAGATTCAGCTATGGCTCACCAAATAAAGTTGGAATATTCAACAATGGTGAGTAATGGGGGAGAGTTTTCGGTTTTTAGGATGTGTGAAGAAGAGAAAGAGATAAGGGGCTTATTAGATTCGACTTTGGAAAAGCAAATGGGAGGAAGAAAAGATGCACATCATGCACATATGGCTACTCAATAATCGGTTCTTGCTTCAAAGAAAAAGAATGAATTCCCTTGACTCAAAAATTTCAGCAATGGAGACTAAAAAATAAAAAGATGGACACTTTTCCTAATAAAATCCAGCACTTATCCTGTCCCCTACATGACCGGGAAATTACTCACCAATAGAGTCCCTTGGCCGGCCACTTTATCTTAAATTATCATATCCCTCATATTTCTCCTATTTATCTCTTAATCACCTATTCAAAATAAAAAAAAAACATAATTATCCCCTACTCTTCTAGTCGAATTCTAAAAAGAATAAAACTCATCTTTTAAGTGCCCCTTTGCCGTCCACTTCTCTAGCTCCTTGCAGCCAAAAATAAAAATTCTTTTTGCTACCCATGCAGCTCGAACTCAAGCCCTCAGCCCCTTGCATATGGCGTCACTTACCGGGGCTTTAAGTGGCGCCTCCAAGCCACTTAGACAAGCCCATTTCTGTGTCATATTCCACATACAATTTCTCTTAAGGCCCTACTAAACTTAGCTCCCTTATTAAAACTTAAAATTAAATATTTTCTAAGGCATTTTCCTACATTCGAAGGTTCACAGAATTCACAATACACATTCACAACACACTTAGGCATGCTATTTCATATAATTAAGCATAAATGCATAAGCCATAAACCAGGATATTACAGCTTCTACCCCCTTAAAATAATTTCGTCCTCAAAATTACCTGGCTGAAATAAGTGAGGGTATTGCTGTCGCATTGCTTCTTCTGGCTCCCACGAAGCTTCTTCCGATCCATGATTGCGCCATAACACCTTGACTAGAGGAACTGACTTCCTCCATAACACTTTCATATCTCACTCCAAGATTCGAATTGGCTCTTCTTCGTAAGACAAGTCTGGCCTTATCTCCACCTCTTCAACTGGTACTACATGAGATGGATCCGATCGATAACGACATAGCATGGACACATGGAATACGTCATGCATCTGCTTCAATTTCGAAGGCAACTCTAACTGGTATGCCACTAGTCCAACTCGCTTCAACACTCGATAGGGCCCTATAAACCTTGGGCTTAACTTCCCTTTCCGCCCAAACCTCATTACCTTCTTCCAAGGTGAGACTTTAAGAAACACTTGATCTCCCACATCAAATTCTATCTCCTTCCATTTCAGATCAGCGTACGACTTTTGTCTATCAGATGCTTTCTTCAACCGAGCCCGGATTACCTCAACTTTCTCCTCAGATTCTGCCACAATCTCGGGACCCAAAACTCGATGTTCTCCAAATTCCGTCCAACATGTAGGAGTCCGACACTTCCGACCATACAGTGCTTCATACGGTGCCATTCGAATACTTGCCTGATAGCTGTTATTGTAGGCAAACTCTGCTAAAGGCAAATATTCCTCCCAACTTCCTCTGAAATCCATCACATAGCCCCGTAACATATCCTCTAAGACTTGGATTACTCGTTCAGACTGGCCGTCTGACTGTGGATGAAAAGCCGTAGTGAAATCCAATTTGGTGCCTAAAGCCTGATGTAGAGCTTTCCAAAACCGAGATGTGAACCTCGGATCCCTATCCGAGATAATTGACATCGATACTCCATGCAATCTTACAATCTCCGCTACATACAACCTTGCTAACTTTTGTAGGGAGTAGTCAACCCGCACTGGAATAAAATGTGCGGACTTGGTCAGCCGATCCACTATCACCCATACCGAGTCCTTCTTAGTAGGCGTAAGGGGAAGCCCACTAACGAAGTCCATGGTAATTCTCTCCCACTTCCATTGGGGAATCAGACATCAAGCAACCCCGATGGCACTTGGTGTTCAAATTTAACTTGTCGACACGTTAAGCATTTGCCAACATATTCGGTCACTTCTCGCTTAAGACTAGGCCACCAAAATTGTTCCCTTAAATCTCTGTACATTTTACTACCTCCGGGGTGCATAGCATAGGGGCTACTATACGATTCCTGAAGAATTCTTTGCCTAAGTTCCATATCCCTCGGCATATAGACCTTCCCCTTGAAGCACAATACTCCTTCATTATTAATACCATAATTTTCCAACTCTCTATTCTGCACTTGTCTTAACTTAGCACTTAGATCCTCATCCACCAACTGTCCCTCTTTCACTTCATTCAACCATGTCGGCTTAACTTGCAGTTCTGCCAACAGACTTCCATCATCATACAAGCTCAGATGTTCGAACATCGCCCTCAGATCTAACACTACCTTCCGACTTAGGGCATTTGCTACCACATTCGCCTTGCCGGGTGATACTCTAACGAACAATCATAGTCCTTCAATAGTTCCACCCACCTTCGCTGTCTCAGATTTAGCTCTTTCTAAGTCAGCAGATACTTAAGGCTCCTATGGTCTGTGTAGATTACCGACTTCTCTCCATAAAGATAGTGCCTCCACACCTTAAGAGCAAAGACCACTACTACCAATTCCAAGTCGTGCGTCGGGTAGTTAACCTCATGTGGCCTTAGTTGTCCGAGACGCATAAGCGACAACTTTTCCATCTTGCATAAGAACACCTCCCAATCCTGTGTGGGAAGCATCACAATACACCACGAAATCCTTCCCTGCCTCCGGCTGAATCAAAATTGGAGCCTCGGTCAAGACCTTCTTAAGCTTCTCAAAGCTCTCCTGTTGCTTATCAGCCCATATGAAAGGCACTTCCTTCTTTAATAACTTTGTCAAAGGCGCGGCTATCGACAAGAACCCTTCCACGAACCTTTTATAATAGCCTGCCAATCCTAAGAAACTCTGGACTTCCGCCACTGACTTAGGGGGTTTCCAATCCAACACTGCCTCAATCTTCCTAGGATCCACCCTTATTCCTTCTGCGGATACCACATGCCCTAAGAAGGCAACTTCCCTAAGCCAAAATTCACACTTGCTGAATTTGGCATAAAGCTTCTTCTCCCTCAACGCTTGCAACACAACCCGAAGATGCTCATCATGCTCTTCTTCAGACTTGGAGTACACTAGGATGTCGTCGATGAACACAACGATGAACCTATCCAAGTAGGGTTGAAAAACCCGGTTCATCATATCCATGAACGCGGTTGGGGCATTCGTTAATCCAAATGGCATTACCATGAACTCAAAATGGCCATACCTTGTCCGAAAAGCCGTCTTATGGATATCAGCCTCCTTCACCTTAAGCTGATGATATCCAGACCTTAGATCTATCTTCGAAAATACCGCGGCTCCTTTAAGCTGATCGAACAAGTCATCTATCCTTGGCAATAGATACTTGTTCTTGATGGTCAGCTTGTTCAACTGATGATAATCTATGCTTATGCGCATAGTTCCGTCCTTCTTCTTTACGAATAAGATCGGTGCTTCCCATAGAGACACACTGGGTCAGATAAACCCACGTCTAGTAATTCTTGGATTTGAGCCTTAAGCTCAACCAACTCCTTTGGTGCCATTCTGTATGGGGCAATAGACACAGGAGCTGTACCCGACAGCAAGTCGATTCCAAACTCCACCTCCTTGTCCGGGGTATTCCAGGTAATTCCTCCGGAAAAACACCTCAAACTCCCTTACAGTTCTAACTCCACTAACTCTCCCTTCTTTCCCATCCAAAGTACTAATGAAAGCCAACAATGCCTTGCACCCCTTCCGAACCATCTTATCAGCCTTTAAAGCAGAAACTACATTAGACAAGTAGTTTCTCCTTTCTCTTATCATAATCACCACTTCATCCTTTGGGGTCCTTAACTCCATTCTCTTAGTAGCACAATCCAAAATAGCTCGATGTTCTACCAGTCAATCCATGCCAAGTATAAGATCGAATTCCCCGAAGGGTAATTCTATTAAGTCAGCAGGAAATACCGCTCCTTGAAGCTCCAAAGGCACTCTTCGAAACATCTTAATCACTACTACAGTTTCGCCTAGTGGGCTTACTATAGTCATCTCCCTATCAGAAAGTTTAGAGGCTATGTCTAGAGTTTCAACTACTCTACATGCAACATAAGAATAGGTCAAGCCCACATCAATTAAAGCAACATAAGGCTTACCATAAATAAGAAACGTCCAGGTTATAACGTCTGGTGCGTCTCCATCCTCCTTCCAGTGAATCGCATAAACCAAACCCGACTGCCTTGCCTCAGTATTAGTAACACCTCGGCCCGGTGTTCCACGTCCTCTGCTAGTACCATTTCCTTTGTTATTCGGACCACGACCCCGCTGAGGCTGCTGACCACCTCTACCAGCCTGATTAACATTCTGAGCTACTAGTTGATTCCCATCTAGTCTCATCGGACAGTCCTTAATCATATGGTCCTTTGACCCACACTTGAAAATCCCCCTGTCTACTTCCAGCATTCGCCTAAGTGCTTTTTCCCACATTGATCACAAGTACGATATTGCCTCCAAGGCGACTTGTCGACCTCGTGGCCCATCAACTCTAGGCCTCTTCCTAACACTCCTGCACGATCTTGACGGCCCAAATCCTCTTTTCTGCTTACTCCGATCCATGTTCTGCCTTACAGTGTCCTTAATTCCCTCGGCTACCTTAGCCTTTTCTACTAATGCGACAAACTCTCGCTCCTGGTGTGGGGCTATCAATAACTTTAGGTCATCCGTTAGTCCGTCCTCAAATCGGACACACCTCTTATGCTCCGTAGCCACTACTCCTCGAGCATACCGACTCAACCTTAAAAATTCAGCTTCGTACTCCGCTACGGACTTGTTCCCTTGAACCAGCCCTAGAAAAGCCTTCCTTTGTTCATCAGTATATCTGGTTCCCACATACTTCTTCTGATACGCTTCCTTAACATACTCCAAGGTTAGATCCTCAACGGTGGCACCATCCCGAACTGTGAGCCACCATTGATACGCTTCATCGCGTAACAACGCCACCATTCCTTTCAATTTCTCCTCAGGGGTCAGATCGAGCTCATCCATAATTCGCTTCGGTCGCCTCCAACCAATATTCATCTGTACTGGGTGCCACACCAGATACGCCATGAAACACCTCAGCTCCATTGGCTCATAGTCGCTCGGGTATAGATTCTCGAGCTCCCATATTCCTCCAAGACCAGCCACCATTTCAAGGACTCGCAGCATAGCCTGTGATACAGCATCCTCTTCCGTCTGATCTTGCTGCTCAACACCAACAGCTGGTGGCAGTGGTGGCGATGGTACCTCATTCTCAGATCCTTGACCCGATCTAACGGGTTCCAACACGGTCATTCTACCACGACAGCATCCTCGCACATTACGACCATGCCCCCTTGTGCTCATTCTTACGATTGCTCGTCAATCTGATTAAGAAATTTTATGAATTAGTTTTGTTCCACTGATTTAACACGAGCAATTTTATGTTTAATAGTTCTAGGAAGTAGTTCTTTCGTTCCTTACATACACAATCTCATATCATTCATTTAGTCATACACATGAACTTGCGTCCATTACAGAGAAATGTTGTAGTTATCGTTGTTTGTTCTTTTCCACTACCCAGGAGTATTTCCGTAATTTTGTCCTACAAGGGTATTTTGGTAATTTTTCAAATTAAGGTATTTGAAAATGTCACAAAATAGAGATTGTTGATGTTTTACAAAAATTAAAATACTTGCTGGGAAAATTTCAAGGATGGAATGATAATTTTATGCATTAGGGGTATTTTTGTAATTTTACAAGCCAGGGTCATTTTGGTAATTTTTCAAAAAATATGTTTCCTAGTGATTTTTCAAAATGAGGGTATTTTTAAAGATTTTTAGATTGAAGGTACTTTGGTAGTTTTCCTTTCTGAGGGTATTTTGATCATTTTGCAAATCAGGGGTAATTTTGTAAATTTTTCAAACCAGGGTATCTTGAATTTTCACAAGTTAGGGTTTCATGAATACTTTTGCAAAGTAGGGAAATTTTATTGAAATCAAGGGTAATATAGAAATTTTAGAACCAAGGGCATTTTAGTAATTTTTACCACTAGGGGTATTTAAGTAATTTGTAAATTAAGAATTCTTAGAAAGTTTTGCCAAAATAATAATTTTCACAAGTCAAAAGGGTAGTTTGCTTACTTTTAAAACTAGGATTTCCATAAAAATGTGTCTAGTCCCTTTCGGGTTTTAATTATTGAGTTTAGCCCGTGACTAAGTCCTCCTGGTTAGGGTGAACCGAAGCTACGCACCAGATAGGATTCGAGTGGAGAGGAGGTGAGTCACGCGGACTGCTTAAGTACCAAGCTCCCACCGAAACCAATCCTAGACATGTGCACAATGGTTGCCACACCCTAGCTCGGCGACTTAACCACAGGTTTGTTTAATTAGGCACTTAAAATTTTATGTAATTGTTGAGGTAACCTAGTCCTAAGGTTCAAGTACTTATCATGCTAATCTACATTCCCTTTCTACCCTTCTACAATTCATATCATAAATCACACAAGAGATAGCGGTACTTACCTGGTGGACTTGGTAGCCGAGACTCAAAGCCATGCCGTAAAACCTACTTATTTCTCAAAATTTTCACAAAATCCTTTTGGGCTTAATTTTTTTTGAAAACGTTTTAGGCCTTAAACCCAAGGCCGAGAGTTTAAAAACTGGGCTCTGATACCAAATTGAAACACTCCAAACCCAGCCCACGAGCCTTGACCAGATCTGGTATGTTCCTCGAGTAAAACACTTGAAAAACTGTTTGTCACTTAGGAAAAATTCAAATGGTTTTGAAGGAAATTTTGATTATGTTGGGTCCAATTGGAAACTTTGTAAATTTTGAAATCGAAGAATTATTAAAACTTGTTTTTATATCAAAAACACATGCCGATTTTGTTTTAAGAATTTTACTTTTGAATTTAAAGCATTTGTATATAGATGTCATAATATTTGAAGGTTTATTTTAAGAAAACTTACTTAACTTTAGATTTTATAGAAATTGTGTCGTACTGAAATAAATGACATGCATGCATAAAATGGTTCATACTATGGCCTTATTACATCAACATATAACCCAAATTAAATTCAGAGTACTTAAAATAAAAAGTCCAAATAAGATAAATTCCTTGCTGAGCATGGCCACCACTAAGCTCCTACCGACCCGGTCCATCACTGATCATCACCGAAAAAAATGTTCCCACAACGGGGTGAGTCAAACGGACTCAATGTGTATGGCCAACACTAAGGCCCAACAGATTATGGCATACATAATCATACATACAAATATAAAAACATAAAAAAATGATGCAATCCCGAACCCAGCCTAGATGCCATCCGCTACACATCACCCGTACCAACCTGCACACCGTGGGGACTACTAAGTCAACCCTCCATCCACTACACACCATCGAAGGCAGTCGCTGCAGTCGACGTGCTCATCGCCCTTATAATTTGTGGCATAGCCACCAGATAGTTATTTTGTGTCATGTGACACCACATTCAGATAATGTGACCAAAGTCACCACATTTAGATATCGTGGTATAAAACCACCACATTCACTTCCCCTTTCATAATCTCCCAAATGCCCATGTTATATAGATCATACATTAACATGCCATGTTCTATATATTCACATTCTTATAGGTGCACATAGGTGCCATAACAACTCAAGTCATACTCATAGTAGGAGTAGGAAAACGTACCTGAGTACTTTGTACCATTGCAAGGTACTTTAGCCTTATTTTCCACATTCTTATTAACTCATATAATAAATTCAAGCCATAAAATTATTAAGATTTAGTGTGGGGTACACGCCTGATTAACTTAGCAAATTCACTCCAAATCCCGAAAAGCATGATCTAAAGCCTTAGATCTCAAGTTCCTACATTCAGCCAACATGCAATATTTTAGCTAAAGGCCATTCGGCCAAGTAATCAAATCTTGAAACTTACCTTGGTGCCGATTTGTCTCCTAACCAAATCCCGGAGCGTCGTAATCCTTTTTCTTGGTAATCGGCAAGCACTAGATCAATTGGCTTGGTTAATTTTTGGCTTTAAAGTGAATAAGAAACAGATCTAAATACCACAATAGGGCCTTGGCCAAATGTCAGATTCACTTACCTTGTGAATCTAAAATCTCGAATTTATCACTTGCCTTAGAAGCTGTCAAAATCCCCTACTTAACCCTTATTAGAGTCGGCTTAACACATAACTCTAGGCAAAATGGCCCTTGGCCGAATACTATACTTGCTTACCTTGATCACTTCAAATCCCGGATGACTCCTTCAATGCTCTTTGATATCGGCTACATACAAAAGACACAATATTATGATACTACGATTTTTGGCCATGCCTTAACCAAGGCCTAATCACTAGATTCGGCTCCCTTGTGAAAAGAATCCAAAACTGATTGCTAAAGAAAGAAACACTTACCCCTTTTTGTTGCTTACCACTAACGTTCAACTTCCCGAAATCACCTTCCTAGGTTCGGCCACAAAAGAGGAACTGAGTTTGGCCCTTAACTTTCGGCTTTGAAGAGTAAAAGAAGTGATAGGGAGATTCAAATAAAGATTCGACTATGGCTCACCAAATAAAGTTGGAATATTCGGCAATGGTGAGTAATGGGGGAGAGTTTTCAGTTTTTAGGATGTGTGAAGAAGAGAAAGAGATAAGGGGCTTATTAGATTCGGCTTTGGAAAAGCAAATGGGAGGAAGAAAAGATGCACATCATGCACATATGGCTACTCAATAATCGGTTCTTGCTTCAAAGAAAAAGAATGAATTCCCTTGACTCAAAAATTTTGGCAATGGAGACTAAAAAATAAAAAGATGGACACTTTTCCTAATAAAATTCAGCACTTATCCTGTCCCCTAAATGACCGAAATTACTTACCAACAGAGTCCCTTGGCCGGCCACTTTATCTTAACTTATCATATCCCTCATATTTCTCCTATTTATCTCTTAATCACCTATTCAAAATAAAAAAAACATAATTATCCCCTACTCTTCTAGCCGAATTCTAAAAAGAATAAAACTCATCTTTTAAGTGCCCTTTGTCATCCACTTCTCTAGCTCCTTGCGCCAAAAATAAAAATTCTTTTGCTACCCATGCAATTCGAACTCAAGCCCTCATTTCTACATATGGCGTCACTTACAGGGCTTTAATGGCGCCTCCAAGCCACTTAGACAAGCCCATTTCTGTGTCATATTCCACATACAATTTCTCTTAAGGCCCTACTAAACTTAGCTCCCTTATTAAAACTTAAAATTAAATATTTTCTAAGGCATTTTCCTACATTCGAAGGTTCACAGAATTCACAATACACATTCACAACACACTTAGGCATGCTATTTCATATAATTAAGCATAAATGCATAAGCCATAAACCAAGATATTACACTAACCCTAAATTCCTCAGCTCCTTGCTTCCGGATCCTATCAACCGAGGCTTTTCTCTTCTTACAACTTCTACTACTTGGGGAACTACATGAGTAGGTTGAGGAATAGGCGGGGCAGAGGAGGTGGAGCATTCAGATTTGCTCGAATGTACTTTGTGTACCAATTACTCATCATTCAGAGAAAGGCTTCTGGGGCCTCTTCCCCCTGACCCAAAGTCTCGGGTCTACTTTCAACTAGCGCGGTCCCTTGCAAGGGAGCCTGCGCATTACTTGCAACATCATCAGCTGCAGTTCGATCGAGATTAGATCCATTAACTAAATCAAATACAATTTAAAATGTCAGGAGTCGTCACAATATCATTACACAATCACTCTTCCGTATGGCATGTGTAGCTAGACTCATACTCACGCTACGTTAGTCTAGAACCGACTAAATCGTAGCTCTGATACCACTAAATGTAACACCCCTTACCCGTGTCCGACAACGGGACTGGATGCGAAGCATTACCATGCTTAACCTTACTTGAACGTATAGTAACGAGCTATAACATTTCATTCAAAACCCATTTCTTGCTCATTCTTGGCCTACGTGGCCCTAAGAATACCTCCGAGAAGTTTTGGGATTTAACCGAGGACTTTTACAAACTTGGAAAACTTTTCAACAAAACAGGGGCCACATGCCCGTGTACCCTTAAAACATGCCCGTGTCTTCCACCCGTGGCCGACAGTGACTAATTTCACACGGCCTTGACACGCCTGTGGCCCTAGCCCGTGTGCCAAACCTTGTCATTCTGACTTATCTACACGGCCTATATACACGCCCATGTGCTTCAATTGTGTGGCGACTTAAATTTCAAATGCAAGGTGCAGACCTCACACGACCTAGGCATACACCCATGTGCTAGCCGTGCCTCCCACACATCTAGACACATGCCTGTGTGTCTACCCATGTGGATAATTAGCAGGCTATCTACCAAGCCATTTTGCCACCCTACATTGCATACATGCAAACTCCAATTTAAATCATTCCAATTTAAAAGATGACCAATTAATATCTCTAGGAATTTAAGAAATCGAGACATACACAAGAGCATACACTTCATGAAATTTACCTTCATTGAGCAAATGGATTTTCCAAGTATTGGCCTAACTCAAGACCATTTATGTAACACCCCTATCCCGTGTCCGTCGCCGGATTAGGGTTAGGAGCGTTACCTGACAGATCGAAAACTTTATCAGACAATTCATCAAGTATATCAGCAATTAAAACCATAGTGTCCCCTTTCTAGGTCATCGAGACCTAAAACATGCTTAGAAATAGGGTCAGGAATAAACCGAAACACTTATAGAAATTCTCAAAAATTTAAAACTTTTCTAAGTTTCAGGGGATACATGCCCGTGTGGGCAAACCGTGTGCCTCCCACGGCTGCTAGACACACCCGTGTGTCCTCCCCGTGGTCAAACCTGACTTAACTCCATGGCCACCAAGCACGCCCATGTACCCTGGCCGTGGTCGATCCTGACTTGGCTCCACAGTTACCAAGCACCCCTGTGTGCTAAGGCCGTGTACGTTTAGGCCATATACTGACTTCTTCACACGGTTACTAGGCATGCCCATGTACCATATCCGTGTGCTCTTAGGCTAGCTACTAACTTTACCCCACGGTCACTAGGCATGCCCGTGTGCCACACCTGTGTGACATTATAGGCCATTTGCAAGACCAAAATGCCACCCAACTAGGGTCATTCCTACAAGTGAATTACCAGCACATCCCATGCACATATGACAACCAAAATCATGTCAAAATAATCATCCATCTATACAATCCAATCCAATACTAATCATGCCAAGTTTACAAGACTAAAACTTATGAATATACAAGCATAATTCATCCATACTTACCATTCACAAGGTCAACTTTTTGTTAAACATATATGATCAAAACTTCATATATATGCATACCTTACACTTAACCATTTCTTATGCTTTCAAGCCATACCAAAAACATGCATCATATAACACATTCATTAAAGTTTATTACCAATACTTAACTAGCCAAGTCACATGGCTAAGTTCAAGTCTCACACTTATACAAATGACTAGCCTATGCATGCCATATCTTGCTATATACATTTCCAAAATGTACCAAAAAAAGTTGAGTAGTGTGATAACGATCCTCGACGGTCCCTGAGCCTTCAGTCGCTTTGACGATCTATAAAATAGGAGAACACTTAGAATAAGATTTCCAAAAGCTTAGCAAGTCATATACAAATAAACTTAACATGTAAAGCATATAAACATATTGAAACATTGGCACAATTCATATTCATAGCAAATTTATCACATGTATACTTCGATCCATGTTATTGGCCATATTTGCCACATTCATCAATTCATAAATCTTATATATATATATATAGCTCTTTTATGCATATTTTCACATCTCATATTATCATTCCAATATACATAATCATCATAGTAAGATCATACTGATACTTACCTTATATACACGCTTAGTGTATGAACCAATGTACTTGAAACGAATTTACAAATCACTTAGCCATTCGTATCACAGACTTGCCCGTTGAACCGTTAGAAACCTAATAGGATACTCAGAAGGCTTGGAATAGTCATACAATGCCAACGTCCCAGATGAGGTCTTACATGTACTCAGATATCGATGCCACTGTCCCAGACATGGTCTTACACGTAAATCTCATATCGATGCCAACGTCCCAAAAGTGGTCTTACATGAAATCTCAAATCAATGCCAACGTCCCAGATGTGGTCTTACATGATAAAACAGAACAGATACCTATGTCATGACATAGCTAATCCTATCTATTCCTAGGTTCATACGGGACTTCTGGGACATTGTCACTAAGTGAATCTTATCTTATTATTCATGTACAGATTATCTCATAAGCATTCATCGTTAACATTAGTCATATAAACATACACAATTCAATATAAATACGTTTATTTGCATAATGACTTACCTCAGATTCGATTTAACGGAAATGAAAACGGCTACTCGGTTACTTTCGCTTTCCCGCGATCTAAATCTATTTTCCTCGGTTCTTGATCTATACATATTTAGAAATAACCCTTTTATTCGCTAATTCATTCAATTCAATCCAAGGACACACATTTAGGGTTATTTGCAACTTAACCCTCACATTTTCACAATTTATCAATTTAGTCCATTTTTCTCAAAACATCAAATTCACAAAATCATCATTTAACCATGCTTAGCCAAATGTTCATACATCTCATACAAGTCCATATTTTCCATCAAATTTGCAATTTAGTCCCTCAAGTTACTATTTTCTCAATTTAGCCATATTTAGCTAAATTCATCAAAAATTTAAGAACAAAGTATGCTCATCTAGCATAAATCTTTCATTTAACAACTAAACTCATCACAAAGCTCACCATTTCATCAATGGCACATCTCATGAACATCATCAATACACAAAATTGAGACATGGGCTTGATAGTAGACTAAGAAACGTCCTCAAAAACATAAAAATCATCAAAATCTAAAACCAAAACATACCTTAGTTAAAGCTTCGAATGGCCGAAACTCTTAAAGTTTTTGTTCTTTCTTTTTCTTTTATGTTTTTGGAGGAAGAAATGGATGAAATAATGTCCATTTCCATGCTTTATTTAATCAAAACATAATTTAATACATAAATGACATATTTAACCTTTAATCAAACATATAAAACATATTGATACAAGGTTATTTATGACCTTTGCCGTCCATTATATCTAAAAATGGACTATTTGTCTTTTAAGGACTTCACAATAATAAAGCTACATCAATTTGGTCTTAACCAAATAAAAAACCACTTTTAAACTTTATGCGATTTAGTCCTTTTTATCAAATTAAGCACACAGATAGATCAATTATCTTACGAAACTTTAGCACATGCATAGTTACTTATCAGAGGCATGAAAATAATATTAAAATATTATACAGACTCGAATTTGTGGTCCCAAAACCACTGTTCTGACTAGAGTATAAACCAGACTGTTACAATTTACAAAATGACTTTAATAACATACATAGCCAACACTTTGGCTAACAATTACAACTTAACAAAATACTCGAGTCCTATACATGCCATACTCAAAATAAGACTAAATTGTTATACCAAAGTGATGTCGATAGTGTGATTCCAAACTTCGACGTCCAATGATCCTCGAGCTAACTTGACGAAACTACAAGGAAAATGGAAAAAAGATGGGTAAGCATATAGCTTAGTAAGTTTGCATGAAACTCTAGAATGTCAATTTACTCAAACTATAATCATTCATATCATGAAACAATGGCGACATAGCACCAATGAATAAAAGTACTTACTCATACTTATTCTCACTTATTCTTACTTACTCTTAGCCATCTCATGTCAACATGATCTGGTAACTTTCACTTACTCAAGATACCTGTATCACTGGTTCATGTAGTTTAGTACATTTGCTAACATAACCATAAACTCAATTCTTTATCATTCATACCATGAACATCACTCAATGCCATCCATAAATAGACTTGGATCTAGGCTAACTCACATACTTGACTCTTTTGCTTATGAATAAATCGGATCATCATGAATCATTCAAGCTTAACATACATAAGATTTTATGCCAACGCCATATCCTAGATATGGTCTTACATGGGATCATTCCTTAGTACCGACGCCATATCCCAGATATGGTCTTATACAGGATCTCATAACTCGATGTCGATGCCATGTCCCAGACATGGTCTTATACGAGATCGTACTTATATGTCGATGCCATATCCCGAATATGGTCTTACACGAGATCATTCTTTGGTGCTAAAGCCATATCCAAGATATGGTCTTATACGGGACCTTTCCTTTCCCATATGCATACGTAGGTACTATACTTATTCCGGAACTACAATTTAACCTGTTCTCATCGTTTACTTGTCGAGACTTTATTGCTCGATTTCATTCACCATAACATGCATTAACATAATAATGAACAATTTCAAATATCAAACATTATGAAATACTAATTTTATACAAACTTACCTCGAATCTCAAAATGTGTCTCAGTGCTCGATTTAGTCTTCAACTTTGTTCTTGCCTCGGTTTCGATCCGGGCTTTGTGTTTCTTGATCTATAATAATAAATTTCTCTTGTTAAACACATGCGTTGACTAAATCGACTCATAATTCATATTTTGGCAAAATTATGATTTTGCCCTTAAACTTTCACATAATTACACATTCACCCCTAGGCTCTTAAAATGATTTTCATTCAACTTTATTGCATTTCAAGCCTAGCCGAATCATTTTCTCAACTATAGAAACATTAAATTCCCACTATTTCACTCATGTATGACCATTTCTATAACTTTACAAATTGGTCCTTTTCATGCATCTTTCATGAAAATCACTTAGAAAAAGATGTTTATCATACATCAAACTTTCATAATCTTCCAAAAAACATCAAAATACATGCATGTCATACATGGGTAAATTTTTTAACATAAACCCTAGCTCAACATATGGCTAGAAATAGCTAAACCGAGCTACGAGGGTTTTAAAAATATGAAGAACATTAAAATGGGGCTAGGATACACTTACTTTAAGCTTGACAATGAACAAAACCCTAGCTATGGAGTCCTTGTAAATTTCGACACCATGGGGAAGAAGATGGACATGATTTTTGGCTTATTTTCCCTTTTTATTCTTTAATTAACCAAATGACCAAAATGCCCTTAATGACCTTTTCTTAAGATTTTTCCTTCCCATGTACATTTTTGTCCATCATCAAATATAATGGTTAATTGCTAAATAAGGACCTCTAGGATTTTTCATAATTCTATTTCATACTTGAACCTTCTAGAGTCTCATATTTTTTATTCTTAGCAATTTAGTCCTAATGGACAATTTATTCACTAATTAATAAAATTTCTTCATGTGACTTTCACACAATCATGTAAATACCTCATAAGCCTTGTAAAATCATTTAAACACATATTTTCTACTTCGAATTTGTGGTCTCGCACCACTATTCTGACTAAGCCCTAAATCGAGCTGTTAAAGATACCACCGCTAGATTTAAGGTTAGAGCACCTACCCAGACTTATGCTATACGAGCCAGAGAGGTGGCTCCTGTGCCTGATGTTGTTACGGGTATATTTTATCTTTTGATGTTACTGTATATGCTTTGATTGACCTGGATCAACCCATTCATATTCTTGCACTACATTAGCCACTGATAAAAATTTACTAGTTGAATCAACTGAATTTCATATTCAAGTTACAAATGTCCACTGAAAGTCCAAGCCAATGATTTCTTTATGGATATAAAGTTATTGCATTTTTATGAGTTTGATATAATATTGGGTATAGATTGGCTATTATTACATGATGCAGTGGTTAACTATAGACAGAAAAGAGTCAATTTGAAATGCCTTACATGTGAATTAATCACAATTGAATCAGGCATATTAAACATTACTACGAGAGTCGTATCGATGATTACCGCACAGAAGATAATTTCTAAAGGTTGGGAAGCATTTCTGACTTACATATTGGATACTTGGATTCTTGGTTGAAGTTGGATCAAGTACCTATTGTCAATGAATTTGCAGATGTATTTCCTTAAGAATTACCAGCTTTACCATCAGAATGTGAAGTTGAATTTGTTATTGATTTGATACCAAGAACTATACCGATATTGATTCCACCATATAGAATGGCACCGAATGAGTTGAAAGAACTTAAAGAACATTTACAAGAATTATTAGATAGACATTTTATTCGTATGAGTGTGTCTCCTTGGGGTGTAGTAGTACTATTTGTGAAAAAGAAATATGGTACATTGAGATTGTCTATAGACTATCGACAACTGAACAAAGTGACGGTGAAGAATAAATATCCACTACATCGTATTGATGAGCTATTTAATCAAATGAAGGGGAAACTGTGTTTTCTAAAATAGATCTTAGATCGGGATATTATCAGATACGAGTGAAAGTTTGAGATGTGATAAAGACTACATTCAGAACCCGATATGGTCATTATGAATTTTTAGTAATGCCATTCGGATTGACTAATGCTCCTGTTGCATTTATGGATTTGATGAACTGGGTTTTCCAACATCAATTGGATAGATTTGTGGTTGCATTTATAAATGATATAATGATTTACTCCTAGTTGGAATTTGAACATGCTCAACACTTAAGGATTGTACTGCAGATTTTGTGCGAAAAATAGTTGTATGCAAAATTTAGCAAATGTGAATTCTGGCTTAAGGAAGTTGGATTTCTAGGGCATATGGTTTCTGCAGTTGCGATACATGTTGACCTGAGTAAGATCTCGCTATTACCAACTGGAAAGCATCGAAGAATGTTGCAGAGGTACGAAGTTTCTTGGGTTTAGTAGGATAGTACCAACGTTTTGTTAAGAACTCTATAATAGACTTATCGGTGAACAAGTTATTATAAAAGTATGTTCAGTTTGTTTGGTTGGATGCATGACAGCAAAGTTTTGACCAATTAAAGAGGATGTTGACAGAAGCTCCTATATTGACATTACCTAATCTAGGAATGAATTTGTTATTTACAGTGGTGCATCACTTAGTAGACTGGGATGTGTGTTAGTGCAGACTGGAAAGGTAGTCGTATATGCTTCTTGACAGCTAAAGCCTCACAAAAGAAACTACCTGATACACGACTTGGAATTAACTACTATTGTCTTTGCCCTGAAAGTCTGGCGTCACTTCTTTTACGGTGAAAAATGCCACATATTTGCAGATCATAAAAGTCTGAAGTATTTAATGACTCAAAAGGAACTGAATTTGAGGCAGCAATGAGGGTTAGAATTCTCAAAAGACTATGAACTTGTAATTAATTATCATCTCGGAAAAGCTAATGTTGTTACAGATGCTTTAAGTCAGAAATCGATGTTTGTTCTGAAAGCTATGAATGCACATTTAACACTGGAAAGTGATGGTTCTATTGTAGCTGAAGTCAAGACTAAACCATTATTCCTTTAGCGGATTCGAGAGTTGGAAATGGAAGATCCAAAGTTATTCGCCAAACGGGAACAAATCCAGAATGACTTGACTACATGATTCACTGTTGGGGATAATAGTATGATGTATTTTCATTACAGAATATGTGTATCGAATAATCCAAAATTGAAACAAGACATTTTATCAAAGGCTCATAGTAGTATATACTCTATACATCCAGGTAGTACTAAAATGTAGAATGATCTAAAGAAAATGCACTGGTGGCCGGGAATGAAATGTGAGGTTTCAGAGTTCATGGCTAAATGCCTAGTTTACTAGCAGGTAAAAGTTGAACATCAGGTATCGTCTAGGTTGCTACAACCTGTTACTATCCTTGAATTGAAATGGGAATAAATTATGAGGGATTTTGTAACGGGACTTCCAATGACACTGACAAAGAAAGACTTGATTTGGGTTATTGTTGACCGACTGACTAAGTCAGCTCATTTCATTCTAAATTGTACTGATTACCCATTTGAGAAGTTAGCAGAATGATATGTATTAGAGCTTGTTAGATTGCACATAGTGTAACACGCCTTACCCGTGTTCAAAGACGGAACCGAATACGAGGCATTACCTAACTCAACTTGCTTAAACATACCACATCGGGCCATAAAATTTCGTTTCAACTTAAAACTTTCCATTCAAACTCATAACATCCTCATCCTGGGCCTACGAGGCCTTAAACATACTTATGAAAGGTTTCAAAATTAAATCGAAAACTTTTACGCACTTAGAAAATTTTTGCCTAGACAGGGGCCACACACCCGTGTTGTCCAAGGGACACGCCCATGTGCCCCAGAGACATGCCCGTGTTCTTCACCTGTGGTCGACACTGACTTAACTCACACTCACGGACACACAAGACCAATGCCACCCTACAAAGCAACCTCACAAGACCAATTCAATTCAACACATATTATAACCATATGGCACCTCTAAGGATTCAAAATCAAGACATCCATACAAGCATACACTTCATGAAATTCATCATCATTAAATATATGAACATGTCAAGTATAGTCCAACTTCCCATGACCATTTACAAAATGAATTGGATAACTTAAATAACCAACACTTTGGCTAACAAATATGACATAACAAAATACCCAAGTCCTATTCATGCCATACTCAAAATGAATCTAACTTGGCTATAATAAAACGTAGTCGATAGTGTAATTTCTTGATTCCGACGTTTCCGAACTCTCGAGCTAACTTGGCAATGCTAGAAGGAAAAGGGAAATGAGAGGGGTAAGCATAAAGCATAGTAAGTTTGCATGAAAACAAATAGCAACAATAAGTTCATAATGTCATCAATTCATGGCATTAGATAACCCTACAAAAACATAACCACCTTGTCGTAACTTACTCATACTTGCTCTTATCTAGCATTTACCATGCCACATATCATAAACATTCCTCGTGAATTATTCATGGGTACTTGCATTCACTCAATCACACGACTTTAGTACTAATCTCATTTTTATTTTCGAGCTTATCTATTTATCCCATTAGACCGCTAGGGATACTCAAAGATGCATATTCATTGTTATTAACATAAATACGAAGCCAATGCCACATCCCAGTTGTGGTCTTATATGGGGCCACCTCTGAGTGCCAATGCCATATCATGGATATGGCCTCATACGGAACCTCACTTCAAGTAATGATGCCATATCCCAGATATGGTCTTATACGATTCTCATATTCAATACAGAAGCCATATTCCAGATATGGTCTTATACAGAATCTCCATTTGGTGCCGAGGCCATGCCCCCGACATGGTCTTACACAGGACCTTATCCATCTCACATCTCGATGATAGTATTCTCTCATTATTTTAGTTCAACCGGGACTTCGACATCTCAACTTTTATCATCTTTCTCATTCAACACCAATACTCAATTTCATAAAATATCATGTATCATTATAATATCAAACATTCTCAAATATTCTAGCATAAATGTTGAATTTATCACATACAAACTTAACTCTATTTCAAAATAGGCTAGATTGTCGATCTAGTTTGACACTTTGTTCTTTCCCTGGTCGAGGTTAATTCTTGGTTCTTCTTGATTTGTAAAGATAGAAGTTTGCTGAAATTTTTGAGTTCTCAAACCCCTTTTTTGCTGAAAATTTTGGTGGAGAAGAAGAGAGGAAAGATGATATCTTTTCTTTTCTTTATTTTATTTTATTTCCTCAATTTAACCCACCTAATCTAACAACTTTGACCAATTTTGACATTGTTTGTCCCCCATGGCCGGCCAACTATTATTTAAGGGGCTAATTGCCCATTAAAGACCTCTAATTAATATTCTATGGCTATTAGGCACCTTTAGCTAGCAAAATTGAACTTTTGCACTTTATGCGATTTAGTCCTTTTTCGCGATTAAGCATGAAATTCGCTAAAATTAAAGCACCAAAAATTTCATGCACCTATATAATCCTGCTCTAACTCATAAAATAAATAAAAATAATTTTCTTCAACCTCAGATTAGTGGTTCCGAAATCACTACTCTGACTAGCCCCTAAATCGGGCTGTTACAATTCTCCCCCTTAAGGATTTTCATCCCCAAAAATCTTACCGGAGAAAAGGTTGGGATATTGGTTTCTCATAGTCTTTTCGGGCTCCCATAAGCCTCTTCTATTCCATGTCTTTGCCATAGCATTTTCACAAGGGCTATACTTTTATTTCTCAACTGTTTGATCTCTCGTGCCAAAATCTTAATCGGCTTTTCACCATAAGTCATGTCCGGTCTAATCTCTACCTCTGATGGTACAATCACATGCAAAGGGTCTGATTGGTAGCGACGTAACATAGAAACATGGAAAACATCGTGAATCTTTTCCAACTCTGGTGGTAAAGCCAAACGATAAGCTACTAGCCCTATCTTCTCGATAATCTCATAAGGCTCGATAAAACACGGATCAATTTGCCTTTTCGACCAAATCTGAAGACTTTCTTCCATGGTAACACTTTCAAAAACACTTTATCACTGACTTGGAACTCAATTTCTTTCCGTTTCAAATCCGATTAGGACTTTTTCTATCTGAGGCCACTTTAAAACATTCTCGTATCACATTTACCTTCTCTTCAGTTTCTCTAACCAAATCAACCCCATGAATCTGATTCTCTTTGAATTCTGACCAATACAAGGCGTTCGACACTTACGCCCATGCAATGCCTCATAAGGTACCATTTTCAAACTTGATTGTAAACTGTTGTTGTAGGCGAATTCCACCAGCGGTAAGTATTTTTCCCAATTACCTTGGAATTCCAAAACACAACATCGAAGCATGTCCTCAAGTATATGTATTAACTCTCTCCAATTGCCCGTCGGTTTGCGGATGAAAAGCTGTACTAAAACTTAATTTTGTGACTAAAGCCTCTTGCAACTTTTTCGAAAACCTTAACGTAAATCTCGGATCTCTATCCAAAATAATTGACAATGGTACTCCGTGAAGTCTTATTATTTTCGACACATACAAATCCACCAACTTATCGAGAGAATAATCAACTCATACTGGTATGAAATGGGCTAACTTCGTAAGTCTATCGACTACAACCCATACAACATCTTTTTTTTTTGTGTCAACGGCAAACCCATTACGAAGTCCATAGTAATACGGTCCCACTTCCACTCAGGAACCATAATAGGTTGAAGTAGACCTGAAGGTACTTGATGTTCAGCCTTCACTTGCTGACAAATTAGGTACCTCAAACAAACTCGAAAAAGTCTTTCTTCATACACGGCCACCAATACCATTTCCTCAAATCATTATACATCTTCGTGCTGCTTGGATGTACAATCAAACATCCACTATGAGCTTTATGCAGAATCTTTTGAATAAGTTCATCAATTCTTGGTATACAGACCCTATCGCAAAACATCAAACATCCATCAGGACTTATCCAAAAGTCCGACTCAATATTTGACTCACATTGAACTCTTTTAGCCCGTAAATCATTGTCATCTTTCTGGGCTTCATAAATTTCTTGGAGAAACATTGGTCTAGCCCTCAACTCGGCTAGAATAGAACCGTCTTCCAACAAAGCCATTCATGTATTCATGGGTTCAAATCCTTTCCTAGATGATGGTCTATTATTAACTCGTAATCCTTTAATAATTCTAACCACCTCCGTTGTCTAAGGTTCAAATCCTTTTGGGTCATCAGATACTTTAAGCTCTTATGATCCGTAAACACCCGATATCTCTCACCATATAAATGATGTCTCCAATTCATTAGCACAAATACAATTGCGGCTAACTCCAAGACGTGGGTCGGGTAATTCTTCTCATGTGGTTTTAATTGTCTAGAGGCATACATAACCACCTTACCCTCTTGTATGAGTACACATCCTAATCCATTCAAGTATGCATCGCTGTAAACCACAAATTCTTTCCCTGGTTCAGGTTGTACTAGAACTGGAGCCTCAGTCAACAATGCCTTTAGTTCCTTAAAACTCTGTTGGCACTTTTCAATCCATTCAAAATTTACATCTTTTTGAAGCAACCTTGTCATCGAGTAGCTATCGCAGAAAATCCCTTGACAAAACGTCTATAGTAGCCAACTAGGCCTAGAAAACTCCTAACTTCGGTTACATTCCTTGGAGGCTTCCAATTCACGATTACTGAGATCTTACTTGGGTCGACTCTAATTCTATCTCCCGAGACAACGTGTCCTAAAAATCCAACTTCCTTAAGCCAAATTTCTCTTTTACTAAACTCTGCATACAATTGTTTATCTCTCAAAATTCGCAGAATTGTCCTCAAATGTTCGACTTGTTCGTTCTCATCCTAAGAGTAGATCAATATATCATCAATAAAGACTACTACAAATTTGTCCAAATATGGCCGCAAAATGCAATTAATCAAATCAATGAAGATTGCAGGGGCATTGGTTAAACCGAAAGGCATGACCAAAAATTTGTAGTGGCCATACCTTGTCTGAAATGCATTTTTCGTCACATCTGAGTCCTTGACTCCTGAACCATCGCTGAAATAGGGTTAAAGAGAATTACCAGACAATCGAAATCATTTACTGACATTTCACAGCAAAGCCTGACAAAACACATCAAAGTATCCCTTAAATAGGTCATCGAGACCTTAATCATGCTTTAGAAAAGGGTCGGGACTAAACCAAACACATACGAAAACTCTTAGAAATTTAAAAATTTTCTATGATACAGAGGTCACACACCCGTGTTGGCAGTCGTGTGCCTCCTATAGCCTCAGACACGCCCGTGTGTCTAAGCCGTGTCAAAACAGGGCATAGATACTGACTTGTCCACACGGCCTGAGACACGCCCATGTGCCTCACCCGTGCTCGACACTGACTTGCACCACACGGCCAGTCACATGCCTGTGTGTCCAGCCCGTGGTCGAGCTTGACTTGTTTCGAATTGCAACCTTGAAGGACACGGTCGAGCCACACGCCCGTGTGCTCAATCATGTGGGAAAATATAGGCCATTTTCAAGGCCAAATTGCCACCCACAAATGGGTCACTCCTACAAACACAATTAAGCACCAATTCAAGCATCATAGGCAATTAATACATACCAAAATATACATCATTTCCAACCATTCAAGAGCCTAACAATCATACCAAATTATAAGACAATTGATTCTACATAACCTCAATCATTTCAAGATAGAATCCATCACATACTTATCATTAGTAATGTGCTATCTATGCATCAATGAGTTCATCATTCATATAACCATTTCATTTGCCATCAAGCTAAATCAAAACTAGTATCATGAAACTTATCTAGTCATTCATAATCACAAACATATATTTAGCCATATCACATGGCCATTTACACATATCAAACATAACCCAAAATAACTAGCCTATACATGCCATACTAAGTATATACACTTTCAAAAGGTACCAAAATAAGACTGAGTAGTGTGATGACGATCCTTGACTGTCCCCAAGCCTTCAGTAGCTTTGACGATCTATAAAACAGAGCAAACACACACAAAGTAAGCTTTCAAAAGCTTATAAGCCATATAAAAATAAACTTAACATAAATTGCACATAGCTACATTGATACAATGACATTAATGTTTCTCTTTTACAAATTCATAATATAATCCTTGGCTCATTACTTAGCCATTACTTACTCATATTTCACAACTCAAAAATCTCATATGCTCATAACTCATTTAAGCATATATATCACATATCATCTCATCATTTACTCATATCACATTCATTCATATAACACATTTTGGTTCATTTCATCCATATGCATATTTACTCACCTTCCATGCCTATTCATAACATATACATCAAATGTACCTAAAACGGATATACAAATCACATAGTCATTCATTTCTCAGACTTGCCCGTTGAACCGTTTGAAATCTAATAATATACTCAAGTGCTCGGAATAGTCGTAAAATGCCAACGTCCCAGACGTGGTCTTACATGTATTTAGATGCCACTATCCCAGACAGGGTCTTACACAAATCAATACGATGCCAATGTCCTAGACATGGTCTTACACGTAAATCTCATATCGATGCCAACGTCCCTAACGTGGTCTTACATGATATCACAAATCGGACACCTATGTCATGACATATACATTCCTTTCTATTCCTAGGTTCAAATGGGACTTCTCGGACATTAACAACTTGTCGATATAAATATATATCCTCGGGTTTCACATACATTCTATCTCGATTATTATTCATAGCAATCCAAATTTCATATATGCACAAATAACTCAATTCAAATGCATTTATTTGTATATCGACTTATCTCGGATTCGAAATAAACGAGCGATTTCGACTACTCGACCACTTTAGACTTTTCGCGATCTAAATACGTTTTCTTCGATTCTTGATCTATACATATTCAAATTTAAGTCGTTTATTCACTATTTCATTCAATTCAATAAAAAGACACATATTTAGGGCAATTTACAAATTAGCCCCCATATTTTTACATTTTGACATTTTAGTCCCTATTTCACAAAATTACAAAATACACATAATTCAATACATTCCATGCTTGGACGAATACTACCCATGCTCATACAAGTCCTTACATTTCATTTATTTCATAATTTAGTCCCTCAAAATATTTATCTTTCAATTTAATCCAAATTACTCAAAATCATCAAAACTCCAATGACAAACTATATTATTCTATCACATATAATCCATATTTCATCATCAAATATCCCAAAACTCTTATGTTCATCAATGGCACATTACAAAATATTTATCAATTCACAAAATTGAAGCATGGGTTTTGAAGAACACGAAGCAACGATTACAAAAACGTAGAAATTATCAAAAACCGATCAAAAACATACCTTGAATTAAGCCAAAAGCTAGCCGATACCTAATAACATTTTTCTTCTTTTCTTTCCTTGCTATATTTGGCCAAATGAGATGAATAATGGCCATGTTTTATGTTTATTTTATTATAACATATATTATTAATTCTTTTACCATATTAACCTTATGAATAAACATATACAACATATAAAATTCAAGGCCATTAATGTCCAATACCATCCACTCATTTTTAAAATGGTTTAATTGCCTCATAAGGCCACACCTTTATAAAGACATAACACATAGGTGCTTTTAACATATGGCATGCTAATTTAGCATCTTTCACAACTAGGTCCTTTTAGTCAAATTAAACACCCAAATAGACAAATTAATTTACAGAACTTTAACATATGCTTAATCACATATCATAGGCACGAAAAATAATATTATAATATTTTTATGAATCAAATTTGTGGTCCCAAACCACTATTCTGACTAGGGTCTAAACCGGATTGTTACACTATGATGCACAAAACATACATTGGAAATAGTTCGGGACTAAATCGAGAACTTTAGAAAAACATACAATAGATAGAAATTTTTTCATGTTACAGGGCTCACACGCCCGTTTGGTCCAAGTGACACGCTCGTGTGACCCTTGGATACGCCTGTGCTACAAGCCGTGTTCAAAATAGGGAGCTCTCTGACTTGTGCCACACGCCTGTGTGTTAGGATGTGTGGTCAATTTAATTTTCATGATTTTTCATAAAATAGGTGAAGACTTCACACGGCCAGGGCAGACGCCCGTGTTCGAGGCCGTGTTGTCCACACGGCTGAGACACATGCCCGTGTCTCTGCCCGTGTGCTCGATACTAAGCATTCTATTTTGCAACAATTAAGGTGCAGAGGACACACTGAACACACGCCCATGGAGCAAGCCATGTGTCACACACGGCCTAGACACACGCCCATGTGTCTACCTATGTGGAAAATTATAAGGCTATTTACCAAGCCATTTTGTCGCCCTTCTATGCACAAACCTACACAACAAACATAGAACCATTCCAAGCATATACCATCAACCAAATTAGCCACAACTAAGGCATCAACACCCCATTCACATGATATCATTTATCATACACAAATATCACATATATCTCAACTCAAATCATGCAATTTCCCACATCCATGAAAAGCATCATCTTATGCATATATATACTTAAACCAATATTAGCCAATTTCAATGGTCATTTACAAAATGAATTATTAACCAACATAAGCCAACACATTTGGCTAAATTAATTATGACACGTAACAAAATGACCAAGTCCCTATACATGCCATAACTCAAAATATTAAAATCAATGGTACCCAAAATATTAAGTTGATAGTGTGAATGGATCTCCGATAGTTTCCAATCCCCAAGCTGGCTTGGTGACACTATAAGACAAGGGAAAAGAAAAGGGAGTAAGCTATATAGCTTACTAAGTTCCTATGCAAATAATAAGCATTATTATCACAAATGTATCATACAAATAAACATGATGAACTTGGGATAATTAATATCAAGATGTTCTAATCATAACTTACTCATTCATAACCTTACCGAGGGATTCATCACATATCGAGCTCATTAGTAAATAATTTTTATGTACGTACCTGTACCAACTCGTAACATAAGTATAACCTTTCACAACTTTGACATACTCATTGAGTTTCCCATTGAACCACTTGGAATACTAAAAGATACTCAGGAATCTTACACACAATACCATACCTGAAACACCCCAAACCCTGCCCACGAGCCTTGTCCGGATCTGGCATGCTTCTAAGAAAACCCATTCGATTCTTATTTGAGACTTAGCTAAAATTTTTTCGAGATTTTGAAAATAGCTGATTTGGGTTGGGTTCAAAATTAAATTCCTTGTTGATTAGGTGTTAAAACATGTAATATTTTTACTTAAGAAAAATTACTTAACCTTAAATATGATAAAATTTGTATCGTACTGAAATAAATGACATGCATGCATAAAATAGTTCATACTATGGCCTTATTACATCAATACAACCCAAATAATTTAAAGTACTTAAATAAAATGAAATTTCCAAATAAAAATAATTCCTTGCTGAACATGGCCACCACTAAGCTCCTGCCGGCCCGGTCCATTACTGTGCGTCACCTAAAAAATGATCCCACAATGGGGTGAGTCAAGCAGACTCAATGTGTAACCACAACACTAAGCCCCAACAGATTATGGCATACAAAATCATACATACAAGTATACTAACATAAATTATGATGCAATCCCGAACCCAAGCCTAGTTACCATCTGCTACACATCACCCGTGCCAACCTGCACACCGTGGGGACTACTAAGTCAACCCTCCATCCGCTACACACCATCGAAGGCAATCGCTGCAGTCGACGTGCTCATCGCCCTTATAATTTGTGGCATAGCCACCAGATAATATTTTGTGTCATGTGACACCACATTCAGATAATGTGACCGAAGTCACCACATTCAGATATCGTGGTATAAAACCACCACATCCACTTCCCCTTTCATAATCACCCAAATGCCCATGTTATACAGATCATACATTAACATGCCATGTTCTATATATTCACATTCTTATAGGTGCACATAGGTGCCATAATAACTCAAGTCATACTCATAGTAGGAGTAGGAAACGTACCTGAGTACTTAATACCATGGCAAGGTACTTTAGCCTTATTTTTCACATTCTTATAATCACATTTTAAAACATAACCATAAAGCTATTAAGTATTAGTGTGGGGTACACACCTGGTTAACTTAACGAATTCACTCCAAATCTCGAAAACCCGATCTACTGATTTAGATCTCAATTCCTACATTTGGTCAATCACTTTGATGTTTAGCAAAAGTCTATTCGACTATGTGATTAAATCCCGAAGGATCATTGCGACAAAAATCTTACCTTGTTGCCGATTTGATTCTTAAACGAATCCCGAAACTTTATGATGCTTCTTTATTGCAATCGGCTATACCCTTAACCATTGAACTAGTTAGTTTTGGCTTTTTAAACAAATAAGAAATAGATCTAAATACCAAAATTGGCCTTGGCCGAATGTGTAAGTACACTTACCTTATGATTCTCAAATCCCGAAAACACCACTTGACTATGGAGATGTCGAAATCCCTATGCACATAGGTTAGATCTGATTCCAATCACTTAAACATGATCAATGACTTTTTGGCCAAATACATGTCTTACCTTAAATCCTTGAAATCCTAAAAATCTTCCTCCTAAAAATCGACAATAGGCCAAAATCCCGAATGTCCCTTCATAGTTTCGGCCATAAAACAATATGAGAGATTAGTTCCTGAATCTCGACAGGCCTAAAAGAACAGAATGAAAATTAAACTTGATCATACCCCTATAGATGAAATCGACAGCTCCTATGTCTGACACCACAGAAGATTCGGCCTTGGCTTAGATGGTGGTCACTTGGTTTCGGCTTCAACAAAGATGCAAAGAGAAAGAGATAAGGGGCTTATTAGATTTGGCTTTGGGAGGAAGAAAAGAGAAGAAATCGGCAATGGTGGAATGTAAATTCGGCTAGCACAGGGAGTATTTTGGCTTATCAAAATAAAAGAGAAGAGAGAATTTTTTTGTCAGAGAATTTTGGCAAAGGAACAAGGGAGGAAGGAATGAAGATTGACTAAGGAATTCGGCAAAAGAGATGAAAAGAATAATTGGCCTCACACTCCTCCTTTTGGCTGAAACTACACCAAGAGAGTCCTTTGGCCTGCCATCACATGCTCCCTCATCCCTCATTTTTCTCCTCTTATCACCTCATCTAAAATTAATAAAATAAAAATAAAAAAAATAATCCATCATTTATCCCCTACTCTTCTAGTCGAATTTTAATAAAATAAAACTCATCTTGTAAGTGTCCCTTTGTCAGTCCACTTCTCTAACTCCTTGCGAGCCAAAAATAAAAATTCTTTTTGCTTCCTTGTGGCTCGAACACAAGCCCTTTCCCCCTAGCATATGGCGTCACACACTAAAGCCCTAAGTGGCGCCTTGTAGCCACTTTGCTAAGCCCATGTTCATGTCTCATTTCCCTTACATTTTCTCTTAAGGCCCTATCAACCTAGCTTCCTCTTAAAACTTAAAACTTAATATTTTCTAAAGTATTTTCCTATTATTCTTAAGTTCACAAACATTCATAAATACACATTCAAACTCACAATGACATGCTATTTCACACATTTTAACAATAATGCATAAGCCATAATTCGGGATATTACAGTTCTACCCCTTAAAATAATTTCATCCTCAAAATTACCTGGCTAGAATAGGTGGGGGTATTGCTGTCATTGCTTCCTCCGGCTCCCACGAAGCTTCTTCCGATCCATGATTGCACCATAACACCTTGACTAGAGGAACTGACTTCCTCCGTAACATTTTCATATCTCGCTCCAAGATTTGAATTGGCTCTTCATCGTAGGATAAGGCTGGACTTAGCTCCACCTCTTCAACTTGTACTACATGAGATGGATTCGATCGGTAACGGCGTAGCATGGACACATGGAATACGTCGTGCATCTGCTTTAATTCTGAAGGAAATGCTAACTGGTATGCCACTGGTCCAACTCACTTCAACACTCGATAGGGCCCTATAAACCTTGGGCTTAACTTCCCTTTCCGTCCAAACCTCATTACCTTCTTCCAAGGCGAGACTTTAAGAAACACTTGATCTCCCACATCAAATTCTATCTCCTTCCATTTCAGATCAGCATATGACTTTTGTCTATCAGATGCTTCCTTCAGTCGTGCCCGGATTACCTAAACTTTCTCATCGAATTCTGCCACAATTTTTGGACCCAAAATCTGACGTTCTCCCAATTCCGTCCAATATGTAGGAGTCCGACACTTTCGACCATACAGTGCTTCATACGGTGCCATTCGAATACTTGCCTGATAGCTGTTATTGTAGGCAAACTCTGCTAAAGGCAAATATTCCTCCCAACTTCCTCTGAAATCCATCACACAGCCTCGTAACATATCCTCTAAAACTTGGATTACTCGTTCAGACTTCCCGTCAGACTGTGGATGAAAAGCCATAGTGAAATCCAATTTGGTGCCTAAAGCCTGATGTAGAGCTTTCCAAAATCGAGACGTGAACCTCGGATCCCTATCCGAGATAATTGACATCGGTACTCCGTGCAATCTTACAATCTCCGCTACATACAACCTTGCTAACTTTTGTAGGGAGTAGTCAACCCGCACTGGAATAAAATACGCGGACTTGGTCAGCCGATCCACTATCACCCATACCGAGTCCTTCTTAGTAGGCGTAAGGGGAAGCCCACTAACGAAGTCCATGGTAATTCTCTCCCACTTCCATTGGGGAATCTGTATTGGCTGAAGCAATCCTGATGGAACTTGGTGTTCAGCCTTAACTTGCTAACACGTCAAACACTTGCCAACAAATTCAGTAACTTCCTTCTTCAGACCAGGCCACTAAAATTATTCCCTTAGGTCTCTGTACAACTTAGTGCCTCCAGGATGCATAGCATAAGGGCTACTATGCGATTCCTGAAGAATCCTTTGTCTAAGTTCTTCGTTCTTCGGCATATAGGCCTTACCCTTGAAACACAGTACTCCTTCATCATTAAAACCATAATCCTCTAATTCTCCATTTTGCACTTGCCGTAACTTATCACTTAGATCAACATCTACCAACTGTCCCTCTTTCACTTCATTCAACCACGTTGGCTTAACTTGTAACTCTACCAGCAGACTCCCATCATCATACAAGCTCAGATGTGCGAACATTGCCCTCAGATCTGACACAACCTTCCGACTTAGGGCATCCGCCACTACATTTGCCTTGCTCGGTGATATTCTATGGAACAATCGTAGTCCTTCAATAGTTCCACCCATCTTCGCTGTCTCAAATTCAACTCCTTCTGAGTCAGCAGATACTTAAGGCTTTTGTGGTCTGTGTAGATCACCGACTTTTCTCCATATAAATAGTGCCTCCATACCTTAAGGGCAATGACCACTGCCGCCAATTCCAAGTCGTGCGTCGGGTAGTTAACCTCATGTGGCCTTAGTTGTCGAGACGCATAAGTGACTACTTTTCCATCTTGCATAAGAACACCTCCCAATCCTGTGTGGGAAGCATCACAATACACCACAAAATCCTTCCCTGCCTCCGGCTGAATCAAAACTGGAGCTTCGGTCAAGACCTTCTTAAGCTTCTCAAAGCTCTCTTGTTGCTTATCTGACCATACGAAAGGTACTTCCTTTCTCAGCAACTTGTCAGAGGTGCGGCTATTGATGAGAACCCTTTCACAAACCGTCTATAATAGCCTGCTAGTCCTAAGAAGCTCGGACTTCTACCACTGACTTAGGGGTTTCCAATCCAACACCACCTCAATCTTCCTAGGATCCACCCTTATTCCTTCTACGGATACCACATGCCCTAAGAAGGCAACTTCCCTAAGCCAAAATTCACACTTGCTGAATTTGGCATAAAGCTTCTTCTCCCTCAACACTTGCAGCACAACCCGAAGGTGCTCATCATGCTCTTCTTCAGACTTGGAGTACACTAGGATGTCGTCGATGAACACAACGACGAACCTATCCAAGTAGGGTTGAAAAACCCGGTTCATCATATGCATGAACGCGGCTGGGGCATTTGTGTAACAATCCGAACTTGACCATAATCGAAACGGTGGTTTCGGGACCACGAATCTGAGTCTAAAAAAAATAAAAATATTTAAATATTATTTTCTATGTTTATGATATGTGAATTAATATGTGTAAAAGTTTCGTATAAAAATTTAACTGTTTGTGTGCTCAATTAGTCAAAAAGGACTAAATCGCATAAGTGGTAAAAGTGACCTTTTATTTGATTTAGGGCTAAATTGATGTGGCTTTATTTTAGTGAAGTCCTTAAAGGGCAATATGCCCATTTTAAGTTATAGTGGACGGCAACATGGTGATATAACATGTTTTTATGCATTATTTTATATGTTAAAGGTTATATTATATTTATTTTATAATTTATAATTATATTGTAATAAAACCAACATGAAAGTGGGATTTTATTCATTCTTTCTTCCACCGAATAACACAAAGAAAAGAAAAGGTTTTGGAGCTTTGTACATTTGGCTATTTACAAGCTAAATTAAAGGTTAGTTTTTAATCGGTTTTGGATAATTTTTACGTTTTTGTGATCGTTGCTAAGTTATCTTCAAAGCCCATGTCTTAATTTTTGAATTTGATGATGATTTTGTGTTTTTCCATTGATGAGCTTATGAGTTTTATGATATTTGATGATGAATTATGAAATATATGTGTTAGATTAACATGTTTTGTCTTTGGATTTTTGGATAATTTTGAGTAATTTGGACTAAATTGTGAAAATAAATTTTTGAGGGGTTAAAATGCAAAATAAATGAAATGCATGGACTTATATGGCTATGTGGAAGATTCGGCCTAGCTATAATGTTGGGAGATTTTCTATATTTTGTGTTTTGTGCAAATAGGACTAATTTGTAAAAATGTGAAACATTAGGGACAAAATGGTAATTTGCCCATTTAAGTTTTTTTTTTTTGGGATTAAATTGAAATGAAATGTGTTTGAATGAGCTCAAATTGAATGTATTTAGATCAAGAACAAAGAAAAATGTACTTGAATCGGGGAAAGGCGAAAGTTAACGAATAGCCGATTATTGACGTCCAAAAGTATCCGAGGTAAGTCTTTAAGCAAGTTAATACCGTAAATATTGCTCATAACCAAATTTACATGCTAAATTTTGATTATTGAATATGAAATTGGTCAAAGCCGAATGTAATAGGTGATGTTAATAATGAAATGTTGCTAAATGAAATTGAGTTTGATATGTTAAAGTGATATGAATTATGTGTGTTACATGTGATATTGATAATATGTAATGTGTGTTAGATGGTTTGATAATATGAATATTCGGGCTTCGAGCCTAGTAGGCCTCGTCTTGGTGAAATGTATCGGGCTTATTGCCCAGCGTGCCTCGTGCCTGCTGAAATGTATCGGCTTATTGCCTAGCGAGCCTCGTGCCGATGAAACGTATCGGGCTTATTCCCTAGCAGGCCTCGTGCTTACCGATGAAACGTATCGGGCTTATTGCATAGCAGGCCTCGTGTCGGTGAAACGTATTGGGCTTATTGCCTAGCAGGCCTCATGCCGGTGAAATGTATCGGGCTTATTGCCTAGCAGGCTAAATGCCGATGATTAAAATTAAGACCTTGGTCTAGCAGGCTTAATGCCGATGATTTTTAATATGAGCTTATGCATATAAAATGCTGGAGTTATGGTGACAAAAGAACCAACTAAGGTTTATTCATATGAATTAATCTACTTGGCCATACAGGTAAGTGCCTATGAACTATTTAATTGAGTTTCTATGATCGATCAATTATGAAAGCATATATGTGAGCTTTGTTGGACAAGAAGGTGATACATGATTGTATAGGTATATTCGCCTTTTTAGTTATGTGATCATATTATCATTATGTGGATATTGAATATTTGGAGTTATAAAAGGTTATATGGATATGTGTATACATATATATATGTTCTTGTATATGATTCTAATGAATGAAGTGTATATGAAGTGAGTGTATAGTTGGAAATTGATATTTACCATTTGAATCTTGAACCGAGATAGTGAGTTAATGTTGAAGGTAAGATAAGGAAAATGTTAAATTATATAAGGTATTGAAGTTCGGTAATGAGATATCATATGTGTTTTGTTAAAGTTTAATTGTTATTAAGTATATGATCTAAAGTGTTTGAGTGTTAAATCGAATCACTTTTAATTGCTTAAGGTAAGAAAATGATAATTACTATGGTAAGTATGGTAATGACATTCGCCATAAAGAACTTTTGAGTTAAATAAATTGTATTCAATGTTATAAACAGATTGTTTATAATGCTTGAAAGTTTGAATGCCATGCTAAAATTTGCTTAAGACTTACTAAGCTAGTAAGCTTACTCTCTGTGTGTTCATTGTTCTGTTTTATAGATTTTGATCAAGCTACAAGCTCAGGGGATCATCAACGAAGTCATCCACACTATCAATCTATTTTGGTACCTTTTTGAGTTTGGTTTTGAATTAAAGGCATGTATAGGCTAGATTATGTCTGAATTAATGACTGATGTCCTTGTATATATATATAGCCATGCGAAAATGGCTAGATTATGGTATTTTAGTCTTAAGTGTATTCGGTCTTGGTGCTTGCTCATTATGGTAATAATTTTTGATAGAGTAAGTATGCTTGTGTTGGTAGCATGGTTAAGCTTTAGTTGTGTATCGTTAATGATGCTATGATAATGATTCTTTAGTCATGCATTAACTTAATTTGTAAATATAGATAATAGACTTTTATATAAAATGTGGTTCAGCCATAGTGGTTTAATTACATAGATAATTGCTAATAATGGATTTGGTTGAATCAATATGTATTAACTATGCTATATTATGGTTATTTGTCAAATTGAAATGGTTCAAATCGTTATGGTCGTATGTATATATATTTGCATTAAAAGATGAAGTTATTAAATGCTGAAATGATGCTTGATTAAGTGTGTATATACATATGGTTAATATGTAATGTGGTTAATCTATCTTATATTAATGCGTATAGCATGTGAGTTACGTATGGTTAATATGTAATGTGGTTAATCTATCTTATATTAATGCGTATAGCATGTGAATTGTTATAATCAATGATTGATTAAGGGAATGAGTTGGTATGGATTCGGTAATTATGATAGATATGGCTTTGACTTTAGGAAAATATGCGAATGGTATATTGGCAACTAAAGTTAGTTTGGTTATGTTTTATATCACCAATATCGTTTAAATGAGTGGAATTTTAATAGTGACTGTGGATCATTTGATGTTTAAATTTGTACTCGTTTTAAGGTTACATAACAATATGGTTTAATAGACGCTGGAGTATGGTTTAATCATGAAAGTTATGTTTCTTTTAATTTAAAAACTTGATATTTGTTTAGGTTTCAAATGTTGAAGTGATTAGACTTTTGAGTTATGAAATGTAATGAATATCTGTGTGAACTGTATTATGACTAATAACGCCTCGTAACCCTAATCTGGCGACGGATACGGGTTAAGGGTGTTACATTTGATTTGGTATCAGAGCTTACGGTTTAGTCGATTCTAGGACTACCGTAGCGCGTGTGAGTCTAGCTATACATGCCTTAAATTATAATGCGATAGTGTGGTGACTTCTAACATCTGGATTGTGTTTTATTTTGTAAATGGATCTCAATAGAGTTATAGATGATGATGTCTAGAGCGTAGCGCCTAATCCCGCGTATGGGACAGTGCCGATAGAATCTCGACCTATCTCGAGTAGCCATGGGGGGAGGCTAAGCAAGCCTTCTACCAGTTGATGAACGAAAAGTTTATTCAATATATCTAGACTAATCCGACTGTGCAACAACCTTTACCCCCGAATAATCCATCTCCGATACATATGATACCCCGGTGTTAGATCTGATGAGATTTAGCAGGTTTCCTGTAGATAAAATCAGGAAACATGGGGCTGAAGAGTTTAAAGCTAATGATGATGATAATGATGCAGAATGAGCTAAGCTGTGACTTGATAATACTATCTATGAGCTATCATATACTCCATATGAATGTTTAAAATGTGTTATATCATTATTGCGAGACATTGCATATCACTAGTGGAAAACACTAGTATCGGTGGACCCGAAAGAGAAAGTGATTTGGGAATTCTTCCAGATTGAGTTCCATAAGAAATATATCAGTTAGAGATTCATTGATAAAAAAAACGTAAAGAAATTAAAATAGGGTCGAATGATCGTTTCTGAGTATGAACTAGAGTTCGTGAGACTGAGTCAGTGTAACACCCCTTTTACCCGAGACCATTGCCGGAGTCGAGTATGAGGCATTACTAGACTTGACTACTAATTCAGGGCATAAAAAAAAAAATTAAAACTGTCCCGCTGCGTCACACTGACTAAATTGACCATAACTCGAGTTACAAAACTCAAAATTTGAATCCGTAAATTTTCCTTGAAACTAGACTCATATATCTTCTTACCATAATTTTTCCAGAATTTTTCATATGGCCAATTAGTACAGTTTATTCACCATAATTTCCCTATTTCACTGTTTGATGGTTCTGACCTATCTTTACAAAAATTCAGTTATCTCATTGTACAGAATTTCAATAATGTTCTTGTTTATTCTAATCAAAAATAGACTCATTAAGCTTTCTAATCATATAAACTATGATCCATGATTATTTTTGTACAATTTATAACAATTCTTTTTTTCCAAGACAGCACAGGAATCACAAAGTCATTCAAAACCTGTCTCGCTAAACTTGAAATATCTCATAATATAAAATTTCTTTTCCTACTTTGTTTACTTCATATAAAATAGACACAATAAACTTTAATTCTATATCTTATTCACTCTCTAATTCCATTTCTCCTATTTTGGTGATTTTTCAAAATCACATAACTGCTGTTAACTGAAAACTGTTTCATATAAACACCAAACATTAATCATACTTATACACTAAAGTATAGCCATTTTCGCATGGCTTATACAAACATATACAACGTCCAAACTAGCAATATCAAAACTAGACTATGCATGCCACGTAACTAAATCTCCAAGCATTTATTCAATTAACACCCCTTTTAACTACTAAATTGGATAGTGTGATGAGATCTCCTTCGACTTCCAACCCGAGCAAGTCTTCGAACTCTATAAACATAGGAAAATTACACAAAGTAAGCTTTGAAAGCTTAGTAAGCCATAAGCAAATAATTCACCATAGAAACATATATAATTCAATTCAAAAAGGCCAAATTTAGTTAATCACATACACATATAGAATCACTTTTCTCATATAATCCATGTTTCCTAGTTAAGTAACTTCACTTACCCATAAATTTACTATTTTCTTAAACTTTCACCTTTCATAACCTTAAGGCCAAACACTCACACATTCAATAATAGATATTTTTATTTCCAAATTGGTCAACAATTTACTTACAAAATTGGACCTGATCTTGAAACATAAATAGACACAACAATTGCCACTTTTGGACAGCATTACTACATGTTTCGGTTAGCTTTAATCTTTATTATTACATGCATTTAAGGTTAGTATGACATAACCAAAGATGACCTATTTTGGACAGCAATAATCCTCCTACTAGCGACAACATTTAACAACTAAAATACAATAAGTGTCTTAAATCGGACAACCAATGATTTACAATATAACAGCAGCATATTAATTAACTAAGCACCATGAATTTGTCCTAATTTGGACAGCCAATGATTTATAGTATAACATCAGCATTTTAATTAACTAAGTACCATGAATTTGTCCTAATTTGGACAGCCAATGAGTTATAGTATAACAGCAGCATTTTAATTAGTAATAAACTGTCTTAAGTTCAACTTTAACTCCCTCATGCAGTACGAATCGAACAGCATGTAAGCTAACTTCAAACCTTCCCCAAATGTGTTTGTTAAACTTTAATGTACCATTCACCACTCGAATAGCTATTATCAAAATTAATTAACCCTTTTTCAACTGACAGCAACAATGAATGAACACCAAAATAAATAAAATTTTAAAGTATGGAGTTCAAGAACTCACTAAAGTCAACAGATTAAAATAACCCTTAGATATAACTTCAGCAGCCTATGCTTTGTATTTATTCTCACCCAACAGTCCTCGTAATGGTAGCATTAACCACATAAATGACCAGGTTTCAGACATTTTAAAACACAAACCAATTTCCACAGCATTAATTCAATACCTTAGATTGCATTCAAACAAGAATTCAATAGCATTAAATACATCACTACTATCCATTTCTTTCCATATCAGTCGACCCACACCACAAAGAATACAAACATTATTGGCATGCATGCTATCTGCATGCAGCAACCATTCAACTTCCTTCTCCTACCATCCTTAACAATTTCACCATCTAACAGAACAATAAGGGAATAAGGAGAAAACAACAAGGGTGTGAAATTCTCACATATAACTAGTAACAAATATCAATTTACTAAATTTACCTTATCTCCAATAACCAATAGAATTACCCATACCTAAACATCGAACTCATTTACGGGTTTAAATTCCACATCATCCAAAAATCTATTTAAGCATATACTTATAATAATTCACCGTATAAAGCCCGCTAGGCTTAAGCTCGATATTATCCACCGCACAAAGCTCGCTAGGCTTAAAGCCCGATATAGGCTTAAAGTCTCGATATTATCCATCAAAGCACAAAGCTCGCTAGGCTTAAAGCCCGATATTATATTTATAAAGTCGCTTACAACCAATTCATATCGAAACTTTTATATACTTCATAATCTTTGTATGCAATTTTTCAATATCATATCTCAATCGAACTAAACTTAATCATATTAAATTATACCTTTAAAATAACGATCCATCTAAGCCACCCTTTAACATATATACATTCATAAAGCTTAAACCTCAACCACATAGGTACATATATTTCCGTTAAAAGTATACACATCAATTTAGATAAATTCTATACAATATGATTGCTTAAAACTTACCTCGAATATCGACGGACTTCGCTTTCGACTATTCAATTAACTCCTCCTTTCCCCAATCCAATCCCGATTCTTTTGTACTTGATCTAAATAATTGTCAAGTAATTTATTAAATTTCAATTTTCCTATTTAATTTAATCCAATAATAATATTGACAAGATTCTACTATTTAACTCATATAATTTACACCTTTTAAAAATTTCATTTAATAACAATCTAACACATTTTGTCTCTTCACCCCTCTTTATGGCCGCATATACTACTTCAACACACATATATATATCTCAACATATATATATATATATACAAGTTTATATGACCAAACAATTTAAACCAACTCAACATCATAAACATTCACCCAAACATTAACCGAATGTAAAGGGGCATTTCAATGCTCAATTTACAATAATTTCCATAACATTTCAAACAATTTAAAACTACTATTTTCTATTTCCTCAAAATCCCTTTCTCAACTTATCTTGTATTTACCAACACAACACCCACAATTTCACCTCCATGGTCAATCTAAGTGTACCAAATTCTAGAAATTTTAACATGGTTTTGATAAAAATCAAGATAACCAACTCAATTTAATAGAAATTTACTAAAATAAAACTCAACTACTTACCTTAAGAGAACATGCATCAACCGAAACTATGAAGCTTAAGTTTTTCTTCTTTCCTCTTTGTTTTCGTGGAGAAGATGAAGAAAAGAAATGGGGAGATAAAATAATGTTTTCTCCTTATTATTTTATTCCCTTCACATTATAAAATAAGTGAATAAAAAGCCATTAACTAAAAACAATTGATTTAATATAAGCACACTATCACTATGCCGTTCATCACCATGAGATTTGGGTTAATAGACATGGAAATTCATTCTTTCAAACAACACTTCAATTAAACCCTTTAATTTAATGAATGCTACTTTTACCATTTATGTAATTTGGTCCTTTTCTTAAATTAAACATACAAACAAATAAATAATTTCACTAAATTTTAACATATGCTCAATCATACATATTTAACACTAAAATAATATTAATTTATTTTTTCGACTAGAACTCGTGGTCCCGAAATCACATTTCCGATCAGGCTAAAATCGAGTTGTTCTCAAGTGGGATTTTATTATAATTTAGTATTAAATTATAAAACGATTATAATATAATCTTTAACATATAAAATAATACTTAAAAACATGTTATAAGACCACATAGCCGTCCACTATAACTTAAAATGGTTATATTACCCTTTAAGGGCTTCACTAAAATAAAGCCACATCAATCTAACCATAAATCAAATAAAAGGCCACTTTTACCAGTTACGCGATTTAGTCCTTTTTAACTAATTGAGCACACAAACAGTTAAATTTTTATACGAAACTTTCACACACATTAATTCACATATAACTGACTCAAAATATAATATTAAAATATTTCTCGGACTCGGATTCGTGGTCCCAAACCACCGATTAGGGTCAAATTGATTTATTACCGATTAGGGTCAAATTGATTCAAAGATGACCTTATAAAGATATTCAAGATATTTGAAAATGCAAGCTATAATGTGCAAAAGATTCAAAGATGACCTTAATAAAGATATTCGCTTGCTAGTTGAGATTTTAGAAATAAAAGAGTTCGTTGTACTCGCTGGACCGAGCTTGCAAGTCGAGGCATCCGGAAGTTTTAGATTTAACGACAAAGCTTGCTTCGATGTGGATCGCGTGATCATTTTATCCGAGGTTGTCCCGAGTCCGTTAAGCTAGAGACCTGCTCGTAATCCGAGACTAATAGTGCACTTATGAGAGGTAGATCTTTAAAGAATGTAAGAAACGTTAGTGGTAGTCGAGAACTATGAGAGACAAGTGTTGTCGACACTGAAACTAGAGCGCTTGTCGAAAGTATGTTATCCGAGTTTGAGAGGAAGCTTCATCACTTGATGTAATAACCGGTACTTTTACTCTTTACGGTATTTCCGTTGCTCTAATAGACCCTGGTTTTACGATTCATACATGTGCATGAACTTAGTATTCAAGAAGACTTTGCCTCAGAGAGTCTACTCGAGTTTACCATAAAAGTATCAAACTCCTTAGGTAAAAGTGTCCTGTTGACAAAATATGCGAAAATGTCTATTAATGTTTTGAGATATTTGTTTCCTCACCGATCGATGCTCTTTCCATTTGATGAATTCTATATTATTATGGATATGGATTGGTTATTTTGTGCATGATGCAATATGAATTGCAAAAGAAAGGCGATAGATTTGAGATGTCCGAATAATGAGATTATAAGTATTGAGTCGATGATTTGAAAAGATTTCTGTTGTAATAATGATGATTGAAAGCTAATAATTATATGGAAAAAAAGGGTTCTGAAGCATATTTTGCTTATGTGATTGATTCAAGAATATCTCGAGAAGAAAGTTGAATCAATTACTATTGTTTGTGATTTTTTGATGTATTTCCAAGAGTTACCGGTTTGCCTCGATTCATGAAGTTGAATTTGTTATCAAGTTGTTGTGGTATTTGTAGATGACATCCTGATTTATTCACGTGATGAAAAGGAGCATGCTGAACATTTGAGAATTTTGTTGCAAACTTTGAGAGAAAAACAATTATACACGAAATTCAGCAAGTGTAAATTCTGGGTGCATAAAGTTAGTTCTCTGGGATATATTGTGTCGACACGGGATCTGAATAGATCCGAGTAATATTTCTACTATTTTGAGTTGGAAACCTCCGAAGAATGTGTCTAAAATTTGTAGTTTTCTAGGCTTAGCTGGTTATTACTATAGATTTGTAAAAGGATTTTCAGTGATAGTTACTCCGTTGACTAGACTGTTTTAGAAAGATGTTAGATTTGAATAGCCGGATAAATGTTAGAAAAGTTTCAATCAGTTGAAAACTCTGTTAACAGAAGCTCCAATGTTAATACTACCAGAATCGGGTAAAGAATTTGTGGTATACAGTGATGCTTCATTAAATGGTCTGGGATGTGTTTTAATGCAGGAAGGTAAAATGGTAGCTTACGCCTCGAGACAGTTGAAGCCTCATGAAAAGAATTATCCGACACACGACCTTGAATTAATTGCAATTGTGTTTACACTTAAGATTTAGTGTCATTATCTGTACGGTGAGAAATGTCACATATTTTTAGATCATAAAAGTTTGAAATATTTGATGATTCAAAAAGATTTGAACCTGCGTCAGGGAAGATGGCTTGAGTTATTGAAAGACTATGGGCTAGTGTTAGATTATTATACGGGTAAAGTAAACGTTGTTAGTGATGCGCTAAGTAGAAAGTCATTATTTGCATTACATGCTTTGAATGCTCAGTTAGACTTGTCTAATGATAGTTCTGTAATAGTGGAATTGAGAGCAAAACCATTATTTTTACAACAGATATGTGAAGCTCAGAAGTCTGCTAATGAATTGCTAATGAAATAAGCTCAGTGTGAAATGAGTTTTGAATCTGAATTTCAAATTGTAGATGATTGTTTGAAATATAAGGATCGTATCTGTGTTCCAAGAAATCCAGGGTTGATTCAATTGATTTGAATGAAGCACATAATAGTCGTTTATCTCTTCATCTGGGAAGTACAAAAATGTACAATGATTTGAAGCAACACTACTAGTGGTCTGGTATGAAACGAGACATTTCTGACCTTGTTTTGAAATGTTTAGTTGTCAACAAGTGAAAGCTGAACATCAAGTTCCATCTAGATTGCTACATCCGATTCTAATTCCTGAGTGGAGATGGGATAGAGTGATGATGGACTTTATTTCTAGTTTGCCCCTGACTCTGAGAAAGAAAGATGCGATTTGCGATCGTAGTTAACCGATTAACTAAATCTGTCCATTTTATTCTGGTAAGATCTGATTTCTATCTAGAGATTAGATGAGTTTTATATTACCGAGGTTGTGAGATTACACGGGTTGATTTGATAAAGGATACTGAATCAAAGTGAAATTAATCCGAGACTTCTTGAAAGCAAAGATCGATCATCCGAATTCCTATGCACTTGAAATGAAAAGATATAGAATTTAAGATCGACGACAAAGTATTTCATATTTCAATGTTCCGTAGATATCAATTCAATCCGTCACATGTGATTGCCCCATTTGAAATAAGAAAAAAATTTCATTAATGAAAGTATTATGGAATCGACACGGAATAGAATAGGCAACATGAGAGTCTGAAGATTCAATAAGACAACAATATCTGAATTTGTTCAGCGGTAAAATTTTCGGGGACGAAAATCCCTAGGGGGAGAGTTGTAACAGTCCGAACTTGACCATAATCGGAACGGTGGTTTCGGGACCACGAATTCGAGTCTAAAAAATAAAATATTTAAATATTATTTTCTATGTTTATGATATGTGAATTAATATGTGTAAAAGCTTCAGATAAAAATTTAATCGTTTGTGTGCTCAATTAGTCAAAAGGACTAAATCGCATAAGTGGTAAAAGTGACCTTTTATTTGATTTAGGGCTAAATTGATGTGGCTTTATTTTAGTGAAGTCCTTAAAGGGCAATATGCCCATTTTAAGTTATAGTGGACGGCAACATGGTGATATAACATGTTTTTATGCATTATTTTATATGTTAAAGGTTATATTATATTTATTTTATAATTTATAATTATATTATAATAAAACCAACATGAAAGTGGGATTTTATTCATTCTTTCTTCCACCAATAACACAAAGAAAAGAAAAGGTTTTGGAGCTTTGTACATTCGGCTATTTACAAGCTAAATTAAATGTTAGTTTTAATCGGTTTCGATAATTTTTACGCTTTTGTGATCGTTGCTAAGTTGTCTTCAAAGCCCATGTCTTAATTTTTGAATTTGATGATGATTTTGTGTTTTGCATTGATGAGCTTATGAGTTTTATGATATTTGATGATGAATTATGAAATATATGTGTTAGATTAACATGTTTTGTCTTTGGATTTTTGGATAATTTTGAGTAATTTGGACTAAATTGTGAAAATAAATTTTTGAGGGGTTAAAATGCAAAATAAATGAAATGCATGGACTTATATGGCTATGTGGAAGATTCGGCCTAGCTATAATGTTGGGAGATTTTGTATATTTTGTGTTTTGTGCAAATAGGACTAATTTGTAAAAATATGAAACATTAGGGACAAAATGGTAATTTGCCCATTTAAGTTTTTTTTTTTGGGATTAAATTGAAATGAAATGTGTTTGAATGAGCTCAAATTGAATGTATTTAGATCAAGAACAAAGAAAAATGTACTTGAATCGGGGAAAGGCGAAAGTTAACGAATAGCCGGTTATTGACGTCCAAAATATCCGAGGTAAGTCTTTAAGCAAGTTAATACCAGAATATTGCTCATAACCAAATTTACATGCTGAATTTTGATTATTGAATATGAAATTGGTCAAAGCCGAATGTAATAGGTGATGTTAATAAGAAATGTTGCTAAATGAAATTGAGTTTGATATGTTAAAGTGATATGAATTATGTGTGTTACATGTGATATTGATAATATGTAATGTGTGAGATGGTTTGATAATATGAATGTTCGGGCTTCGAGCCTAGCAGGCCTTGTGTCGGTGAAATGTATCGGGCTTATTTCCTAGTAGGCCCCGTCTTGGTGAAACGATCGCTTATTGCCTAGCGTGTCTGTCTTGAAACGTGATCGGAGCTTATTGCATAGCGAGCCTCGTGTGGTGAAATGTATCGGCTTATTGCCTAGCGCCTCCTGCCGGTGAAACGTATCGGGCCTATTGCCTAGCAGGTGCTAAATGCCAATGATTAAAATTCGACATCGGTATAGCGGGCTTAATGCCTTGATTAAAATTCAGACCTCGGCCTAACAAAGCTTAATGCTGGGGTGATTTTAATATGAGCTTATGCATATAAAATGCTGGAGTTATGGTGACAAAAGAACCAACTAAGGTTTATTCATATGAATTAATCTACTTGGCCATACAGGTAAGTGCCTATGAACTATTTAATTGAGTTTCTATGATCGATCAATTATGAAAGCATATATGTGAGCTTTGTTGGACAAGAAGGTGATACATGATTGTATAGGTATATTCGGCCTTTTTAGTTATGTGATCATATTATCATTATGTGGATATTGAATATTTGGAGTTATAAAAGGTTATATGGATATGTGTATACATATATATGTTCTTGTATATGATTCTAATGAATGAAGTGTATATGAAGTGAGTGTATAGTTGGAAATTGATATTTACCATTTGAATCTTGAACCGAGATAGTGAGTTAATGTTGAAGGTAAGATAAGGAAAAATGTTAAATTACATAAGGTATTGAAGTTCGGTAATGAGATATCTTATGTGTTTTGTTAAAGTTTAATTGTTATTAAGTATATGATCTAAAGCGTTTGAGTGTTAAATCGAATCACTTTTAATTGCTTAAGGTAAGAAAATGATAATTACTATGGTAAGTATGGTAATGACATTCAGCCATAAAGAACTTTTGAGTTAAATAAATTGTATTCAATGTTATAAACAAATTGTTTATAATGCTTGAAAGTTTGAATGCCATGCTAAAATTTGCTTAAAACTTACTAAGCTAGTAAGCTTACTCTCTGTGTGTTCATTGTTCTGTTTTATAGATTTTGATCAAGCTACAAGCTCAGGGGATCGTCAACGAAGTCATCCATACTATCAATCTATTTTGGTACCTTTTTGAGTTTGGTTTTGAATTAAAGGCATGTATAGGCTAGATTATGTCTGAATTAATGACTGATGTCCTTGTATATATATATATATAGCCATGCGAAAATGGCTAGATTATGGTATTTTAGTCTTAAGTGTATTCGGTCTTGGTGCTTGCTCATTATGGTAATAATTTTTGATAGAGTAAGTATGCTTGTGTTGGTAGCATGGTTAAGCTTTAGTTGTGTATTGTTAATGATGCTATGATAATGATTCTTTAGTCATGCATTAACTTAATTTGTAAATATAGATAATAGACTTTTATATAAAATGTGGTTCGGGCATAGTGGTTTAATTACATAGATAATTGCTAATAATGGATTTGGTTGAATCAATATGTATTAACTATGCTATATTATGGTTATTTGTCAAATTGAAATGGTTCAAATCGTTATGGTCATATGTATATATATTTGCATTAAAAGATGAAGTTATTAAATGCTGAAATGATGCTTGATTAAGTGTGTATATACGATGGTTAATATGTAATGTGGTTAATCTATCTTATATTAATGTGTATAGCATGTGAGTTACGTATGGTTAATATGTGATGTGGTTAATCTATCTTATATTAATGCGTATAGCATGTGAATTGTTATAATCAATGATTGATTAAGGGAATGAGTTGGTATGGATTCGGTAATTATGTTAGATATGGCTTTGACTTTAGGAAAATATGCGAATGGTATATTGGCAACTAAAGTTAGTTTGGTTATGTTTTATATCACCAATATCGTTTAAATGAGTGGAATTTTAATAGTGACAGTGGATCATTTGATGTTTAAATTTGTACTCATTTTAAGGTTACATAACAATATGGTTTAATAGACGCTGGAGTATGGCTTAATTATGAAAGTTATGTTTCTTTTAATTTAAAGATTTGATATTTGTTTAGGTTTCAAATGTTGAAGTGATTAGACTTTTGAGTTATGATATGTAATGAATATCTGTGTGAACTGTATTATGACTAATAACGCCTCGTAACCCTAATCTGGCGACGGATACGGGTTAAGGGTGTTACAATTTGTCATTCCAAATGGCATTACCACCAACTCAAAATGGCCATACCTTTTTCGGAAAGCCGTCTTATGGATATCAGCCTCCCTCACCTTAAGCTGGTGATATCCAAACCTTAGATCTATCTTCAAAAATACCGCGGCTCCTTTAAGCTGATCGAACAAGTCATCTATCCTTGGCAATGGATACTTATTCTTGATGGTCAGCTTGTTCAACTGACGATAATCTATGCACATGCGCATAGTTCCGTCCTTCTTCTTCACAAATAGAACCGGTGCTCCCCATGGAGACACACTGGGTCGAATAAACCCATGATCAAGTAACTCCTGGATTTGAGCCTTGAGCTCAACCAACTCCTTTGGTGCCATTCTGTACGGGGCGATTGACATAGGAGCTGTTCCCGAAAACAAGTCAATTCCGAACTCAACCTCCCTGTCTAGGGGTATTCCAAGTAATTCCTCTAGAAAGACATCCTCAAACTCCCTTACCGTTCTAACTCCACCAACTCCCCCTTCTTTCGTATCCAAAGTACTAATAAAAGCCAAGAATGCCTTACACCCCTTCTGAACCATCTTATCCGCCTTTAAAGCCGAAACTACATTAGACAAGTAGTTCCTCCTTTCTCCTATCATAACTACCACCTCATCCTCTAGGGTCCTTAACTCCATTCGCTTAGCGCACAAATCCACCATGTACCGATGTTCCACTAGCCAGTCCATCCCAAGTATGAGATCGAATTCTCCGAAGGGAAGTTCTATCAAGTCGGTAGAAAATATTATGCCTTGAATTTCTAAAGGTACACTTCGAAAGATCTTATTCACCACTACAGTTTGGCCTAGTGGGCTTACTACAGTCATCACCCTATCAGAAAGTTCAGAGGCTATGTCTAGATTTTCAACTACTCTACATGCAACATAAGAATGGGTCGAGCCCACATCGATCAAAGCAAAATAAGGCTTGCCATAGATAAGGAACGTACCGGTTATGACGTCCGGTGTGTCACCGTCCTCCTTACGGTGAACCGCATACACCAAGCCCAACTGTCTTGCCTCAGATACCACCACCTCGGCCTTGTTCCACGCCCTCTTCCAAGACCATTTTCTCTTGTTATTCGACCACGACCTCACCGAGGTCGTTGACCACCTCTACCACTGATTAACATTCTGAGCTCTCGGTCGATTCCCATCCGGTCTCATCGGACAAATCCTTAATCATATGGTCCTTGACCCACACTTGAAACATCCCCTGTCTTCTTCCAAAGATCCGCCGAAAGTGCTTTTTCCCACATTGATCACAAGTACGATATTGCCCTCCAGTAGCAGCTTGCTGACCTCGTGGTCCATCAACTCTAGGCCTCTTCTGAACACTCCCAGACGATCCTGACGGTCTAAATCCTCTTTTCGCCACTCGTCCGTGTTCTGCCTTACAGTGTCCTTAATTCCCTCAGCTACCTTAGCCTTTTCTACTAATGCGACAAACTCCCGCTCCTGGTGTGGGGCTATCAATAACCTCAGGTCATCCCTTAGTCCGTCCTTAAACCGGACACATCGCTCATGCTCCGTTGCCACCACTCCTCGAGCATACCGGCTCAATCTTAGAAATTCAGCTTCATATTCTGCTACAGACTTGTTCTCTTGAACCAGTCCCAGAAATGCCTTCCTCTGCTCATCAGTATATCTGGTTCCCACATACTTCTTCTGATACGTCACCTTAACATACTCCCAGGTTAGATCCTCAGTGGTGGCACCATCCCAAACTGTGAGTCACCACTGATACGCTTTATCGCGTGAAGCCACCATTCCTTTTAATTTCTCCTTAGGGTCGATCGAGCTCATCCATAATTCACTTCGGTCGCTTCCAACCAATATTCAACAGACGGTGCCACACCAGATGCTCCACGAAACACTTCACTCGCTGGCTCGAGTCGCCGGTCATGATTTCGAGCTCCCATATTCCTCCAAAGACCACCACCATTTTAAGAACTCGCAGCACGTACTGTGATACATCATCTTCTCTCGTCGATCTTGCGCTCAACACCAACAACTGGTGGTGGTGGTGGCGGTGGTACCTCATTCTCAGATCCTTGAACCGATCTAACGGGTTCTGACATGGTCATTCTACCTCGACCGCATCCTCGTACATTGCGACCACGTCCCCTAGAGCTCATTTCTCACGATCGCGCTTTAACTGTTTAAGAAATTTTATGAATTAGCCTTTATTCCACTAATTATCCACAAAGAAGTTTTATGGCGGGGAAGTTTAATAGGGTTCTTTCGATCATTCAAAGTTTCAAGTCTTCTATCCTAATTCAAAGAAAACACATCCATTTCTTAGTATCTCCCATACACATTCACTCTTCAACATTTTGTCCGCTCCTATCCTGTGGGTATTTTCGTAATTTATCCTACGAGGGTATTTCTAGATTAAATTGGGGTCAATTTGAAAATTACAAAAGTCATTTCAAAATTTTCCAAACTTATTGGTACTTTAAAAGAAAGATTTCCCATATCAAGGTATTGCAGAAATTTCAAAAATCGGGGTTATTTTGGTAATTTCGTAAACCAGGGGTAATTTGGTAAATTTTCCCAATTAGGGTATTTTGACTTTTTGCAAAATAGGGTTTTTGGATACCTTTGCAAAATAGGGAAATTTTATTAAAATCTAGGCTAGTATGAAAATTTGGAAACCGAGGGCATTTTAGTAATTTTACCACTAGGGGTATTTTAGTAATTTTATAAATAAAAAATATTGCAGAAAAATTCATAAAAATAGTCTTTACAAATCAAAAGGGTAATTTAGTGATTTTAAAACTAGGGCATTTTATGAAAATATAGCTAGTCCCTTTCGGGTTTTAGTTATTGGGTTTAGCCTATGAATAAGTTCTCTTGGTTAGGGTGAACCGTAGCTACGCACCAGGTAGGAGTCGAGTGGAGAGGAGGTGAGTCACGCGGACTGCTTAAATACCAAGCTCCCACTGAAACCAATCCTGGACATGTGCACAATGGCTGCCACACCCTAACTCGGCGACTTAACCACATGTTTGTTTAATTAGGCATTTAAAATTTTGTGTAATTGTTCGGGTAACCTAGTCCTAGGGTTTAAGTACTTATCATGCTAATCTACGTTCCCTTTCTACCCTTCTACAATTCATATCATGAATCACACAAGATATAGGGGCACTTACCTGGTGGACTTCGGGTCGGAGACTTAGGTGCCATGCCAGAAAACCTGCTTATTTCTCAAAATTTTTCACAAGGTTCTTTTGGGCATAATTTTGAAAACGTTTTGGGCCTTAAACCCAAGACCGAGAGTTTAAAATTGGGCTCTGATACCAAGCTAAAACACCCCAAACCCGGCCCACGAGCCTTGTCCAGATCTGGCATGCTTCTAAGAAAACCCATTCGATTCTTATTTGAGACTTAGCTACAATTTTTTTGAGATTTTGAAAATAGCTAATTTGGGTTGGGTTCAAAATTAAATTCCTTGTTGATTAGGTGTTAAAACATGTAATATTTTACTTAAGAAAATTACTTAACCTTAAATATGATAAAATTTGTATCGATCAAATAAATGACATGCATGCATAAAATAGTTCATACTGTGGCCTTATTACATCAATACAACCCAAATAATTTAAAGTACTTAAATAAAATGAAATGTCCAAATAAAAATAATTCCTTGTTGAACATGGCCACCACTAAGCTCCTCAGCCGCTTGGTCCATTATCATGACCAAAATGATCCCACAATGGGGTGAGTCAAGCAGACTCAATGTGTAACCACAACACTAAGGCCCAACAGATTATGGCATACAAAATCATTCATACAAGTATAATAACATAAATTATGATGCAATCCCGAACCCAAGCCTAGTTACCATCCGCTACACATCACCCGCATTCAACCTCGCACACCGTGGGGACTACTAAGTCAACCCCCCATCCGCTACACACCATCGAAGGCGTCATTGCAATGACGTGCTCATCGCCCTTATAATTTGTGGCATAGCCACTAGATAATATTTTGTTTCATGTGACACCACATTCAGATAATGTGACCGAAGTCACCACATTCAGATATCGTGGTATAAAACCACCACATCCACTTCCCCTTTCATAATCACCCAAATGCCCATGTTATACAGATCATACATTAACATGCCATGTTCTATATATTCACATTTTTATAGGTGCACATAGGTGCCATAATAACTCAAGTCATACTCATAGTAGGAGTAGGAAACGTACCTGAGTACTTCGTACCATGGCAAGGTACTTTAGCCTTATTTTTCACATTCTTATAATCACATTTTAAAACATAACCATAAAGCTATTAAGTATTAGTGTGGAATACACACCGTTAAGTTAACAATTCACTCCAAATCCCGAAAACCCGATCTACTGATTTAGATCTCAATTCCTACATTTGGTCGATCACTTTGATGTTTAGCAAAAGTCTATTCGGCTATGTGATTAAATCCCGAAGGAGCATTGCGACAAAAATCTTACCTTGCTGCCGATTTGATTCTTAAACGAATCCCAAAACTTTATGATGCTTCTTTATTGCAATCGGCTATACCGTTAACCATTGAACTAGTTAGTTTCGGCTTTTTAAACAAATAAGAAATAGATCTAAATACCAAAATTGGCCTTGGCCGAATGTGTAAGTACACTTACCTTACGATTCTCAAATCCCGAAAACACCACTTGACTATATAGATGTCGAAATCCCTATACACATAGGTTAGATCTGATTTCAATCACTTAAACATGATCAATGATTTTTTGGCCAAATACATGTCTTACCTTAAATCCTTGAAATCCTAAAAATCTTCCTCCTAGAAATCGACAATAGGCCAAAAACCCGAATGGCCCTTCATAGTTTCGGCCATAAAACAATATGAGAGATTAGTTCCTGAATCTCGACAGGCCTAAAAGAATAGAATGAAAATCAAACTTGATCTTACCCCTATAGATGAAATTGACACCTCCTATGTCTGGCACCACAGAAGATTCGACCTTGGCTTAGATGGTGGTCACTTGGTTTTGGGCTTCAACAAAGATGCAAAGAGAAAAGGATAAGGGGCTTATTAGATTCGGCTTTGGGAGGAAGAAAGGAGAAGAAATCGACAATGGTGGAATGTAAATTCTGCTAGCACAGGAGTATTTCGCTTATCAAAATAAAAGAGAAGAGGAGAATTTTTTGCGGAGAATTTCGCAAAGGAACAAGGAGGAAGGAATGAAGATTGACTAAGGAATTCGCAAAGAGATGAAAAGAACAATTGGCCTCCCTTCTACCTCTTCCTCCATGCCGCCCAAAATGGGAGTCAAAATAGGGCATTATGCAACTCACTAAGATAGACTTCACGGCGGAAGCTTCCTTCAATCGAGCTCGAATCAACTTAACCTTGTCTTCGGTCTCAAAGAACCAACTCGGTCCCAATAATCGACGCTCACTTAACTCGTCCAACAAGTCGGTGAACGACACTTCCTCCCGCATAACGCCTCATAAGGTGCCATCTTGATACTTGCTTGGTAGGCCGTTGTTGTAGGCGAATTCAGCTAACGGTAGATACTCCTCCCGCTACCCTCAAGTCCAAAACACACCTCGAAGCATGTCCTCCAATATTCAGATAACTCTTTCCGATCGCCTGTCATCATGGATGAAATGCCGGTTGAAATCTAACTGCGTACCCAGCCTCGATGCAAAGCCTTCCGTAACCTTGACGTGAATTGGGATCCCTATCCGAGATGATCGACACGGCACCCTCTGCGCCTCACTATCTCTCGATACATACAGCTTAGCCAACCTCAAGTGAGTAATCCACCTCACCGAATAAAGTGAGCTGATTTAGTCACCGATCCACAACTACCCAAATCAATCCTTCTTGCTCGGTGTAAGCGGTAATCCACGACGAAATCCATAGTGATCCTTTCCCACTTCCACTGTGGAATCTTCACTGGCTGAAGCAACCCAGACGGCAATCGATGCTCACCTTGACTCACGACAAGTCGACACTTACTCACAAACTCGGTCACCTCCTTTTCGCATCTTACCACCGTAATCGCTCCTCGAGATCCTTATACATTTTGCTACCTCCAGATGCATAGCGTAGTGGCGCTATGAGCATCCTCAAGAATCTTTTGCCTCAATTCTCGCATCTCTCGGATACAAGCCTTCCCCGAAACACAGAACCCGTCACTAGACAAGCTATAACCTTTCACACCTCATTCTCGCACTTGTGTCCTCTCAGGCGCCAAAACCTCATCCAACAACCGCTTTTCTCGATCCTTCAACCCAAGTAGGCTTAACTCAGCGGTTCGCGAGAATACTCCGTCGTCGTACAAACTCAAGTGGGCAAACAACGCCTTAAATCAAACAACCTTACGGCTCAACGCGCTCGCCACGACGTTAGCCTTGCCTTGATGATACTCAATTGAGCAATCGTAGTCTTTCGCCAGCCTCAATCCATCGGCTGCCTCGATTCAAATCTTTCCGAGTCGAGGTACTTCGACTCTTATGGTCCGTGTAGACTATCGATCTTTCTCCGCATAAGTAATGCCTCCATATCCTTAAGGCAAATACTACCGCAAGCTCCAAATCGTGCGAGGGATAATTGACCTCATGTGGCCTCAAATGCGGATGCGTAAGCCACAACCTTCCTTCCCGCATCAGACACAACCCAAGCCCGTAGTGATGCATCACAAGACATCAGAAATTCCTTACCAACCTCAAGTTGAATCGTAACCGAGCTTCACCAAAATCTTCTTCAACTTGTCAAGCTCTCCTGCCGAATGGCCCTTCATAGTTTTACCATAAAACAATATGAGAGATTAGTTCACTAATCTCAACAGCCTAAAAGAATAGAATGAAAATCAAACTTGATCTTACCCCTATAGATGAAATTGACGGCTCCTATGTCCGCACCACGTAAGATTCGACCTTGGCTTAGATGGTGGTCACTTGGTTTTGGCTTCAACAAAGATGCAAAGAGAAAGGATAAGGGCTTATTAGATTCGGCTTTGGGAGGAAGAAAGGAGAAGAAATCGACAATGGTGGAATGTAAATTCGGCTAGCACAGGGAGTATTTCGGCTTATCAAAATAAAAGAGAAGAGGAGAATTTTTTGCCAGAGAATTTCGGCAAAGGAACAAGGGAGGAAGGAATGAAGATTGACTAAGGAATTCGACAAAAGAGATGAAAAGAACAATTGGCCTCACACTCCTCCTTTTGGCCGAAACTACACCAAGAGAGTCCCTTGGCCGGCCATCACATGCTCCCTCATCCCTCATTTTTCTCCTCTTATCACCTCATCTAAAATTAATAAAATAAAAATAAAAAGAAATAATCCATCATTTATCCCCTACTCTTCTAGCCGAATTTTAATAAAAATAAAACTCATCTTGTAAGTGTCCCTTTTGCCGTCCACTTCTCTAACTCCTTGCAGCCAAAAATAAAATTTCTTTTTGCTTCCCTTGTGGCTCGAACACAAGACCTTTCCCCCTAGCATATGGCATCACACACTAAAGCCCTAAGTGGCGCCTTGTAGCCACTTTGCTAAGCCCATGTTCATGTCTCATTTCCCTTACATTTTCTCTTAAGGCCCTATCAACCTAGCTTCCTCTTAAAAATTAAAACTTAATATTTTCTAAAGTATTTTCCTATTATTCTTAAGTTCACAAACATTCATAAATACACATTCAAACTCACAATGACATGCTATTTCACACATTTTAACAATAATGCATAAGCCATAATTCGGGATATTACAATACCAATGCCTTATCCTAGATATCGTCTTACATGCGGTCCCTTATCAATGCCAATAGCCCAGCTATGGTCTTACATGAACTCTCATATCGATGCCACATCCTAGATATGGTCTTACACGTAATCTCAAATAACCCTAATGTCATGACATTCGTATCCTACCTATTCCTAAGGTTCAACCGGGACTTCTCACTTGTCAAACTTTATCGATTACATCCAAGGAGTCAATCATAATTCATACAATATTAAAGCATTTAAAACATAAATAAAACAAGGAATTATTTACATATGAACTTACTTCGATACAAAAAATAGTAGAAATGGACCTAATCGTTAAACACCTTATTGTTCCCCGATTTAGGCTCAAACCTCGTTTCTTTTGATCTATAATAGAAAATTTAACTCATTTATTATCCACATTTCTCAATTTATTCCAAAAATCACATTATGGAAAAATTACATTTTTGCCCTAAAACTATGACATTTTTACATTTTGGCCCCTAGGCTCATAAAATGAAATATATTCAATTTTTCAAGACCCAAGCCTAGCCGAACCTCTTTAATGCTTATAAAAGCCCATATTTTTCATTTAGTCACACTTTTACACAGTTTGAAATCTTTTTACAAATAGGTCCTTTTGACATTTTCATCAAAAATCACCTAGCAAAAGTTGTTTATCTAACATCAAACTTGCATAACCTACCATTAAACATCAAAATACACACATGTCTAACATGGGTAAAACCCTTGACTTAAATTATCTCTCAAATTAATGGTAAAAATAGATAGATCGAGTGATGACGACTTCAAAAATGTAAAGAGCATTAAAAACGGGACAAGAACGGACTTACAATCGAGCTTGAAAGTGGCCAAACCCTAGCTATTGCTTACCTTCTAATTTTTGGAACAAGTATGAAGAAGATGGACTAAATTTTGGCTTGATTTATTGGTTTTTAGTTCATTTAATTACTAAATGACCAAAATGCCCTTCACTTAAAACGTCAAAAATTTTATCTCACCATGTCCATTTTTTTCCACTAACTTAACAAATGGTCTAATTACCATCTAAGGACCTTCAATTTAAAATTTCATAGCAATTAGACACCTCTAGCATGTAGAACTCAACTTTTTTACTTTTTATAATTTTTTATTTTTTGCTAAATTGGGTGCTCAAATGTGAAAATTTTAGAACGAAATTTTCACGACATCATTCCATAAAACTGTAGACCATAAAATAATAATAAAAATAAATTTTACTGCGTCTGATTTGTGGACCTGAAATAACTGTTTCAAATAGACCCAAAATCGGGTTGTTATAGGTTCTATGTTCTTTAAGCAGTTGTTGCTGATGGATGTCCAAGTTTAGAGCTTTGAGCTACAGTTTAGGTGAGTACCGAGTGAGTCTCTATTATGACTCCTTGCATGTGAACTGTTCAAGTAGAGTTATATAAATTATGATGATATCTCGTATAAATGGTAAAAATATAATGAAAAGTAAAGATGTTACATGTGTAATGATGATATGTATGAAATACATGTTACATGTGTAATGATGATATGTATGAAATACTGATTGAATATGAAGTTGAGTAAGTATGTAGGTAAAGTATGCTATGGAAATGTATTAATCAATTAGGAGTGTGAGCAATTATGGGAAAGTGAATTCTGAGTTAATACCCCTAACTCGTATCCATAGCTAAATTAGGGTTACGAAATATTACCATTCAATTGAAACTTTAAACATCATATGTAATAGCCTGATTTATGGCCTAGTCAAAATAGTGGTGTGAGGCCACGAATTCAAGGTGAATTTATGAGTTTTTAAGGTTTATGCCATTTTTGCATGCTAGTGTGAAAGTTTCATGAAGCAATTTTGTTAAATTGAGGTTGAATGGTCCAAAAGAACTAAATTACAAAAGTTACAAAATATGAGTTTCTAGAAGCTTTTTGTATGAAATAGCTTTAGAATATCAATTACAAGTCCTTAAGTAGAAATTTTCCCAAATTATAACTTTTGGACAAAATGGGACATGAGTTAGTAAAATAGAAATTTTTAAAGAGAAGGGCATTTTAGTCATTTGTCTAATAAATGGTTAAAATAGGAAAAAGGTGATAAAAATATATCCATCTTCTTCCTCACATTGCCGAAAATTTGGAGACTCCATAGCTAGGGTTCTTCATTTTTTTTCAAGCTTGCTAGTAAGTTCATCTTAGCCCCATTTTAAATATTCTTTGTATTTTTTAAGTTCTCGTATTACGAATTTGCTATTTTTAACTATAAAATGAGCTAAGATGCATGTTCAAAAATCTACCCATGAATGACATACTTGTTAAATGATGTTTTATGGAAGTTTATGAGAGTTTGATGTTAGATAAACATATTTTTCTATGTGAAATTCATAAAAAAATGCATGTAGGGACTAGTTTGTTAATTTATGAGATTTGGTCATACATGGTAGAAATAGTGAGAATTTGCTATTGCTATAGTTGAGATAATGAGTCACCTAAGCATGAAGTTTATGAAAGTTGAATGAGAATCATTTTACGAGCCTTGGGGCAAAAGTACAAATATGAGAAAGCTTAGGGGCAAAATAGTAATTTTGCCAAAGTATGTGTTAAGGGCCAATTTAGTCAATGTGATTATTAAATGATTTGAATTATTATTATAGATTAAGAAAAATGAAGCCCAGATCAAAACTGAGGCAAGAACAAAGTCGAGGACTAAATTGCATAGGTAAGTTTGTATGATTTCTAAGCTTTATGATTTTTATCATGGAATTGCTTAGTATAATGTACACTAATTTCATGGAATTTTTAATGTTTTAAGTATGAGCAAGTCTCGATTGAAGATCAATTTCCCAAGATACTCGATCTACCACATGAGATAAGAAAGTCCGTATAAGACCAAGCCAAGGCATGGCATCGGCAATCAAGCACAGATATCATGTAAGTCCAAGGCAAGCTTGGCATTGAAAAGCTATCAAGAGAAAGAGATCCCATGTATGTCCAAGCCAAGGCATGACATTGGTGAGAACAAGAAAGACTTCGTATAAGTCCATGTCAAGACATGGCCTTGAAACCAAGATGAGATATTCCATGTAAGACCGTATCTAGGGTATGGCTTTGGTATCAAGTTCATTGGAAGAGATTTAGTATCCTAGGTTATTCCCAAAAATTCATCGGGCAAATGAGTAAAGTTAAAATTAGATAACAAGAAAAAAAAGTAAGCAAAGCTATTATCAAGTTGAAATGAGTATTATTCATGTTATGAATGATGAAGGAAAGATTATGATTATCATGTTAAAGTATACTGATCAATGTGATCAAGTGATACATGTACCTTATTTATCCCACAGGGATGAGACTAGTAAGTATCATGAGATATGTAAGAATCAGTATGAGTAAGTAAGCTTTATAGCTGAAATCTATGATACCATTGTTTATGTCAGATGGTTTATATTAATCAAGTATGTTGCTATGTGCATTATATGAAAACTTACTAAGCTAAATGCTTATGTCTTTTATTCTTTCTTTCTATGTAGTTCCGCCAAGCCAATCTCGTGGATCATCATCATCGGAGTTCAGAGCATACTATCAATCGCTATTTTGGTATAGCCAAGTTATTTTACTAAGTATGGTATGTATAGGAAGCATTTCATTTTGAGAATATGTTCTAAGAAGAGCCAAAGTGTTGGCTATTAAGTTTATTATTCTTTTGTATATGGCTAAGTGATTGGCCAAAATTGACTAAGTATGTATGTTTGTTGAGATCAATGAAGCATGTAGTAATGTTTATGAAAAATGTATTGAATTGAGTAAGAGTTTGGTCTTGATTTTAGGATGGCAATTGGCTTGGTAAATAGCCTCTAAGTGCCCACACGGTTAGACACACGGGCGTGTGTCTAAGCCATGCGTACCCAACACTTTAGTGTTTTAAGTCAGAATAGGCCACGGGCAAATCCCATGGTCATTTGTTTAGGCCGTGTGTGATACACGGTCAGAACATGGGCGTGTGCCGCAGACCGTGTGTGTAAGTTAGTATATCAAGGTATAGCACATGGTTTACATCCACGGACATGTCAAGGCCGTGTGTAATTAGTCAATGTCGACAACGGGTGGAAGACACGGGCATGTGTTAGGGGTACACCGGCGTGTCCCAAGTCACATGGGCATGTGACCCCTGTTTTAAGGAAAGTTTTCATTTGAGTTCTGAATGTTTCTAGATATGTGTTTATGGCCTCGTAGGCCCTTGAAATGTATGATTAGACTAAGAAAGAGAAGTTTTTTAATTCAGAACAAAATTTTTTAGCCCGTAAGTACATGTTTTAAGTGAGTTCAAGCATGGTAATGTCTAGTCTCTAGTCTTAGCATCAAACTCGAGTATAGGTGTTACATTTAGTGGTATCAGAGCTACGGTTTAGTTAGTTCTAGGACTAACATAGCACGAGCACGAGTCTAGCTATACATGCCATACATAATAATGTTTTTATAATGATAGTGTGATGACTCTTGATGACTTAAATTATGTATATACATATAGTAAATGGATCCCAAAAGAGATGAGGCGGATGATGTAGAAAGTAACGCGCCGGCTCTTACTAAAGGGACGATGCCAAATGAGAATGACAATAGACCTACTACGGTGAGTCAAGGAGGAGGAGAAGAGGCTAGGGAAGCCTTCCTCCATATGATGAATATGTGGTACATGGAATTCGTTCGTACAAACCCAAATGTACAATCCCCTCCACCCCGCCTATCCCTTAACCTATCCCTACAGCCCTTCAAGTAGTAGTGGTGGTAAGAGGAGACAAACCTCCAATTGATAGGATCAAGAAACATGGGGCAGAAGAATTCTGGGCTAGAAAAGATGATGATCCGGAAAAGGCTATGTTCTGGATAGAAAATACTATCAGGGTATCTAATGAGTTGTCATGCACACTTGAGGAATGTATAAAGTGTGTAGTTTCTCTTTTAAGAGATGCTACCTATCAATGGTGGAACACCCTTGTGTCGGTAGTACCGAGGGACAAGGTCACATAGGAATTTTTCCAAGAAGAGTTCAAGAAAAAGCATATTAGTCAATGATTAGTAGACCAGAAAAGGAATGAATTCCTAGAACTGAAACAAAGCAAGATGTCAGTGACTAATTATGAGCGAGAGTTTGTGCGACTCAACAAATACGCTCGAGAATGCGTGTCTACTGAAGCCATCATGAGTAAGAGATTTGAAGATGGACTAAATGATGATATCAAGTTATTTGTTACTGTCCTCGAATTAAAAGAATTTGTGGTGTTAATGGAGAGGGCTTGTAAGGCCGAAGAGTTAGTAAAAGAGAAAAGAAAATCTAAAATGGAGTCTTGTGACTCTAGAAAGAGACAGTGGAATAAGTCATTCCAATTTTCATCCAAGAAGTCAAGAGATTTCCCTACCCGATCGGCTACTTCCACTGGGTTTTTAAAGAAGGATAAGAGTAAGTAGAATTCAAAGAATACAGCACAGATTACTTCAGTTGCTAGTGTGGGAACATTCGATCTGATAGACCTGAATGCCTACAGTGTGGCAGACGCTATCTCGGTGAATGTCGAGTGCATGAAAATGCTTGTTTCAGATGTGGTTCCCATGATCACTTTATAAAAGATTGTCTTGAGATGACGAAAGAAGAGAGAACTCAAAACCCGAGATCTGGGGGTATGGTTAGAAGCAGACCGCAGAGAAACCCGAGGAGTGGGGTAAGTGGAAGAGGTAACCCTAGAGAGTAGGCTACGAGACCCGAGGGTAGGGCACCTGCGAGGACTTATGCCATTCGCGCTTGCGAAGAGGCATCTTCTCCTGATGTTATCACGGGTACCTTTTCTCTTTATGATATCAAAGTTATTGGTTTAATAGATCCCAGATCCACACACTCTTATATTTGTATGAAACTAGGATTCAGTATGAATATGCCTATAGATTCTACAGAATTTACGGTTAAGGTGTCTAATCCTTTAGGCCAGAGAGTGTTAGTTAATGGAGTATGTAAAGATTGTCTACTAATGATTAGAGGTCATTATTTTAAAGCAAAACTTATGTTGCTACCATTTGATGAGTTTGACATCATTCTTGGTATGGACTGGTTGACCACCCATGATGTAATAGTTAATTGAGGGAAGAAATACATTGAGATGAGATGTGAGAATGGAGACACTCTTCATATAGAATCTGATGAACAGAGTAGGTCACCGGTAGTTATTTCTCATATGATGGCATAGAGATACTTTAGAAAAGGGTATGAAGCATATTTGGCCTTTGTGATGATTGATAAAGAAACAGAGCTAAAGATTGAGTCAATACCAATAGTATGTGAGTACGTGGATGTTTTTCCCGAGCAATTACCAGGATTACCACCAGTTAGGGAGGTTGAGTTCAATATTGAGCTAGCTCCTGGTACTGTACCAATATCTATTACTCCTTACAGAATGGCTCCAACAGAGTTGAAAGAGCTGAAGACACAGTTGCAAGAGTTGACAGATAAAGGCTTTGCTAGGTCGAGTTATTCTCCCTGGGGTGCTCTAGTTTTATTTGTGAAATAGAAAGATGGCACCATGAGATTGTGCATAGATTACCATCAACTTAATAAAGTGACAGTGAAGAACAAGTACCCATTGCATAGGATCGATGATTTTTTCGATCAATTGAAAGGAGCTAATGTGTTCTCCAAATTAGACTTGAGATCAGGGTATTATCATTTAAGAGTAAAGGATTCAGATGTGTCCAAAATAGCTTTTCGAACAAGATATGGGCATTATGAATTCTTAGTCATGCCATTTGGTTTGACCAATGCTCCTACGGTATTCATGGACTTAATGAACCGCATCTTGAGACCCTACCTCGACAAGTTTGTAGTCATTTTCATTGACGACATATTGATTTATTCCCGGGATGAGAATGAGCATGTTGAGCACCTACGGACAATTTTACAGATTCTACGAGAAAATCAATTGTATGCCAAGTTCAATAAAAGTGAATTTTGGCTCAAGAAAGTAGGATTTCTGGGACATATTATTTGGGAGATAGAGTCCAAGTGGATCCAAGCAAGATTTCGGCTATTATGGACTAGAAACCATCGAGTAATATCTCTGAGATTAAGAGTTTCTTAGGCCTAGCTGGCTATTACCGACATTTGTCAAGGGGCTTTCTATGATCGCAACCCCGATGACTAAATTGTTATAGAAAAATGTGAAGTTTGAGTGGACAGAAATATGCCAACAAAGTTTTGAGAAATTGAAAGAAATGTTGATAGAAGCTCCAGTTTTAGTACAACCCAAGACAGGGAAAGAATTTGTGATTTACAGTGATGCATCCTTAAATGGATTAGGCTGTGTACTCATGCAAGAAGGCAATGTGATTGCTTATGCCTTAAGATAGTTGAAGCCTCATGAGAAGAATTATCTGACGCATGATTTAGAGTTGGCTGCCATAGTCTTCACTTTGAAGATTTGGAGACACCATTTATATGGTGAAAGATGTCAGATTTTTACTGATCACAAAAGTCTGAAGTACTTGATGACGCAGAAAGAGTTGAACTTAAGGCAACGGAGATGGTTAAAGTTGATAAAGGACTATGATTTGGTCATTGACTACCATCCAGGAAAGGCAAATGTAGTCACTAATGCGCTGAGCAAGAAGTACCTTTTTGCATTAAGGGCAATGAATTCACGGATGACATTATCTAACGATGGTTCTATTCTAGCTGAGTTAAAAGCTAGACCAATGTTCCTTCAAGAGATCACTAAAGCTCAAAAAGAAGATAAAAAGTTACAAGCCAAGAGAACTCACTGCGACTCAGATGTTGAATTTGACTTTCAAATTAATTTTGATGGATATTTGATGTTTAAAGATAGAGTTTGTATACCGAGAAAAGAGGAGCTTATTTAGAGAATTTTGTATGAGACACATAATGGATGTCTATCTGTACATCCGGGTAGTACCAAGATGTATAATGACTTGAAGCAATTGTATTGGTGGCCAAGAATGAAGAAAGATATTTCAGTTCATTTCAAGATGTTTGATTTGTCAGCAAGTAAAGGCTGAACACCAAGTACCCTCGGGTTTGCTTCAACCAATTATGATACTTGAATGGAAATGAGACCGTATCACTATGGATTTTGTAATGGGATTACCATTATCACCGAGCAAGAAAGATGCTATATGGGTTGTAGTTGATAGACTCGCGAAGTCAGCTCATTTCTTACCTGTACGAGTTGACTACTCACTTGACAAGCTAGCAAACTTGTATGTTTCTAAAATAATAAGACTTCATGGAGTTCCTTTGTCAATCATATCGGATAGAGATCCGAGATTCACCTCCAGATTTTAGAAGAAGTTGCAAGAAGCCTTGGGTACAAAATTGAGTTTTAGCACAACTTTTCATCCTCAAACTGGCAGTCAGTCGGAGAGATTGATTCAAGTACTCGAGGATATGCTTAGATGTTGAATTCTAGAATTCTGAAGCAGTTGGGAAAAGTTTCTCCCATTGGAAGAATTTACTGCAATAATAGCTTTCAGTCGAGCTTAAACATGGCGCCTTATAAGGCTCTATATGGGCGTAAGTGTAGAACGCCTTTATTTTGGACTGAACTCAAAGAAAACCAAATTCACGGGGTTGATTTGGTTAGAGAAGCTAAAAGAAAGTGAAAGTGATACGAGAATGTTTAAGAGCTGCATCAGACAGACAGAAATCTTATTCAGACCTAAAGAGAAGAGAGATAAAGTATGTAATACCCGAGATTTGGGGGTCATGCATTTTAATTTGTATCTGTGTGTTGGTGTGCTTTGTATGCTGTTTGGCTGTGTTTGGGGGCTTCGGGAAAACCTTGAGGTGTGGGTAGAGGCCTTGGAAAAATAATTGTTTTAAACTGATAGGGGAGAGTTAGGGGAACTAGGTCTTAAAGGAATTTTTGTGTGGATTATGACACAAGAATCCAGTTGGTAAAGTGGCTAGGAGGCGCCACTTAGAGTACTTGTGGTTGACGCATCAGGGAGTGAGAAGGGCCTTGGTTTGAGTAGCTCTAGCAGCATGTTGGCATTTATTTTGCGTCAAGATGAGTGAAGAGTTGGGTGGCAATCAGACTCTGAAGGGATGAGGATGAGACTTGGTCAAGGTGTTTGAAATTGTGGCTAGGAGAAAAGATGGGAGTTTGACTCATTCAAACTCATTCTAATGAGAGGAGGGGAGGAAAAAGTGGAGAGAAAGGGGGTGAGAGTTGGCCGAATGTAGGACTTTGGGAGGGGAGTTGCATATTCGGTGGGAAAGCTTGGGTGTGCCGAAATTTAGAGTTGTCAAAGTGCCATTTAGTTACTTTCCTCTAGCCGAAATTTAACTCATTTCTCTCTTTGTGCTTATTCTTTTCTTTCGTACCAAAACTACATAGAATTCAACCCTTTTTCTCATTTGTTTGTCTTGGCTAAAACCTCAAAGACCCTTAAGGTCATCCTTAGTGTTCATCTTCTCTTCTTCTCCACTCTCTTCACAAGGTCGAACCTATCTCTTCCACTCTACTCTTCTTTTCTTTTCGTTTTGGTGACAAAGCCCTTACCTTCTCTTCATTTTAGAAGTTGTTCTTCCCTATACTCTACCCCTTGTGGCCAAAGGCTCTACTTTCTTTTGGGGTCTTAGCCAAGCATACCACCATTTCACTCTTTTCTATTTTCGTGTTATCAAACTTTGTGGAGGCCGACAAATCAATTGGTGGCCGAATCTTTTACCTCTGTGGTATTTCGAAACCGATCTTTCTTGGTCAGATCTTTCATTTAACTGCTAGTAAGTGAGGTAAGGATTCTTTTGTGTCCAAACTTTATCTCTTTCCTTCTGGGATTGTCGAAATCAAGAACTCTAATCCCATTTATCCATTTGACCAAAACCATGAGGGTAGGTTTCGGGATTCTTTGGAGCCAACGTTAAGAGGAAGGGCTTTTAGGATTTGATCGATAAGGTAAGAAGATAGTGCCATTCGGCCAAAGGCCATATCTTTTAAGTGTTAGCCGATTCTAACTATGGTGTGACAGGAAGGGTTCAACAAAGGTATAGGAGGAGTCTTCGGGATTCAGATCTATTTTGGTAAGGGTATTCAGTTAAATTATAGATATGATTCCTTTAGATTTTACGTATCGATTAACCAGGTTTTCTGATTAAGTCATATTCAATGGATGCGAGTACCAGTGGAGGAGAGAAAGGGGTAGTCCCTACCCCTAGATTCAAGAAACGTTCGGTTTCTGCGGTTTAGGATTGGCCACCAGGGTGTGGGCCACTTTGAAAGAGACAAGCAGATCACTGTAGTCTCTTCGAGTGAGGACGCTAGGGAAATCGAGAGTCTAGTGCTTCAGGTTATCAGGTGTGTGGTTAATTCGTTGTTTCTATGATTAGTCAATTAATTATATGTGTTATGCGTGTGATAACCGTTACAGTGGTTGTGGTGGATTTGTTACCCTTAATTGGGTATCACAGTAACCAGGTTAGTACTTTATCTAAGGTGTGGATGGTTGATCATTGTGGATATTTTGAGCATGTTGAATGCCTACCTAATATGTCCATGCATTATTATATCGTATCATTATAGCATGTTGCATATGCATGGGATCGGGATATATATGTTAAATGAAGGATCGGGTGTAAATTTATGTACGTGTGGTGATTGGCTATGTGCCAAATCACGACTTGGTGTCGGCTATGTGCCACATCAAGGGATTGATACTTGCTTTGTGCTTTATCGTGATTTGATGATGACCATGGGTCACATCGTGGATATCGAGATTTGGTCACATAGTGATCGATGGCTTTGCCACGTTCTGTTTGGTCACTTAGGTGATCGGTGGCTAGGCCACGTTATATTTGGTCACAAGGTGATTGGTGGCTACGCCACGACTTTGGGCAGCTTGACTGCCAAAGAGGTGTGTAGCGGTTGGAGGGTCGATTTAGTAATCCCCTAGTGTGTTATGGTTGGTACGGGGGTGTGTAGAGGATGGACTCTAGGTTGGGTTGGGTAACATATTTGCATCATCATGTGTGGTATGTGGATTGTGTGATTTGGGCCAAGCCCATTTGGGGAACACGTGAAATAATCGCACACTGAGTCTGTTCGACTCACCCTATTTTCTTAAACAATGCAGGTGATGTATGATACATGGACCGGGCTGGAGTAGATTCGTGGTGGCCATGCAGAAGTTGTTTTAGTGTTTTATGCACTTAAATTCTTAGTTACTTTTGGGTTAATTTTCTTTTGAATGTAATAAGGCCATTTAAATATTTGGGATTTTTATTTTATTGTGAGTCAGTTGGATTATCGATTAAAATCTAAGAACAATTTTGGAAACAATTTACAACTTAAAGATTAAACTTGAGTTTTTAACCTGAATATTTTAAATATCTCGATTTCTCTTGAAACTTCCAAACGTACAATGTTTTAGACTACACCCGACCTTCAAAGTTTTTGTTCTTTTATAAACTAAGGAAAATATATAAAATTCAAAACGTGTTTTCACCTATCAAATCAAATTCTTTCCAGACATATTTCTTCGTAGCATTCCGAATTCGGTCGTAGTGTTTTTGGGCCCAAAACGTCTTTCGAAAGTGAGTTTTACTAAAACTTGTATTTTCACAAGATGTTCAGGTTTTCTGGCATGACACCTGAGTCTCCGGCCCGATGTCCACCAGGTAAGTACTTCAAACCGTTGCATGATTTGTATGTAAGGTGATATGGGATCGTAGATTAGTAAGTTAGGGACTATTGAACTCTAGGATTAGCGTACCCCAACACTAAATTTCATAAGACTTAACTCATTTCACCAAACCCGGGAATAAGTCGTGGAGTTCAGGTGTGGTAACAAACATGTGCATGTCTAGGCATGGATTCCGAATGAGCTTGGTATTTAAGCAGTCCTAGCGACTCACCTCCTCTTTTCTGGAATCCTACCTGGTGCGTAGTGATTGTTCACCTCAACCGCGAGGACTTGTTAACGGGCCAAATCTATAAATAAAACCCGAAAGGGACCAGATACCCAGTTTTGGAAAATAATCAAATTACCTCGATTTACAAAATTACTGAAGTACCCCGATTTGTGAAAATTTCTAAAATACCCCTAGTTTATGAAATTACCATACTACCCTCAATTTTTTACCAAAATACCCCTATTTTGCAAAAATACCAAAATACCCTTATTTTGTAAAATTACAAGATACCCTCAATTTGGAAAATTACCAAAATACCCTTATAGGACAAATTACAAAAATACCCTTGGGTTGGGAACGGACGAAAATGTTCAAAGTGGTGAACATATGTAGTGGATAGTATTGATGAATGAATGAGATTTTGAGTTAGGGTGGAGGACTTGAGATAAAACTTTGAATGACCGAAAGAACTACTATTCAATGTCTTTACATAAAATTACGTGTGGATAATCAGTGGAACAATAAGTTAATGCATAAAATTTCTCAAACAGATTAAAACGCTACGATAGACATGAGTTCTAGGGGACGAGGTCGTAGTACGCGTTGACATGGTAGGGGCAGAATGTCAATATCAGAACCAATTGGGTCTGGTCATGGATCGGGGAATGAAACGACACCACATGCGGTAGAAGCAGAGTTCCAAGATCAGACTGGTGGAGACGACGCAGTATCTCAAGCTATAGTGCGAGTCTTGGAAAGATTTTGGGATCGAATGTGGGTACCGGGGTCCAGAAGTCCATTTTTGAGAGACTTTGGGCGAATGGAGCTGAGGTATTCAGAGGTGTCTCGGGGTGGCTCCAAATGCGGTGGAGTATTGGTTGGAGGCAGTGGAGAGGATCATGGATGATTTGGACTGCACTGCTGAGGAAAAGCTAAAGGGCGCTATATCTCTATTACGGGATGAGGCCTATCAGTGGTGGCTTACCGTCAAGGAGGGTACTCCAGCGGACCGAGTAGATTGGAGTTACTTCAAGGTGAAGTTTGAAGGGAAGTACGTGGGAGCTAGCTACGTGGACGCACAGAGGAAGGCATTTTTGAATCTGGTGCAAGGGGGTAAGTCAGTAGCGGAATATGAGGCAGAATTCTTGAGGTTAAGTCGGTATGCCAGAGGGATTGTTGCTACTGATTACGAACGCTGCGTGAGGTTTGAGGATGGGCTCCGAGATGAACTGCGGGTGTTGATAGCTCCTCAGCGTGAGAGGGACTTTGCCACTTTGGTGGAGAAATCTCGGATCGCCGAGGAAGTTAAGCGAGCTGAAAGGCAGAATAGAGATAGATACAGAGGCTGGAACAAGAGAGGTTTTGGATCGTCAGGGTCTTCGAGGGGTTTCCAAAAAAGCCAAGGATGGACAATCCTACTCGTGCTATTGTGCCGGCTGCTGGGAATCAGGTCCGTCCATGTGCTCAGTGTGGGAAGATGCATGTAGGCGAGTGCTGGGGAAGGATTAGGGAATGTTTCAGGTGTGGGTCTAAGACTCACTTTGTGAGGAATTGTCCTCAGATGCGGATAGGGCTCAGTCAGTGGGTCAAGGGTATGTGCAGTCAGGAAGGGGTGGTTCACAGGTGACGAGAGGTCGTGGGCCGAGCCGAGGAGGAAATGGTTTTGGCCGAGGTCGTGGAGCACCGGGTAGAGGTGCTGGGAGCTCAGATGCAAGGCAGCCAGGGTTAGTGTATGCGGCCAGACGTCGTGAGGAGGGGGACGCACCAGATGTTATCACGGTACGTTCTTTATTTATGGATTACCCTTTACTGCTTTAATTGATGTTGGGTCAACATATTCGTACATTGCTAGCATAGTGTCTGGAACCTTGAATGTGAACTCTGAGACTATCCCTAGGAAGATGAATGTACTTAGTCCTTTAGGGCAATCTGTGGTAGTAGATAAACTCTTTAGAGACGTGCCGTTAGAGGTTCAGGGGGTGGTATTCCCAGCTGACTTGATGGAGCTACCGTTCGGGAATTTGACCTGATCCTAGGGATGGATTGGTTAGTAAGATATCGTGTGAATCTGGACTGTGCTGCTAAGCGCATGTCAATAAGGACTCCCGAGAATTATGAGGTTGCAGTGATAGGTGAGAGGAGAAACTACCTGTCTAACGTAGTGTCTGCTCTTAAGGCGGTGAAGATGGTGAATAAGGGGTGCTCGACTTTTCTGATGTTGGTCAGTGCCTTGGATGCTAAGGAGGTAGCTGTGGGGGAGGTTAGGACGGTGAAGGAGTTTACGGATGTTTTTTCAGAAGAACTTCCAAGGTTACCTCCGGATCGGGAGGTGGAGTTTGGAATTGACCTGTTGCCAAGAATAGCGCCAATGTCCATCGCTCCTTATAGGATGGCTCCAAAGGAGTTGGTTGAACTGAAGGCCTAAATCTATGAGTTGCTAGATCACGGGTTTATTCGACCCAGAGTGTCTCTGTGGGGAGCACCGGTGTTGTTCGTAAAGAAGAAAGATGGGTCTATGCGTATGTGCATAGATTACAGCCAGTTGAATAAACTAACGATCAAGAACAAATACCCACCGAGGATAGACGACTTGTTTGACCAGCTCAAGGGAGCTATGGTCTTTTCGAAGATAGATTTGAGGTTGGGATATCACATCTCAAGGTAAAAGAGGCTGATATCCATAAGACGGCATTTCGGACTCGATATGGGCACTACAAATTCCTGGTAATGCCGTTCGGTTTGACTAACGCACTAGCTGCGTTTATGGACATGATGAATTAGGTTTTCCAACCTTACTTGGATCAATTCATCGTGGTGTTCATAGATGACATCCTGGTGTATTCAAAGTCGGAGGAAGAACATGATGCACATCTACGGGTGGTGCTGCGAATTTTAAGGGAAAAGAGGTTGTACGCCAAGTTTAGCAAGTGCGAATTCTGGTTGAGTGAAGTTGCTTTTCTGGGTCACGTGGTATCCGCGGAAGGAATAAGGGTAGATTCTAGGAAGGTTGAGGCAGTACTGGAGTGGAAACCACCTAAGTCGATAGCAGAAATTCACAGTTTTTTGGGACTGGCAGGGTATTATAGGAGGTTTGTTGAAGGGTTCTCTTCTATAGCGGCACCTTTGACTAAGCTGTTGAGGAAGGAGGTACCTTTTGTGTGGTCGGATAAGCAGCAGAAAAGCTTCGAGAAGCTAAAGAGAGTTTTGACAGAAGCCCCGATTTTGATCTAGCCAGTGGCGGGGAAAGACTTTGTGGTATATTGTGCTGCTTCTCACACGGGGTTAGGCTGTATACTGATACAGGAAGGGAAAGTGGTTGCTTATGCGTCTCGGCAGTTGAGATCGCATGAAGTTAATTATCCGACGCACGATCTAGAATAGGCAATAGTAGTTTTTGCTTTGAAAGTGTGGAGGCACTATCTGTACAGAGAGAAGTCAGTGATCTACACGGACCACAAGAGCCTGAAGTATCTGTTGACTCAGAAGGAGCCGAACTTGAGACAATGAAGGTGGGTGGAGCTATTGAAGGATTACGACTGTTCGATTGAGTATCACCTGGGTAAAGCAAACGTGGTGGCGGATGCATTAAGTCAAAAAGTGGTGTCAGATTTGAGGGCTATGTTCATACATCTTAGTCTCTACGATGACGGGAGTTTGTTGGCGGAATTACAGGTGAAGCCGACGTGGTTAAGTCAGGTAAGAGAGAAATCAGTTGGTGGATGAGGTTCTGAGTACTCGACTTCAGCAAGTTCAGAGCGGGGAGTTAGAGGATTATAGTGTAAATGGTGACGGAGTCCTGTGTTTTTGTGGTAGGGTGTGTATGCCGGAGGATGTAGAACTGAGGTAAAAGATTCTTCGGGATTCGCATGGTAGCCCTTACGCTATGCATCCTGGAGGAAGTAAGTTGTATAAAGACCTACGGGAATAGTTTTGGTGGCCTGGGTTGAAGCGTGAAGTTACAGAATTTGTGGGGAAGTGCTTGACGTGTCAGCAGGTCAAGGCTGAACATCAAATACCTTCAGGGTTGCTACAACCAGTGAAGATTCCACTATGGAAGTGGGAGAGGATCACAATGGATTTCGTGAGTGGGCTTCCTCTTACACCTACTAAGAAGGACTCGGTATGGGTAGTTATGGATCGGTTGACAAAGTCTACGCATTTCATATCAGTTTGGATTGATTACTCTCTATAGAAGTTAGCAAAGCTATATGTAGCAGAAATTGTAAGATTGCATGGGGTGCCGGTGTCGATCATATTGGATAGGGATCCTAGATTTACGTCGAGGTTTTGGAGGGCGTTGCATCAAGCCTTGGGTACCAAGTTGGACTTTAGCACGAAATTTCATCCATAGCCGGACGGCCAGTCTGAAAGGGTGATTCAGGTGTTAGAAGATATGTTGATGGGTTGCGTTATCGACTTCAAGGGTAGTTGGGAGGAATTCTTGCCTTTGGTGGACTTTACATACAACAATAGTTACCAAGCAAGTATTCGGATGGCACCGTGTGAAGCACTGTATGGGCGAAAGTGTTAGACTCCTACGTGTTGGACAGAATTAAGTGAACGTCATGTTTTGGGTCCAGAGATAATGGCAGAATCAGAGGAAAAGGTTAAGGTAATACAAGCACGGTTGAAAGAGGCATCTGACAGACAGAAGTCGTATGCGGATCTTAAGCGGAAAGAGATAGAATTTGCTGTGGGTGATAGTGTGTTCCTGAAAGTTTCGCCATGGAAGAAGGTGATGAGATTTGGACGCAAGGGTAAACTGAGTCCCAGGTTTATAGGGCCTTATAGGGTTTTAAAGCGAGTGGGGCCAATGGCTTATCAGTTGGAATTGCCGTCAGAATTGAAGCAGATGCATGATGTGTTCCACGTGTCAATGCTCCGTCAATATCGATCGGATCCATCTCACGTAGTGCCAGTTGAGGAAGTTGAGTTGAAACCAGATTTGTCCTACGAAGAAGAACCGATTCAGATTCTGGAACGAGATATGAGGGTGCTTCGAAAGAAATCAGTTCCTCTAGTTAAAGTATTATGGCGTAATCACGGGACAGAAGAAGATTCGTGGGAGCCAGAAGAAGCGATGTGACATTAATACCCTCACTTATTTTAATCAGGTAATTTCGAGGCCAAAATTATTTTTTAAGGGGGTAGAACTATAATACCCGGGATTTGGGGGTCATGCATTTTAATTTGTATCGTGTGTTGGTGTGCTTTGTATCTTTGTTTGGTCGTGTTTGGGGCTTGGAAAACCTTGAGGTGTGGGTAGAGGCCTTGGAAAAATAATTGTTTTAAGTGATAGGGAGAGTTAGGGAACTAGGTCTTAAAGGAATTTTGTGTGGATTATGACACAAGAATCCAGTTGGTAAAGTGGCTAGGAGGCGCCACTTAGAGTACTTGTGGTTAACGCATCAGGGAGTGAGAAGGGCCTTGGTTCGAGCAGCTCTAGCAGCATTTTGGCATTTATTTTGTGTCAAGGGGAGTGAAGAGTTGGGTGGTAATCAGACTCTGAAGGGATGAGGATGAGACTTGGTCAAGGTGTTTGAAATTGTGGCTAGGAGAAAAGATGGGAGTTTGACTCATTCAAACTCATTCTAATGAGAGGAGGGGAGGAAAAAGTGGAGAGAAAAATGGGGTGAGAGTTGGCCGAATGTAGGACTTTGGGAGGGGAGTTGCATATTCGGTGGGAAAGCTTGGTGTGCCAAAATTTAGAGTTGTCAAAGTGCCATTTAGTTACTTTCCTCTAGCTGAAATTTAACTAATTTCTCTCTTTGTGCTTATTCCTTTCTTTTGTACCAAAACTACATAGAATTCAACCCTTTTTCTCATTTGTTTGTCTTGGCCGAAACCTCAAAGACCCTTAAGGTCATCCTTAGTGTTCATCTTCTCTTCTTTTCCACTCTCTTCACAAGGCCGAACCTATCTCTTCCACTCTACTCTTCTTTTCTTTTCGTTTTGGTGACAAAGCCCTTACCTTCTCTTTATTTTAGAAGCCGTTCTTCCCTATACTCTACCTCTTGTGGCCGAATGCTCTACTTTCTTTTGGGGTCTTAGCCGAGCATACCACCATTTCACTCTTTTCTATTTTCATGTTATCAAACTTTACGGAGGCCGAAGAATCAATTGGTGGCCGAATCTCTTTACCTCTGTGGTATTTTGAAACCGATCTTTCGTGGTCAGATCTTTCAGTCAACTGTTAGTGAGGTAAGGATTCTTTTGTGTCCAAACTTCATCTCTTTCCTTCTGGGATTGTTGAAATCAAGAACTCTAATCCCATTTACCCATTTGACCGAAACCATGAGCGTAGGTTTGGATTCTTTGGAGCCAATGTTAAGAGGAAGGGCTTTCGGGTTTTGATCAATAAGGTAAGAAGATAGTGCCATTCGGCCAAAGGCCATATCTTTTAAGTGTTAGCCGATTCTAACTATGGTGTGACAGGAAGGGTTCAACAAAGGTATAGGAGGAGTCTTCGGGATTCGGATCTATTTCGATAAGGGTATTCAGTTAAATTATAGATATGATTCCTTTAGATTTTACGTATCGATTAACCAGGTTTTCTGATTAAGTGATATTCAATGGATGCGAGTTCCAGTGGAGGAGAGAAAGGGGTAGTCCCTACCCCTAGATTCAAGAAACGTTCAGTTTTTACGATTTGGGATTGGCCACCGGGGTGTGGGCTAGCTTTGGAAAGAGATAAGCAGATCATTGTAGTCTCTTCGAGTGAGGACGTTAGGGAAATCGAGAGTCTAGTGCTTCAGGTTATCAGATGTGTGGTTAATTCACTGTTTCGATGATTAGTCAATTAATTATATGTGTTATGCATGTGATAACCGTTACAGTGGTTGTGGTGGATTTGTTACCCTTAATTGGGTATCACAGTAACCAGGTTAGTACTTTATCTAAAGTGTGGATGGTTGATCATTGTGGATATTTTGAGCATGTTGAATACCTACCTAATATGTCCATGCATTATTATATCGTATCATTATAGCATGTTGCATATGCATGGGATCGGGATATATATGTTAAATGAAGGACCGGTGTACATTTATGTATGTGTGGTTATTGGCTATGTGCCAAATCACGACTTGGTGTCGGCTATGTGCCACATCAAGGGATTGATGCTTGCTTTGTGCTTCGTCACTATTTGATGATGACCATGGGTCACATCGTGGATATCGAGATTTGGTCACATAGTGATCGGTGGCTTTGCCACGTTCGTTTGGTCACTTAGGTGATCAGTGGCTAGGCCACGTTATATTTGGTCACAAGGTGATCGATGGCTACGCCATGACTTTGGGCAGCTTGACTGCCAAAGAGGTGTGTAGCAGTTGGAGGGTCGATTTAGTAATCCTCTGGTGTGTTATGGTTGGTACGGGGGTGTGTAGAGGATGGACTCTAGGTTGGGTTGGGTAACATATTTGCATCATCATGTGTGGTATGTGGACTGTGTGATTTGGGCCAAGCCCATTTGGGGAACACGTGAAATAATCGCACACTGAGTCTGTTCGATTCACCCTAATTTCTTAAACAATGCAGGTGATGTATGATACATGGACTGGGCTGGAGTAGATTCGTGGTGGCCATGCAGAAGTTGTTTTAGTGTTTTATGCACTTAAATTCTTAGTTACTTTTGGGTTAATTTTCTTTTGAACATAATAAGGCCATTTAAATATTTGGGGATTTTTATTTTATTGTGAGTCAGTTGGATTATCGATTAAAAACTAAGAACAATTTTGGAAACAATTTACAACTTAAAGATTAAACTTGAGTTTTTAACCTGAATATTTTAAATATCTCGATTTCTCTTGAAACTTCCAAACGTACAATGTTTTAGACTACACCCAACCTTCAAAGTTTTTGTTCTTTTATAAACTAAGGAAAATATATAAAATTCAAACGTGTTTTCACCCATCAAATCAATTTTTTTCCAGACATATTTCCTCGTAGCATTCCGAATTCAGTTGTAGTGTTTTGGGCCGGGTTTGGGGTGTTACAGAGTATCAAGTCAGGGATAAAGTTTTCTTCAAAGTGTCACATTGGAGAAAAGTTCTCAGATTTGGCCGGAAAGGCAAGTTAAGTCCATGTTTTATTGGATTGTTTGAGATTACCGAGAAAGTTGGGCCGGTAGCTTACAGATTGGCTTTGCCATCAGAGTTAGAAAAGATACATGATGTGTTGCACGTGTCAATGTTGAGATGCTACCAATCAAATCCTTCACATGTAATTACCCCGTCAGAGATAGAGATTCATCCTGACATGACTTATGATGAAGAACCAATCAAGATTTTAGCTCAGGAAGTCAAGCAGCTGAGAAATAAAAGTATTGCTCTAGTGAAAGTATTGTGGCAAAGGCATGGGATTGAGGAAGCTACATGGGAACAAGAAAAGAGCATGAGAAATTAGTACCCGAACTTATTTGCCAGTAAGATTTTCGAGGACGAAAATCCCTAAGGGGGAGAAGTGTAACAGCTCGATTTAGGGCCTAGTCAGAATAGTGGTGTGATGCCACGAATTTGAGGTGAACTTATGAGTTTTTAAGGTTTATGCCATGTTTGCATCCTAGTGTGAAAGTTTCATGAAGCAATTTTGTTAAATTGAGGTTGAATGGTCCAAAAGGACTAAATTGCAAAAGTTGTAAAATATGAGTTTCTAGAAGCTTTTTGTATGAAATAGCTTTAGAATATCAATTAGAAGTCCTTAAGTAGAAATTTTCCCAAATTATAATTTTTGGACAAAATGGGACATGAGTTAGTAAAATAGAAATTTTTAAAGAGAAGGGCATTTTAGTCATTTGTCTAATAAATGATTAAAATAGGAAAAAGATGATAAAAATCTATTCATCTTCTTCATCACATTGCCGAAAATTTGGAGACTCCATAGCTAGGGTTCTTCATTTTTTTTCAAGCTTGCTAGTAAGTTCATCTTAGCCCCGTTTTTAATATTCTTTGTATTTTTGAAGTTCTCGTATTATGAATTAGCTATTTTTAGCTATAAAATGAGCTAAGATGCATGTTCAAAAATCTACCCATGAATGACATGCTTGTTAAATGATGTTTTATGGAAGTTTATGAGAGTTTGATGTTAGATAAACATATTTTTCTATGTGAAATTCATAAAAAAATGTATGTAGGGACTAGTTTGTTAATTTACGAGATTTGGTCATACATGGTAGAAATAGTGAGAATTTGCTATTGCTATAGTTGAGATAATGAGTCACCTAAGCATGAAGTTTATGAAAGTTGAATGAGAATCATTTTATGAGCCTTGGGGCAAAAGTGAAAATATGAGAAAGTTTAGGGGCAAAATAGTAATTTTGCCAAAGTATGTGTTAAGGACCAATTTAGTCAATGTGATTATTAAATGAGTTGAATTATTATTATAGATCAAGAAAAATGAAGCCCGGATCGAAATCGAGGCAAGAATAAAGTCGAGGACTAAATTGCATATCTACATACATTTTGTATATTGAGGTAAGTTTGTATGATTTCTAAGCTTTATGATTTTTATCATGGAATTGCTTAGTATAATGTACACTATTTTCATGGAATGTTTAATGTTAAGTTAAACAAAGAAATCAATCAGATTAAGTATGAGCAAGTCCCGATTGAAGATGAATTTCCCAGGATACTCGATCTACCACATGAGATAAGAAAGTCCGTATAAGACCAAGCCAAGGCATGGCATCTAAATCAAGCACGATATCATGTAAGTCCAAGGCAAGCTTGGCATTGAACAGATATCATGTAAGTCCAAGGCAAGCTTGGCATTGAAAAGCTATCAAGAGAAAGAGATCCCATATAAGTCCAAGCCAAGGCATGGCATTGGTGAGAACAAGAAAAACATCGTATAAGTCCATGTCAAGACATGGCCTCGAAACCAAGACGAGATATTCCATGTAAGACCATATCTAGGGTATGGCTTTGGTATCAATTTCGTGGGAAGAGATTTAGTATCCTCAGTTATTCGCAAAAATTCTTCGGGCAAATGAGTAAAGTTAAAATTAGATGACAAGGAAGATAAGTAAGAAAAGCTATTATCAAGTTGGAAATGAGTATTATTCATGTTATGAATAATGAAGGAAAGATTATGATTATCATGTTAAAGTATACTGATCAATGTGATCAAGTGATACAGGTACCTTATTTATCCCACAGGTATGAGATTAGTAAGTATCATGAGATATGTAAGAATCAGTATGAGTAAGTAAGCTTTATAGCTGAAATCCATGATACCATTATTTATGTCAAATGGTTTATATTAATCAAGTATATTGCTATGTTCATTATATGCAAACTTACTAAGCTAAATGCTTATGTCTTTTATTCTTTCTTTTTATGTAGTTCCGCCAAGCCAATCTCGTGGATCATCGTCATCAGAGTTCGGAGCACACTATCAATCGCTATTTTGGAATAGCCAAGTTATTTTACTAAGTATGGCATGTATAGGAAGCATTTCATTTTGAGAATATGTTCTAAGAAGAACCAAAGTGTTGGCTATTAAGTTTATTATTCTTTTGTATATGGCTAAGTGATTGGCCAAAATTGACTAAGTATGTATGTTTATTGAGATTAATGAAGCATGTAGTAATGTTTATGAAAAATGTATTGAATTGAATAAGAGTTTGGTCTTGATTTCAGGGTGGCAATTGGCTTGGTAAATAGCCTCTAAGTGCCAACACGGTTAGACACACAGGCGTGTGTCTAGGCCGTACGTACCCTGCACTTTAGTGTTTTAACTCAGAATAGGCCACGGGCAAATCCCACAGTCGTTTGTTTAGGCCGTGTGTGATACACGGTCAGAACATGGGCGTGTGCCCCAGACTGTGTGTGTAAGTCAGTATATCAAGGTATAGCACACGGTTTACATCCACGGGCGTGTCAAGGCCAAGTGTAATTAGTCAATGTCGACCACGGGTGGAAGACACGGGCATGTGTTTGGGGTACACGGGTGTGTCCCAAGTCACATGGGCGTCCGACCCCTGTTTTAAGAAAAGTTTTCATTTGAGTTCCGAAAGTTTCTAGATACATGTTTAAGGCCTCATAGGCCCTTGAAATGTATGATTAGACTATGAAAGAGAAGTTTTTTAATTCGAAACAAAATTTTATAGCCCATAAGTACATGTTTTAAGTGAGTTCAAGCATGGTAATGTCTCGTATCCAGTCTTAGCATCGGACTCGGGTGTGGGGTGTTACATCATAACATTCAATAAATAAATAAATAATCACAAAACATTCATTTTTATATATTTCATCCTTAAACCAAGCTTTCGAGGCCCCAAAATAGTTTGGGATCAAATCGGGACTAATTTGAAACAAAATTAGAAATTCATAGAAAAAAGTAAAATTTGAAAACATGCTATTAATCCCTATATTCGCCCACCAATTAAAACACATTAATAAACCCTTTTAGACAAAACCAAATCCTAGTAGGATTTGTAAAAGAAACTCACCTTTGCCGATTTGGTGTTTACACAAATCCAAAAACTTCATTTTTCCTTTACTTGTTGTTCGCCAACCTTAAAACTTCACAAAATTAGTTTTCGCTTTCTAATAATTATGGATCTAATCTAGGTAACCACATGAACCTTGGCCGAATGTATAGACTCTCTTACCTCGGATCCCAAGTTGATCTTTATTTCAAATTCTGCCAAATCACTTGTTAGATTAGATCTATTGTTTGATTATGAAAGGGATCTCTTAGCGAATGTACATTGATGTACTTACCTCGCTTGAATCCCAAAAATCCCTTATGCTATTCGCCATGAACATGAGGAGGGTTAGTATCCGAATTTTGGTAAAAGAAAAGAATAGAAGTTGATTGATCTTAGATCTTACCCTTTTGATGTTGTAATGACTTCTCCTTTACTTAGAATCGATGTGGATTTGGCCTTGATGGTAGAAACGGAGGAGAAAGAGAAGAAAAGAAGATGGTATTTTGTTCAAGGAGAATTCGCAAAAGAGAGGGAGAGGAAAGCTATGCAAATTTCGCACACTCTAGGAAAGATGAGAGAATGGCCTTGATTTTCCTCTTTTAACTGAAATTGATATGCCAAGAGTCCTTGACTTGGCCACCACTCCCCACAAGTATAATATTATCATTTAATTATCACTTTAATTAAATTAAAAGTACTTTATCCATCCTTTATCTCCTTATTTATTTTATTAAAAGAAATTCCTTTACTTAATACTTAATTAAACGAGTTTTAATCAAGTAAAATTCTCTTATTCAACATGCTTGTGCCGTCCCAACTCTAACCTTGGAAGCAAAATAAGGCCTTCATTATTTGCTTCCTGGATGTTCAAACTCAGCCCAAAAGCCTCTTGTATTTGGGCCATTTCCTAGGGCCTTAGGTGGCATCTTCAGCCACATTTCCAAGTCCGTTATTGGGTCGATTATGTACTTATATTCTTAGGGTCCCTTGGCCCTAAGTTCCCTTTGGGCTCTTAAATTGACATTTCGGGTCAATTTTAAGTTTCCTAAAATTTTCACATGCTCAGAACTTGCCATTTTCTTACATCCTCGTGTTTCCAAAATGTTCAAGTTTCCAAAATGTTTAGGTTTCCAAAATGTTCAGTTTCCAAAATGTTTAGGTTTCCAAATGTTCGTGTTTCCAAAATGTTCGTGTTTCCCAAAATGTCTAAGTTTCCAAAATGTCTAAGTTTCCAAAATGTCAATTTCCATTTCCATTTTTCATTTTCATTTCCATTTCCATGCATTTCTAGGTTTCCAAAAGTATCAAAATTTATTCATAATACTTGTAACTTGTCATTTCATACAATTAAACTGAAATGCATAGGCCCTATTCAGATGTTACGCTTCTACCCCTTAAAAATAATTTCGTCCTCGAAATTACTTACTATCGCTCATCCAGATATTCTAACTCACCACACTACGCTATCGTTGCAAGACTCGATCTTAAAGAACTATCTTACTTTCTAGGCGCATTCTCTAAGTTCATAATCAAGGTTCCATATACTTCATTAGCAACATAAGATCGAACTAATCTTGTAGCGAGAAAAGTAATGAAGTATAATCCATAAATAAGAAACTTACTTGTTGTCTCGTCTGGCGTCACTATCCTCGCGACGGCCGATCGCATAAACTAATCTTGACCGCCTTGCTTCAACCTTCAACATCTCCGCTTGGTGCTCCACGACCTTGGCCGAACCATTACCTCATTACACTAACCACGACCCGCTGAGGTCAGCATCGCCGCTCTACCGGCCTGCTAGCATTCTGAACTACCGGTCGGCTCTCATCGATTGTTTGGGACAATCCCTAAACATATGGTCCTTGGATCCACACCTAAAACATGCTCCTATCTTTTCCAACACTCCCTAGATGCCTCTTTCCACAATACTCACAAGGATGAATCGCCCAATTGCATTCACCAGGATCCTTTGGCCCATCGTTCTAGGCCTCTTATTCCCGATGATCCAAAACCTCTTCCCGCCTATTTGATCGGTGTTCGCTTGATGGATTCCTTAATTCCTCGCCACTTTAGCCTTATCCACCAAAGCGAGAATTCCCACTCGATGCGGTGCTATTAGCGACTTTAAATCATCTCTCACCGCCCTCAAACGGACACGGCGTTCATGCTCGATTGCCACTACCCCTGCATAGCGGCTCAACCTCGAAATTCGCCATATTCCATGATGCACTTACTCCCTTGTACTAACCCTAGAAAAGCCTTCCTCGCTCATCTCAGATACGGTTCCCACATACTTCTTCCGAAAAGCCTCTTTAACAAATTCCCAAGTCGATTTTCACTATGGTACCATCACGAATAATCAACCACCATTGATACGCTTCATCGCGTAACAACGCCACCATCCCTTTTAACTTTTCCTCTGAGTCAAATCAAGCTCATCCATGATACACTCGCTGCTTCTAACCAATACTCACCAGCTTGGGTGCCACATTGATACTCTCAAACATTTCGCTCCATTAGCTTGGAGCCGTTCAGTACCGACTTCCGATTTCCACCATTTCCTCCTGCACCGCCACTAATTCCAAAACTCGCAGAACGACTGCGACACGACCTCTTCCCCTGCTCCGAGCTCGCCGCTCAACATTAACAATTGGGGTGGTGGTGGCGGTGGCATCTCATTGTCGCACCTTGACCCGACCTAACGGGTTCCGACACGTCATCCTTCCTCTTCTCGACCACGGCGACCACGTCCTCTAGAGCTCATTTTCTAGCGGCGGGATCTCGATTAAGAAATTTTATGGATTAGTTATTTGTTCCACTTATTTATCAACGAAGGAGTTTTATGGAAAGGGATTTTAGAGTGGTTCTTTCAGATCATACAAACACACGCCTTTTCCATTCATTCATCCATCCATCAAACAAGTATGAACTTCCGCTCATTCGGAGAAACGTTGTAGTTTTTGTTGTTTGTTGTTGTTTTCCACTACCCGGTATTTTCGTAATTTTGTCCTACGGGTATTTTTGTAATTTGTCAAAATAGGGTTCCTTGGTGATTTTGTCAAAATTATTTTTTGAAATCCAAAATCTTGAGGTAATTTGGAAAAATTTTGAAGTCCGAGGGTATTTCGATAATTTTTGACCTCAGGGGTATTTTGGTAATTTTTCACAAATCAGGGTAAATTTGTAAAATTTTAATAAATCAGGGATATTTCAGGAGTTGCAAAATTTTGAGGGTTTTTTTTTTAGAAATTTATTTTCCAAAATGATGAAATTGCAAAAATTTTGGAAATTAGGGTCATTTTGGTAATTTTGTAAGTTAGGGGCAATTTTGTAATTTTCCAAAATCAAGGTATTTTGATATTTTACAAATTAGGGTTTTTGAATGTTTATGAGATGTTGAAATTTTGGTAAAGCTGTTGAGTAGTTGAACATTTTACAAACCAAGGGCGTTTTGGTAATTTTACTGCTAAGGGCATTTTTGTAATTTTCGCAAATCAGGAGTTTTTCAGAGAATGTTGTAAAAATAATTTTCTTAGATTTAAAAGAAATTTTTGAAAGTTTAAAAAAAACTAGGGTTTGTTGTTTTGTTCTCTCTTCTCCTTTTTTTTTTAAAACATGGCTAGTTCCTTTCGGGTTTTAGTCATTATGTTTAGCCTATGACCGAGCCTCTTGGTCGGGGTGAACCAAAGCTACGCACTGTAGGATTCGTGTGGAGAGGAGGTGAGTCACGCGGATCGCTTAAATACCAAGCTCCCACCGAAACCATTCCTAGACATGCTGACTGAGTTTGCCACACCACTGAGCCTCCGAGTTATGGTGAACCGAAGCTACGCACTGTAGGATTCTGCAAGAGGAGGTGAGTCACTAGGACTGCTTAAATACCAAGCTCTTCCGGATCCAATCCTAGACATGCGTATAAGGGTTACCACACCACTAGCTCAATGACTTAGCCATAGGTTGGTTCAAGCAGTATTAAGTCTTATGTATCCGTGTTTGAGTAGACTAATCCTAGGTTCAAGTTCCTATCATTCTATTCTACGCTCCATGCCTTTTCTACCCTTATATAAATCATGTAATCACACATATAGTTAAGGGTACTTACATGGTGGATCATGGCCTGGAGACTTAGGGGCCATGCCAAAAGCTCGCTTATTTTTTCAAAGAAAATCATTTGGGCTCACATTTGAAAACGTTTGGGCTGAGCCCACAGCCGAGAGTTTAAAATCGGCTCGATACCAAATCTGAAACACCCCACACCCAAATTTTACGAGCCCAACCGGATCTGGTATGTTCCTAAAGTAAACCGATCTCAAAATCATTCGATACTTAGAAAATTGTAGATTTTAGAAAAACTACCATTTTGAGTTGGGCTTAGATTGAAAACCCATTTATTTAATCTTGTAAATCCAATTTGATGTAACATGTCCCAAAATAGTTCTTAGCAAAATATTAAAAAGTAATGTAAAAACAAAGAATAATCCACTGGGCCTTATGGCCTTATTACATCAAGTAAACCCAAAATAAAATTTAAAAGTATTAAAATTAAATAAAGTCCAAATTAAATGAATTCTTCAAGTGATGCATGGCCTCCTCATGGTCTACCTACCCGGTCAAATCGCTCATCACCGAAAAATAATTCCCACAATGGGGTGAGTCAATGACTCAATGTGCACACTATACTATCAATCAATAAATCAGCAATCATGTTTAAATCATCAAGTCCATATAATAATGAAATTATGATGCAACCCAAACCCAATCCTAATGGTCCATCCGCTACTCTCCACCTTACACCGCCATTCACACCGTGGGGACTACTAAGTCAACCCTCCATCCGCTACTCTCCACGTTGTGTCATTAGACACTATAATCAAATTTAAACGTTGTGTCATTTGACACTTGTTGTAATCGGTTACCAAATTTCGCAATGTGACCATAGTCAACATTTTTCGTTGGTGAGACCAAGTCAACACCTTCAAGGTGAGACCAAGTCAACACTGTTCTCCCCTTTCACATAAATCCCGAATGCCCCAAAACATATATATAGTATGACTTAATTTCATGTTCATATTCGATATTCGCATGTTATTAAATAACATTTTTTCACAATCCTATCGAAGTAGGAAACGCACAGGTACTTTTGCCACATTTGTGGTACATAGCCACATTCACATTATTATCCACATAAAATATTTGGCCATAAATTATCGAAGGATCGTAAGGGTACACACCTTTTTCGCTAATAGGTTCCTTGATATCTCGAAGCTCGATCTAATTTTAGATCTATTAATCCTATATTCGCCCACCAATTAAAACACATTAATAAACCCTTTTAGACAAAACCAAATCCTAGTAGGATTTGTAAAAGAAACTCACCTTTGCCGATTTGGTGTTTACATTAAATCCCAAAAACTTCGTTTTCCTTTACTTGTTGTTCGCCAACCTTAAAACTTCACAAAAATTAGTTTTCGGCTTTCTAATAATTATGGATCTAATCTAGGTAACCACATGAACCTTGGCCGAATGTATAGACTCTCTTACCTCAGATCCCGAAGTTGATCTTTATTTCAAATTCCTGCCGAAATCACTTGTTAGATTAGATCTATTGTTTGATTATGAAAGGGATCTCTTAGCCGAATGTACATTGATGTACTTACCTCGTTTTCGAATCCCGAAAAATCCCTTATGCTATTCGCCATGAACTTATTATTCAATAAATCAATTACGTGATAAATACTTGATTTTGTTTTTAATTATGTGTTCTTAATCCTTGTTTTGATTTTTTCAGGAATATTAACTCAAGTTTAATGTGCTTATTCAGTGGAGCAAAAGTCCCAGCTTAAGAGAAGATCCAACATAATTAAGCGGAGTTGATTGCAACCCTAGAAATAGAATGACATAAATCTGTCGGATTAGAGTCAAATCTAATAAGGGAATCCATATATCAAGTTAATGCGACAATAGGGGTTTTAATTAGAAAGAGATTTCAGTTAATCAACCTAGAGTCAATTGTTTTTAGTCTTGAAAGAAATATTAACATAATTTAGGGATTTCTACAGATAAAGTCAAGTCAATAAATCATAATTCAGAATTAGAATAAAAAGTGAAGTCTAGGTGGATTCTTCCTTGGGTATTGTCTTTATTCATTGGTTTATTCGATTATTTATTTCACTCTCTGTCGCGTTCATAGTAAAATTAGTTAGTTAAATTTTAGATAAAAAACAAATCTCATTAATTATTAGGCTAGATAATAAAAAGATAGTTATTACTAGTAATTTTAGTCCTTGAGGATACGATATTTCAGACTCACAACAAATATACTATTGTTCGATAGGTGCGCTTGCCTTTGTCAAAATATTAGTTAGTTTCAAGCCCATCAAATTTTTGGCGTTGCCGGGGACTAAGATATTAGGAGCGCTTAATTTTTATTACTTTATCCATTTTTATTTTATTTGTATTTTATTTGTATTTTTTATTTTACTAACTTTTCTTTTATTTGCTTCTGGCAGGTATTTTTAGTTTATAACTAGAAGGAACTGTCAGGACCCTTGCTTTTTAACAGTGAGATAGAAAGTACCGCTCGCAAAAATCGTAGGGAGATAAGGCGAAGTTTACAATATATAGTGGAAGAGCAAGAGGATGATACTAATACTACAGAGGAGATGGTTGATAATAATCCGCTCCCTCCGGTGGTTGCCAAAAATCCTGCTCCTCGTACTATGTACGACTATGCTAAGCCTAATTTAACTGGGGCTGAATCGAGTATTGTTAGACCTGCTATTGCTACAAAAAATTTTGAACTGAAACCTAACACTATTCAAATGATTCAACAGCTTGTTCAGTTTGATGGTTTGTAGGACGAAGACCCAAATACTTATTTAGAAAATTTTCTAGAATTCTGTGATACTTTCAAAATAAATGGCATTTCTGACGATGCCATTCACCTTCAGTTGTTTCCCTTCTTGTTGAGGATCAAAGCTAAACAGTGGTTGAACTCGTTACCATGAGGATTAATCACTACATGGGAACAAATGGCTGAAAAAATTTTACTTAAATATTTCCCGCCAGCAAAAACGGCTAAGTTGAGGAATGATATCTCTTCTTTTGTGCAGATGGATTTAGAAACACTTTATGATGCATGGGATAGATACAAGGATCTACTGAGAAGATGCTCACACCATGGTTACCTCTATGGATATAGGTTCAAACCTTTAACAATGGTGTAAAGCCCTCAACTAGGCAATTGATTGATGCAGCCGCCAGTGGTACACTAAACAACAAAACACCTGAGGCTGCCTACGAATTCATTGAAGAAATGTCACTGAATAACTATCAGTGGCAAGTTATGAGGACAAAGCCAACAAAGGCAACTGGTGTTTTCAACATCGACGCAGTTACCATGCTATCAAACTAGGTAGAGCTTTTAAATAAAAAGATTGATGGTTTGCGTGGTTCTTCACAGGTACATCTAGTGATGCAGTGCGATACAAATGGAGGAGGAATAGACAATACAGAATATTCATCCTACAACCCTGGCATAGAAAGCGAATAGATGAACTATATGGGTAATAATTCTAGACCTTAGAATAATCCCTATAGTAACACTTACAATCCAGGTTGGAGGAACCACCCATACTTGCCATGGGGAGGACAAGGAAACCAAAGGCATCAACCCCTTCCAGGCTTTCAGCCACCTTACCAACAGGAAAAGAAGCCGAACCTTGAAGAGATACTTACTAAATTCATCTAGGTGTTAGAAACGCGCTTCCAGAACACCAAAACCGCACTTAAAAATCAACAAGAGTCGATTCAAGGTCTCGAGACCCAAATAAGACAGCTTGCTCAGCTAATATATGAGCGACCACAAGGCAACCTACCAAGCAATACTAAAACTAACCTAAAGGAGCAACTGTAAGAGTATGCCCAAAGATCAATCATGAGATGGTTGTAATAATATACTTGATTTACCATGTTTATTAATATAAAGCGTTGCCATTATTATCTCAGTTTTTCCTTCTGTATGTACAAATAAACTGTTTTATAATAATGTCCTGAGAATAATATGATTATTCTTAAAATATTCTTAGTCAAGTATTATTGTTAACTAGGACAACAATAATGCATTAAGACTGACATGTAGTTGATTGATGATAAAGAGTTGCCATTGATATAGAGTGTCAAAATCAATGCATGAATATGTGTGTTAGAGAACAACATATTGGACTGACCCACTATGAGTATGTTTCTTGGATTATTATGTAATTGTCACAACATTAGTCATAGTGATTAATATGTATATGATCCTTAGACTTGAGATAATCATTATCCCAACATCGTGAGTCGATATTTTGATACTGATCAAATGTACACCAGAATCGGTCGTTCTATAAAGGCCGATGTTGGATATACCACAATCTATGTAGAGGATATTGTTGATCAATATAGATAAGTCCTCCCACATAATGGGAGTAATATTTTAGGCCACTTGATTGAGTGAGACTAGAAATGCATGGCCATGCTTGTAACATCCAAGGTTTAGGGGCTATGCAGTTTGAGTATAATTTAGGTGTTGGAAGGTTTTTGGGTGTGCTTGGATGTGTTTAGAGGATTTAAGAATGCTTGGATGAAAGGAGAAGGCTTTGGAAAATTTTAGATTTTTAGTGTAAAAAGGGGAAATAGGGCAAGAAGGCCTTAAAATAAATTGGTGGAATTTAGGACACAAGAAACAGTTGGGTGGAGTGGCATGGAGGCGCTGCTTGGAGCCTGGGAAGGTGACGCCTAAGGGAGCAAGGGTTCGAGCTGCTAAGGCAGCAATTTTGTTTTATTTTTGCGTCAGCCAAAGGACTGGGCTAAGTAGGCCTTAAAAATTAATGGCCAGGATGGTGGACATGAAAGTCCAGTTGGCAAAGTGGCTCTCATGCGCCACTTAGGCGCTGGAGGAGAGAAAGGGCGCAGGTTCGAGGGCTGGAGCGGCATTTTTGGCATTTTTATTTTGTTATGTGGTGATGGGCTGAAGTAGGAAGGATTTAAAAATAAATGTTGGGGCTTTTTGTCATGAAAGGCAGGTTGGCCGAATGGCCTGGGCGCTACTTGGCTGCTGGTTTCCCCCAGGTCCTATGTTCGAATCTTGGAGGCTGCAGGTGGGGTTGTTTTCTTCTTTTTGCTGCTGATTGGCGTGAAGGTGGACAGCACATGGGCATTGGAAGATAAGGATGAGTTTTGTATTTATGTTTTTTGAATTCGTGGGATAATGGATTAATATTAGTTTATTTTTATTTTGTATTTTAAATTGGAGGGTGGTAATGGATAAAAGGTGGGATATATTTTATTTTTTATTTGAATTGATTTTAAATGGTTGGCTAGAGTAAGTTAAAGATTTGATTAATTCAAATGTGTTTGAATTAATGGCTAGGAGAGATTCTAGGAAATGGCCGTATGTTGGAGTCTTCAAGGGAGGGGTGTCAATTCTATAAATAGGGGTTAGAATGCGAATTATTCTTTTAGTCTCTTGTCAAAAGTTGTAAATTGTGTCTCCTAAATTTTGCTAGTAGTCAATATTCACTTGAACCCCTAAACCTCATCCTGTCTACTTGATTTCTTTTGTTCTTAGCTCTCCTAAAATTCCCTATTCACGTTGTTCTACATTTTATTTGGTGACCGAATTTAACATTCTCATTTCTTTTACTTTCTTTCATCACTTTGCTAGTCAATCTCTCCTTTATTGCCAAATCTCCCTTTTCTTTTTGTCTTCATCTTGGCCGAATAGTAGAGTGGTCTTGATCTCCTTGAGGTGTCTCTTTTAATCGTAGGAAAAGAGGTGAACCATCACTTGGCTTTGTATTTGGTAGGAAACCAAATCAGTTGTAAGGTAAGGGTAAGTGATTCATTAATATTCGCCAAAGGGCCTTTTTCCATGGATTTTGGTATTAGCCGATTCTAATATCGTAACAGGATTTTTGGCAACTTCGTAAGATCGGTGGTGTTTGGGATCCAAGTAAAAGGGTAAGTGATTCATTGGTAATCACCTTAGGCCATTGTATGTGTTTATGTGTTAACCAAGTGGTGGCTATTATCTTTAGGGCCAAATCGACAAGAGTAAAGAGAAGCCTTTGGGATCTCGGTTCGTTTTGATGAAGGATGTATAGTTTATGGTTTATTCGCTTGAGATCGGTATTAATCGTGTGTTGATTAGATATCGTTATGGATGCGAAAAGCCGCCAAGAGGAGAAAGGAAAGCTCCCATCCCGAAGTTCAAAAGAGATCGGTTTCATTGCGAGATTGGCCACCGGTGTGGACGTGTTGCGTAAAACTATAGGCGATAGCGGTAGTCTCGCTAAACGATAGCATCGAGATCGAGGGTTTAGAACTTCAAAGTTATAAGGTGTGTAGTTAGCCATTGTTTCGGATTTGTATGATCTCTATTGTGCTATACGCTTACTAATGAATGCGTACCATATGTGAAATGGATACCCTTAAGGGGTATGATGATGACCAGGTTAGTAGCAAATTGGTTAATATGTGATAATTGATTTTTTTTTTTTTAATATGTGAGTATGCCTATGATAGTGAATGACATGCACATGCATCATCTTGTCATTATATCATGTTACATGTGCATGGGTGGGTTATGAAAGAAGGATAGGGTGTACTTCGAGTACGTGGTTGATGTCAGCTTTGTGCTACATCGTGGATTGGCGCTGACTGAGGTCGCATTGTGGATCTAAGCGATTAAGTTCGCGTGGTTACCGTGATTGATATCGGCTCTGTGCCTTATCGTGGCTTGATGGGTTGCTATGTGCCCCATCGTGGCTTGATGTTAGCTATACGCTACATCGTGGATGGCATTGGTTGCCTTCTTGGAGGGAAAAGGAGAGGGCGACTCGATAGTCCCCTGGTGTGTGGTAGGCTGGATAAGGGGGTGTGTAGCGGATGGACCCTAGGCTTGGGTTGGGTATCATGATTGCATGGTTTTGTTATGAAATGATATGGAAATGGGCCAAGACCAGTATGACATGTGGATAGGTATGTTTTGAGAACATACGTGGAAATGGGCCAAGCCCAGTGATCGGTGGACTGATGAGAAAAGGGCCTAGCCCAGTGCTTGAATATGATTTGATTGTGGGCCAAGCCCAGATCGTGGTAATGTCTATATGATTATGTTTACATGTTGCATTTGATAATTGGGTTGTTATGTGGCTAGCATGTGGGTGGATATCAGTGGTTTAATTACACACTGAGTCCGTGTGACTCACCCAATTATTTATCCAACATCGCAGGTGATATGATGTTCGGACCGGGTTGGAGTGGATACAAAGGTGGCCATGCAGAAGAAGTTTTCTTGGTATGCATTTTATGCAAGAGATGTTTATTTGATTTAATTATTTCTTATTATCGGTTTGGGTATTTATTTGATGTAATAAGGGCCACCTTTATTTAAAGTATTCTATTTACGATTATCAAGTTTATATTATACTTAGATATATTTTCTTCAAATGATTTATAATATAATAAATTATAATAAAGTTTTAATTCATGTATTTTATATCGAGCTTATATTATTAAATAATTTTAATGGACACACTCTCCCGTAAGTTAACAAAATTTTCAAGTTTTATTCTAAAGTCAAAGATTTTCCAACCGCTTTTCCGTAGTGACATACGGATCCGGTCGTGGCTTGTGGGCCCGGTTTGGGGTGTTACTGATTTGGTATCGAGCCGTGTTCAAAACTCGGCTTTGAGGGTTTTTGGGCCCGAAACATTTTCAAAATAGGCTTTTCGAAAATATGGGCTTTTATGAAAAAAAAAATTTTAGGTTATTCTGGCATGGCACTGTGTCTACCAAGTCCACCGTAAGTACTTCTAGCTCTTAAGATTATTTGTTGTGTGATTAATTATGGGCTTAGATTGGGCTCGTAGATTAGAATATTAGGACTATTGGACACTAAGATTAGTCTACTCAAACAGCTTGCATAAAACTTAAAGCTCTTAAACAAACCCAGAAGCAAGTCACGAGTTAAGGTGTGGTAACCTTGGTGCACATGTTCATGATTGGATTCGGAAGAGCTTGGTACTTAAGCAATCCTCATGACTCACCTCCTCTTCATGGATTCCTACTGCAGTGCGTAGCTACTGGTTCACCTTAACCAAGAGGACTTATTCATGGGCTAAACTAACTATTAAAACCCGAAAGGGACTAGCCGTGCTGCTTTATAAAATTCCTAGTTTTAAAATCCTTAAATTACCCTTTTACTTTAGTAAAAGATTCTTCTAAAATTTTCTAAAGTATCCTTGGTTTCCAAAATTACCAAAATACCCTGGTTTTAAAATCGTTATACCTTCCAATTGCGAAATTTTCAAAATACTCTTCAATTTTGGGAATTTCAAAAAACAAAAATCCTGACTTATTAAAGTTTTGGGATCGTTTTGGTTTATTACGAAAATACCCTGTAGGAAAATGACGAAAATACCCCTGGGGTAGAAACGGGCAGAAATGTCTGAATAGTGAATGTGTTTTTGATGATGAATGAATGTGCCCTCGCAAGGAACGAAGGTGATTCTCTGAATTAGGGTAGCGAACTCGAACTGAACCTCTGTGTGATCGAAAGAACTACTTCTAAAATCTTTCATTCATAAAATATGCTCGTGGTTAAATAGTGGAACCAAATTTCTAATGCATAAAACTTGTTAATCAGATTAAATCGCGACGATAGAGATGAGTTCTAGGGGACGCGGTAGAGGTAGAATGGCAGCATCGGAACCGGTAGGGTCTGGCCATGGGTCAGAAAGTGAAGTGCCACCAGCAGTGGACGTAGAGGAGCAAGATCAGACAGGAGAAGATGACGCAGTATCGCGGGCCATGTTACGAGTGCTAGAGCGAGTAGCAGGAGTTAGTAGGGGAAATGGAACTCGGAAGTCAGTATCGGAAAGGCTTAGATCGAACGGGGCCGAGGTCTTTAGAGGAGTGTCAGGAGTAGCTCCTAATGTAGCGGAGTACTGGCTAGAAGCAGTCGAAAGAATCATGGACGATTTGGACTGCACCAATGAAGAAAAGCTGAAGGGTGCTGTTTCATTACTTCGCGACGAAGCTTATCGTTGGTGGCTCACTGTCAAACAAGGTGTACCGGCAGATCGACTGGATTGGGATTTCTTTAAGGCCAAGTTTGAAGGGAAGTACGTAGGAGCCAGTTATTTGGACTCGCAAAGGAAGGCTTTCTAAATCTAGTACAAGGGAATAAGTCGATAGCGGAGTATGAAGCTGAATTTGTGCGGCTAAGTCAGTACGCCAAAGGAATCATGGCTACTGATTATGAAAAGAGTGTTCGATTCGAAGATGGGCTGCGAGATGAGTTATGGGAGTTGATAGCTCCACAGAGAGAAAGGGACTTCGCCATTCGGTGGAGAAAGCCTCTGATCGTTGAAGAAGTTAAGAGGACGGTAAGGAAAACCGAGAAAAGGATAGGAACGAGAATAAGAGAAATGTTGGACCATCAAGATCATTTGGTAATGTCCGAAAAGACCAAGGACCGAGAACCTTGTATGTGCACTTGTACCACCGATCGGAATCATTCATGTGTTAAGTGGGAGAACCCATTTAGGAGAGTGTTGGGGAAATAGTAAAGAATGCTTTGGTGTAATTTAAGGCACATCTGGTTAAGAATTATCCTCGAGTGACGAGGGTCGGGTTCAAGCCATGGAGGAATGGTTCCACCAAAGTCAACCAAGGATGTGATATCGTAAGCTCCTTTGCTTTGGTACATGCTTTAATTACTTTGCTTGCTTATGAGTTAGCCCTTTTCTGTGTTGCTAGGAGAGGTGTTTGGAATTTTGAGTGCGAACTTAGAGACTGTGTCGGGAAGTATGATAGATTAAGATCGAGTCAAGCAGAGGCGAGAATAGCGAGTCATGACTATCCTAGTAATAAGTAATTTCGAGGACGAAATTATTTTTAAGGGGGTAGAATTGTAACATCCAAGGTTTAGGGGCTATGCGCTTGAGTATAATTTAGGTGTTGGAAGGTTTTGGGTGTGCTTGGATGTGTTTAGAGGACTTAAGAATGCTTGGATGAAAGGATAAGGCTTTGGAAAATTTTAGATTTTAGTGTAAAAGGGAAATAGGGCAAGAAGGCCTTAAAATAAATTGGTGGAATTTAGGACACAAGAAACAGTTGGGTGGAGTGGCATGGAGGCGCCGCTGGAGCCCGGGAAGGTGACGCCTAAGGGAGCAGGGTTCGAGTGCTAAGGCAGCAATTTTGTTTTATTTTTATGCCACCAAAGAATCGGGCTAAGTAGGCCTTAAAATTAATGGCTGTGATGGTGGACATGAAAGTCCGCTTATAAAGTGGCTCTCATGCGCCACTTAGGCGCTGGAGGAGAGAAAGGCACGTGTTCGAGGGTCGGAGCGGCATTTTTATGCTTTTATTTTGTTATGTGGTGATGGGCTGAAGTAGGAAGGATTTAAAATAAATGTTGGGGCTTTTTGTCATGAAAGGCGTTGGCGAATGGCTCTGGCGCTACTTGGTCGCTAGTTTCCCCAGTCCTATGTTCGAATCTTGGAGGTCGCAGTGGGGTTGTTTTCTTCTTTTCTGCGATTGGCATGAAGGTGGACGCACATGGGCATTGGAAGATAAGGATGAGTTTTGTATTTATGTTTTTTGAATTCGGTGGGATAATGGATTAATATTAGTTTATTTTTATTTTGTATTTTAAATTGGAGGGGTGGTAATGGATAAAAGGTGGGATATATTTTATTTTTTTTATTTGAATTGATTTTAAATGGTTGGCTGGGAGTAAGTTAAAAGATTTGATTAATTCAAATGTGTTTGAATTAATGGCTAGGAGAGATTCTAGGAAATGGCCGTATGTTGGAGTCTTCAAGGGGAGGGGGTGCCGAATTCTATAAATAGGGGGTTAGAATGCCGAATTATTCTTTTAGTCTCTTGCCGAAAAGTTGTAAATTGTGTCTCCTAAATTTTGCTAGTAGCCGAATATTCACTTGAACCCCCTAAACCTCATCCTGTCTACTTCGATTTCTTTTATTCTTAGCTTTCCTAAAAATTCCCCTATTCACATTGTTCTACATTTTATTTGGTGACCGAATACGAACATTCTCATTTCTTTTACTTTCTTTCATCACTTTGCTAGCCAAATCTCTCCCTTTTATTGCCGAAATCTCCCTTTTCTTTTTGTCTTCATCTTGGCCGAATAGTAGAGTGGTGCTGATCTCCTTGAGGGTGTCTCTTTTAATCGTAGGAAAAGAGGTGAACCATCGCTTGGCTCGGGATTTGGTAGGAAACCAAATTGGTTGTAAGGTAAGGGGTAAGTGATTCATTAATATTCTACCAAAGGGCCTTTTCCATGGATTTTGGTATTAGCCGATTCTAATATCGTAACAGGATTTTGGCAACTTCGTAAGATCGCTGGTGTTTCGGATCCGAGTAAAAGGGTAAGTGATTCATTGGTAATCGGCCTTAGGCCATTGTATGTGTTTATGTGTTGACCAAGTGGTGGCTATGATCTTTTAGGGCCAAATCGACAAGAGTAAAGAGAAGCCTTTGGGATCTCGATTGTTTTGAAGGATGTATAGTTTATGGTTTATTCGCTTGAGATCGGTATGAATCGTGTGTTGATTAGATATCGTTATGGATGCGAGTGCCAGTCAAGAGGAGAAAGGGAAAGCTCCCATCCCGAAGTTCAAAAGAGATCGTCATTTACAGACGAGATTGGCCACTGGGGTGTGGACGTGCTGCTTAAAAACTATAGGCAGATAGCGGTAGTCTCGCTAAACGATAGCGTCGGGATCGAGGGTTTAGAACTTCAGGTTATAAGGTGTGTAGTTAGCCATTGTTTTCGGGATTTGTATGATCTCTATTGTGCTATATGTTTACTAATGAATGCAGTACCATATGTGAAATGGATACCCTTAAGGGGTATGATGATGACCAGGTTAGTAGCAAATTGGTTAATATGTGATAATTGATTTTTTTTTTAATATGTGAGTATGCCTATGATTGTGAATGACATGCACATGCATCATCTTGTCATTATATCATGTTACATGTGCATGGGTGGGTTATGAAAGAAGGACAGGTGTACTTGATGCGTGGTTGATGTCGACTTTGTGCTACATCGTGGATTGGCGCCGACCGAGGTCGCGTTGGATCTAAGCGATTAAGTTCGCGTGGTTATCGTGATTGATATTGGCTCTGTACCTTATCATGGCTTGATGGGTTGCTATGTGCCCCATCGTGGCTTGATGTTAGCTATACGCTACATCGTGGATGGCATTGGTTGCCTTCTTGGAGGGAAAAGGAGAGGGCGACTCGATAGTCCCCTGGTGTGTGGTAGGCTGGATAAGGGGGTGTGTAGCGGATGGACCCTAGGCTTGGGTTGGGTATCATGATTGCATGGTTTTGTTATGAAATGATATGGAAATGGGCCAAGCCCAGATGACATGTGGATAGGTATGTTTTGAGAACATACGTGGAAATGGGCCAAGCCCAAGGATCGGTGGATCGATGAGAAAAGGGCCTAGCCCAAAGGCTTCATGCTCAAATAAGTTGACATGAGATGTCATACTAATTTGTATATCATAGTCTACTCAAGATATCAAGAGACATGGGATGGACTATACAAGTGTGACTATTCCATGGCTTGTATCCATTCCAGAGATAAAGGACTTAAGGATTAATGCATGAAAGGTTAATCACAAAAAGTTATGTCGAATCATGACTTCTTGTAACTTAGGTAGAAATGATGCATTGCTAGATGCCACTCATTGTTTGTGACATTAGAATCGTTCTAGTATTACTGCTAACGTTACAAGAACCTTCAGGGTAACACCCTATGGTTGAAATGAACGGAATAAAACATAGTTGGTATTGTGTTTGATTGCCACATGAATTAAATTAATTAAAGAATTAATTTAATTGGGTAATCAAATATTGAATATATTATATGTACAAGGATGTTGTACACATAATGAGAATTAATATATGAATTTGGTTCATATATAAATTTAAATAAATATAGTTTATCGAAATCCATGTTATAATTAATGTAATTATAACTTTCTCGGTATAATTAATGTAATTATAATTTTCGTTAAAACATTATTATATTTATTTAATTTTATAATTCATAAAAGACATACCGATTATAAAAGGGAATAAGTGATAAAAAACTGATTAAGAGAAACCCTAAGAATTTGCTTGAAAATTCTTGCAGCCGTCAAGCAAATAAAAAAAAACCTCTAAAACAGTTTTGGAAATTTTTTCCTTTCATAGTCAAACCGAGTGGATTACGTAGAGGCTGACATCGTAAAGGTTGCGGCTTATTTTGACAATAGATCAGAACTCTTGTTGCTAAGGCGTCGCTGTCTACTCAGATTGAAATTTCGGTAATTTTGAAATCTTTATTTCACCCTGATTCGTTCCTCACACATGGATTCATGGTTTGGATTGTCGGGATTAATTTTATTTCACTGCGCCATGGGGGTGCCGGCGTTCCAATAGCAGCTTCATGCCATTATTGCTCACGGTAGTGAAGGGTTAGACGAACCAAAGCCGAGGCAAGAAAACGTGATAGATAAAGGTAAGGTTGAGGTAAGCCATAATAAACCAAAACTGGTAAGTACAGAGTACAAACCTCGTGTGCTATATCCCAACGCGACGAAGAAAGACCGCACAGATGAACAATTCAGTAATTTCTTAAACTTTTAAAAAAATTACATATTTACTTACCATTTATTGAAGCTCTCTCGTAGATGCCCAGTTCAATAAAATTTTTAAAAGAGCTTTTGGAAAACAAACGAAGTTAGATGATGCGTCGCATGTGGAGCTAAATGCAGTTTGCTTAACAATTTTACAAAATAAACTACCCCGCAAATTAAAAGATCCAGGGTGTCTTACGATTCATTGCTTAATTGGTGGTTTATCTGTTAATAATGCTTTAGCTGATTTAGGGGCAAGTATCAATGTTATGCCTTATAAAATGTTTAAACAGCTAGGTCTTGGGAAACCTAAACAAACTAGGATGAGCATTCAATTGGCTGATAAAACCATTAGATTTCCTAGGGGTATAATTGAAGATATGCTAGTCAAAATTGATAAATTCATATTCCTAGTAGACTTTGTTGTTTTAGATATGGATGAAGATAGTGACGTTCCTTTAACTTTAGGTCGACCCTTTTTAGCAACTGCTAGGACCATTACTGATGTTGGTATAGGGGAATTGATACTTCGTGTAGGTGATGACATGATTAAACTCCAAGCACGTGATTCTGTCAGAATTTCTAGTGATCAAGATGATACAAGTCCTGTTAATGTAAGTGAACTTAATTTTCATTTTTCTTTGCAAAAAATTCTTCAAAAAAAGATGATAGAGCCATGGTCTAGTTCTCATATTGAGAACAGAACTATTCATGAGGGACGAAGAGTCCAGATCGAGAAACTAGATGAATGGCGAACACAGTTTAAGGAGAAATTGAAAGTACACGATGAACCAAAGTAGAGCCATGATGAGCCTAAAAATAAAATGAGTCAAATTAAGGTTGGAAACCGAGTTCTAATGGATAATGCAGATCCTCACGTTGCCACTTTTGAACCTAATGGAACAACCCCTTTCACGGTACTTAATATTTTCCCATACGGTACAGTCGAGGTAACTCATTCCAAATTTGGCACCTTCAAGGTAAATAGTACTCGTCTAAAACCTTATTTTAACAAAATTTATAGCAGGAGTGAGGAGTTTTAACTTCTCGAACCACCGTGATTGTGCGAATGAAAGGTAAGTCTAGCTTAAGACTTTAAACAAGCGCTTCTTGGGAGGCAACTCGACCACTAACACTACTAATTAGTTTATTTTCACTTTCGTTCATGTTTTTAATGCAGGTTTTTGTCCCACACAACCTATACACACGGGCGTGTCTCTGGCAGTGTGGATGTGGGGAATCAGTTTTTTAAAATTCAAAGAAATCGACAGGGGGCTCCACGGACACGACACACGGCCATGTGTGATATCACATGGGCGTGTCAAAATTCCACATGGGCGTGTCCTAGGCCGTTTGAAAATTGGAGCTCAATTTTTCAAAATTTTAAACAAGTCAGGGGACTCCACGGGCAACACACATGGCCGTGTGAGCGATCACTCGGGCGTGTGGAATCCCACACCTGGTGTGGGAGAAGTGAAGAGCTTCGCACATGGCCGTGAGATGTAGCCGTGTGGACCACACAGCCTAGACACACGGACGTGTCTAAGGCAGTGCAAAAACTAACCTTTTGCAAATCACGACGAACACGGGCTAGAGGCTCTACCACACGGGCGTGTGACATGGCCTTGTGACCCAACACGGCCGTTCCACGATCGTGTCATTTATAAAACCCCAAATTCCCTTTTCTTTCTTCTCTTTTTTTCTCCCAAACCCCCCCAAACCCTAGCCACAGCAGCCTTCCCCCCTTCCCACTTCCGGCCACCTTAATCCCCCTCCTCCCTTTCGCTTCACCGCCCCTTTCCCTTCCCATTTCTTTGCACCGCCACCACACCAGCCACCATCTTATGCCACCAGCCTTTTCCCCACCCAAAATTTGTCGACCAACTGTCCTTCGCCGTCCTTCCCCAACCCGTCGCGCCTTACTCTGGCCACCATCCTTGCCACCATTGGTCACTCTTTTTCCCCTTTATTTTTCATTCATAATTATTTTCTATTATTTATTTTTATTATCCTTATTTTTTTATTATTTTATTCTTATTTTTAATTCCATTTAGATTTAGTTTATGATTATGACTATTTTCCATTTTTATTACTTATTCTAAGTAGGTTTATTTTCTATATTAGTATTTGAGGATCCTTTTATTTCATGTGTTAAGGGTACCATAAGTTAGCATTTTTTATTGTTAATAATAATTTAAAATATCTGGTTTTTGTTTAACTTTTGAATTCACTATGTTAGGAATATACTGTTATTTAGGACTATTTCGATATTACTTGTGGTGATGCTTGAATTATTTATTGAAAATCATTTTTAGATACACCATGACTAATACTCGAGGTAACACCAAAGTCGCCATCCCCGCTTCAAAAAAAAAACAAAAGGGTCCCGGCACGACCTCCCCGTGCGCCACCACCTTCTGCACCACCACTTCCTCATAGACCAGTTCATGCGATTGCTTTATTGACTCAACAATTCGATGGCCTCGAGGTGACTCTACAAAATATTTTTTAGCACTTCAACATATCACCACCACCCCACCCCCACCTCACGAACCATCTATTGATGAGGACCTCTGAGTCCATTTATTTTTTCTTTTTCTTTTCTTTTAATTCTTAAACTCTTTATCTTTATCTTTCTTGTCTTTGATTTATATTAGTATATTTTGATTTCTTTTTATCTCTAGCTATTTATTATCAGTACCCATAACGAAGTCCATTACTAAAACTCCCTGTAACTTTACTAATGACTCTGTAGTTTCAAAAGGTTCAAGGTGCTACTAAGGAACGAACAAACTACTGGAGTATTCTCCCCCACCTTCACCTCTGCCTAGTTCATCATGCTTCTTTCTAAGGATTTCATCCGTAATTCAGGAACTTTCACCTTCTTCCCTCTCTTATGATTTTTTGCTTGCATTGCTATTATTGTCCTTGTACATTGAGGACAATGTACATCTTAAGTATGGGGAAGTTAATTATATCATTATCAGAAAATCCCTGAATTATGTCTTGTTCTTAAGTAAATTTTCTCATATTACTATTAGATTAAAATTTCTATTAACTTATGATTTTTATTGATATGTTTTGGATTAAGTCATAGGTAATTGTGCATTGATGGTTTTTTAAGACATTAGAGAATCAAGCATGATAAGTCTATTTTTAGAATTAAAAATTTATCAGGTTGTTTTCCTAAATTTAAATATTACTTTGAAGTTTGAAATTTGCAAGGTTGATATCAAAAACCATAAATTTTGTGAGACCTTGAGCCTTTTAGAGCATATATTTTTCTTGCTCACTTTATTGGTTATGAGTGTGTCAATATTGATTTGTTATTCTAGAACTTGCTTCGATTATGTATATCAAGATCACACCCTTGATTTGATATAATGAAATGATAAAGGCACCTAGGTTTTAACCCACTTATTCCATTAAAAGCCAACCTTCATAATTAACCCCTAGTGAACCCCCTTTGAGCCTAATAAATCGTTTCTTGACTCACCCTTAATGTTAACCCAAAACCCATTATTTTTGATTCATTGAGAATTTTCCTATTGTATTAGCCTCTTTTTGTCGAGATTTTAGTTGAGCAGTTGCCTAACTATGTTCTTTATTTCAGTTGTTAAATTCTTTCTTATTATTTTTGTACATGATAAAAAAAATTTGAAATATATTCATTATTAGTTCTATGTTATCTGAGCTTAAACAATTAATTCCACATTTTGAGAAGAAGCTTGTGTTATTAGTGATAAGTTTTTAATTGATGTAATTATTAGTTCATTTTCTAGTTAGGTAAATTGTGAATCCAATCTCGATTCTAACCCTTTAATTCAGCCTTTATCCATACCTTTAACCCAAGCCCCGTTACAATCCTTTTTAAGACCTTTTGATTTACGTATCATCTTATTTTAGAGTGGTGGAGATTTAATTTTCATGCAAACCTATGGTAATAAGTTGTCATGTTTGACTTTTGAGTGCTTAATTTGAACCTTAAACACATTGAGTGATTTGAGTGAATCTTTAGTGAGGATGTCAATTCTTGTCGGTTTTGAATTAAAGGTAATTATTTAGGTAAGGGGAAACACCTATGTTTTCGTGCTACAAAAATTTGTGACTTAGATTGTTTGAATCTTTAGGACTCTTTTAGCTAAAATTATCAATGTATGAATTACCTGTGAATTATGACAAGAAATTATTGATGAGAATTATGTATTGAGGAAGTTTAATATTAATTATGAGTTGAGGATTTTGCTTGAGGACAAGCAAACGCTTAAGTGTGGGGATATTTGATAAATCATAAAAGAAACACATTTTAATCCCACGCTTAGCATGTTTTTGGATGATTATTTATATAATTTGGTGAATCTGATGCTCCTAATCCTTTGAATTTGTATTTCTATACTTAAGTGAGCATAGGGAAGCAAAAAGAGTGGAAAACGGGCCTAAACTGAACAAAATGGGCCACCTTAAAGATCCACGTGGCCAAAGCCTACACCACACGGGTTAAACACATACCCATGTGCCGGCCCGAGTCGATCGAGAGCCATGAAAATTCCCACACAGCCTGGGCCTCCTCACACGGTTTGATCACACGCCCATGTCCCTGTCGTACCCTACCTTGTTTTCACACAGAAAAAGCCAATTTTTTGGGTTTCTGAGCCTTCTAAAGTCTATAAATACACATCAGAGGAAGACCTAAAGGGAGGACACAGAGTAGATTGAAGAAATTACTCGAAAGAAGCCATCAGAATCATATAGAAGGTGGATTCACTCCAAGATTGAAGATCTCCATGAAATTCTTTAGAAGTTTTTGGGTTCTTTATGTCTTGTTGTTTTCTTAATTTTATGATGTTTTCCTTTTACGTTATGATCTAAACTCCCTAAATACCTAGGGAGGATGAAAGCTAGATGATTCTTATTATTCAATAAATATGAATTACGTGATAAATACTTGATCTTGTTTTTAATTATGTGTTCTTAATCCTTGTTTTGATGTTTTCAAGAATATTAACTCAAGTTTAATGTGCTTATTCAGTGGAGCAAAAGTCCCTGTTTAAGAGAAGATCCAACATAATTAAGTGGATTTGATTGCAACCCTTGAAATAGGATGACATAAATCTATCGGATTAGAGTCAAATCTAATAAGGGAATCCATAGATCGAGTTAATGTGACAATAGGGGTTTTAATTAGAAAGAGATTTCAGTTAATCAACCTAGATTCAGTTGTTTTTAGTCTTGAAAGAGATATTAACATAATTTAGGGATTTCTGTGGATCAAGTCAAGTAAATAAATCATTTAATTTAGAATTAGAATAATAAGTGAAGTCTAGGTGAATTCTTCCTTGGGTATTGTCTTTATTCATTGCTTTATTCAATTATTTCTTTCACTCTCTGTCGCGTTCATAGTAAAATTAGTTAGTTAAATTTTAGATAAAAAATAAATCCTATTAATTATTAGGCTAGATAATAAAAATATAGTTATTAATAGTAATTTTAGTACTTGAGGATACGATATTCCAGACTCACCACAACTATACTACTGTTTGATAGGTGCGCTTGCCTTTGTTGAAATATTAGTTAGTTTCAAGCCCTTCAAGACTCTTGGTAAGATATAACTTTATGAATATTCATGGTGATGCCTTCGGTAATATGTAAACCGAAATGACAGGTCATGACCTAAAAATATGAATAAGACCATGAGGGAGAAACCCATGGCACCTTCCATGATAATCCACCGAGATAGTAAACATGTGATTATGTATGTTGCCTACGTGACATGATTGGAACACGCTATACTCGCCTACTTGCCAAGCCCGAATATCAGGATGCCACACCACTATCTCATGTCATATTCATATAAATTGTCACAATATTAAGAAATCATCCTCTTTATCAGTGGTCTTATAAATTTTTAGTCAAACATATATAAACCATCATTAAAACATGCTAAACATACTTTAAATAAAATTATAATAATTAAACGTGCATTAGGACCACTTAGCAAAATTACCCAAAACTGTTATGTAGGTATCGATACTGATAGAGTGGTATCGATAATTCTTTTAAGTGGTATCGATACCAAATTAGCTTATTGTTTCTTGTCTTAAAAGCCCAACTTTTGAAAAATATCGGTACCATTGAAAAAATATCGATAATTTTACCCCGAGTATCGATACTCGTGGCAAAATATCAATACCAACTAGCGAAACTGACTTCCTACACTTTGAAAATCATAGAGGTATTTTTTTAAAACATGAATATCGATACCTCTGCTCCAGATAGTAAAAATTCAGCATATTTAAGCATATAAACCATTACAACATGAATCTATCCAACATGCATCTTTTACCATATCAAATAAACGTCAAAATGACTATAATCACAGTTTCAAACATTGAGAATAAGTTCGAGCAATAGTCAACATATCACGAATCAAACCTTTAAATCTTGAGAACAAATAAAACTATGGAACATCCAAATTATCATGGCAAAATTCATGCAACAATTCTACCACATTGCCTTTATTTCCTCGAAACATAAATGAATTAATAACACCTACAAAATAAAGCTAACGTCTTGCTTGGATCACCCCTCGAAACCACACCGCTTACACTGGCACTTAACTACTCTAGAAGGGTTTAAAAGGAGTGGGTGAGCTTAACAAGCTCAGAGAATGGCTACAACAACTACCATGCAAACAATTCATCAAGCATTAACGAAACAACCATATAACACAACTTCAATGTAACAACTCGTTTTTAGTGATGTCAGGACAGTGGTTTTGGGACCATAATTTTGACGAGTAAATTATTATTTTATTATTATTTTAATGTCTATGGGGTTATAGTAAGGTCGCATTAAAATTTTTTAAGAAATTTTGATGTTTGCTTGATTAATTAAGTAAAAAGGACTAAATCATAAAAGGTGAAAATTTTAAGTTTTATTAGTTAAAAGGGTCAAATAGCTATGAAACTTTAAACGAAAGGACTTGAGGGATAAATAAACCATTTAAGGTATTAGTGGAAGTGCATGGTATGGCTTTATTGAAATTTTGTTAGTTTTTAAAGGATAATAAAGTAAATAGGTAAATAAACTTAAAACTAAAAGAAATTAAAAAAAGCATCATCTTTTATGTCTTAACCCTAAATTGATTTTAAGTGAAGAAGACCTCCATGGATGTGTGCTTGGTTCGGCTAGCTTATATCTTTGCATGGTATGTGATTTCAACCCCGTTTTTAATGATTTTTATGTTTTTGAGTTTGTTTTAGCTTAATCTAGCTAGCCCGAAGGTTAATTTGTAAAACTGTTAAAGGTTAAGGGTTATGCCATGGATGTTTTTGAGTAGGTTGTGATGTTAAATGATAGATTATAAATCTTTTTTGAAAAATAAACAAGTTTTTTAAAGTGATTTTTGATGAAATTATATCTAGGGATTAGTTTGCAAAAATAGTAAAATTTCATTTTTAAATTATGAAATGTTGGTTTAAATGAGTTGGTATAGGTCACTATGAAATTCAACCAGCTTGAATGGAGGATGAAAATGGTTTAGATTTCAAATTACGAGCTTAAGGACTAAATTATAATAAGTTAAAATGTTAGCACAAATTGGTAATTTTGCATAAATATGAGTTATGGAATGAGTTGAATGTTTGAGGTTAATTGAAGTACTTAATTGAATATAATTATCTATTTAGATCAAGAGAAACCTAAACCAAACCTAAATCGAGGAAAGGCGAAAGCTTCGGATTAGTTCAACCTAACTACTACGCCCTTAGTCATCTAGGTAAGTTCGTATGAGCAATTATCGTGTTTATGTTATCTAAATTGAATGTTATTATTTTATTTATTATGTAAATGGATAGATATATAAACATATCAATGTTATGATGAATTAACGGATATTGAGACTCGGTTGAATTTTTTGAATTCTTAGGATACAAATGACATGTCATTAGGGATTTCATATTTAGGGTGCTGGTCTTGAATATCCTACCGATGGCTGAGGTCATGCATTTGTTGCGGATTCTCCACAGCTCGTGTGAGTAGCATCATGTAGTTTACACTCCGACCCACAACTCGTGTGAGTAGGCCTATTTCATAGCTCATGTGAGCAACGATGTAAAAGGAAAGGTTATGGTTATATGTAAAGGCACACTTCGTTTGAGCTTTCTTGAGTATCCGATGAAATTATAGATGGTTCAACGGGCACGAAACGGAACGAAAAGGTAAGTATGCAATTAGATTGAATCATGACTTATTGAATGGAAATATGAACTGGATGATGTTGTACATATGGTAGATTTCATTATATAATGGAAAAACTTACTAACTTGTGAGTTGATCATGTTGGCTAGGCATTTTTAAGCTTGTGGCATTGGTGTTGAATTGTACTTTAAACTATGATATGTATTATGAAAATGGTAAGTTGTGTTTATGTTGATTCGATCTTACTAAGGATTGTAGCTGATCGTGTGTCTATCGAGTTTTAAAATTTATAATGAATGTGATCGAACCTGGAAACTAACTCTGACAACGATTAAAGGCAAGTGTACCTATCGAACAGTAGTATAGCTTAGGCAAGACCGAATTATTGAACCCAAAGGAACTAAAAGTACTAATACTCACTTTCTTTTTATTATTTAGCCTTAAAAATAGAGTGAAGTTGTTTTAAACTAAATTGACGATGACTAAGCTAAGGACACAAAGATAAAAGAGAATGAATTTGGAAATAACTTGATGAAAAACTCAGTTGATCACGACGATACCCTCAGGAAGAATCCACCTAGACTTCACTTGTTATCTAACCCTAAACAATATGATTTCTTTACTTAGCTTGATCCGTAGGACTCCCTAACCTATATTAAACCCTCTCTCGAGGCAAATAACGTCTAACCCTAGGTTAATTAGTGGAACTCTCGTTCACTTATAACAACCCCCTAGAATAGCAGTAAATCATTCTGTGGATTCCCATATTAGTTTTCACCCTAATCTGGCAAAATCTCGTAACCCTATCACTAGGCATTCAATCAACTCCACTTAATTATGTTAGATCTACTCTTAGGCAGGTTTTATTCCTCCTCCATCTAAGCACATCAGATTTGGATTAAGAAATATAATTAAGAACAAACTAAGTAATTATCATATAATTTAAAAATCAAATAACAAGATTCATCTAGATTTCATCCCCTTCAGGTATCTGAAGGGTTTAGTTCATAACTTTAAAATAAAACATCTCAAGAGAAAAGATAAAACAAAACATAAGAAATCCCTAAAACCCCCTGAAGGAATTGAAGGAGAGATCCGCCGTCTTGAGTAGAATTTCGGCTTCTTGAGATGGATCAACTGCCTTTCTTCGAGTAATTCCCTGAATTGACTGCTCTGGCTTTGGCTCTTTGGCCTCGCTCACCGCCTCCTTTCAGGATACACTTAGGGTGTTTATATAGGCTCTTGGAATGCTTTACTTGGCCTCTAAGTGTTCCAATTCAAGTATACTTCCTACTCGATATTTGAATAGGCTTTGGAAAGTGTTTCTTTGGCTCTAAGTATCCAAATTAGAGTGAAATTGCTCTCTCCCGTAACAGGGGCACGGCCATGGCACAAGCCCGTGTAAATCATTTTCAGGCCATGTCTCGATTCTGTCAATTGGGGCACGGTCGTCTAAATCGTGGCATGGCCGTGTCTTAGTTAATTGTCAAGTCATGACCGTGTGGCTTGAAGTCCAGGCCGTGTCATTTCCTCTTTGGCCCAAATTGGCCCGTTTTAAGCCCGTTTCTCGTTCTTTTTGTCCTCGGGTGCTTTCCTGAGTATAAACATGAAAAGAAAGGATTAAAAGCACCTTTTTACATAAATCAAGGGCTAAATCATCCAAAAGCATACTAAATATGGGCCTAGAATATGTTACTTTTACGGTTTATCAAATACCCCCACACTTAAGATTTTTCTTGTCCTCAAGCAAAATTCTCAACTTACAATTAAAACGAACATTCCACAATTCATAATTCATATCAATAATGCCTCATCATAATTCATAGATAATTCATACATGGATAATTTTAACTCAAAGACTCATAAAGATTCAAACAATTCTAAGTCATATATTTGTAACACGAAAAACATAGGTGTCTCCCCTCTTCTAAATATTTACCTTTGATTCAAAACTGACAGGGATTGACATCCTCACTAAAGATTCACTCAAATCACTCAAAGTGTTTAAGGTTCACAATTAAGCACTCAACAGTCGAACCTAAAAAGTTAATCCCATAGGCTTGCCTGAAAATTAAATCTCCACCACTGTGATATGAGATGATACACAAATCAAAAGGTCTTTAATCAGGGTTGTAACGGGGCTTGGGTTAAAAGGTGTGGATAAAGGCTGAATTATAAGGTTAAAATCGAGATCGAATTGAAAAATTACGTAACTAAAAACAACGAACTAGAAAATAAATGATTACATCAATTGAAACTTTGAAACTAATAATACTTCGAGCTTTTTCTTTGATAATTGAAATTTGAATGTACAAGCTCACTTTTTATACTACTAATGCTGACTATACTTTGATTTGGATTTTTTTTTAAGATCAAATAGAAACATAATAAAGAAAACTTTATCAACTGAAATAAACTAATTGAATCGATCAAATCAATTCTCGATCGAAGGGTAGTCAAAAGAATGGTGATAATAAATATAAAGGGTTTTGGGTTAATATTAGCAGGTAAATCAATAAAAAGGGTTGTTAGGATCAAATGGGTTCACTAAGGGTTAATTTTGTAGGTAAGCTTTTTAGTGGACTGAATGGGTTAAAACCTAGTTGCCTTTATCATCTTAGTATATCAAATCATAGATGTGGTCTCAACATGTATAATCTAGGCAAGTTCTAGAATAACAATTTAGTGTTGACACACTCATAATCAATAAAGTGAGCATGAAAAAGAATATGTACTCTATAAGGCTCAAATCTCACAAAAAATTATGGGTATTTGACATCAATCCTTCTAAATTTCAATTTCAAGGTAATATTCAAATTCAGTTCAACAACCTATAAAATTTTTATTCTTGAAAAATAGACTTATCATGCTTGATTCTCTGTATTCTTCAAGTATGAATCATCAATGCACAATTATCAATGACTTACTCAAAAACATATCAATAAAAATTATAAATCATTAGAAATTTCACCCTAATTAGTAATATGAGAAAAATACTTAAAAACAAGATTAAATTCAGGATTTTTAGAATCATGCAAAAAGTTAGGCACTTAATTTCGCCCACTTAAGATGTACATTGCCCTCAATGTACAAAGATAGATATTAACAATTAATATAAAATCAAAAGAGAGGCAGAGAGTGCCACTTCCTAAATTTCGGATGATTTTCGAGAGTTGGCGGTGTTTGTGATGGAAGATGACTTATGTATTAGTGAATTACTCCTAGTGATTTGTTCGTGTATGTGGAGTGTGTGTTCGGAACTGCGAAGTCATCAGTTAGATATCTTGGGGGTGCAAGATAAATAAATGTTAGGAATACTTCGAAGATTAGATAAGTAATGATAAAAGTTTGCAATGAAGAAAAGTATCAAATTATGATAATAAAGGAAAAATAAAAATAAAAATAAAAATAGCACTAAAAATAAGATAATAAAATGTAGATAATTAAAGGGACTCAAAGGTCCTCCTCATCGTCTGGATTTTGTGGTGGGGCTGGTGATGAGATATGGAGGTGCTGGCTTATTTGGTGGAGGGTGGCCTCTATCCCATCAAAATGTCAAGTGTTGTCGACAAAATACTGCTCGAACTGGTCAAGGTGTGCAGAGATATCTGCCCATGATGTTTTTTAAAAAATAGGCGCGTTTAGGGTTCTTGGCACGTCCGTGGGTCAATGGACACGCCCGTGTGTATCAAGTCAGTATCTCCACATGGCCATCCAGCACGGGCGTGCCTCACCCATGCTCAATAAGTCAGTAACCTCGCACAGTTACAGGAAACGGCCGTGTCTCACCCGTGCTCAATAAGTCAGTAACCTCGTACGGGTGGTTGGGATGGGCGTGGTCTATTATCGCAGGCCGTGTTGGAAAAATATTTTCTTCTTTATCGTACACGGCTATTGGCCCGCCCGTGGTTTGTTCCCTGGCTTCCACACGGCCACGTGCACGTCCGTGTGCAAGGCCGTGTGGTCTTAATTCTGCACTTCATTAGATCTAATTAATATGAAGTTAGATACTAAACAATTAAAAATATAATGTTTAGGGAAGTTAGTGCTCGGGTTGCCTCCCGAGAAGCACTTGTTTGAAGTCTTAAGCTAGACTTTCCCTATTTTCGGTTCTAAAAGGAGGTTCATGGAGCAAAAGCTCCTCTCTTATATCTCCAAAATCTGCACTATTATAAATTTTGAGTCGGTGACCATTTACCTTGAATGTGCCCTTTATGGGGTGAGTTACCTCAATTGTGCCGTATGGGAAAATCCTTTTGATCATGAATGGGCTTGACCATCTTGATTTCAGCTTCCCAGGAAATAATTTAAGCCTTGAGTTATACAATAGGACCAAGTCTCCTACTTCAAATTATTTTGACTTCTTTAGGTGAGAATCGTGGTGTCGCTTTGTTGCCTCTTTGTATAATTTTACGCTTTGTTGCCTCTTTGTATAATTTTGCATTCTCATAGGCCTCAGCTCTGCATTCATCTAGCTCATTCATCTACATCATTCTTTTCTTTCCTGCAGTTTTGAGGTCAAAATTTAAAAACTTTATGGCCCAAAAAGCTTTGTGTTCTAACTCGAATGGTAGATGACAGCTTTTCCCGTATACTAGTTTGTATGGGGATGTCCCTAAAGGTGTTTTAAATGCTGTTCTATAAGCCCATAAAGCATCATCTACTTTTAATGCCCAATATTTTCTATTTGATTCAACCGTCTTTTCTAGGATGCGCTTAAGTTCTCGGTTTGCTACTTCGACTTGCCCATTGGTTTGAGGGTGATATGGAGTAGCTGTCTTGTGATATACTCCATATTTCTTTAGAACTTTTTCAAATTGAGTATTGCAGAAATGAGTACCCCTATCACTAATGATGGCTTTAGGTGTCCCAAATTGAGAAAACAATTTCTTGAGAAATTTAACTACTACCCTAGAATCATTAGTAGGTAAGGCTTCCGCTTCTACCCATTTTGACATATAATCAACTGCCACTAGGATGTATTTATTTCCAAATGAACTAGGGAATGGTCCCATAAAATCAATGCCCCATATGTTAAATAATTCAGATGATAACATATATGTTTGAGGCATTTCATCACATTTAGAAATATTACCTGTTCTTTGGCATTTATCACATGAGGTGATATACCTGTTGGCATCTTTAAATAGAGTGGGCCAATAAAAACCTGATTCGAGTATTTTGTGTGCTATCTTAATGCCACTGTAGTGGCCTCCTGAGGGTCCTGAATGGCAATGTTCCAGGATTTTGCTTGCTTCTTCCTTTGTAACGCATCTTTGAATTACTTGATCTGTACATATGCGGAAAAGAAAAAGATTTTCCCAGAAATAGTTTTTCACATTAGTAAAGAATCGTTTCTTTTGGTGATGTGTTAGTCTTTTTGGCAAAATGTTAGCTGCTAAATAATTTGCAATATTTACAAACCACGGTACCTCAGACTGTGTTATAGAAAAGAGTTATTCTTTGGGGAATGAATCATTTATCTCATTTTTATCGAGCTCTCTAATATGTGGATTCTCAAGTCTTGAGAGGTGATCTGCCGCGAGATTCTCAGCTCCCTTCTTATCTTGTATTTCCAAGTCAAATTCCTGTAGGAGTAAAATCCATCGTATGAGTCTAAGTTTTGCATCAGGTTTGTTTAAGAGATAGCGAAGAGCTAAATGGTTAGTGTAAACGACAACTTTAGACAATATTAGATACTATCTGAATTTGTCAAAGGCAAAAACTATAGCTAGTAATTCTTTCTCGATGGTGGTATAATTTTCTTGTGCGGGTGTTAATGTTCTGCTAGCGTAGTAAATTAGATGAAAGTGCTTGTCTCTTCTTTGTCCCAAAACTACTCCAACTGCAAAATCACTTGCATCACACATTAGTTCAAAGGGTAAGTTTCAATCAGGTGCAATTATAATAGGTGCATTTATTAACTTATCCTTAAGGATATTGAATGCATCTAAACATTCTTGATTGAAATTGAAAGGAACATCTTTTTCTAGTAGTTTTGTCAAAGGCTTAGCTATTTTAGAAATATCTTTAATAAATCTTCTATAGAACCCTGCATGTTTAAAAAGCTTCTAATAGCCTTAATTGAACTAGGGGGAGGTAATTTTTCTATGGTTTCAACCTTTGCTTTATCTACCTCAATCCCTTTACTAGAAATCTTATGTCCTAGTACAATTCCTTCTCTGACCATAAAGTGACATTTTTCCCAATTCAAAACAAGGTTTGTTTCCTCACATCTCATTAGAACTCGTTTTAAATTTTAAAGGCAAAGATGGAAAGAATTACCGAATACCAAGAAATCATCCATAAATACCTCCATGATGTCTTCCACGAGTTCGTCAAAGATTACCAACATGCAACGCTGAAAAGTAGCAGGAGCGTTACATAATCCAAAAGGCATTCTACGATAAGCAAATGTACCATATGGACATGTAAATGTCGTCTTATCTTGATCTTCAGGAGAAATGGGGATTTGGAAGTAACCGGAGAGTCCATCCAAGAAACAGTAGTACATATGCCCGGATAATCTTTCTAACATTTGATCTATGAAGGGTAGAGGAAAGTGATCTTTTCTGGTGGCATCGTTGAGCTTTCTGTAGTCTATATAGACTCTCCAACCTGTAACTGTTCTTGTGGGGATTAATTCATTCTTCTCATTGGGTACTACCATCATACCTTATTTTTTTGGGACTACTTGCACAGGACTTACCCAATTGCTGTCAGAAATAGGGTAAATTATTCCTGCATCTAAAAGTTTAATTACCTCAGCTTTGACCACTTCTTTCGTGTTGGGGTTTAACCGTCTCTAGGATTGCACACATGGCTTGTAACACCCAAACCTGGCCCATTCGATACGACCGAATCTGAAATGCCACTGCGGAAAACTTTTGCAAATATTCTTACTTAAAGGAAAAAAAAAAACCGTTAAGAATTTGTCGCCTTTAATAAAACTTTTTCGTAATTTAAAACATTCTAAGTAAAAAGTTAAGTTGTTATAAAAACTTCCGGATTCAAAACTTTAATATGACTTTTGGGATATAAATAGCTTTTAAAATTAAACATACAAAATATTAACTTAATTATAAAACTAACTTGAACATAACAAAATTCAAATACTTCAAGGCCCTTATTACAACAAATGGATATTTAAAATACTGAAAGCATAAATTATAAAACATAAGGAAAGCAACTTCTTCTGCATGGGCCACCTCGTATCCACTCCAACCCGGTCCGAGCATCGCACATCACCGTAAGGTTTGATAAAATTGGGTGAGTCTAATAGACTCGGTGTGTAATTATTCTCTTGAATTCCACCCGCATGTCAAACCATGTATTAACCCATATAATGAGATATTAATGCAACTTATTCACATGCTTTCACTTATTGGGCTTGACCCATAACCATATCACATCCATATAATAGTGTAATTAACCACATATTTCCATATCTTGGGCTTGGCCCATTACCACATTAATCCACACCATATCTTGGGCTTGGCCCACTTTCACATTAATCCACATATCATATTGGGCTTGGCCCATTTGCACATTATTCATATCACATATTGGGCTTGGCCCATTTTCACATGTATTCACATACAAAATTATGCAATTATGAAGCCCAATCCAGCCTAGGGTCCATCCTCTACACACCCCCGTATCCAGCCTACCACACACTAGGGGATTATTAAATCACCCTCCCCTTTTTACTCCAATAAGGCAACAAATACCATCCACGCGAACTTAATCGCAAATAATCCACAACGTGACCTTAGTCGACGTTCAAAACCACGATGAACACAAAGCCATCAATAACCACGATATGGCACATAGCCTATATCAATCACGATGAGGCACGAGCCATTCATCAAACCACGCATCAAGTACACCCCTGTCCTTCTTTCATATCCCACCCATGCACATGCAACATAAACTAGTGCCATGATGATAATGCATGTACATGTTATTTTGCATATTATCACATATTAATATCAATAATCACATTTCATCGATTTGGTACTTACGGATTATTGACATACCCTTGAGGGTATCCATATCACAATTTCCACTGCACTAGTTAGCACATTCATAACACATATACAATATCTCATACAATCATAAACCCGTAAAACGGTAGGCTAACTACACACCGATCACTTGAAGTTCTAAACTCGATCTCGACGCTATCGCTAAGCAAAACTACTGGCTATCCGCTCTATAGCTTTCCCATCCATGGCCCACACCCCCGTGGCCAATCCGAACCACCGAGATAGATTTTTCTTAAACTTCGTGAATGGGACTATCCTTGTCCTCCTTGGCCGCACTTTCGAATCCATCGACAACACTTAATCAAAGATTAAATGGTTAATCATCCATATTCAAGATCTTAATCGAATAACTATAATCTAACATACTTACCAAAAATGTATCTGAATCCCGGAACTTGACTTACTCTTGTCGATTTGCCCCTAAATACACATAACCATGATCGGTCACACTTGTAAGACAAACTATGGCCTTAGGCCAAATACTAGAAACCACATACACAACTTACCAAATCCCGAAAAGCCACTCCTTACCTTTGAAACTATCGAAATTCCCATTTAGCAAAAGTTAGAATCGGCCTTACTACAAAAATCCATAAACATAGCCCTTGGCCGAATACTTACACTGCTTACCTTACTAACTAAATCTCGAAATCGATCCTTGCTCCAAGTGATGTCGAAATCCATTAAAGAATCGAATTCCAAAAGAACTCCTCTGGTGCTTCTTATTGCTAGTTACCTTCACAAAAACATATCACAAAACTTAAAGCACATTCGGCCATCCCTATGCCTAACTATATGATTCGGCACACTAATAAAAAAGCGAAGGGAAACCGATTACCAAAGAAGAACACACTTACCACTATGATACACTTCCCGAAATCACCTTCCCTCTATAATGAACCGATTGGATAACTTGCACCAAAAGAAATCGACAACACCTCCCCCCTTGATCACTGAGAAATTCGGCCACAAAAGAGAACTAAATCAAGGTTTCGACCAAACTAGCAAATAGAGGAGAAGAAGAGTTTGAAGAAAAGAAGAATGGGAGATTGTTAGAGCCTTAGGAGCATTCGGCAAAGGTGCACACCAGAAAAGGGGTTTCGGCTTAGCAAAATAAATGAAGAAGGAGAGGATTTTCTTGGCTACCAAAATTCAGCAAGGAGCAATAGAGAAGAAACAAATAAAATCATCACTTAAACCCCTCCTCCATGACCGAATATACCACCCAAAGAACCCCCCATTCGGGCACAACTTCATCTCCTATCATATCCTTCCTTTTTCTCTCCTCTTTTATCTCTTAACAAATAAAATAAAATAAATCATCACATTATCCCATATCAAATTCATATATATTCTCTTATCACCTATTAAACTAAAATAAATAAAATAAAACAATAATTTATCCTACCTTAGCTGAATATTAATAGAAGAATTAAGCTAAATCCTTATCCAATTGAAAGTCCATGTGCCGTCCAATTTCTTCCCAACCTGACGCAAAATAAAAAAAATGCCAAAGTGCAATTTCTGCAGCTCGAACTTGGGCCCTCTACCCATTGCTTGAGGCATCACTTGCCCAAGCTTTAAGTGGTGCTTTGCAGCCACTTTACCGAGGCATTTCTTATGTCATGCTTCACACAGATTTTCTTTTAAGACCTCCTTAGCCCAGTTTCCCTTCTTGACACAAAGAGTAAAAATAAAAACACACTCCTATGCCACCAACGTGATTCGAACCAAGGTCCTTGCCCGCTGCACATGGCGCTCCATTGCCACTTTACCACATGATTTCTTGTGGCATAAATCCCTCACGAATTCCCCTTAAAGCCTCCTTAGCCTAGTCCCCCCTTTTGACGCAAAAATAAATGTCCATTTGCTTCTTAAGTTGCTCGAACCTCCTCCCTCCTGCTGAAACATCCTGAATAGGGCCTATGCATTTCCAGTTTAATTGTATGAAATGACAAGTTTCAAGTACTATGAATAAACTTTTGATACTTTTGGAAACCTAGAAATGCATGAAAATGGAAATGAAAATGGAAATGAAAATGGAAATGAAAATGGAAATGAAAATGGAAATGGAAATGGAAATGGAAATGGAAATGGAAATGGAAATGGACATTTTTGGAAACCTAGACATTTTTGGAAACCTAAAGGAATTAGGAAAAGTGAACATTTTGGAAACCAAACCAAAATAGGAAACTAAACATTTTTGGAAACCAAACCAAAATAGGAAACTAAACATTTTGGAAACCAAGCCAAAATAGGAAACTAAACACTTTGGAAACTTGGAAAATACAGAGCCGCGCGAAAATTTTAGGAAACTTAAAAATGACCCCGGAATGTCAAATTTAAGAGCCCAAAGGGGAGCTTAGGGCCAAGTGACCCTAAAAATATAAAGAACATAAAATTTGACCCAATAACGGACTTGGAAATGTGGCCTGAAGATGCCCCCTAAGGCCCTAGGAAATGGCCCAAATGCAAGAGGTTTTGGGCCTGAGTTTGAGTCATCAAGGAAACAAATAAAAGAAATAAAATTTTGTCTCCATGAGTGGAGAGTTGACTGACACAAGGAAGAGGATTTCTATTCAATAAAAACTCTTGGCTAATTAGGAGATTTGATGGAATTTCATATTGATAAAACTAAAACTTATCACAAGTGAAGAATTGGTGAATTAGGGACTCTAAGGCTAATAGATTGACCAAAGAAAGAAAAGAAAAGAGCCATTCTCTTCTCTTCTCTTCAACATCTTGCGAAACCTCCTAGAAAGTAGCAACAATCTTTCCTCTTCTCTTGGTAGAAATTTCCTTGTCAAAACTCTCTCCATCTTTTCTTTCTTTTCTTCTCTTCTACTATTCATCCACAAAAGCCAAAGCTTTGAGATCCACAATAGTGCCATAGCCGAATAGCATAAGGGATCTTTCGGATTCGAAAACAAGGTAAGTACATCATTATACAATCGGTAAAAAGATCCCCTCCATGATTTAATAGTAGATCAAATCTAACAAGTGATTTCGGCAGGAATTTGAAATAAAGATCAACTTGGATTTGAGGTAAGTGAGTCTATACATTCGGCCAAGGCCAAATCTTAGTCAATTAGATCAAATTGATCAAAACTAATCTATTCGAGATCTAGGAAGTTGCGAATTCAAGGAAAAGGGAGGTGAAGTTTCAGGATTTAAAATCCATAAGGTAAGCCCTAAAGGTATTAGGCCAAAGTTATGTGATTACCTAGATTAGATCCGTAATTGTTAAAAGCGAAAACTAATTTATGTTGAAGTTTCAAGGTTGGCGAATATCAAGTGAAGGAAAACAAAGATTAGGGATTTGAATAAACATCAAATCGGCATCAAAGGAAAGCCTCTTTACAAATCCTACTAGGATTTGGATATTATAACCAAAATAGAATTTATGCTAAGTAATATTTGATAAACCAAATGTAGGAATTAGGATCTAAACATTAGATCTTGCTTTCAAATCTCAAGGAATCGCTAAACAAATCGGTGTGTATTCCACACTATTCTTAATAGTTTTATGGTTTAAATATGTTATATATGCTAATGTGAAAGTGAAAGAAAGTGGCTAAAGTGCCATATTATGGTACAAAGTATTGAATGCGTTTCCTACTTCTACTAGGATTACGAAATAAATGTTATACAAGTGAAAAATGATGTGAAAGTGAAATAAAAATATGTTATGCATGATAATTATAATTTGGGGCATTGGGATTTATATGAAAGGGGAAGAAGGTGTTGACTACGGTTTCACTAACGTTATAAGTGAAAGTGATGACTTGGTCTCACTAAGTGAATGTGATGACTTGGTCTCACTAAGTGAATGTGATGACTTGGTCTCACTAAGTGGTAACTTCGGTTACATTACGATGGTGGCTATGCCACAATATTATCGATGGGCGATGAGCACGTCATTGCAATGATTGCCTTCGATGGAGTGTAGTGGAAGGAGGTTGACTTAGTAGTCCCCACGATGTACAGAGTTGGTACGGGTGGAGTGTAGCGGTTGGCATATAGGTTTGGGTTCGGGTTTGCATCATTACCTTGAAATTGTTATATGCATATGATTTTTATGGTGTGCCTATTTCTATTATGTTTAGTGTTGGTTACACTTGAGTCTATCGACTCACCCGTTGTGGGAATATGTTTGGTGATGGCGGAATGGACCCAGACGGCGAGAACTTGTGGTGGCCATGATCGACTTGAAGTTTAGTTTAATTTGGAATATTTATTTTATTTTAAAGTCTTGTACAATTTATTACTTTGGGTTTCATTTTATGTAATAAGGCCACCGTGATTTAATTTTTATTTTTACTATAATTACTATGTTATGAGTTTAGGGCTTTATAACTAGTAGGCCCACTTAGTATGAAATAAGTTTAAATATTTTTATTACTTGAAGCAAATGGGTTTTTGTTTTAAAAAAAATAAATTTGTTTTCAACTCAAGCTCAACCCAAAACGATCTTTCTTCCAAATCACACAATTTTTTCCTAAAGAATTTAAACCGGGTTACTTCGAGGAACATACCAGATCCAGTCCATCCTCGTGGGTCGGGTTTGGGGTGTTTCAATTTGGTATCAGAGCCCAGTTCAAACTCTCGACCTGTGGCCTAAGGCCCAAAACATTTTTAAAAATAAGGCCAAATGAGTTTTATGAAAGTATTTTTACAAATGGACAGGTATAAAGACATGGCCCATAAGTCTCCGACCCGCAGTCTACCAGGTAAGTACCCCTAACTCTATGTGTGATTCTGTGATTTATATAAGGGTAGAAAAGGCATGGAACGTAGAATAGCATGATAGGAACTTGAACCCTAGGATTAGACTACTCAAACACAAACACATAAGATTTAAGGCACTAAACCAACCTATGACTAAGTCAATTAAGCTAGGGTGTGGCAACCATGGTACGCATGTCTAGGAGTGGATCCTGAAGAGCTTGGTATTTAAGCAGTCCTAGTGACTCACCTCCTCTTCTTGAATCCTACAGTGCGTAGCTTCGGTTCACCCTAACCTAGAGGACTTAACAGTGTGGCAACCCATGCGCATGTCTAGGAATGGTTTCGATGGGAGCTTGGTATTTAAGCGGTCCGTGACTCACCTCCTCTCCACTCGAATCCCGCACAGTGCGTAGCTTTGGTTCACCCCGACCAAGAAGGCTCGGTCATAGGCTAAACTTCAATAACTAAAACCCGAAAGGAATTAGCCATTTTTTACACTTAACATTAAAATTCTTCAATCACTTTCTTTCTCTCATCCTTAATTCACGAAAACTATTTCTGTACACAATTATTTTTGAAAAATTTTGATTCATAAAAAAATTACAAAAATGCCCTTAGTGGTAAAATTACCAAAGTGCCCTTGGTAAAAAAAAAAGATTCAACTACTCAACAGTTTTACCAAAATTTTTTTTATAAATATTCAAAAACCCTAACTTGCAAACTATCAAAAATATCTTGATTTTGGAAAATTACAAAATTGCCCCTGACTTACAAAATTACCAAAATGACCCTAAATTTCAAAATTTTGTAACATTCCCATTTTGAAGGAACAATTTTCGAAAAGAACCCTCGAGTTTTACAACTTTTGAAATACCATCGATTTATTAAATTTTACAAATTTACCCTGATTTGTGAAAAATTACCAAAATACCCCTAAGGTTAAAAAATTATCGAAATACCCTCGGATTCCAAAATTTTTCCAAATTACCCTGAGATTTTGGAATTTCCAAAATAATTTTTGATGAAATCACCAAGGAACCTTATTTTGACAAATTACAAAAATACCCCTGTAGGATAAAATTACGAAAATACCCCGGGTAGTGGAAAACAACAACAACAACAATAAAAACTACAACGTTTCTCTGAATGAACGAAAGTTCATACTTGTTTGATGGATGAATGAATGAATGGAAAAGATTGTGTGTTTGTATGATACGAAAGAACCACTCTTAAATCCCTTTTCATAAAACTCCTTCGCTGATAAATAAGTGGAACAAAGACTAATCCATAAAATTTCTTAATCAGATCTCAACGCTAAAAAAAAATGAGTTCTAGAGGACGCGATCGTCAAGGGCCAGCAGTAGAGGAAGAATAAGCGTGTGAACCCGTTAGATCGGTCAAGGTTCGACAATGAGTTACCATACCACCACCACCCCAAAGATTAATGTCGAGCGGAGGCTCGGATGGGGATGAGGTCGTGTCGCAGCCATGTTGCAGTATTGGAAATGGTGGTGGCGGTGGAAATTCGAGAGCTCAATCATGCAGTGACTCAATCCAACGGTAGGAGGTGTTTAGTGGAGTGTCGGTGTGGCACCCGATCTTAGAGTATTGGTTGGAAGCAATCGGCGTATTATGGATGAACTCGACGACCCGAGGAAAAGTTGAAAGTGATGGTAGCCTCATACGTGATGAAGCATACCAATGGTGGCTAAGCGTTAGTGATGGTGCCACGATAGAGGATCGGCGTGGGAATATGCTAAGGAGGCATATCGGAAGAAGTATGTCGGCACTTTCGGTATATTGATGAGCGGTGAAAGCTTTTCTAGGACTAGTTTAGGGAACAAATCGGTGGCGGCATATGAAATTTGAATTTACGAGGTTAAGCCGATATGCTCGGGGAGTAGTCGCGATTGAACATGAACGCCTGTGTCCATTTGAGGGCAGATTAAGGGATGACCTAAGGTTATTGATAGCTCCACATCGGAGAGGAGTTCTCCACGTTGGTTGAAAAGGCTAAGGTAGTGAAGGAATCAAGGACTTGACTAGGCGAACTCGATAAGAATAGACCCAGAGAGGTTATGGATCGTCGGAAATGTGCGAAAAAGGCCCAGGCGAGGGATCAAAGATTGACAAGTTGATACGGAGGCGATGTCGTCCTTGAGAGTATTGTGGAAGGAAGCACTTTCGGTGAGTGTTGGAAAAGATAGGAGCATGCCTTAAATGTGGGTCTAAGGACCATATGCTCAAGGATTGTCCAAAGATATCGGATGATGAATGACCAAAGAACTTTCGGAATGTTAATCAATGGTAGGGAGGACAATGACCTCAACGAGGTCGAGGTTCGAATAATGAGGTAATAGTCTTTGGCGGAGGGCGTGGCGGAGGTGCCACCAATGTCTTGAGCAAGACAATTGGGTTTGGTTTATGCGGTTCGTCGAAGGAGGATGAAGATCATGGGACGTCATAACCATCGTTCCTCATTCATGGTAAACCCTATTATGCTTTAATTGATGTGGGCTCGACCCATTCTTATGTTGCTGTAGTGTAGTTGAGACACTAGGCCTAGACTCTGAACTTTCGATAAAGAGATGGCGGTAGTAAGCCCATTAGGTCAAACTATAGTGGTAAATAAGATCTTTCGAATGTGCCCCTAGAAATTGTGGAGTGAGCTTTGGTGACCTAATGGAATTACCCTTGGGAATTTGACTTTATACTTGGTATGGATTGGTTAGTAGAACATCGAAATGTGTTGGATTGTGCGGCTAAGCGAATGGAACTAAGGACCCCGAGGATGAGGTGGTCATTATGATAGGAGAGAGAAGGAACTATTTGACTAATGTAGTTTGGTGCTTAAAGCGGAAAGGATGGTACGTAAAGGGTGCGAGGCATTCTTAGCCTTTGTAAGTGCGTTGGATGGAAGTGAGGAAGGTGTCAAAGTAGTCGAGCAGTAAGGGACTTTGAGGATGTGTTTCGGAGGAATTACCAGAATACCCCGGATAGAAGTTGAATTTGGAATAGACTTACTACGGGAATAGCGCTGTGTCAATTGCTCCATACCGAATGGCGCAAAGGAATTAGTGGAGCTTAAGGCTCAAATCCGAATTATTGGATCGTGGGTTTATTCGCCCATGTGTCTCCATGGGGAGCACCGATCTTGTTTGTGAAGAAGAAGGGCGGAACTATGCGTATGTGCATAGACTATAAATCAAGCCCAATAAGTGACCATCAAGAACAAGTATCCCTTGCCAAGGATCGATGACTTGTTCGATCAATGAAAGGAGCATGATGTTTTCAAAGATCGATTCACGGTCGGGATACCATCGATTGAAGGTGAAGGAGGCTGATATCCATAAGACCGCTTTTAGGACAAGATATGGTCACTTTGAGTTTGTAGTAATGCCGTTTGGGTTGACAAACGCTCCAGTCGCGTTCATGGATATGATGAATCGAGTGTTCCAACCTTACTTAGACAGGTTTATTGTGGTATTCATCGATGATATCTTGGTATATTCTAAGTCTGAAGAGGAGCATGATGAGCATCTCCGAATTGTGTTACAAGTATTAAGGGAGAAGAAGCTTTATGCCAAATTCAGCAAGTGTGAATTTTGGCTTAGAGAAGTTACTTTCTTAGGACACGTGGTGTCTGCCGAGGGAATAAGGGTGGATCCTAAGAAAATCGAAGCGGTGTTGGATTGGAAACCACCTAAGTCGGTGGCAGAGATTCGTAGTTTCTTAGGGTTGGCGCTATTACAGAAGGTTCGTGGAAGGATTCTCGTCGATAGTAGCGCCATTAACAAAATTGTTGAGGAAGGAAGTACCCTTTGTGTGGACGGATAAGCAACAAAAGAGTTTTGAAAAACTTAAAAGGTATTAACGGAAGCTCGGTGCTAATTCAACTTTGAGGCGGGGAAAGGATTTTGTGGTATCTTGTGATCGTCACATATGGGGTTAGGATGTGTTCTTATGCAAGATGGCAAGGTAGTCGCTTATGCGTCCAACGATTAAGGTGCATAAGTGAACTACCCAACCCATGATTTGGAATTGGCGGCAGTGGTCTTCGCTCTCAAGGTGTGGAGGCATTATACGTATGGAGAAAGGTCGGTGATCTACAGGACCACAAGAGTCTCAAGTACCTATTGACTCAAAAGGAGTTAAACTTGAGGCAACGAAGGTGGGTGGAATTCTTGAAAGACTATGACTGTTCGATAGAATATCATCCGGGGCAAGGCGAATGTAGTAGCTGATGCTTTAAGTAGGAAGGTTGTGACGGACTTAAGAGCAATGCTCGCCCATTTAAGCTTATATGAGGATGGAAGTTTGTTGGTAGAATTACAAGTCAAGCCAACATGGTTGAAGGAAGTGAAAGAGGGACGGTTGGTTGATGAAGATTTAAATGTTAAGCTACAAAACCACGAGCAGAGAGTTGGAGGACTATGAGATTAATGATGAAGGAGTATTATGCTACAAAGGGAAAGTATGTATGCCAAGAGACAAGGAGTTAAGGCAGAAGATCCTTGAGAAGCGCATAGTAGCCCTTATGCTATGCATCCGGAGGCATTAAGTTGTCTGAGACTTAAGAGAACAATTTTGGTGGCGGATCTTAAGCGAGAAGTTCTGAAATTTGTGGGAAGATGTCGGACGTGTCAACAAGTTAAAGTTGAACACCAAGTTCCATCGGATTGCTTGACCAATCCAGTTCCACAATGGAAGTGGGAAAGAATTACCATGGACTTAGTTAGTGGGCTTCCCTTACGCCTACTAAGAAGGACTCGGTATGGGTGATAGTAGACCGTTTGACTAAGTCCGCACATTTCATCCCAAAGAAGAATGAACTATCCCTTCAAAAGCTAGCCAAGTTATATGTGGCGAAATTGTGAGGTTACATGGAGTACCAATGTCGATCATCTCGATAGAGACCCAAGGTTTACGTCTCGATTTTGGAAGGCACTTCATCAAGCTTTAGGCACCAAGTTGGATTTCACTACGACCTTCCATCCACAATCGGACAGGCGATCGAACGAGTAATACAAGTGTTGGAGGATATGTTGAGAGGATGTGTGATGGATTTTCGAGGAAGTTGGGAGGACTACTTGCCTTTAGCGAGTTCGCCTACAACAACGATTATCGAGCTAGCATTCGAATGGCACCATATGAAGCATTATGCGGACGGAAGTGTCGTACTCCTACTTGTTGGTGAGTTAGGAGAACGTCGAGTTTTGGGACCGAAAATAGTGGTAGAAAGCGAGAGAAGGTTGAAATAATTGAACACGGTTAAAAGAAGCCTCGGATAGAGCGAAGTCTTATCTTGACCTCAAGCGAAGGAAATAGAATTTGAAGTAGGAGACCAAGTGTTTCTAAAAGTCTCACCATGGAAGAAAGTGATGAGGTTTGGTCGGAAAGGGAAATTAAGCCCAAGATTTATCGGGCCCTATCGGCTACTAAAGCGAGTGGGACCAGTGGCATACCAGCTAGAGTTGCCACCAGAGTTGCAACAAATGCATGACGTATTCCATGTGTCCATGCTATGTCGTTACCGATCGGATCCCTCTCACATAGTACCAGTAGAAGTGGAGCTAAGGCCAGACTTAACTTACGAGGAAGAGCCAATTCAAATTACGGGCGTAGCGTGAAAGTACTACGAAGGAAATCGGTTCCTCTAGTTAAAGTATTGTGGCGCAATCATGGATCGGAGGAAGCTTCGTGGGAACCGAAGAGGCAATGAGACAACAATACCTCAATTGTTTGGTTAGAAAATTTCGAGGACGAAATTTTGTTTAAGGGGTAGAAGCGTAACATCTGAATAGGGCCTATGCATTTCAGTTTAATTGTATGAAATGACAAGTTTTCATTTAGCAAAAGTAAATCAGACCGTTACTACTAAAATCCATAAACTATGGCCCTTGGCGAATACTAGCAACCACTTACACTTACCATACAAATCCCAAAATCATCCTTGCCTTGAGTCGAAATTCTCATTTAAAAAGTTAGAATCGACCTTACAAAAATCCATAAACATGGCCTTGGCCAATACTTCACTATTACCTTACCAAACTAAATCCCAAAATTAAGATTCCTCTGGCTCCAAGTGATTCGAAATCCCTATAAAGAATACCAATTCCAAAGAGAACCCGATGCTTCCTATCACTAGTTACCTTCAAAACATATCACAAAACTTAAGCATCCATCCCTAGCCTAACTATATGATTGCACACTAATAGAAGAAAACCAATTACCAAAGGAGAACAACTACCACTATGATCAACTTCCAATCACCTTTAATGGCATTGGATAACTGCAAAGAAATCAACACTCCCTTGATCGAGATTCACCACGGAGAGAAATAAATCAAGGTTTCACCAAACTAGCAATTAGAGGAGAAGAAGAATGAAACACCCACACCACCCACGAGCCGAACAGGATCGGTATGTTCCTAAAGTAAACCGGTTTCAAAGATTTTCGTTACTTAGAGAAAATTTGTAAAATACTTAGAAAAATACTATTGTGAATTGGGCTTAGATTAGAAACCCATTTAATTTGTCTTGTAAATCCAATTTTATTAAGGTGACAAAATAATCTTTAAGGTTTATTAAAAATATATATCTCTTAAACTTTGGTCATAATAGTTCAGTAACATAACAATTTAAAGTAAAGCGAATAAGAAAAATCCTTTGGGCCTTATGAGCTTATTACATCAAGAAAAACCCAAAAAATAAAATTAAAGGTATTAAATGAAATAAAGTCCAAATTTAAATATAATCTTCAAATGGAACATGGCCACCTTAAGGTCTACCGTCCGGTCAAATCCTTTGTTCATCACCGAAAATATTTCCCACAACGGGTGAGTCAACAGACTCAATGTGCACACAGATACTAACATTCAACAAATCGGCATACATGTTCATATCAAATTCATATTCATATAAAATAAATGATGATGCAACCCAAACCCAAGCCTATTTGTCTATCCGCTACACACCACACTGCACCGGTCCACACGTGGGACTACTAAGTCAACCCTCCATCCGCTACACACCATCAAAGGCGTCATGCAGAGCGTGCTCATCGCCCATATAATTTGTGTCATTAGACACCATATTCAAATAATGTAACCGAAATTACCAAATTCAAATATTTGTGACCGTAGTCATCATATAACGTTGGTGAGACCGAAGTCAACACCTTCTAACGTTGGTGAGACCGAAGTCAACACCTTCTTCCCTTTCACATAAATCCGAATGCCCCAAAAATATATATCATGCATAACATACTTAATTTCATAATCATATATATATATATATATTCACATGTTATAAAATAACATATTTCATAATCCTATCGAAGTAGGAATGCACAGTACTTTTGTACCACATTAGGGTACTTAGTCATATTCATATTCTTACGTATAATAATAAAATAATTGCCATATGAAATATCGAAATTTAGTGTGCGTACACACCTGATTTGCTTAATAGATTCCTTGAAATCTCGAAAAACGATCTACCGATCTAGATTTTTACTCCTATATTCGGCCAACCATTAAAATATATTAACAAACTTATTTGGCTTAAAAACCAAATCCAAGTAGGATTTGTATTACTTACCTTGTTTGTTGAATTTGGATGTCTATAAATCAAGTCCCAAAAATTGCTAGTATTCCTTTTCCTTGAAATCGGCTAACACTAGCCATGTAACCATGTCGTTTTGCTTTGAAATAATGAGAAATAATCCTAAATATAAAAAAAACAAGCCTTGGCCGAATATCACCTACCTTACAAATTCCAAATCGAAAAGGATTCCTTGCCTTATAGACGTTCGACATCCCTAGCATCATATGTTAAATTTAATTTAACATATAAATCATAACCTTTAACCAAATGTATTTATCTTACCTTAGATCCTCGAATTTACCTAAAGATTCCTCCTTGTATTCAACTATTGTAAAAGAACCGAGAGATCCTTATAGATTCAGCCATAAGACAAAAATAGGGATTAGACCCTTTCTTTCGGCAAATAGAAAAAGAAAGGACTTGATTAATGCTTAGCCTTACCTTTAATGCTTTGATTGATTGCTTCCTTGCCTATAGTCACAGAGTTTCGACTATGGAGTTTTAATCAAGGATCAAAGAGTGTTTTGGCTCGACAATAGGAAATGAGAGGAGAAGAAAATAGAAGAAGAAGAGATGGATTTTGCTTAAAGAGAAATTGCAAAGAGGGGAGAAGCAAGGGATTTTCGCTACTTGGAAAGATGAGAGAAAAGACCTTGGGTTCTCCTTTTATAGCCGAATTGCTAGGCCAAGAGTCCTTGACTTGGCCACCACTCTCCTTAAGATAATATTATCTCCTTTATCTAAAAATAAAAGTACTTAATCTATCAATTATCTCCTCGGATAATCCAAATTTAAAATCCCTTATTTATCACTTAATAATCAAGTTTTAATAAAATAAAACTCCTCCTTTCTAGAAAATAGGTGTCGTCCACCCTTTTACTTAGGGAAGCAAAATAAACTTTCATTATTTGCTTCCGTGTGACTCAACTCGGCCCATTCCTCTTACACATGGCGCCATTTCCATAAGCCTTAAGTGACACCTTCGGACCACTTTTCCAAGCCCAATTGTATGTCAAATTTCACCAACTTTTACCTTTAAGGCCCTCTTGCCCTTATTTCCTATTTTAAACTTTAAAATTTGACATTTCTTGATTATTTCTAAGTTTCCTAAAATTTTCGATCGGCTCTGCAACTTGCCATTTTTCTTACATGCTCAGGTTTCCAAAATGTTCAGGTTTCCAAAATGTTCACTTTCCTAATTTACTTAGGTTTCCAAAATATTCACTTTCCTAATTTGCTTAGGTTTCCAAAAATGGTCATTTTCCTATTTCCAACATAACATTTCCATACATTCTTAGGTTTCCAAAAATCATTCCAAATTTATTCCAAAACACATAAAAGATGTCTTTTGTACAATTAGGCCAAAATGCATAGGCCCTTTCAGGATGTTACAGTTCTACCCCTTAAAAATAATTTCGTCCTCAAAATTACTTACTATCGTCATCCGCATCTAACTCACCACACTACGCTATTGTCCGACTCGATCTTTAAAGAACTATCATACTTTCTAGGCACATTCTCTAAGTTCACAATCAAGGTTCCATATACTTCATTAGCAACATAAGATCGAACTAATCTTATAGCGAGTAAAGTAATGAAGTATAATCCATAAATAAGAAACTTACTCGTTGTCTCGTCGCGTCACTATCCTCTGACGGCCGATCGCATAAACAACCTTGGTTGCCTTGCTTCGAACCTTCAACACCTCGCTTGGTGCTCCACGACCTTGGCCGGAACCATTACCTCTGTTATTCAAACCTCGACCTCGTTGAGGCTATCGTTCTCCCTACCACTGATTAAATCTTGAGTGTCGGTCGCTTGTCATCCGATATTTTGGACATCCTTGAACATATGGTCCTTGGACCCACACTTAAGACATGCTCCTGCTCTTTCTCCAACACTCACCTAAATGCTTCTTTCCACAATGCTCACAAGGATGATATCGCCTCTGGTACCAACTTGTCGATCCTTTGGCCCATCGTTCTAGGCCTATTATTCCCGATGATCCGCATAATCCAAAACCTCTTTCCTACCTATTTCGATCGTTGTTCGCTTGATAGAATCCTTAATTCCTCGGCCACTTTAGCCTTATCCACCAAACAGAGAATTCCGCCCGATACGGTGCTATCAACTCAGATCATTCCTCATCCGTCCTCAAACGGACACAAGATTCATGCTCATTGCCACTACCCTCGAGCATAGCGGCTCAACCTCAAGAATTCGCCTCATATTCTACGACGACTTACTCCCTTGTACCAACCCTAGAAAAGCCTTCCTTTGTTCATCTCGATACCGGTTCCACATACTTCTTCCGAAATGCCTCTTTAACATATTCCCAAGTCAAGTTTCACGTGGTACCATCCCGACAGCTTAACCACCATCGATACGCTTCATCGCAGAATAACGCCACCATCCCTTTCAACTTTTCCTCGAGTCGATCGAGCTCATCCATGATACGCTCCGTTGCTTCCAACCAAGATCACTCATGATCTGGTGCCACATTAGATACTCCTCAAACATTTCCACTCCATTTGCTCGAGAGCCGTCAAGTACCGACTTTCGATTTCGAATTTCCTCCGCACTGCCACCAATTCCAAAACTCGCAAAGACACTGCGACATAGCATCTTCCCGTCGAGCTCTGCTCAACATTAACTAAGGGGTGGTGGTGGGTGGCATTTCATTGTTGGACCCTTGACCCGATCTAACGGGTTCGACACGGTCATTCTTTCTCTACCTTGACCATGACGACCACGTCCTCTAGAGCTCATTTTCTAGCATCGAGATCTGATTAAGAAGTTTTATGGATTAGTCATTGTTCCACTTTTTACCCGCGAAGGAGTTTTATGAAAAAGGATTTAAGAGTGGTTCTTTCGTATTCATACAAACACACAGTCTTTTCCATTCATTCATCCATCCATCAAACAAGTATGAACTTTCGTTCATTCAGAGAAACGTTGTAGTTTTTTGTTGTTGTTGTTTTCCACTACCTAGGGGTATTTTCGTAATTTTGTCCTACAGGGGCATTTTCGTAATTTTTCAGAAAAAAATGTTCCTTGGTGTTTTTGTCAAAAAGTATTTTGAAAATTTTGAAGTCTTGGGGTAATTTGGAAAAATTTTAAAATCCGGGGGTATTTTGGTAATTTTTCACAAATTAGAGTAAATTTGTAAAATTTAATAAATCAGGGGTATTTCAAAAGTTGTAAAACTCTGAGGGTTCTTTTCAAAAATTGTTCCTTCAAAATGGGAATGTTGCAAAAATTTTGAAATTGGGTCATTTGGTAATTTTGTAAGTTAGGGGCAATTTTGTAATTTTTCCAAAATCAAGGTATTTTGATATTTTACAAATTAGGGTTTTGAATGTTTATAAAATAATGGAATTTTGGTAAAGTCGTTGAGTAGTTGAACATTTTATAAACCAAAGGCGTTTTGGTAATTTGACCCTAAGGGCATTTTTGTAATTTTCGCAAATCGAGTTTTTGAAAATGTTGTAAAATAATTTTCTCGATTTAAAAGAAAGTTTTAAAATTTTGAAGAACTAGGGTTTGTTGTTTTGTTCTCTTTTTTTTTAAAACATGGCTAGTTCCTTTCGGGTTTTAGTCATTATGTTTAGCTTATGAAGCCCTCTTGGTCGTGGTGAACCAAAGCAACGATCAGCGAGATTCGTGTGGAGAGGAGGTGAGTCACGGACTACTTAAATACCAAGCTCCCACCGAAACCATTCCTAGACATGTGCACGAGGTTGCCACACCACGAGCCCTACCGAGTTATGGTGAGCCGAGCTACGCACTGTGGATTCTGTAAGAGGAGGTGAGTCACTAGGATCTGCTAAATACCGTAGCTCTTTCGGATCCAATCCTAGACATGCGTACAAGGGTTACCACACCACTAGCTCAAGACTTAGCCATAGGTTTGTTCAAGACATGAAGTCTTATGTGGTTTGTGTTTGAGTAGTCTAATCCTAGGGTTCAAGTTCCTATCATTCTATTCTACGCTTCCATGCCTTTTCTACCCTTATATAAATCAGAATCACACATAGAGTTAGGGGTACTTACCGGTGGATCATGGTGGAGACTCGGGGCCATGCGAAGCCTGCTTATTTTCAAAGAAAATCATTTGGGCTCGAATTCAAAACGTTTTGGGCCTTAGCCCACAGTCGAGAGTTTAAAACTGGGCTCTGATACCAAATTGAAACACCCCACACCCGACCCACGAGCCTGAATCGGATCTGGTATGTTCCTAAAGTAAACCGATTTCAAAGATTTTCGTTACTTAGAGAAAATTTGTAAAATACTTAGAAAAATGTTGTTGTGAATTGGGCTTAGATTGGAAACCCATTTAATTTGTCTTAAAAATCCAATTTTATTAAGGTGACAAAATAATCTTTAAGGTTTATTAAAAAAATATATCTCTTAAACTTTGGTCATAATAGTTCAGTAACATAACAATTTAAAGTAAAGGAATAAGAAAAATCCACTTGGGCCTTATGGCCTTATTACATCAAGAAAACCGAAAAAATAAAATTAAAGGTATTAAAGAAATAAAGTCCAAATTTAAATACAATCTTCAAATGGAACATGGCCACCTCAAGGTCTACCATCCCGTCAATCACTGTCATCACCAAAATATTTCCCACAACGGGTGAGTCAACGACTCAATGTGCACAAGATCTAACATTCAACAAATCGGCATACATGTTCATATCAAATTCATATTCATATAAAATAAATGATGATGCAACCCAAACCCAAGCCTATTTGTCCATCCGCTACACACCACCGTATCGCCAGCACAATGGGACTACTAAGTCAACCCTCCATCCGCTACACACCATCGAAGGCGTCATTGCAGTCGACGTGCTCATCGCCCATATAATTTGTGTCTTTAGACACCATATTCAAATAATGTAACCGAAATTACCAAATTCAAATATTTGTGACCGTAGTCACCATATAACGTTAGTGAGACCAAGTCAACACCTTCTAACATTGGTGAGACCAAGTCAACACCTTCTTCCCCTTTCACATAAATCCGAATGCCCCAAAATATATATCATGCATAACATACTTAATTTCATAATCATATACATATATTCACATGTTATAAAATAACATATTTCATAATCCTATCGAAGTAGGAAGCGTGCACGAGTACTTTTGTACCACATTAGGGTACTTAGTCATATTCATATTCTTACGTATAATAATAAAATAATTGCCATATGAAATATCGAAAGTTAGTGTCTACACACCGATTTGCTTAATAGATTCCTTGAAATCTCAAGAACGATCTACCGATCTAGATTTTTACTCCTATATTCGACCAACCATTAAAATATATTAACAAACTTATTTGGCTTAAAAACCAAATCCAAGTAGGATTTGTATTACTTACCTTGTTTTGAATTTGGATGTCTCAAATCAAGTCCCAAAATTGCTAGTATTCCTTTTCCTTGAAATCGACTAACACTAGCCATGCAACCATGTCGTTTTAACTTTTGAAATAATGGGAAATAATCCTAAATATCAAAAAAACAACCCTTGGCGAATATCACCTACCTTACAAATTCCAAATCGAAAAGGATTCCTTGCCTTATAGACTGTGACATCCCTAGCATCATATGTTAAATTTAATTTAACATATAAATCATAACCTTTAACCAAATGTATTTATCTTACCTTAGATCCTCAAATGTCCCTAAAGATTCCTCCTTGTATTCAACTATTGTAAAAGAACCTAAGAGATCCTTATAGATTCGGCCATAAGATAAAAATAGGATTAGACCCTTCTCTTTCGGCAAATAGAAAAAGAAAGGACTTGATTAATGCTTAGCCTTACCTTTAATGCTTTGATTGATTGCTTCCTTGCCTATAGTCACGAGTTTGCTATGGAGTTTTAATCGAGGATCAAAGAGTGTTTTGGCTCGACAATAGCAAAGGAGAGGAGAAGAAAATAGAAGAAGAAGAGATGGATTTTGCTTAAAGAGAATTGCAAAGAGTGGGAGAGAGCAAGGGATTTTCGCTACTTGGAAAGATGAGAGAAAAGACCTTGGGTTCTCCTTTATAGCCGAATTTGCTAGGCCAAGAGTCCTTGACTTGGCCACCACTCTCCCTTAAGATAATATTATCTCCTTTATCTAAAAATAAAAGTATTTAATCTATCAATTATCTCTTGAGATAATCCAAATTTAAAATCCCTTATTTATCACTTAATAATCAAGTTTTAATAAAATAAAACTCCTCCTTTCTAGAAAATAGGTGCGTCCACCTCTTACTTAGGGAAGCAAAAATAAACGTTCATTATTTGCTTCCGGTGACTCAAACTCGGGCCCATTCCTCTTACACATGGCGCCATTTCCATAAGCCTTAAGTGACACCTTCGGACCACTTTTCCAAGCCCGATTGTATGTCAAATTTCACCAACTTTTACCTTTAAGGCCCTCTTGCCCTTATTTTCTATTTTAAACTTTAAAATTTGACATTTCTCGATTATTTCTAAGTTTCCTAAAATTTTCGATCGGCTCTGCAACTTGCCATTTTTCTTACATGCTCAGGTTTCCAAAATGTTCAGGTTTCCAAAATGTTTAGGTTTCCAAAATGTTCGGTTTCCAAAATGTTCGGTTTCCAAAATGTTCACTTTCCTAATTTACTTAGGTTTCCAAAATGTTCACTTTCCTAATTTGCTTAGGTTTCCAAAATGGTCATTTTCCTATTTCCAACATAACATTTCCATACATTCTTAGGTTTCCAAAAATCATTCCAAATTTATTCCAAAACACATAAAAGATGTCTTTTTGTACAATTAGGCCAAAATGCATAGGCCCTTTTCAGGATGTTACAAAGAGTTTGAAGAAAAGAAGAATGGGAGATTGTTAGAGCCTTAGAAGCATTCGGCAAAGGTGCACAATAGAAGAGGGGTTTCGGCTTAGCAAAATAAATGAAGAAGGAGAGGATTTTCTTGGCTACCAAAATTTGGCAAGGAACAATAGAGAAGAAAAAAAATAAAATTCATCACTTAAACCCCCCTCCATGACCGAATATACCACCTAAAGAACCCCCCATTCGGGCACAACTTCATCTCCTATCATATCCCTCCTTTTTCTCTCCTATTTTATCTCTTAACAAATAAAATAAGATAAATCATCACATTATCCCATATCAAACTCATATATATTCTCTTATCACCTATTAAACTAAAATAAATAAAATAAAATAATAATTTATCCTACCTTAGATGAATATTAATAGAAGAATTAAGCTAAGTCCTTATCCAATTGAAAGTCCATGTGAGTCCAATTTCTTCCCAACTCGACGAAAATAAAAAAATGCCAAAGTGCAATTTCGCATCGAACTCGGCCCTCTACCCATTGCTTGAGGCGTCACTTGCCAAGCTTTAAGTGGCGCCTTGCAGCCACTTTACCAAGGCATTCTTATCACATGCTTCACATGATTTTCTTTTAAGACCTCCTTAGCCCAGTTTCCTTCTTGACGAAAGAGTAAAAATAAAAACACACTCCTATGCCACCAACGTGATTCGAACCAAGGTCCTTGCCCGCTGCACATGGCGCTCCATTGCCACTTTACCACATGATTTCTTGTGGCATAAATCCCTCACGAATTCCCCTTAAAGCCTCCTTAGCCTAGTCCCCCCTTTTGGCGCAAAAACAAATGTCCGTTCGCTTCTTACGTTGCTCGAACCTCCTCCCTCCTGCACTCCCTTTGACGCAAGCCTCCAAGCCCCTAAGGTAGCGTCCCAAGCCACTCTACCAAGCCCATTTGCGTGACATAAACTCCACATAAATTCTCTTAAGGCCTCCTTCACCTAGCTTCCCCTCTTAGACTTAAATTCTAAAAATTTTCTAAGGCATTCTTCAATATCTTAGGTTTCTCAAAACCCCTAAAACACATCCGCCCATAGCCTGAGCCTACTAACTTATGAATTATGCATCCAACGCATAGCCCCTAATTTAGGATATTACATGGCTTGTATTCTTCTTCGATTAAAATTTTGTGGGTGCAGAATGAGGGGCTTATACCTTGACGCGTAAATTTTCCAAGCTATGGCTTTTTTATGTTCTCTTAGTACTTCTATCAACTCCTCTTTTTCCTTGGGTTCTAGTTCTAAGGAGATGATTACTGGTAATGTAGAATTGTCACCTAGGAATGCATATTCTAAGTGTTTTGGTAATTGTTTCAATTACAGACTGGGTAGCTCATCAATGGAGGATTTCTATTTTATTCTGTCATTGTTTTTAATGATTTCTTCCTTTTTTATTTGTCTGAACGACGATGTATTCAACTTCATCTCATCGTCTTCATCTTCTTCCCCCTCTTCTTGAGTTAGGCACAGTTCCCTTGTGTCATCATGTATGATTTCAGAACTAATTTTGAATGATATCATCTGAGTATCAATAAAATAACATGAAATATCTTGCTCTTTAGAATATTGCATGGCATTATAAATTTGAAAATAATTTCTTCATCGCCATCCTTAGTGCAAGTTTACCACACCTACATTGATAACAATCTAGCAGGCTAAAAAGGGCCTAGAATTAAAGGAACATTATTGTCTTCTTCTATGTCTAGCACAACAAAATCAATAGGAAAATAAATTTATCAATCTTCACCAAGACATCTTCGATAACTCCTCTAAGATATTTAATGGATCTATCTCGCTAACCAATAATAATCCTAGTGGGTTTTGGTTCCCAAGATCTAGTTGTTTGAACATTTTGTAAGGCATTAAATTAGTATCGAACCTAGATCGCCTAATGCTTTTTATACTTAAACTACCAATTAAACAAGGAATAGTAAAACTCCTTGGTCTTTTACTTTGGTCAGTAACTTGTTTTGGAGGATGGTGAACATTCTTCATTAAGTTCCACCATCGATACTTTTTCAAGCTTTCTTTTATTTGTCGAGTTCCTTTAAGAATTTTGCATACTTCGCATCTATGAAATAGCTTCTACAATGTAAGTTAATATGTATTTGTTTAAAAGTTCAAGAAACTTACCGTATTGGCATCTAATCATTCCTTTTTAACTTTGCTCGATATGGGATTGGTGGTTTACTTTCATGCAGTCGGGTTTATATCCTCAGCCCTCATCTCTTGCTTTGTTATCCTCTTGTGGATTTGTTTCTTTGGTTCAAATAATTCCTTTCCACTTCTTAGTGTAACTGCTTACATGTTCTCTTTCCACTTCTTAGTGTAACGCTTACTCGCCTATTTCTTTAGAAAACATCTTTGCCCGTATTTCACAGATCATCTTAGTAAGTAGTCCAATCGACCACCGAACTTCTCAAATAATTCAAGAGTTTTTCAAATGATGCTTGTTGATCTTTAAGTTTTCTTATTATTTTGGAAATGGTTTTCTATGTCCGCCATGAATTTTGTCAACATCTCTTTGAAGTTTGGCTTTCTCTGGATATGTCTAATTTTGGAAATTTGGAGGAGGTTGTTGTATTTTATTTCATTGATTTCCTTGGCGTTCCCATGAAAAATTTGGGTGGTTCCTTCAACCGATTGTAGTTATTACTATAAGGATTATTGGATCGAAAATTATTACCTATATAGTTCATCTGCTCGCTTCTACGTCCAATTGGTAAGGTGGGTACTCAAGATTTGCCAGCCCACTTGCATTGCACTACTTGACGGATGTACCGCGAATAACACAAACTATCGCCTTTTTATTCATCATCTCACTTGTTGATAGCATGGTCACGACGAGGTTGTAAACTCCAACTAATTTTGTCGGGCTTTGTCCTTGTAACTTGCCAACGATAGTTATTCGTACATCTCTTCAATGTACCTGTAGCCTTGTAACATCCTAGATTGGGGGCTCTATATTTGTGATATGTTGTTGTGTATGCGTCAGTGTGTGTGTGTCTGTGTGTTTAGAGCTTTGAAGGCTTGAGGTTAATCCAAGCCTTGGTAGAAATTTTGTTTTAGACTCGCAAGGGAGAACTAGGTGAAGTGGGCCTTAAGGGTACTTGAATGGGAAAGTTAACACAAAATCTAGTCCGCCACTAAGGGCATAGGTAAGTGACGCCACAAGGAGGGTTTGAAGGGAGCGTGTTGAATCCCATGTTAACAAAAGGAGTGTTTTTTTAATATATCTGAGGAGGAGAGGTGGTTTGCTGGGACTCAGAGGAGTGAGTGTGGATTTAGTCGTAACATAGGAAGATGAGGATAAGAGGAAAATGTAGGATAGGATAGAGGTCAAGAGGTGGCCGAGTGTGGGACATCGAATGCAAGGAGGGAAACGCTAAAAGTGGCTAAGGGTATGCCAAATTCTATTTGTTT